>CM062382.1:1223863-2447727 GCA_031310005.1 Dactylellina haptotyla | reverse complement strand
TGACAGCTTCGGTCGAGAGCGCGGTGAGGGTAGCCTTGGTGGTGGTCCTGCCGACGTTACGGTAGATGATGCTGAGGAAGCGAACGGCACGTTCGGCGGCCCAGAGACCGATCGCAACCTGCAAGTGGAGGAGCCACTTGTTATGGATCAACTGGAGATGGTAGTAGAGGGTAACAACGACAAGAACAGCACCGAGGATGTGAAGCGTAAGGAAGACTTCGTAGAAAGCATGACGGATGATGGATGGGGACTGAAGCAGGAGGAAAATCATAGCACATGTGGAGATTGTTCCGTACAAGATGAATGGGAACTTGGTGTTTCCAGCACTAGTGATGAATGGACCCCATCCCTTGAGCGCGATGTGAGCAAGACTGTGTACAACAGCCTCGATGACAACGATCCTGCCCAGCCATCTATGGATGAGGTTGTAAGTGTCGAAGGAAATCCTGAGGAGTGGGATCAATGGGTTATTCCTTCCGGCAAGAACAAACAGAGGAACCATATTGGTGACAGAGAGGACACCGGCACGGTTTCGGAGTTCAGAGAGAACGGTCGAACTTCCCTTGCTCCAGTGAATGCTGCAGACAGTGAGACCGATGTTACCAATGAAGAGGAAGAGCAAGAAGAGGGTCTGGAATCTGGTTGGAACGACACCAGCCTCACCAGCTCGGCCAATCTTGAAGTGTTCATTGTGACGGATACCAAAAAGTGGAGCCAACAAGAAGTCTTTCTTCAGCTTGGAAAGGAAAGGCGGAGAGGGAATGCTCCAGTAAGTTTGCTTAGAATCATTGATACAGACGAGGTGTCTGATATGCTGCTGGCATAGTATAATGCCACGATACATGACAATTATGACAGCAATGATACTCAGAATCACAAACAACCAATGACTAAAGGTGTGCGTGAATGCGAGTTAGTTTATGAGACATTCTATAACAGAGAGCCAATGAATCCTACATACCTGAACTTAGTGCTCTCGACCTCCATAGCGCTCTTCTCCTCAGGTGCCAACCCACTGTTCGAGCCATTGCTCTTAGCACCACCACCACCAGTCTGTGCAGCAGTCACTGCTGAAGATACACCCGAGGCGAGTGCTGATGAAAACGCCGATAGAGCGGTTGATGAGATAGCCTTCACAGAGGCGGCCGGGGCAGTGATGAGGCCAGTTGTCGAGGGTGCAGCGCCCGCGGCGATGGTGCCCGAGAAATTTATAGAAGTCGACATTATGAAAATGCAGTCGACAAGTAAGAAGCTAGAAAGGTTATAGTAAAGATCGTGTCTAACAGAAACCCGCTTCTGCTTATGTGTGTGCTGTTTTTCCTTCCCAGTAAATAAATATATATTATCCTCGAGATAATATGATCGAATTGAAACACTGTCGAGTCCTTGGCCTCCAACAATAAAGATGCCTTATACACTATTGTATTCGTGAATGATCTGCGTCTAGCGCTGCTGTGTTCGAATGAAGTCGGATAAGATGAAAGTTGATATGTTGAAGTGGTTGATTGTCGAAGTGTTCCTAGCTCGTAGTATACTCCAGTCGACAATGGCTTTGATAAATGAACGCTAACAGCACAAAGGGTCGAAATGCTTCCTGGGAAAGGGTAGTTGGCTTATAGTTGAAAAGAGTGGTGATTTACAGTTGGAGAAATGTTCGTGACGTTAGAGTGTCGTACCGACGAAGGCGAGCAAAAGAATGAATCTCCCTTCCGTTGAGGCTGGGCCTTTTTGTTTTTCCCCAGTTTCTTCCTTTAGTTGAGAAGTTGGGGCTGGCGAGGAAAGAAGAGAGGATGGGGGGTGGGACTTTTTTAGTCGGCTGGCAGGTGAGAGAAGAAATATCCAGAAATCCGGTTCTAGAACTGAGGAATCTGCGAAATATACTCTAGCGTCAGAAGGGGGAGGAGCGAAGAAAAAGAAGAAAGAAGAAAAGAGAACGCAGGACACCAGCTTTCCGCAAGGGAAAGGGAGAGAGAATAAGGCAAGGAACGACAGAAAACAAAAATATGAAGCCAAGGAACAGGCGAGCCCGTCGATGCAGCGAATGCGGTGAAGGAGGAGCAGGTGAAGAAGTGGAAGATGAGAGAGGCGGACGATCATATAAAAGGAGTCCCTTTAGCGTTGGCCGTGTTCCCCCGTCCTGGCCCACGTCCACGTCCTGGCGGGTAGGGTGTGGCTGCTAAGATTTCGCAGGGGCATCATCCGCCCATGAAAGAAAAAGCAGAGGGAAGAAAGGAGGGAACGGTACCTACAGCGGTGCGGACTGAGAACCAGGGCTACGCTCCACGCATCGGGCAGGAACCCCTTTGAGCGAGCGGAGTGGTGTCTTGGTGGCTTGGCCCTGTCGTTGGCCTGTCGTTGGCCTGTCGTCTGCTGGTCCTGTGCTACTTTGCCCGACTGGGACCGACCGAGGCCCGTTCTGGCGTCTGGTTGGCTGGCCTGTTCTGGCGTGAAACCGCACTAGCAGGCGTGCGTCGAAAAATAGCTGCTCCAGCAGTCGCTCGCTGTGCTCTGCGCTGCTCTCCGCCAAACACACGAGAACGCCAGGGAAGAACGGGCGCGAGAATGGGCCAGAAATGGAAGAAGGGCTGGAATTCCGTTCTTTTCTTGGAACTTGCACCGGGGGAGAGAAAGAAACAAAGGACAGAGGGCAAGAGCCGGCTTGCTGGTGTCGCCCGGCCGGCAGGCAACACGTACTTACCGGAGGAATTGGTTACACACCAAGCACAGGATACGGGAGACGGATTCGGGATTCCCAAATGTTGGGGAGCGGTGTTGTAGTTGGAGTCGGAGTAGGAGAGACTGTTGTTATTATTGTAGCTATTAATATTATCGGGTTCCTGTTAGACTCGCGATCGTCAAGATGTCGTGTCTATTAAACGTTGCCGGTATGAAAAAAACGATTGTGGTTGTATTCTATTAGTGCTCGTCGTATCTACGGACGGAAAGAAAGAAAGAAGCTATCAACAACCAGGTCGAAAGCACAAAAGTACGGATACAAGGAAAGAAGGCAAAGAAGAAGGAAAAAGAAGATATTTAGACACAGAACCTTCTATATATCGATGTCCTGCCACATGTCGAACTCGCAAATGTGTAGCAAGATGGCTCAACTCTAGACTGTTTCGACGGTTTCGATGCTCGAGCTAACACCCATCCTGCATAGAACCCTTCGGTTGTGTGGCAACGCTGCGGCGTTCCACAATTACCCCTCCCACGCACGTTACCTTCTACAGAAACACCAAACAAAAATCACCACCCGGACGTGCACCTATATTATCCTACGAATATTCTAACAAAAAGGTTGCAATTGAAGAGATATCCAACCAGCTAACTAGAAAGAACTATCTAACCAACAGCTTACAACTTAATTTTTGAAATCTGTTTAGTGAATGTTTGTCGAAACATGCAGGTTGCCTGTTGCGAGGCGAGTTTGCACTCGCTCCATGTGTTTCCCGGTGTCCGCTCGGGGAGCCCGACTCGTGACACCCGGGACGGGAGGCCCCCAGGAAGGTACTTGTTCAAATCACAATATACCTTGGGTTCGTGAGAACCAGCCCAACATCAATCCTAACGTTGAATATTGAGGAGAAATCACTCCGTATAAAAGCTCTCCCGGGAAATTTCTCACTCAAGAAAATATAAAGAGATCATCAATAATTGAGACTTATATCGCAATGTCTAAACTATGTATCTGAACTATGTATCTGCTCAACCTCCTCAACCTACACAACTGACAGTTCTTGTCTCGTCTCACCACGACACATCGGGCATAACCCTCGACAAGAACACTGGACTCTCCTACTTCCCGTGAAGGAGACCCAGACACACACCAGAAAATTCTATACGTCAGTTTCAACAATACCATCATCTGGCAACGGACATCCGCGAGTTTTCACCCTTCCGGAAGGGGCCTCTTTTGGATACACTTTCCCCGGTTCGAATATTCTAAACTACACTCGAATATAGACCGGCTCAACAGTCGACAATTATGCGCTATGCGTGTTGCCTTTAAATTCGTTTCGCGAACCTGCATATATTCTAACACCGTTTATCAGCACTAATCAGCTTACTGCTTTGTTTCCACGGTCGCGGCTGACATTAATCACAATTGCATTTCGGCACGGGTAAAGATAGACTCTAGCTTTCACCGAGCTTAATTGACGAGTATGGTTACTTATCTTCTGCTGCCACGCGATGCCTAGCTTTTTCTCGATATGCTGATATGTCGGTACCTTGCATAATTCTCTTCTTGTCCAACCATGTCTTCAATCTTGAGCAACCAAACATCGGTAGCCACATCTTCACTGCAAAAAAAAAAAAAAAAAAAAACACTCTCTTGCGCGGTGGTCATCCCATGCGATAAACAAAATTTGCTTGTTGAGAAAAGATACCCGAGCCGTGAGTGCATATATGTGTATTTCATGCAGGGCCACGACCGCGAACTGTTGTCTTCAGATTTTTCAATGCGCAGGATAACAAAGAGAGGTCTTCGCATGCGATGTTCATTGATTATCTATCTCTCTCCCTCGTCGTCCGTTTGGCAACAACTTCGTTTTCAACAACACCACAGAGCCTTCCCCGGACGCCTTCTCGGGAACAAGAAAAGGGTATCCTTGTTCGCACCCCGTAACCAGCCCCAGATCATCGCGGACATTCCAGAATCAAGCTTTCGAGCGGCAACATTTTCATTCGTCACTATATTCGGGATCAGCAATCTTAACATATGTTGAAATTCAGGCGTCCGAAACCACATTTTAATATTTTTGTTAGTCTTGACTCGGTCCCTCATTCCATCAATACGCATCTCCGGCAGGTAACGGGTGGGTAACAGAACGTCACTCTAGCGGCGTTCGCCATTTATTTTTTCTTGCGCGCGTCACAAAATACTAGGGTTAGCCTGTTCAACATTTGGTAATCGTGATGGATAAAAGGCTCGAGCGGATCAACTACCACTAAGCAAGTAGCTGGAGGAGGCCGGCTGAGCTGAGGACTATTTTTGCGAGAGTCCATACCAACCACTTGGCGAATTGATAGCGGCACGACTGGGTGATCACGCACTTTAGAGGTCCTGATACGGACAGGATCGTACCAAAATGCCAATGCACTGATTAGATCGTCGGCCAAAAGATCACTGTGAGGCACCGTTAAAGCGCTACTCTTCGGGATGGGAGATTCCATTAATTATTCAGAGGGAGCCCGTAATAGCTGGTGGGGATCCCGTCGCAATCGCGAGAACACCGGAACACTCCGCATAATTTAAACGGGGAGTTGAAGTGGCCTATGACCAAAGCCAAATCGTACGCTTGGATTGGTTGTGTAACAAGTCATAAGTATATTGGCTATATAAGTGGAAAACTCCTTGCATAAACCCTAGCTCCTAGAGAATCGTATTGCAATAAATTTTTGTTGTTGTTGTTGTTCAGGACTTTATACGAAATGCGATTTGATATCGAACTCGATGGTTCTATGCAGGTAACTTTTTCACAAACCGATTCTTTGAGAAATAACAATCGAAAACTGCAACTCTCCACGGGCACCGCCGCCCAACCCTGGAACGCCATCCTCGGGAAACACACCCAGTTTGACCAATAAAACGCCCCATCCGCGAGAATCTTGGCAAACGTGTTTCTCCCTGGTTTTTTTCTACCCCTGCTCGCCCTGGTAGCATCATACTTCGAACAAGGGAGAAGGTGACATTTTAGCCTAGCTTTACTGCGCCTACGCACAGAGGTTCCTTTGCGGGTTGGTAGACCCTAAACACTCTATTTGCCATTTCTGTATATTAAGTAGCACTCACTCTCGACGGAGTTACCACTGCCGTATTTTTTTGCACCTGTGCCGAAGAAAATATACAGCGTAGGTACCTGCAATTACCTGCTCTTCGTATCTAAAGAAAAAAATTACCGGCCCGGTGTCGAATAAATTGGATAAAGAGGGGTAGGAAAGTACTATCTGGTCGAGAACACGATATGGATTCTCTCTCGCTCACGCCACAATTGTACAATTGTAACTTCCCGCACCATGCTGCCATTGTTGCCCAGAGGTTGCACTGGATGGTGATGATGATGGCATATACCCATCCCTTCTCCCCCAACCTCGCATCGAAAGAAAATAAGGCACAATGCACCACAGGTTCAAGTAAGGGCAAAAGCAGCGAGAAACAAAAAAGAAAAGAAAGAAGAAAAAACTGGGTTATTTGAAAATGGGTGACATTCCACGGAACATAATGCAATGCAAACTGAATGGGAGTGGCCAGATGGTGGGCTAAAGCTGTGTCAACGAGACACCAAAAGGGAGGGGTTCGCGTTTCAGATGGCTGTTGGAGTAGCGCCGCTGCAGCCTTAGCCTAACATGTGTGCCCCCGAACCGAATTCACTACCCAACTACTACTCGAAGAAAATGATCTTCGGCGAGCGGAAAAAGGAGAGTAAAAGATCAAAGTCTTTTTTCTGTCTCGGGTGCGAGTTCTACAATATCGCTTTTGTTTTCTTGGATCCGAGGCGGTGCAGCTAACCAGCCAGCTAGTACACGAGGAAAAAAGACATAAAATACGAAAACGAGTGGATTGTGAGTGAGTGACATCATGCAAACTCCTATAAATCTCTTTCGATTTCGGTGCATGATACCGATTTAAGCTTATTCACGTCTCGTGTTTTAAAGGCATTGAAAACCCCATATCAATTACTAAATTATATACAGTGCCAGCCGAGGTTTTACGGGCAGTTGTTCGGATTACTGTCATTTTAAAATGTTAGACCTGTCAAAGATATCAAAGCTGTAACCGAAATGTCGTTCCGATTCAGATGCAAAATATTAAAACCATAGGATCTACGATGTTGTTTCTAAGAATACTAAAAAAAAAACTTCAATCGAAATTTCAAGTAAATGCTGACGGTCGGATATCCTGGTTGCCTTTGTTCCTGCTACTTGCAATGATAATCCGAATCCTGAGACCGGGCTTACGTTGGTGATGTCTACGAAACTCAATGATTAGTTCGCACCAAGCGCTGGTGTTTGAAAGAAAACTGAGCACCAGGAGAACAACCAAGCAAAAATAAACGGATCGAATCTTTTAGAAATAGCTGACGAAATACCACCTAAGCAGCACCCATACGTCTTGGCATATTATTGGATTTTAGAATTATAAGGTTCCCGGCATGCTGGGCCTCCAATTGTCAAAAGTGACGAATTGTCAACATTGCGAGGGTATTCTCTTGCACTCCGCGTTTTAGATTGTGCAGGTAATTACGTCGTGTTGTTTCCCGTCCTGAACCAGTGGTAAAAGGGAAGGGAAACGCAGGGTCTGGTCAAGGGCAAGCTTAGCCTAGCGATTCCCGAATATCTCTTCTTGCTTTAGAGGGCCATTACAACATTTCGCAACACGGGAAAAAGGGCGAGTGGTGGGTACAGCGGGAACTTGAGGCTTCGAGTGTCTGATGTTGATGGAGCGGTGGAGCTCATGGCACCACGATCCGGATTTCTTTTATTGTGGAAGGGTATTGCAATATTGCGGAACTCCACTTATCTGTTGAATCTATATTTTCTGCGAGATAAGAGTATTGGCGCTCTCCCTTTTTTTCCTTTGTTTTCTAGAAGATCGCTCGATTTTTTCCGTCTTGATACACGCCGGGTTACAGATATCGGAAAATCGGAAGGTAACTTCCAAGCCCCACCATTCTTTCAAAGACCCGAAAGTTTTGGGTTTGAAGAATGCGATTGCCAATCGTACGAATATGCTTTGACTTTCATGGTTTCGCCTATCGGAACCTTTTCCTAGAGGATGTGCTGTGTACGTCAGCTGTTACTGCCCGAGCGCTTAGACAGTGGTCAGTTTTACATGGTATTTTCGGACCGAGAATGGGTACCATCTTGGTTACAGAGACCACGAGTCATTAGGAATCTAGAAAGTAGGGGTACTTTTGATCATAGCTAGGGCTTGTGCGACTTCGCTTCCAATCAATGTGAACAGAGTAGTTTTCGGCTGGCATGCTTTCTTATGTCGGCGCTACTACATCTTTCTTCAAACCTTTCACGTATACAAAACCGGGCGCGCCCAAAATACTAATATTGAGTTTGGAACACTCTACTAGAGGAGATTTTGGGTTTGTAATTCACGGCATTTGTATCGGCATATCCGTTCAGTCTGCTATCGTGTTTTAGTCGGGCAGGATATCAGGCGATCCTGAGGAATTTGTGAGTTTGTCAGCGTTTATATATCAATGATGAAAGCAAGCTAAGAGCCAGTAATAATGATGGCATGATTATGGTGTGGTAAATATGGTTGGGAATCCTCAATTCGGTCCGAAAAGTCTAGAGTATTTATGCCCGATATGAGGTGAACCGACGGTTTTGTAATTACTAACTCATGCGTGAGAGGGAGAGCATCCCGTGGGGTCAGCAAATAAACAACTTAAATATTCTTTGATTATAACATGGACCCCATATATATATATATATACGTAGGAAATATGTGATTCACCCAGGTCAGGTGCAGCAAAGCATTAGTACTATCGTATAGCCAACGTGCGCACGCGTCTACAACGCAAGGGGCCATGAGAAGCAACGTCTACAAATACACTCGCTTATACAATTAAGGTTAAGGTTAGACCTCACCCATACCTATTACGAAAGCTTGTTATTGTATGCATGCAAGAAAAGACTTTCGATTAAGCTTAGATCTGCAAACTATAATCATGATTGATAAATGAGAACCGTGGGTTTCCCATAGACCCTTGCTTTGACATAAAATTACAAGGCATTGGAGGCCTCTCTATCTTTGGAGAGGTGTATTTGTGAGAAGGGGTATATATATTCATTATTTGCTATAGGTAATAGCATAAGACATTATCGTACAGAGTAAACCATCATCCTTCTTTTGGGGCATTTACAAAATCAAAAATTAAACACGGGAACGAGCATGTATCCCGTGATATTCCAAATAGGAAAACAAAGAGGACGATTGAAAAAGGCCAAGGTATTCACAGTAAGCCGGAAGCAACGACCATCGCTAAGATGACGGTGAGAGATGCTGTCAGGATGTGCACTGATGACCCGTGGACGGCTGAGGATGGCTTATCGCCAGCGGTATTGTTGCCGGTGGACTTGAGGAGCTCAGTCTGATCCTGAACAGCGAAAAGAGGACCGCTGGTGGTGTTCATGCAAGCATCCCCGGAGAGAATGGTGGCAGAAGTGCGGAAGACGATATCAGCGCACTGTATTATAGATGTTAGCACGGAGTCCATGATAGATGTATAGGATATAAATGTGAAGACATACGTTATAAAGAGAGTTACCAGCATGGTTAACAGTTACAACCTGGATTGAGGCATTGGTGCCATCTTGAATCTGTACACCGGCGGGGATAGGGAACTTGGGTAGGCAGAGGGTGCCGTTGCCGGTGTTGTTGAGGAAATTTGGAGTGAGGGAGATGTTGAAGGTGGTGACATCGCTGCCGAGACCGAGGTTGACGAATATGTAGTCGGTAGGATGGTGGAGTTCTAGGACGATGGAACCACCGTCGAGGGGCCATTCTGTGCGGTTGTTTGTGGTATTGGCACCGGCACCTGAGGATCATAATTATCAGTAAATTGTGACATATATATCGTATTTTATGCATATAAAAGGCACGTACAAGGTCTTTGCCACTGGTTGTAGGGATCCTCAAAGGAATCGACTCTCATGGGAGGATAGTCAACACCGAAATGCGCCTGGGCGGCGGAGGTGAGCGCAGCAACGGCGAGGAGAGTCTTTGCCAACATTTTGACTGGTATATACGATGCCAATTGATCGATTTGGGAATGTAGGAGAAGGGGGGAGGAGGTAAGTGGACGGCCGATTGAGATGCTGCTGGAGTGCTGGAGCGAGGACGGAGACTTTCAGAGCTGGCGATCACGGCGTCTTATATAACTAGGTACTTCGCCGTCCGCTACGCAGAGAAAGATTCATCGAATAGAATAGATGTCACAGTAAGATACTTCCTTCCTTCCTTCACACGGCCAGTATCACTTCAGTATTCCCAAGCCAAGGCGCTGGGAGACGGGAACCGGGTCTGAGAGACGTGCAAAAAAGCAACATCGCCAATGTTAAAACTGTGCATCCTATCGATAGCTGCTAGCCATATACCCCGAGTACCTGACAAGTACCAAAAGCCCTGAAGAAGTGCCATACATGGCCTGTAGGAGCGAGTCTGAATGCAGAAACTATCACGGAAGCGGTACAGGTGGTTGGCTGGCGCAGAGCTCTGGTGTTGGAAAAAGAAATGTGTTGCGGCAAGCTGCACGCGCGATTGCCCGTTTGGGCTTAACGTGAGCGGGTTTGCGATAGTTTCGAAGCGAGCCAAGTCTTGGCTTCCCCACAACACATTCTGAACACCTTCTGCCCATCCCCCAACGCCACTCTGTCGATCGTATTTTCAGTATTTTCACGCCCTCCGTCGGCTGGTGCACCACCACGTTGAAGCAGCAAGTGACATGCATCGCGACTCGTGTTTGACTAATGCGCCTTACTCATGCCGTGGCCCCGGCTCGGCCATGTGCATGTCTCTCCAATCCGTTGATTGGTAAGTAGAGTAAGGTAAGTCAAGGTGTGCACACTGGCTAGCTCGAGCTCCCGCTTGCCAACTGGTTGGTGCTCTGCATTCATTTCTGCCCTCTTCCACTTTCTCAACTTAACTTTCGCCTGATCGTGCATATCTCCGGGTTCCAATTCAATTGCTTCATCGCCCTTCGTCTCCGATTTGCTCTACTTTACTGCCATAGTATTATTCTACCGTTGTCTGAAAAAATGCGTGCTCAATCCCTCCTCCTCTCCCTCCTCGCTGCCTCGACAGCCCACGCCCACTTCACCCTCCGCAACCCCGAGCCTCTCGGGAAATCCGCTGCAAAGCAGGACACCGGCCCCTGCGGAGGCTATACCGTTGACGAAAACTCCCCCATCACAGAGTTCCACGTCGACGGCGAGGCAATCGCCTACTCGTCCTCCCACCCAGAAGTCCATGTTCTCTTCCGTGTCGTCGAGGGAAACAAAGCCGACGGTAGCAATCTCCAGTGGTCGCAAGTCTTCCCCATCGTAGAACAGTACGGTTCTGGTGATTTCTGCGAGCCAATGGTCGTCGCACCCAGGAGTCTTGTTGGGAAACAGGGAATCTTTCAGGTTGTCCAGAACGCTGTTGACGGAATGCTTTATGCTGTAAGTTTCCAACCTCCAGGATTTATGCTTTCATTTTTGGTTAACGCTTTAGAAAATAGTGCGCATACGTTAAATTTGTCAGCGGCTCCGTCTCAACTCTCCCGGATAGCTGCAAGAACGGCACAGGTGTCGACGCCGCTATATCGAGCGATCCAACATTGGAGGCCCTGATGGGTAACACTCCAACGACCGGCAGCCAGACCACATCCGCTCCCTCTGCGACGAATACACCCTCGCAAGGAAACACTAAGAGCTTCTCTCTTTTCGCTGGCGTCGTAGGAGCTGCTGTAGCTGTCGTTTTCGGTGGCTTGTAAGCGATTTATCATTAAAAAGTTGGTTTAAGGTTTTAGGATTTATCTTTGTATACCATTTTCTTTCTTTAGCTTGTGTACTTTTCTAGAAGTTATGTCTAATACCTAATGAGAATTTTTTATCTCAAAAATTTCGCGTGTGAAGTACCCGATAATCTGAAATAAAAAACAGCTAGCTTGCTACTGATAAGAGAATGCGCCTATCGATGGAACCGCAGATGCGCCCGCAAGGCGAGTATGCGAGGGGGTTATCGGATATTTTCATGCATATCTTGGGTCCAGGGGAAGGAAATCAAAAACTCCCTCACTTGCATATTATGGAAACTCCAACCCTAGCGAGCCGTTGAGAGCTATACCCCGTTCAGAAAAACGCGATCCGACCCCCCCACCTTGTCCAAGAGATTCAAAATCACAGATATTACATGAGCGAGTTTAGGATCACGTTGATATAGTATAAACGAGAGTGGGTCCCGAAAAAATGACTTTCGTTCTGAGGTTATTTCAAACATGCATGAACGATGTAGTAGCTAGAACTAAGTACCAAAATCCTGCAATCTGCCTGCCCCCCTTCTGTGAAACTGAACACATACAGGAAAGTGACTCAAGAAAAAAGGAAATTTATGTCTCGCGAGAAAACTGGCCAACCGTTACCTCCAACAGAGTCGATTTACTTTGGGTGCTATAATATCGCGGTCAGTTGAGGCTGAATGCATATATGGGCAGAATGTGTTTCTGGAGCCTTACTGCTGGGCAGCCGGAACAGCTACAGCTAGGTCCGCAACTGCAGTCATCACCGCAACGGTCGACAATGACGATATCGGCAACTTAAAGAGCATGTTAGAGAACATTCCGGAAGAGTGGTCCACGGTAGGGGCTCTAATATTCGCGCAGCCGCACGTTTCTTTCAGGGCATGGCCCGAAAAGCAACCAGCGGGAAGCGCATGCAAGGGTCGGAGGATGGGAGGGGTTGGGCATACTCATTTTGGGTAGTTTGTTAGATCTAAGATAGATACAAGGTGGTGGATTATATTCCTTTTTGGATAAATAGCCAAGAGCTGTGGATGTGGTTATGTTTCTTTGTGATCGGACGAAAGATAAGAAGAAAGAAAACTACCTCATAGAACCAGGAGGCTGCGCAGGCTACTTATACCTCCACCGGGAGTCTTACTAGTGGCGAGAAGAGAAATTCTATTCCTCGTGACGAAAGAGTTAAAATCCACCACGTAGCAGTGGGCTGTTCAGCCTGCTTTTTCTTTGCCTGCCGGCTAGGGATGCGCCGGTCATTCGGGGAGGTTCGCTATTCGATAAGATGACGAAAAGCGTGGAACATCCAGAAGGAATCCAAGCTACCTTTGGGACCTCCTAGGCTATTGTTTCCAGCTTTTTTTCGGTGGTCGCACTGCAAATGAATTTCCTTTTATGCGCTACGCTCGTTACCCCGCACCGGACCTGGCCGTTTTCGATCCTGTTGATAATAATAACATTTTCGATGGATGGATGGATGGGCATACAATACCGTAACGGGTAATCATGCAAGAAATCATGCTGGCCAGTCGTTTCTGTTGGTGTCGAAAACGTACCTAACCACATGTAGCGAGGAGGGAGGGCTGCTTCAGCGCTTTGGCCAGCCGGCGACCGATCTATCCGAATTTCGAACGGAAAGCCTATCGAGATTCTTATCTCTGGGGAACAACCAAAGCAAGCTAAACAACTTCAATCAACTACCGCAATAGGCACCCGTCTATTTCCAACCAGATCTGCTCTCTTTCTAATCCTTGACCCTTTTCAAGGGCTGCTGGGAGCTGTCTACAAAGCACCCAGCAACACATGACGACTAGCGTGGGGTGTGGTATTTTCCGGGCCCATACCTCTTTGAGATACGGCCCAATCAGACAGCGAAGACGGCAGGGTAGCGCTCGCTCGCTGTCGAATGAGTTACTGGTGGCCGAGGAAATCCACAGGAGCATTTTTGAGCAGAAAATGCGACTGCTAAGTGCTATTAAACGCCCCTGGTCTCTCGTTTTTCCGTTCCCCGCTCAATTCTCTGGCCTATGGTTGGCTGTCATGGTTGCACCCACAATGGAAGTGTCATGGATGCATGGATTTCCTCGTTACTGTAGGCCACACCGCAGCCATGCTCTTTTTTTTGCAAGGTGGTGCTCCTCCGAACCCGAATATTTCGGACAAAACAATTTTTTGCTGTCTTAGGAGGCCGAGCAGCCACCCGAGCGAGCTCTCACGCCTCCTCGCTTCCCTTAATTTCTACAAGGTGGATCAGAAAATCAAAAGACATGGCGCATGGAAGACCCATCGGAAACATGCTCAATTCTTCTCACCTTTGGCTTTTCCTGAACCTTAGCATCATCACAAAGGTGTCAACATTGTGGTGTCAGAGTGTACTTACCTTGTATCTTCCTGTGAATTTTTTTCTCATGAGGATTTATGATTCTCGTCTGAAGAAATGCACCCTAACTTGCACCAGTGTAACTCACTAACCAACCCCGCTCATATACTGTAAGAAAAAACCAGCTCAATTGATACAGAAGAGGCCGTTTCAAGCTTGTCTACATGGATGGTACATACCCACGGGAACGCTTTGAAGATGTGTCCTGCGGGATGCTATATGATAAGGGGTTTATTTTTTCTGTTGTTCGCCTGACAAGGGTGATTCTGTGACCTCGATCCAGCAGGAGCGTAACGTAAGGTATCCTATTCTCCTATACCACGCTAGGAACGCCCAGACGCTTGATGAGAGTGGTATATTGCGATAGCGAAGCTCAAAGTTGCATTGTGATCTGTGATCAGCCAGCATAGCTGGATTTTTAATGTCCCGCTGTCCATCCCGTGTTAAGGCGGTCTTGGGGTTGATAAAAGAACAAGATTTCTATGACGCGCATGGTGGTAGTTTCTCTGTATATATAATCCATCCCATGGTATCCCGATCTTGGTTCGGATCAATTTCTATTTTGTAGATTACTCGATATCCAGCGATTTTTCCAAGTTGTGAAGTCCTTTTTTATAACTTGCACTTTTTTTCAATATAAAATATCAACGAGCTTATATCGTATATTAATTAATGAATATGGACCACTCAGGAATGGATATGGGTGCTAGTCCCACCACGGCCATGGACGCAACTATGACCGGTATGAGCGCTGCTTCTACCACGTCCGCCATGAGTATGAGCATGGGTGGCGGATGCAAGATATCTGTAAGTAGAGCTAACAAAGGTATCTATGAGAGTGCAAATGACTATCAGTTACTGACTCAACATTCCCTTCTTGGCACGAAAATGATAGATGTTGTGGAACTGGTACACTGTCGATTCATGTTTCATCGCAAGGTCATGGAAGGTATCTAGTGAAGGAATATTTGCATTAAGTTGCATCGGTGTAGGTCTCCTTCTTCAACACCTAAGCACTTACCTAGTAGTTAGATAAAAAATTGCTTTTGTTAACATTCGATCTTGGAATAATGTCCAGGTTGTCTTGCTTGTCATCGCTCTCGAACTCGTCCGCCGCATGCAGCGTGAATATGACCGACATATTATCCGCCACGCCGCACTTAACTACACTAACGACACGGTCGAAGCCGGCGCGAAGAAACTCTCCGAAGACGGCTCACCGAGTCCCACGCCTGGCCAGACAGCAAGGCTGAATTTCGGATTCAACAACGCTTCGTCTAGGTTCGCGAGGTTCTTGAGACCATTTAACTTTCGACCAACGTTGGTACAGCAGATGGTGAGGGGGTTATTATATATGGTACAGTTTGGCGCAGCGTAAGTGCTCAAGTTCGTTTAACTTGGACGAGAAGCGGTCGTGATATGTTTAAAATTTGTAGAGCGTGACTAATGAGATTCCTTTATAGATACTTTGTGATGTTATTGGCCATGTACTATAATGGTGAGCGAATCACATTTCGCCTTGGTAAATCTGCCGAAACTAATTTTCCTCTGTATCTAGGTTATATTATAATTTGCATTCTCATCGGCGCGTTCCTTGGTTTCACTCTGTTTGGATACGATAATCTCTCTCCCAGGTATGTCATTCTGCATTATTGAGGCACAGTTGTACAACCATATATTTATATATACTAATATTATTTTTAAACAGTGGAGCTCACCAAGAGACGGGTACATCGTGCTGCTGAAGCTAGCACCGACGCAGCTATGGAATATGAGAGTTAATAGTTGGGCTGCATCACGATGACATGGGATGATCTAATCGATTACGTTTTTATTTGACTTAGTATTCCTTTCGCTGGTTCTAAGTTACATCAGTTATCTAGGGTGTCACAATGATAAAATCTTATGATTGCAAATATTTGGAGAATCACTACTACACATGACAAAAGATAAGACCAATTTTGAACCTTACGAAATTTATAAATACATAAGAATCTCTGCAAAAGAGATCAATCACTAATTTGTATACCACACCCCCCCGTATACATGTAGCTACGCAAAATGGCCGTAACTGTGCTATATTGGCTAGAGCTTCTTATCCAGAGCCACAAGTTAAACAAGAGTCCTAATACAGGCTTTTTGGTTTGATGGTTCAGAAATGGAGTTTAGATCTTAAATTATGTATACCTTGCTCACAGATGCTGTTATCGTTGGTCCAGTTTATCATTAAATTGTTATGTTGATTGATATATAGCCATCAATAGTATTTACTAAATATTCAAAAACCAACTATTCTTGGACAGTTACCTTTGCCGTCGGGACTTGTAGCTGAGTCGTCGGCGGTGACTATATAAAAAAGGTCCATGGAGCGATGTAGAGTATAGTCATACTATCGAACATGTCTGAACTGTTCATTAAATTGATATTGATATTGGCGTGTTGGACTGTTGCATTTTGGAAGCTCTATGGCACAGTAGACTCCCAAACAGCTTCAACCTCGTCCTATAATCGACCCCCAAACCTGCGCTGGACTTCCAACGTGCTCCAATTCCCATTCCACCATGTCGTCGTCTTTCCCATATATCCACATATCATGCCCCTGTAACGAGGAGCGGCCCCAGATTATGGCCGTCGACAGCGCTCGACCACTCTCGCCCACCAAATCCCCCACAAAGCGCGACTTCGCCGTTCCCGTCCCATCAACCCCACTAACACCTGTCAAACGTCGTCTATTCCCAGGCACAAGCTCCTTTGACGGCACATTGGCTACAAGTGGCGATGCAGAGGGGGAACGAAATGACGAAGAGGACGAGGAGGATGAAGAGAACAATTTCGACCCACGCGACCAACGAGCCGCGTTCTCCCTCTTCCCAATAGAGAATCTTTTATACTGCGAAGACTGCCACCAGATCCGATGTCCACGTTGCGTAACAGATGAAATTGTCTGCTGGTACTGTCCCAGCTGTCTCTTCGAAGTGCCCAGTTCGACTGTCAAGAGCGATGGAAATCGGTAAGGTAGTTCTCATATCCCCCACATTTCGCATTTGCCTATCACTCGTATTAATTTCCTACCTACTATCTCACAGCTGCACAAGGAACTGCTATCTCTGTCCCATATGCACAGCACTATTGGTGGTCATACCCGTAAATCATGTCCCGTCGTCCTCGTCGGCGGCAGAGCAGCAACAGGGCCCCTTTAATCTCTTCTGTTCGCATTGCCATTGGACAACCTCAGACCTTTCACCACCCCTCCAGCTCGAAAAGCCAACTTCGATCTCAGCACAGCTCGCAAAAGTCACACCCTCGGCACATGATGCTGAGTTTAATCGCTTGAAACAGCATTATGCGCAGCAATTGGGGAACGCGCAGGAAGACTTTACTAACAGTCCCGCCGCGCTGACAAGGTTGATGGGATTGTATACCGGAATTGGAGCGGGAGGGAGCGGTCATGCAGGCGGGAGGAAAGGAAGAGGTGTGAAGAAGCTCGAGATGAAGGAAATCGACCGACCGAGAGAGGTCGTCGAGGAGCGGGAAATGGAGATTGTAGAGCAGATGGCGAAATTGGGCATCCACGCGAGTAAGGCATCTCACCTCCTACGGCTTGGAAACAAATTATATCTAACCTGATCCGCAGCTACGAACACCAAGCAAAGACTAAACCAACCCCATGAGCCACGGTTCCTTTCGTATGTCATCCGGCTCACTAAATTTAAGCATGAAGACTGACAATCTACCACAGAGAACTAAGACCTACTGCCGTCCTCCTCCGCACCAAACGCTCAAAACGCTGCCGCGCCTGCCGCCACATCCTCGTCAAACCCGAATCCAAAGTTCAAACCACACGCTTTAGAATACGTCTGGTCGCACTGAACTACATCCCCTCCCTAACAATCAAGCGCCTCGACCCTTCCATCCAACTCTCCTCCCTTGTCCCGCACAAAACCCACCGCTTCCTCCTCACCGTCACCAACCCGCTCTTCGATCCCATCAGCGTCAGCCTCCTCACGCCCAGGTACACCCCAGGCACAGACTACCCTTCGCGCGTCACCATCCTCTGTCCTGAATTCGACGTCGGCGCCAACACGGACGTCTGGGATGACGCGCTGATGAGTACCCGCACCCCGGCACCCGTGCCTACTCCGCCCCCACAGGGGAATAAGGACCCCAGAATGGCGACGGTGTACGAGCAGAAGAGGAACTATACCAGTGTGGTAATCGAGGTCGTCCCGCCCGAGATCCCGGATACCAGGGAGACGAGGATACGCGATGAACGATTGTTAGAGATCCCGATCTTCGTACGAGTCGAGTTTGAAGCGGAGGTTGATCGGGACGATGAGGAAGGTGGAGGTGGCGGGACCAGCAGCACTAGTGGGAAGCACGGCGCGCCCGGTTCGTCTGGCGGTGGTGGGAATCCGCTGGGCAGGGAAAAGGTGGAGTATAGTTACTGGTGTGTGGTTGGGGTCGGGCGGGTCGGAGATCCCGTGGAGGGCGTGGTGGCGAGCGAGCCGAATACGCCTGTGAGGACGCCTGTAGCTACGCCAGTTAAGGCACCGCGGACGCCAGGTGTATCGAAGACGCCATTGAGACAGCAGGTTAGAGCGTAGAAAAGGTAAATGTAGATCGCATTTTTAGATGGAGCTTTTCGTGAGATTAAGGAGTGTTGTATAGAGAGGTTCCTGCGTTTTACGGGAGCTAGCGGGTAACGGAAGGGACGTCTTTATTAAAGGGTTTATAAACGGAAGCATGTTAAGGTTTTTTGTTGATAATATAGTATTTATCTTTCTAGATTTGCGAGATAGGTGGGGAGAACCCTCTCAGGTTCCCCATCCTCGATATCTAGTGGGCTATAATAAAAGAAAACTTCTAAAATAACAAGTTTGTTGGGGGAAGTATAGCAGCATGTTGATATGAAAAGTGTGTGTATTTCTAATAGGATACAAACAAAAATGGGGGTGGGTGGGCCGTTATACGATACCAGCTTGGAAACGGAAGTATGTAATGAGAAAGAAAAAAGGCTAACAAGATAGATATTTCAAACTGTTCGCGACAGTATTTTCTTCAAAGGAAATAGAAAGAAACTTGTGAGGGATGACTGATGATGTGGTGGTATTTTTGTAGGAGAGTCAAGACTGATATGAAAGTTATAGAGGAGTTCAGGGATGGCGTTCTGAACGCCAGTGCGTCGCTTACAACCGAAATCTGCGGTGTTCAAAGTGCGTACGCTAAGATAGAAGCAAGAGAAAAGGAGACAAAATAGACACAAAGGAGACTGCGGAGCGTTCAACTATATCAAATGCACAAACATAGTAAAGAAAAAAGGACCAAAGCAAAAATGTAAAAAAAAATATATATAAATTCTGCAAGCTCTTGTAAGAAAAAAAAAAAAAAAAAAAAAGTAAAGCAATTGTCGAGTAACTGCGTGTGAAGGCCGTTAGAGAAACCGTAGGGATTAAAAGAGAAAAAAGGTGTCGAACAAAGTGTAGTTTATATAGCAAGGGAAAGAGGCACCCGCCCGGGATATAAGTAGTATCAATAATCGTAAACAAATGGGATAAGAAAAGATTGCGGTGTAAAGTAAAAGTGAAAAAAAAAATCAAACGCCGAGATTCGCCGAACGCTGTGCTTTTGGTGGAACAAATGACGGATCGAAATATTGCAAGATCGAGAGAAAGAGAAGAGGCAAATCGTAGTTGATAGAGTCGCGACGGGAAAGCTACATGATTGTGCAGCCGCAGCAACCTTTGTCTTTCTTGTGTCTGCTTGGAAGCTCCTCTGGATCCTTTACTCGAATTGGCTCCTTGCTAGGAACCCTCGGTGGTGCGATTTGGTGTTTGGGCGGCTCCTGGGTTGAACACAAGTCAGTATCTAAATCGGGCGCTATCGATTGGTAGCAGTAACTTACGATCATTGGAGGGGGATCCTTCTGCTTTTCGTTCGTCATTGGCCACTGTGCACTCTGTTCTCCGAAGTTGATGGCTTCCTTCGGCTCTCCGTTCAGATCGTGGAGCTTGAGAGGCCGCAGTTCTCTATCAAACACAGAAGCAGGTGCATTCTCTCGTTCCCATTGTTCTTGCTGCAGTCGCTTAGCCACAGTTGGAATGATTTGCTGGTCTGGAGGTAGTTTCGGATCAGTCGTGTATCCCGTAGCCCAGGGCGGCGGTCCTTCTGGCGCGTTGAACTTCGTGGCATTGTTCGAGTTTCCTCCAGATCCGCGGTTACCAGCTGAAGAAGATGCCACTCTTGATTTCGTCTTCCCACCTGCTCCCGAAGTGCGGTGTGAGCTAGACGGTCGTCGGGGAGAGTTCTTAGACACGGTACGAGTGACCATCTTTGACGGTGGGGTGACGGAACTAGAAGAGGTCGGTACAGTCTTCTCTGGAGGTGTTACAGGCGGTTGCTCGCCTGATTCTAATGTACGAGATCTCGATCTAGTAGCAGGATACGAAATGCTTTGCACGTCATCTTCAAGCGAATCCGATCTGGCTCGTTTCAGAGGAGAGTTTCGCTCCAGGAACTGTAAAGGAATGGGAGCTGGCGAGGCAATATTCACGGGAATCTTGGATGGCGTGTTGGACTTATTTCTAGCAGCAGCTAGCTTCTGGGCGACACGTTCAGCTTCACGTTCAGCCTCCCGTTCCTCGGGAAGCCTAAGATCAAAGTCATTGTTGTCGAATGCCTCGTTGGGCTCATCTTCAGTGCCATATCGGTACGAATTGTTGTCCCATGTCGAACCTCGAGTCGCTTTGGCCATCTGATCCATAGACATTTTACGAGAGGCAGTCTTGACCCAGGCCTCGCTCGAAGACGAAGGTGATTTTTTGAACTCGACAGATTCTATCCTCATCAACTTGTCCCGATGAATCCAGCTGGATGCCTCTCGGTTGTCAATGTCGCCAGACAAATCGTACATGGCAGTCGCCGAGCTGTTGATGTTCGGTAGAATGTCGGTGGCATGACTTATGGTGGACAGCCGATTGTTGGAGTACATATCGATCACAGAATCTCGGCCATCGGAATTACCGCCAGCGCTACTGTTTCCACGGTTCACTAACGCAGGTGCACGAGGGGCGGTCAGGAACTCGTCATTCGGAACATCGACAGAAGAGTAAAGATTTTGGTTTCTCGGAGTATCTTTCGTGTAGTCGCTGTTGGACCTGGTGTACGAAGGTTTTCTGTTTTCCATAGAACCTTTTCCTTTTGCGGTGGCAGAGCTCGCCCTCGAACGACTCGAAGTACCATTTCTATTGCCGTTCGTGTAGTTGTAGTATGTGCTGCCATCGTCGTCCTATGGAGAGAAAAGAGAAGAGATCATGATAAGTCAGCGAGATGCAATTTGGCCAATTTCATGCGGGTATATTTGCACACCAAGAAACTTACAGGGGTATCGATTGGGACAGAGTAGTCCCAGTCCCGTTGGCCGTGAGATGATGAGGGAGGGGTAATGTTGGCGATCCCTCGCGATGCTGTGATGCTGGTCATCGTGAGGGTTTGGGGTTTTGATTTGTTGTTGAAGGGTTGGAATAGGAGAAAGGTGGTGAGGTTTTTTGGCAGGATGGAGATGGATACTTGACGGGTCAGGGTTACTCCGTCAAAGGAGGGCAGAACGAACGGACTCGCCTCCCTGTGATGACGTTTCTCCCCTTACACCTGTCCTGCGTCGACAATGCGGAGAAAGAATTGAAAGTTGTGGAGCCGAAGGCGGTTCTGTTTGTTGGCCGGAAGCCAGTTCGGACGTAGAAGCCAGTAGACGGTGAGGGTGCCACGATTCGATGCAGCGGCAGAACTGTGTTATGACTTGTCGCGCTTGGAGAAGGCAGAGCGAGAGAAAATTGATGGCGCAAGCCTCGTGGCTGCTTCTTTTTTAGTATATTGAGAATACCCACTTCTCCCACGCACACAGGGGAGATTTCTGCAGCGTCTGATCCGAGACTCGAAGAAGTCCTGCCTGAGTGCAACGTTTCGAAACGGGGGCGGTAGTGGAAGTGTCAGGGTTATGTCGTTGCTGTTGCTATATTAATGCCGACGGGGGGTCGTGATGGTGATGATGATGGTGATTGTGACGGGGTGATAACAATGCCAATGCAGAAATGCCTGAAGAATGCAAGGTGAATGTTCCAAAATGTTACCGAGGCCGTCGGTCGCCTTGGGAAGAGGTCCAGGGTGCCGGGGGAGCAAAATGTTTAGCAAGTGTTTTGTCGCGGGACCCGACGGAGGGCAAACAGGAAGGACGAAGCGTGGTTGATGGAGGAGGGCCTTGGTCGACGGAGAATATTCGAATACCGGCAAGCGTATCTTCTCAGCAGGAGATACGATGCAGCAAAGAAGGGAAATCGAAGAGAACGGACAAGAAAAGAAAAGAGCAGCGAGCGAGCGAGAGAGATGAAATGAAGGAAATGGAAACGAAATAGGAGAGTATGTGCGGTGTGTGTGTGTGTGTGGATGTATGTAGGTTTGTATGAGGGCTAATGAGGATGGAAGCTGGAAAAACGAAAAAATGATAATAGGAAATAACTAAGTTCCAACCACAATCAATGCAGTAAAATAAGAAAAGTAGGTGTGAGGGAGAGAGAAGTCAAGACGAAGAATACCACGGCGGAATTATTACAGCAGAGAACCCAGGGAAACGGGAAAAAGAGAGGGAGGGGAAAGAGAGAGAGGGAAGAGGGAAGAGGAAGAAGTCGAAAGGAACCGAGATATGGGTGATATGGTAATAGTTTGACTGTGGTATGGATGCTGGGTGTAAGGGGGACCAGACCGGGCACAGCATACAAAGACAGGGCCCTCTTGCACGCGAGCCGGAGAAAAGAACCGCAGAGCGAGCGAGCCGGTGAGAGGCTCGAGATCGAAGCACGTCGAGTAGATGCGATGCGATGCCTTCTGGTGGATCTGTCCCGTGCGATTGGTCGACGGGAGCGTCCTGGCGATCTCGCTCTTCCTTTTTCTATCTTTCTTTCGTTCTTTTCTCTAAACTCCAGCCGGATATGCTCCCAAAGAACACAAATCACCTGAGAGGCCGGAGAAAGAAAAATCGAGGAAAAGAAGAAAAGTGGATAATAAAATAAAATAAGATCGAAACAGAGTCAGTGTTCGAGCGAACGCAGTCCGAGAGAGGCAGCGCCGTTTGGAGTGTTCCAAAGGGGAAACCAAATTTCGGATCTCTTCAAGTGAATCTGACCCAGCAAATGAGGGCTCTTAACTCAGAGTGCTATTGAGTCTCGAAACCTGGCACTAACACGCGATAGGTAATATGGAAATTAAGCTCGTGGATTCCGATACGCCAGATGGCATGGGCTTCACTTTATTCTTTTTTATTCCTTTTTATTTTTCCCACTGTCCTCTTGCAATGTAACCGCCTTTTCGAGTTGGGGGCAAGCAGGCAGGCAAAAATCAAAAAAAAAATTAAAGAAAAGGGTGGTTGTCCGTATTGTACGGTACGGTATCGCCGCAGAAACGAGTTTCCTTAAATTGGCTGGGGGGGTTTCGATGTTTTATTGCGAGAGGAGAGATTTGAAAAAGAGCCCCCAACCGCAAGACCTCGAGATCCCACTGGCCCTCTCACTCTCTCCAGTAAAAATGCGAACTGGAACCGACTGAAGGCGATTTGAAGGAACAAGAACGGACTGGGAGTGCGGAGAGGGGAGTTGACGATGGGAGAGCTCTGAGAAAGGAAAAACAGGACGACCAAGAGGGAAGATATTCCAAAAGGGAATGGCAGGGAAGCGAGGCACCGAAGCCTCCCACGAAGGGGTTATTCCTCTTCAGGAACGGATCGCATGCCGCAGACTCTCCACAGCGATGCCGGTGGAGCAGCCACCCAAGCCCGGTAACCAGCTAGTGGCATCGAATAAAAATGTTTAAATCTCTTGAGAGGAGACACTAAACTCGTCATGGGCGATGGCAGGCGACGAGGCGGCGGGGATCTCGCTGCTGCCTCTCCGAACCAGTGGTAACCAGGGTGCCTCCTGCTGGCCAAGCAAGGGGGTGGCCGGCGTTCTGAGAGTCAGTCACAGTCAGTCGTTTGCTGGGTAACGGACATCCCAGACATGCTGCATAATCCGAGTCTGAATTAATATTCCGGCGTCCTGAATTCTGCATCATTTGAACGAGAAGGAGAAGGAGAGAAAGAAAGCCAGAAAAAAGAATTAAATACGGCATGCGGGCTGTCCGAGCAACATGGCAAAAACGACCATGGTAACAGGAATAGACAAAAGCGAGCAAAGAACTTTCCGCTTCGCTTTTTCATATTATCCTCCGAGTGATCAGCAATTGGCACTGATGTTCCAACGGCTTTCAAAATTAAACCCTTGACGGATATTACACTCTTTCCTGGACTCTTGGTCGAGGACGAGTTGGGCCTGGCCTGCTGGGGACCCGGGTCGTGCTGGTGGGGGCACCGAAAATCTTACCCTTTTCCCGAACTCCCTTCCGATCCAAAGCCAATCAAAAGGCCCTGTCCGACGGAACCCCATCTGCAAAATGCCTTTTAAACCTCGACAAGCGAGGGGACAGAAAAAAGGGGCGGTCATCGGGCCAGAATCTCTGGCGTGTAATTCGCTGGAGGTCCAGAAACTCCTGCACGATGATACCACGATGCTCAGCTGAACATGTTGCAACAGTTGAGACAGCATTAGCATAAAGGCTATCGATTGAGTAGTACAGCATGTGAACGACACTTGATTCAGATATCGGCCACCACTAGCATAGACCGAGAAACCACTCTATTGCCTCAATGGCCGCGAGCGAGGAGGGTGAGGGGGAGATGTTGTGGTCTGTACGCTGGCCGTACGCTGTCGCACGTAAAACAAATGAGGGCCGGGCGGGTGTCTGAGATCGGCAGCCTGATCTCCCCGTCGCAACCCCACAGACAACACATCTGCAACACCCGCTGCTATTCATATCTCGTCTCCGGATCTGGTTGCTTCAGAATATATATCAGAATAAATGGAAACTTGCAGCCGCATTTCTTGACACAAAGAAGTACACCAAAGAGGAAGCACAGTCGTCCCCGTGCCTAATTAAATCACATTCGTAAAACACACTGTGCAATTGATGCGATTACACTTATCCATCTACTCATCCCCATCTGCCTCGACCCCTACCATCTCGCACGAGTCCCTCCACAGCACTCCCTCCCCTTCCTCATCAAACGCATGAGCCGCATGCCCATCCTTCTCCTCCTCCGCCGGCTTCCAAGCCTGACAGTTACTCAACAGACCCCCATTGCCCTTCCAGGCCTCCCCAACGGCCGCCCACACCGTTGTCGCCGCTCCCTGCGCCGCGGTCTTCCACAACGGCTTCCAATCCTCCAATTCCTCCCACCCCTTCTTCACGTCCTCCCCAACGTGCTTCTGTAGTCCAGACCATATAAGCCCCGGTGTCACAGAAGTGGCGTGTAGTCCTTTACTCCCGTAACGGCGTTCGATCTCGTTTGCCATCCAGATGTTTGCGGTCTTGGATTGGCCGTACGATTTCCAGGGGTCGTAGGCGGTTTTTTCGAAATTATAGTCATCGCGAAGAGGCGCGGTGATACCGTGCGCACCCGACGTTACAGTTACGACCCTCGATGGGAATTCTGGTGTAGCAGAGGCCAGGAGGGTCGACTTTAGCAGTTGGAAGAGAAGGAAGTGCGAGAGGTGGTTTATCCCGAATTGGGTCTCGAAGCCGTCCTTAGTCTTTCCTTCAGGGGTCGCCATTACACCTGTTTATAGATTTCAATAACCATCAAGAACTATCAAGAAGATTCATAATAAACCCAAAGTGATTGTATGGATGGTATGGACGTACCGGCGTTACAGATGAGTAAATCCAACTTGTCGCTCCTCTTCAAAAACTCCCCAGCAGCTCCCCTCACCGAGTCCAACGAGTCCAGCTCCACCTGCAGCAACTCCACCGCGTGCTGGTTCCCCGTATAATTAGACCGTATCTCCTCAACAACCTCAACACCCTTCTTCAAGTCCCTCACTGGTAGGAACAATCTGGCACCCGTAGCATACAGCGCCTTCGCGGTTTCTACGCCGATACCGCTAGTACACCCAGTTACGAGGAAGACTTTATCAGGAAGTTTCCCGATCAAATCCTCATCTTGGATGATCTGAAAGGCAGTCGGGCGGGAATCGCCAGGACCGTTGGGTGCGGCGTGGAGAGAGGCGTATTTGGTTATCCCTGAGATCTCCATTCTATGTGGTTTGGCAGGTGTGATAGTAGTGTATCTTATGATATTGCGAGATAGAGTGCTAAGACGATAGAGGATGCGAATATTCATCATTTGGTACCAATTGTCGAAGAGGAGAAATGTGGATGATTAAATACACATTTATAAGCACTCTTGTATCGATATCGCGACCTTGGTCTCCAGAAAAGCATTCTCTCGTGCTCCCTCGCATTTCGCGTAGCCCTTCTGTGTATCCTGGACATATTTTCGCGGTTCAATATTTGCTGCGCGCGAGTTTACGATCCGGAATCCTTCCCGCTGGTCTCTGGATAACTTGATACCAGCATTCTAAATTCGCCCGAAAGAATCTCGTGAACATTGCTGCGTGCACAATTGAACCGCTGTGGGTCGACGGAGCTGTAAGAACTGTATCACCATTCCTTTAGACAGCAGCATATCCAAAACTTCACTTCGGAGTCAAACTCGGGGCTCGAAACTGTACTGTAAACCGGGGCCAAGCATCGCGAACAGAATAACGACGGTTGAAAAAAATCGATTCCGCGAAAGATTATTCCAAGATTTCGTAATATAGAAGCCTTGGAGTTAACGGAGTCTACGGGCGGAAATAAAGCATAACGATATGCACACAGGGCTTAGTAATGACAAACTTGACACTTTCAGCCTCTTTTCGACAGTTTTTCGACCAATAGATTCAATCGAACCCCAGCCAGTCGATGGAGTTAAGTGTCGTACCAATTCTCACCAATCGATATCTCCATTGATACGCTTCGAATTTAAGGATGCGAGATCTCGCGAGATAGTATCCTTTGAGGTTCAAAAATACCCTGGAATCGACGACATCTGCTCGCGTCTGCCAGCTGTTCGTAGAGTTTGCTCGCATAGATGTCGGAGTTATAACCAGCCCCCCGCCCGGATAAATAGTGCTCATGTTCCGTGGATATATGGTGCCAACATGGTTTGGTGTTGCATTTTCGAAAATGGGGGTGTGGGGGAAAATACACCAATTTAGTAAAGTTAAGAAACTACCATTTTTGGCAATTTCGAACACAGGGTTTCCAGTGATTGAAGGAAAGCTATAGTGGTTATTTTAAGAATACAATTCTTTTAAAAATGCCTTGTGTTACCATGCTCGTATCCACGATATCCAATGAAATATTGAAGTCTCTACTGATAACGACCGGTCGACCAACATCTTGGCGGTTTGCTGACCTTCAAAACGCAGGTTTTCCGTCGGGAACATACTGCACTGCGGGTAACCGGTTTCGATAAGGCTGGCAAGCTCCCACGTCAATCTCCTGCTTCCTCTGGTGATATTATCTAAGCCCCCATACCAAGCTACACCTCACAAACCGCTTGTCCAACACAGTGCCGAGACTTCGAGCTTCGAGCTTCCATATCGCGATTCATACCAAGAAACCGGATCGCTTATTGAATGCTCTCATTCGCCATCTACTTTATCTCTTTCGAAATATAATTGCGCCTTACCTGTGTGCAGCCACTAGGGCTGGCCATGGGACTCGCCCAATGCGTGTACCGGATTCAGGCTTTGAGCATCTGCGAAGCAAGGATCGCCATGTCTAGCCAAGGCGCCTAGGCTGACCGCTTACTAGATACATTCTACAGAACAAGCGACGACAAATGCCGGTTTTTACGCTCAAAGCGGGCGCGAGATCGAGCAATTCGGGAACTTAAAAGGGACCTTGATTTGGCCTATAATTATCCGTGTTTATTTTACATCATCGAAATTACATTGACTATCATACACATTATTGTTTAAACTATCTTTTCAACTCTAAAAAAAAAAAAAAACTTTTTTCATCAATTAAGTAACACCATATTATATTGAAAATGGGTCTCTTCTCTCGCTCGCGCTCTCCATCACCCGCTCCCCCAACCCACGGTCCAGTCCTCAGAGCCTATGATGTCACGGTTCACAATGCGAGCACCCGCGACATGGTCGTCACACCAGCCGGCGAACCAAACAAGCTCCTCTACAACATCCAGTTGAGAGCGCACCAAGACCCGACGGTCCTTGTATATCACGCCAATGGTAGCCCGGATATCGGAGCAGACGCCGTCCCAATCGCCACGGTGGCAGCCAACATCCAATACTACGCCATGGGAGTCACAATCGGCAACCCCGAGCGAAACGACTCTTTGATATCAAAGCTCGAATGGAAGGCGACCTGGAAAGACACCTACTATGGTACCAATGTCCCGCTGCTGGATTCGGGTAACGAGATGGAATTGAAATGGAAGGCTACAAGCAATGTGGACGGGCACAAGAGTAGTTTGGGAATGCACTTCAAGCTTGTCGATTCAGAGAACCAGCTGGTGGCGAGGTATGTCCACAAGGGGACGTATGTGGACTCCGCGGGGACGCTGGAGATTTTCCAGGATGTGCCGATGCAGTATTACGACCTGTTCGCATTGATTACGATGCTGGGGAACATGGAGCTTGGGTTCTTGATTAGAAAGATCAATACATCGAACGCCGCGACTGCAAATTTGAGCGCCTTCCTTGCCGTTGTGAATACATAAACTAGGAGGATCTTTTTTTTTTGTTTTATGGTCATGTAACTGCTGGAGGCAATGGAATGTACGCTATTTTCGAATTTTCTAAGTTTTTGAGCAAGCTATGGATTTGATTAAGAGGTACTCTGTACTTATTATTTGAGGCAATAAACGAATAAATAAATAAAATAGCTGCAAGCCGTGTTATATTGCCATCTACAAAAGTGATCACATAAGTCCCCCCGTGTCCCCACCTCGGCGGAATAGCGTGGGAAGAGCGTATGTGGTCTAAGCAGTTGTGTTGCCCGTGTTGCACAGCGTCGCCTGTGTCGGAATAAATGCCACTCGGCGGCAGGCAGCTATAAAAAACATCCACAAACATCCCTCCACGACACCCGTCGCCATCGATTGGCTCGCCGACCCGACATCCCCCCTTCCCGTCACATAAAAACCCTCCAAGCTGGCGTCCCAAGATCTCTGGGAGGCTGTTCTCCCCACCCGCCTCGCCTCCCTTCTCTCAGACCACCTCACCCCGATCTCAAACCACTTCAGCGCCGAACTCTCCTACCTGCAAGCCCGCCTCCCGCCGTCCCTGGCATCCGCAGACCCGAACGTTCTCGTCCTCCTCATCATCTTCGTGCTCACATTTATCCCGCTCTCCATCTTCAGCTTCCCCATGCGCCGCTTCCTCAAGTCCGTCACGGGCTCGTCGCTCTTCGACGACGACGACGAAACCCGCACCGTAGACACCATCCTCGTCCAACATGCGAAGGACACCCTCCAGATCACCTTCCCGCGCGGTGACGTCACATCGGGCACATCCACCGTCGCCGACCTCCGTGCCAAAGTCCAAGACGCCCTGGGCCTCTCCCGCACGCACAGCATTAAACTTGTCTTCGCCGGTCACAACCTTAAGGACGACGCTGAACCACTGAGCAAATACAACCTCAAGCACGGTGCAAAGGTCCTCTGCATGGCATCCAAATCTAAGCTCGCTCCGCCGCCAGCTTCTTCGGGCCCTTCATCAGCCAGGAGCACACCAGAACCCAAGAAGAAAAAGATCATTCCGCCGATGGAGATGATCGATCTAGTGAGGAAGCATGTTCAGGGATCGATAGTGCCTCTAGTTGAAGCATTCGAGAGTAATCCGCCACCGGACGCTGGTAAGCGAAAGGAGGAGCACAATAGACTCGGCGAAACGCTGTTGGGGGAGATGTTGAAGTTGGATTCGGTGGATGTGGATGGGCCGGATGGAGCGGAAGTCAGGAAGAAGAGGAAGGAGACGGTGAGGGAGTTACATGGGCTTTTGGAGCGGTTGGATAAGGTTGATAAGCCGCAGTAGATGGTGGAGGGGGCATTATAGACATTATTTTTGGTTTCGTATCCTACCCACACGCTGCTTACCTTATTTCGATTTTAGTTTACCGGTATGATGTGATTTCGCATATTTGCAGTCTCTTTGGACTTCCAGCGTGTCCATTCTTTTTGATATGATTTTTGTTAAGGGGGTATGAATATAGAGAAATATACATGATACGTTTCATTCATTTAATTATTCTTTTGAAGCCTCGAATATTCTCTTTCTTAAACAATCCGTGCTACGCTGTCAACAGCCATAGCAACTAGTAGCTTTAATAAATATTTTTTTGATCTGATTCGGGAATCTAGACTTTTCATTTATAAAAACGGATGCGCCTTAACTCGGAAAATCGGTGAGCCTGTGTTCAACGCCTTCGGAGTATAAAAGACAGCTCGCGCGGACGGTATATTTTCTACACCTGCAGTGGCTAGTGGCAACTGGCTTATACCCGACCAATGTTAAAAATAAATCAGGTACCTTAGTTGTCAACTTCGACGAAAAATGAACCGAACACCTCGGTCCATCCCCCAGTATATCCTCTCTAATCAGCGGAAATTTGGTACAAACCAGATCCTCTCGCTGCATATCCGACAATATAAAATACAATTGACCCGTTTCTCAAACCCGACGCTTAGAGCCGAGAAAGGGGAAAACGAAGGTTAAGAGAACCGTGTTAAAACTATAATAGGCTTACTATAGTATTCAATTTGCAACCACAAACTAATGCGGTTTCGCTTTCACTTGAAATATGGCGTCGGGTTTGTTTTTGTTTCTCTTTCTGTTTCTGTTTCTGTCTCTCGCTCGCGGGTAATATCACTAGTTTAACTCATGCAATAACACTAAGCAGTTATCTGCAGGTGCGGCGCGCGCGCGATGATGAAGCTCAGGCGGCGGCAGCAGCCAAGCTTAGCTTCTTGGGTTAGTTTGCACCCACTCCAGATAATTACATTTTAATTTCAACGCGCGCCCACGGCATGGGATATGATGTGATGTGGATGCGGGCGGGTTTTCTGGTATGCTTGCATTAACCCTCATCTTTTTTTTTTCGGGGTGCGCATGTATGCCGCTTCTTTTCCCCCCTCTCTTCAACATGCATTGGTGTGATTAAATGAGGAAGAAGAGAGAGAGGTTTGTTTTCTCCCGAGAGCTCTTCGCGCTCATGAGGTATATGTAAGATATATTACCGTATGCCGGAAATGGTATAAATAGGAAATAAACCGGGCGCCGGAGAGACTTTCAGGATTCATCGGTGGGCGCCCTCCGAAGAATGAGATCTGCCGAATGGATGTTTATTGTATTGTGCCCTGACTAACCGCACTGTCTGGATGAGGCAGGCATTGCGGGGTGCTAACGACCTAGACCTAGACGGATCTAGAAGGCGAAGGGGAAAAATACGTTCGTAATTGAGGTAAACGGGATAGACCCTGGCGGGCGCGCGATGTTAAAAGTCATTCATTCTTACATTCCGTTTATCCTGGGGTAGAAAAATGCGTGATGGTACGTAGGGCCTTGCCTTGCAAGCTTGTGGGAGTCGAACAGTAATTTAAAGTTGAAAATTTCGACATTCAAAATTCATTTTGTTGACCGGGGTGTGCACAGACAGACAAGGGGAGCACGACAAACGAAAAAAAAAGGAAACCTCAAGCAAGTGATCTCCGAGGTTTATTCTTTCTCGAAATGACAATTTAAAATTTTTATTTTTATTTTTATTTTTCTATTTTTCTATTTTTCTTGTGGCATGTCGTAATCCGTTTCTCTCAATTCGCAATCGGATTTACGTTTTTACGGTTTCTATAGGTGCACAAAGGGAATGGGATATTACGAAAGGTCGATGGGTAGATGCCGACGAGACATTGTAATCTTGGGGAGGGTGATCGTCTGATATCAATCTTAAAATTTCAGGGTGCAGCGTAACCAGTAGCACCAATTGACGAGTTCAGTCTCGTGGCCATATATGGTCGATCGAACCTGGCGTAGAATGAAAGAAGGTTGAAAACCAAAGCAAAAAAACCCACGTGCGGCAAAGGTGTATACACCTCACAGTTTCTTTTTTAAATTCTCGCTCGCAAGATTGGCGAATGCGAGAAACCGTTTGGATTTGACACTAAATTAGCCTTGGACCTCTGATCATACGGGTGTTCCTGGTTCCTGGTTTTGTTATATATTCTGACCAATGGATTATTTCAAAAATACAGTTCTACGCAACGGAGCGGCGGAGGTATTTATCTTGGGTGGATGGGTGTTCGATGGTGAAACATAAGCAAAAATCTGTATTTACGAGTTAAAAGAAAGGGTGTGTGCTGGGAGATCATAGCTCAATCGAATGGACAGCTCTCAGGTGACGGCGACGACGGGAGGATGGACAGCTCGTCGAAATTTTTGGAGCCATTGGGTGGGTGTTCCGTGCTGTTCTGCGATGTTATTGGTGAACGGCCGCGGACCAAGCATATTCGTGAGATCAGGTTTATCTCGGTCTGGATGCGCAACAACGCGTACCTGCATGAAGACCTGATAAGTTTTGGAAACGAAAGGGCTGTTTGATCGTAGTGGAGGGGAGGAAGAAAATGGGGGGTGAGATTGACATGTTCGGATGTACTGGTACTTGTTGAAGAGTAGCCCAGCACGTTGTTTCATGACAGCTTGAGATTGATTAAACATCAAAAATTTGACAGCTCGCCCGAAAAATATTTCTCAATTGAGAGCTGCCAGCATGTATGCCGGCTCCTCCTTGGATGTGTGCTGCGTGCCGAGGCGTCCATAGAACAAGTCCAATGGAATTGCGATTTTGATTTGGAATCTGCGATTCGGACTGGTGGAGATGGAAAGGAAAGGAAAGAAAAAGCTGAGAGCCTGGCTGGAATGCACGTCGTATCTGGCCGGGATGGCAGTGGGATCGAGGCAGCGGGAGATCTCCAATCAGAGGAATTTTTGATATGCATTATCTTGGTTGACACCGTTCCTGTCCAATGGAAGTGGCATCATTGCCAACATGGTGCAGGAATTGAGTTCGAAGATAGAAGCAACAGCTGTGGCGGCGTGCACTTTTTTGCTGCTGGCATCTTGCGCATAACCTGGCAAGGTATTAGGCTTTTTCGCGAGCCGTGATATCGGATTATCTATTTCAGCCCGCGGAGGGAGAGCCGTTTGCGCAAAATGGCAATTGGTCAATTGCCAATGCAGTAGTACTTTGGGGGCGCCCTTCTTTTCCACATCAATATCAAGAGGATGCAGCTTGGTTTTCCTTTTGGGAGGCAATGGAATCGCGGTAATCAACCCGGTTCTTGAAGCCATTGAGAAATGTCACGGAACAAAGCATGAGTGGGTCGGTCTTCATGCACACTGACATGTCATTGCTGCGAATCGCTGCCAGGGCCGGGCTTTCTCGTTCTTATCATTTTTCGATGCGAGACGGACACGAGCTAGATTGGCTTTAAACATTGACGCACTGCAGGTTGCAAGACATCACGGTGGAATTTGATTTAATTTAGTGAAAAATAGAGGAAGATACGGTGCCTCTGCATGAGGCACCAGCAGAAGCTAGTTGTGGTAGCAACAAAAGCACCATGTCGTCTATTTTTGATAACTTGGTACATATATGTGCAGATTTCGCTTTCGCTTTTCTGTTCGGCGCCCGGTGGAGTCTGTTCCCTCTTTTTGACGTTATGCTTCTTTTTTGCGAGATTTTTGGTTCGCTCTTTGCTTTTCCTCTTCTGGTTGAAGATGCGATCACGTTCAGCCCCAAGAGTTATGCATGCAGCTGCAGGAAAGTCGTAATATAGACTTTCGGCAGTAAGGTTAATTGATGGAATCTGTGATCCAGGATGAGAGGATTGATGGGGGGAGGCTAGCTAGCGGGGATATTTTTTCCTTCTTGTGCTGTCCGAACAGAGGGAGGGCGTCCGGGGGGGCTCGTAATTAGACCGATGCAGGTTGGAGAAGGTGGTGATGGGAGGTTGGTTACATGCAATTTTACTCGTGGCGTACATGAACTTATACCGGAGTACACACTACCTACATTTTTATCAGAAGTAATTATGACGACGGGAATGGAGAGAGCAAGAGAGGAGCGAAAGAAAAGAGCAATCGCGAGAGAATGAGAAAAAGGGTTGATTGAACGGGTCGAATCACATTGGTTACTTCAGCCGCTCGGAGGGTCTTGTTCCAACCCCAGCTGCAGCGAGGACGAAGAGGTTATCCATCCATCCCCATATCCGCATCCGCATCCACCTCCCCTCCCCTGGCTTGCTTCGACTTGCTCAGAATCGTTTGCCGTAATTTGTTTTTTGCCCGGCAGCAGACACACACGAAACTGGCACAGAACAGGGCAGGTGAATTGGGTGTTTTATTATTGCTGAAAGAAATAAAGAGAAGAGTTGACGTTGGCACGAGCGGTTCCGTGACCTGGGGTCTTTTTCTTGGGAGCTAAGGGAAGAGGACTAGCTAACACGACGCCGTTCCGTTTTAACCTTTCCCGTCCTTTCTCGTTCCCTTTTCGTTCCTGGTCCGCTCTCTCTTTCCCTCTCGCTCTCTTTCTTAGTTTCGATTCTGATTCTCCTCTTCCCATTTTCACGTTTTGTCGTTCCTTTGCCCATCGCCGCCGGCCTCTCGATTTATTCCTTTTCAACTGGGCCCTTCCCCCTCCCCTTCGATTCGCTCCTTTTCCCCCAGTTCCCTTCCCCCCCTTTCCCTTGCCGCACTTTGTTCTCGCTCGTTTTTTGTTGGGTCTATTCATTATATATTTTATTATATTGTTTTATTTTGTCATTTGAGAAACAAGTGACGAAAGAACGACGAAGGAGAGAAAGACATCGATGTAATGATCGTCTGAACGGTTTCCGCACACGACCGAACCCACACTGCTACCTACGTACGACATCAGATATAAATATATTATATATTATATAATCCCCACAGACGTCGACGGGCTTATTTATCCAACTGTCATATCTATAAATAAGTATACACCTACAGTCTATACGAAGACACAGACAGACATACAAAAGACAGGCTACGGTAGCATCCGGTGCAAGTGGCGAGCGAGCTCAAGGCACCGCTCTCTTTTATTTCCCTGCTGCGTTCCTCCGTCTTCCGTTCCCTCCCTCCACTCCGCCCACCACAACCTCCACCACAACACCATTCCAGCCAACCGGCCCAGCCTGCCGCCTCATCGCGACCTCATCTGCAACACCTCCACCACAATTAATATATCATCACCGTCACCGAGAATGACTGCCCCCGGACGCACGCCTGTTACCACTCTCTACTCCCGCCGACGTATTACGCCGACTAGCAGCAATTCACGACGACGGATCTAGTAGTAGTAATAATAAAGAATAATCACCGTTAGGTTATAATACACTGCTATGTCTACGAATTGAAACAATAAAAAAGTCCGAAACAAACCAGAAGGGAAAGTCTCTCGAACCCGCAATTTCCGAGCCTCTCTCCCAGAAACATCCCTTCGATAGCCCGATACACACTCGAAAACTCCACCTCTCGCAATTTAATCACACGTAGTTTATCCCACTACCGACAGTCGCTCATTTTCCCCTACGCTTACTGTATCCCTTCTTCCTACCAAAACTCACAACTAGACGTACATCCACGGAACAGTTCGCCCGGATCGACTGCCGTTACACCCCTCGTAGTTCCTTTTAATCGACATTCGCTGGCGGTTTTTTTAAAAATAGTTTCCTTCCGGTATCTGTGATATTCCGACTTTGAAGGAGAAAAGGAAAGGGAGGAGAAATTTGCAGACCGAAGAAAAATCTCTCAAGACGAAAATACGGAATACAGTCCGAATGAATCGCTGCAAGGAAACGGCGCCATCAAATAATAGTACAATAGTAATACCTATTCGAACACTCTCGACGACGACGACGACGACGACAACCACCATCACAATTATTAACAGCCGCCGATTGCTCCTCACCACCCCCCGCGCTTGGTGATGAGTGAGCGGCTTCGGCGATACATCCCGAGCTTTAAGCGGAGGAGGGTAGACGGCGATGTACACCACCGGTCACGATCGAATCTCTGGGATGGGTCAGACGAGTGCGCGGAGTGTACAGCGGACGGTGGGTCACGGCAGACGGATGCCTCGCAGGATATGGATGTTGCGCTTGCGAGGATGCGCCAGCTGCAGGCCCAGAAGGAGAGGGAACTGCTGCCCCAGAGGTACCGACGGCTACGGCTCGCAAGGCGGCAGGAACCAGGTTCTGAAGACGATCCGACCATCGTAAGGGAAATCATTCAGGAGGACCCCAACGGACAGGGACCCCCCGGTGTGACGGTCACCGTTTCTATCGGGTTGTCGCTGCAGATTTCAACAATCACATCTGGCGGGTCGACGTTTGTCTCGACGATGAGCACATCGTGGTTCACGTTCGATGCGAGCGGGAACGTTAGTTTGCCTACCTCTACGGCCTCCACCACATCTGGACCCAAATCTTCCTCGACCCCGGCGGCCTTCTCATCGTCGCCGACGTCTAACCCTGCCTCCTCGCTATCATCGACATCATCGACCTCCTTTCTGACAATACCGGCGCCTACCCCCATTTCTACAGGGCAGCCGGTGTCCCTAGCATCGGTCTCCGACATACAGTCCGCCACCACCTCGATAACATCCGCTTCATCATTCATCAACTCTCTGGCTCCCAACATGACGGAGTACAGTTTAGCGAAAACCAGGAGCACGACGTACTCAGCAAAGTCAATCACAGACTCAACTCGAAGTTCAAAACACTCCTCACAGCACACCAGCACACGGATATCTACAGTGATCCTTACCACATCGACGATATTCCCTGCCGAGAGTGAACCAACCACGCCATTGGACTCTCCTAGCTCTACAATTGAGTCTGCCGATAGCCCGAAGGCGACCGAAAGTAGCGGCGCGGGTTCTATAAATGAAAAGCTTCCGCCGATATTAGGCGGAGTATTCGGGGGCATAGCGGGTCTTGGCTTAGTTTTATGGGCAATACTCTTCCTGCTCCGTAAGAGACGACGCAGCGCGCAAGGTATCAGCATGTTGGGTTCCGGCGCACGAGGTCGCAATGGCCATCACCGTGCGATTTCGCAAGATACCGCCGGCGGAGGGTCGATGGGCGAGATGTCGCAGCCTCGGAGTTCGATGATGCCCGGGTTTCTCGCTTCTGGAGCTGCTGGCCTGTTCGGTGCGCGATCGTCGGCGGAGGCAACGCCTGCACCACCTGCCGAGGTTGGGTTTGTCAAGATCGCCGGGAGGAAACTGCCATCGATGTATGGCGACGACATGGTTCCCACGAGCCTTGCAGTGGCAAGTGCGAGAGCCTCTGTGTCGGAGCCTGGGAGCCGAAATGTGAGTGGTGGGACTCATGCGACTGCGGGAGCGTCAGGCAGTACCAAATCGTTCATACAGGACGACGAGATCATGGCTGTTCCGGTACCGTTCGCGCCTAGCAGAGAACGGTCGGCGATGAGGACAGGTTCGCCTGGGCTTGTCGGTCGGATTGCTGAAGACGAGCCCGAGATTACAACATTGTCGCACACAGCGCCACCTCCTGCTATTCACGACCCTGCTGAGGGCAGTTCGAGATTCCCAACCCCTCCGCCTGGAGCCATCAGACGGATGCATTCGCTGATAGGTACGGATGGAGTCGGGCGCAGTCTTGCGAGCCAGGATGGCAGCAAGACGTCGAGGTTCACTGAGGATGTCTAAATAACCAACCTAACCAAACCAACCGCTGTATTTTTTATTATACACATCCAACCAACCCCCTCACGAAAATCTATCGGCACGACATCTCGCACTGAGAAAGAGAGACAAAATAACGGAAGAAGAAGGACGTTACCCTCTGCCCGTGTATTTCTATTAATCATCCTTCATGTTCTCTATATATATTTGACATTTTTATATTTTTATACCTTTTACCATCGCGATCCCCAACCCTTCTTCTTCTAACTCATTTATTTTCTTATTTTTTTTTTCGTTTGATAGTAATATACCCCTTCTGTTGAACCACGTCCCGATATATATACGTATATATCTTCCCTTTTTACTTTTGCGATATTCACCGATTACCCTGTTACCCCCGGGCTTGATGATGTCCAGTCAGTCACGATGGAGGAGGAGAGAGTAGCGGTAGGACGAGTCCCGTTCTGAGGGACCATGTATCATAGCGTCGAACTATACACAACCGGCATTGCAAGAAGCTCTGCTGGACATATCTACTACTTGATGATGAACCCATGCCATTGCGATATTTCTGAGTAGTGCTGGGCTTAGCTCGGCCGGCAATCGAGGGATCTTACTGGACGAGAGGGCTCCGAAGCTTCACGACACTAATTCCGCTAGCGTGAGTTCCGTGAACAAAAGGTGGGCGGTCTGTGTCAGCCAGGGTGCCCGCAAGCAAGTCATCTGGCCAAGCTGGACCCGACAAGATCAAGCTGGTTTGCAGTGTTTCCGGTGGCCTTTACTTGGGCAATTAATTGCGCTTCTGTTTCAACTGTGTGATGGTGTCTACGCCCAAACGAGCAAAAGACGGCCAGCAGCGCCAGTAATTTAACGTTCCCCGCCAACTAAACCACATTCCGAGAAAACCACCATTCCCCTTTCTCCTCCTCCTCCTTCTCATCATCATCGTCATCTCCATCATCATCGTCATCATCACTGCAATCTGTCGACGCCGCAGTCGCTAGCAGACAGGTATGGCACCTCTCCTCCGCACCCGGGATACGATTCGATTCGATCGCCCTGTGCCCGCCTGTCGGATCGCTAACTGCTGGTGGCGGGTGTTGCAGGACCAACCAGGCCAGCGGATCGAACGTGACCCCGTTCGGCTCGCCCTCTCGTGTGCCGTTGCATTGCAGCTGGGACCGGACTGCCCTCCTCCGTCGCACCTGTGAGTTCACGTCCGTCTATCTGTCTGTCTATCTCTTCGTTTCTCTGCGTGTCTTTGATTTTGGGTGCGCAGAGCTGGGAGCTGCCAATTGCGGATGTCTCATGCTCTGATATCACCCAGCCACGGCTCACCAGCCAGCCCTCGTGCGCCTCCTTCTTTCTCGCTCCGGCTTGTCTGTGCGTGCCTGCGTGCCTGTGTGTCGGTTGCGTTTGGATGATATCAACAACAACACTAACGGAAATTTTCGTTATCCGAAAAATCGAATACCACAAAGAGGTCTTCTCCCAGGAATCACACTCTGTTCTCGTACCGAATTTACCCAATTGAGGTCTCAGCCGGACAGCTCGTCCCGTAGAAATCACCGACAATGTTGGCCGTCGGCAGAGGTCGCCTCACTGCCAACGGCTCCTTCTCCCTGCCCAAACTCACCGCCATTGTCGCGAGAGCCATTGCCCGCTCCGGTCCCCTCTCGTCCGGTATCGTCAATGCCGCCGCCAACCCCGCAACCTTCGCTCCCTTCGTCAAGGCTAACCTCCCCGTCCTGACCAATCTCGTCGTCCGCGAGTATGCCACCGCCGTAAAGAAGAAGACGACGGCGACGAAGAAGAAGCCCGCTGCCAAGAAAAAGCCCGCCGCGAAGAAGAAGACTACCACCACAAAGAAGAAGACAACCGCGACGAAGAAGAAGCCTGCTGTCAAACGTCGCGCCGTTGCCAAAAAGACCGGCACCCGTCGCGCCGCTACCAAGAAGAAGCCAGCTGCTAAGAAGAAGAAGGTTGTCAAGAAGGTTGTCAAGAAGAAGAAGAAGCCTGTTGAGAAGAAGGATGGCATCCAAACTCTCCGCAAGAAGGCCTTGAAGCCTCCCGGCAAGAGCATCACTTCTTACGCCCTCTTCTACTCCGAGGTTTACAAGACCTTCACCGGTCCGGCCTCGGAGAGAGCTAAAGCTGCTGGTGCCCAATGGAAGGCCCTCTCTGATGCTGAGAAGCAGGTATATCCACCCCCTCCAACGAACCGGTTGAACGTATCCTTCCCAAGCCAAAGATAAATATAAAAATCGAGCTCATGAAGACTAATTATTGATGGCGGGTGTCTCGAAATAGGTTTACACTGACCGCTCGAAGATCGAGGCCGCAAAGATGAGAGCTGCCTATGACACCTGGGTTGCTAAGCAAAACCCAGCTGACCTCATGGCTGCTAACAAGGCTCGTTCTCGTGTCAACAGCTACCGCGAGAAGAAGGGCACAAAGGCTCGCATGCTCAAGATTGATGACGAGCGAGTGCCCAAGCGGCCCATGACTGCCTACATCTTCTTCTGCAAGGAGTCTGTGAATAAGCCGGAATTGGTCTCTCTTCCTACCGCGACCGAACGAATCAAGAAGGCCGGTGGTCTATGGAAGGCTCTCGCTGAAAGCGACAAGAAGGTGAGGCTTTCCCTTTTGTCTCAATCCGATATTTCGAAGGTACACGGCGTCTAACTACTCGATTTCTTTCTTAAATAGAAATACGTCGATCTCGCTGCTCGCGATAAGGTCCGTTATGAAAACGAGAAGGCAGAATTTGAGAAGAAATACAAGCCCAGTGCGACTGCTTGATATAGAGGTGAGTGAGTAAAACCCGCCAGATTACTAAGCATGCCTTCTTTTGTTTTTCTCTCAAATGTCCTCGTGCTGTTTAACGTTTTGGTACCTGCGTCGTGCTGCTTGTACGACCGATCGCCTAACTCTAATTCGTTGATTTCGTGCAGGCTGCGTAACCACCAACTCTGTGTAATTTCTTGCCACGCCTCTGCCTTCGACTACTTCACCTTCATAGCTAGCAACATCCGGTTCGACATCCGATTTTTGTTTCTCCTTTGTTTATTTTATTTTATTTTTGGGTTTCCTCGAGGTGTCTCCTTAGGTTTCCCTCTCGGTGTTTCTACAAAAAACTTTCCCCGGCCGACTTTATTATCTTTGTAGCTTGACTTTGAAAACAAAAACAAAACTCTAAAACCATAACGAAACCAGCGCTCTACGACGTACTCTATTCCGGCGAATCATCCGAATCTACCCTTCTTCGGCGCGTTCACCAACTTCAAGATACACATACCTCCTCCGTGTATGCTAGAGCTGGCTCACGCTCCACTACGAACTCCATATTATACCTTTCTCCTCATCAGTCCCTTGAATCTTTCTGCTGGTTTCGTTTGTACATAAGAAACATCTCCCTGGTACATTTTTGTAAGCTAAGGAAGGCGATAACTCGTTTTTTTTTTTTACTCTTTCTTCTTCGTTTCTTAATCGTTAGCCCTAGAGGTTTGTTCTTTTCCTCCCCCTTTAGAATGGCTAATACGCCATGCCTTCCTATACCATTGTTTCTATCCGCCCTTCTTCTTTGTATACGACACGAAACGTTTTGGGATACCAGATCTTACTCTTTCTTAATCTTGTCGACGAAGAACTGGATCGCTTTTTTTGATGTCGTAATTGTGGCTATGGCATGAAGCATGGCGAGAGGGACTATGGTAAGAGCATGGATATCTGTGAGGGCGAAAGAAGGTGGTCCGGCGGTGGTCTCAAATTATATGCTCGATAAAACATGCTCAATAAACATACTCGATACAAACTGGGAGCGAAAACGTTAATGTTGGTTTATTGGTTGGAAAAGGTGCGAGACGAAAATAACCAGGAGCGAGGAAACGGATAAATTATAAATAATATCACGAGAAAGGGAGATAATGGAAAAACGATCAATTATCTAAAGAATTCGTAGGTAATATACGTATACTGATCCCCTCAACTTGAGCATTGCATTATCCAACATCGATCGCACAATCAATTAAGTTAACTCTCCCGCCAAGAAGCAAATGGTAATCTAAACAACCACATAACTCTGCCTAAGATACCCACCTGCCGAGGCAGAAAAAGAAACATCTACAAAATAATCCCACCGTCTTACTCATCGTGCATCCACAAACTCCCACACAAACATACCCGACTGACGCTCTGCAACCACAATCCCATCCTCATCGTCGGCACCAAGTCCTCCACGACCTCACCACACCTCAAACACCGCCTCGTCGCCGTACCTTTCTTCAACAGACACTTCCGGAGCGTATCCACCTTCTCTCCCTTCTTAAACTCCACGCTCTTCCGATCATCATGGAACCCCAACCACGTCGTATCGAAGAAGAATATCGAGGAAGGATCTATATCGTTCTTCAGAATCCCCAGCGAGTGCTGTAGGAATTTCTCTACGATAGGGTAGAAAACAGTCGGGATCTCGCCCGTCAGGAAAATCATGCGGTCGACATCGATGCGCTTCTGCGGGTCCCATTCTTCAGTTGTCTTTTTGATCCCGGAGATCGTGTCCACCAGGAGTTTTTCGAACATGTTGAATTTCACGGGGTTCGCGTCCATGATTGTCCGGAGGGACTGGAAGCCTTGTTTTAGGGCTTCGTCGACGGTGGTTTGCGCGAGGTGGTCCCGGGCGGCTTGGTCGAAGCCGCGGAGGGCGCGGGAGTTGTATTTTAGGAGGAAGCGGGAGGCGCCGGTGAGGATTAGCGGGAGGGCGCAGGAGTTGGTGTCGTTTACTACAAGTTGTTAGAAAATGGCCATTAGGAGGGCTAATGCAGGCGACCTACTAATCTTCTTGACGAGCTCCATGTCGCCGGGGTTCGAGCGGACCCGGCGGGCGAGTTCGAGGAGCTCGTCGACGAGGTAGACGTGGAAGTCGATCTCCCATTTCACAACACCGAGGAGGTTTTGTAAGGCGTCTATGTGAGATTGTTAGTATCGTTTTCGATATGATGGGGGCAGATGGTATACGTACTGGACTTTGAATCCTCCAAATCCTGGCGGTTCCTTGCCACATTGTTCATGAAATAGCCAAACCCGACAGATGTCGCCTTCAGATGAAGCGTGGCCTGCGAGATCTTTGCCGGTATCGGCTTGGGATTCGCCCAGCCTTTATAATATAAAGCGGACTGCAAGCTCAGACACCGTTGAAAGAACGGATTACGCTGAAGTTTCTCATTGCTCTGTTCCTGGAGAAAGTCGATGTTTTGGTTGAGGGAGCGGTGCGATTCGAGGAGGACGCAGGTTTTGAAGTCTTAAGGTTTCATTAGCTGCTGCTATTTTCTACGAATTGAAGGGAGAGTAAACCTACGATTGTTATTGTATTGTCGGGCTACAGCCGCTAGATCGTCGTTATTAGAGTGGTTATTTGACGAACATGCGTGCTGTTGAGCCAGGGTCACCGCCGCGATTAGAACATTGGCTGTGAGCGAGAAAATGTCAGCATGGCCTTAGCTTTCTACTACTACGTAGGAAAGTTGGACTAACGATTCTCTTCCGGTGTCCCTTCGAGAGGATCATGATGCGTCATCAGAACAAGATTTACATCATTCTCCTTGGTAAGTAAGGCGGCCGCCGCGTAGTTTGGTGAGAGTACAATATCAATATACGGCCCCAAGAGTGGGAAGTGCCAACCAGCGTGTATCATATTAATCAATTTATCGTAATTACTTGTTGGCTGAACAGAGTTGAATTGCATTCTGATGGCTCCGTTAGCATTCAATATACGTTTATCAGAGGTGAAACTACTTACCGATCTCGCATTTCAAAGGTGCCGTCTGTATACGTCACTGCGATCATAGTGCTTGCGTTTATTTGTGTGACTGACAAGGCACATTTATGCAGAGTTACATCTGGGTACGATATAAGTTCAAATCGCTAAAGATAGAGTGTTAGCTCCTTTCCCACGCTACATCGATTTGACTGTGTTTTATCATACCTCCTTTTCCGTGACGGTACTATTCCTCCTCTGCGCTAAACCGTCGAAGCTCGAGTGTAGTGATGTCCCTACGTTCCTCAGCTCCCACCTCTTTATTGTGGTAAGGTATTGCTGCGCCGAAGTATTCACGAAGAAGCCTAATATTATAGGGTACTGGGTATGGTTTCCTGGAAATGGCGACAATACTTCAAGATGGGTGAGGAATGATGTCGCACTATCCTGCCCATCCCCGGGGCAGTGTTCAATCTTCAATCGCTTGATATGTATGGACACAGGGATCGGGAGCTGTGCGACATTTGCGCCGGGGGGTAAAGGAGGATGCTTCCAATCGATAGCTATCCTGTAAACCCTCAGCTGCTTGCACTGCGTGTATACGGCTAAGATAGCTGATCGATCTATACTCCTTCACAAAACGAGCCAGTGGATCAGTACCAATCCTTTCTCATAGTAAACGCACGCACATATATATATCTGTGCAAAACTCCTGGAGGAGGGTGTCAAAAGAGTAAAGTACCTTTATCAGCGGCGAAGGCTGCGTGTGTTATAATATCGTCCATGGATGTATAGGGCTCCAAATCCGCTGTAGCCTTCTGGATGTGCGACTGGCCGTCCGATGAATACCACAATTTCACGACTCCGCTCTTTGTGACGCCGAGACACGCGGTTCTACCTTGGATCGGGTTCAGGGGTCCCATAGGCGGAAGTGAATTTGTAGGGTATTTGTAGACTCCGTCTTGCTTCATTGCAGATTTACTCAGGGCGTACTATCTGAAAGTCAGTAAAAACCATCCGAAGTACCAGCAGCAGAATGATGTATGGTGCCACCCACCGGCTTGTTCATATTCAACCACCACAACCCGGCCAGCATGTTTAAATCATCCTTCACTGTCACCGTCGACTGCCGCAGGGGGTTCAGCCGGTCCACGGATACAAAGACAGTCCACATTGCCATCCGGCCATAGATATCGGCGACGGCAAGTTCCGAGCCGATGTTGTTCCAATGGACGCTGGCGAGCGGTGCGCCGTTGTGGATGTTCTTGATGAGATATTTCGGACTGAGGATCCACGAGCCATCCTTGGTGGAGGCCATCAAGTGGCGGATTTCGACGTCGATGCCATTGGCGGCGATGGATGCGATGCACCCCAGTTTTCCCCAAGCTATCCTCCTGCGCACACGATAGTGTCAGAAACCACACTCTCAATAGATCTCTAAAACGTCCGAATAGAATTAGATGGCTAACGTACTGCCGACAGCCGCCCTGCCGCAGCCTGTCCACGAGCTCATGGATGCCACGAGCAGTGCTCGCATTGTCCTCGAACAGATCTCCCAGGCCATCCATCAGCATGCCAGGCATCCTCTCTCCGACGACCCTTCAAGAGCTCCAAATCTATCACGGGCTTCAACCAACGAACGGGGCCTTCGAGGTATTCGGTATGTAACGACCGGGCAGTCTAGCGACCGGTATTATTTTTTTATAGACTCGGCATGTATCGGCGCGGGTTTGCGACGGAAGATCTCGAATCCTCCCACGAGGCGCAGGAAAACGTGGTTGGACGACGCGTTTGGATGGCCAAGCCCCGAACGAAAGCGATGCGGTTGGTTTAGCTCGCCCGCAAGCTGCAGCTCAACGTCGCTCGTCTGTGACCCGCTTTTAGCCCCACCGCAACCACCTTTCCTGTCACGAGCGTCGTATCGTCATGACATAAAAAACAAGCGGCGGTTGGAGAATCATATCATCAAGGATAGAGATACGGGATACAAGATACAAGTTACAAGATACAGGATGTCCGACGCCAAAGGCGAAACTACGCTCCCGCCCTACTACCCCGAATTCTACGGCTTCCCGCCGTTCTACACCCGCCAGCCGAACACCTTATCCTGGTCGTCGCAGCTCTCACAATGGCGGTCTTTCATCCTGGGCTACTGCCGTGCCCACAAGCTCTGGCGCCTCAACCTCGTCGATGCGATGGATACCGAACTGTTTTTCAACAAGTCCATAAACCGTAAGAAACATCGTTCTGATTTCCGTAGTATATAAATATCCCGTGAGACTAAACACAACCATGCAAGGCAAACTCCCGCTCCCCACGATCCGCGAAGTCGTCGACGATCTCGTTAAGACTTCCAACGCCGAGTGGCTCTCCTCCGAGAAATCGATCGCATACATCTTTTGGCGCACGCCCGAGGACTTTGCCAGCCAGATATACGGATGGATTGACAGCACCGGGCAGAAGAATACTGTTCTGACGCTCCTGGAGCTGACGGAGGGAGACCATACGACTGACCAAGAGTTCTACGGAATGGACCAGGCCATGTTGAACAAATGTCTGAACGTGCTGGTAAAACGGGGACAGGCGCAGGTGTTCAGTGTAGGGGATGACAAGGGTATTAAAGTATGGTAGCCGTTTGTTATAGCATGTTACTTGTAGATTGTTTGCATTGCTCTGGAGTTAGCGTCCTCTTCTTTTTTGGAAATTCAGTTTCTATTGATTAGATATTAGTATACCCGCCAAAGCATACCATTTTTAAGAACAAGAAATCTTCTCTTCATATAATACAGAAAGCTGTAAAAATCGACACATGAAACGCCAAAAAATATTCGGGTGTCCCGCCATAAGGATCAAAACCAACGAAAGAACGCAACAATCGCCCGCTGGGTCGAAGGAGGGGGGGGAGGTATTGAATACAGCAAAAAAAGAAGAAAAAAAGCCAGGTGCGTAAAGACATGAGTACGAATCTATCTCTATTTCGAAACAGCATACTTATCCGACCACATCAGCTTCTGCTGCATGGCAACATCCAACAACCAGTCCGTCTTATAGACTAGCGGGTCCCACCCAGCTTCCTTCGCCATCTTCTTGAACCCAGTGAACAGTTTCTCATCCTTAGGCGCACTGATAAGCACCAGGCGCTTCGTAGTCGCCACGTCCTTGTTCTCAGCCACGCCGCCTCTCTTGACCGCTTTGAATTGTGATGCAGTTCCGCCGTTCGCCTCGACAATCTTCTTGAATGTCTCCCAGCCAGGAGTTACACCCGGGGTGACGTAAACCTGGAGGCCCTCGAGCATTCTACCTTCATTTTCTTTCGCCCGTTCTAGCGACTGTGCCAGTTTCATGTTTAGCTTCTTCTCTCCTTCCGCGTCCTTTAGTAGATACGGTTTTGTATCAACGATGACTTTCTGCTTGAGACATTGCTCGATCCAATTCGAATTGACGATAACCGGTGCCCGGGCAAGCGCGCAGACGAACTTCTCGGTTCGAACGAGCCGCGGTGCGCAAACATGCGTTACGTGTGCGTCCGGGTTCTCGATACACTGGATCCCGATGTCTCGGAGTTGTTTCTATTAATCCCAATTAGCATACCTAAAGCTGTGTACGGAAATGCACCAGGAACATACTTTATCGTCATCTTCCCTCTCCGGATGTTCGATCCAAACTTGATGCGCGGTTAGAAGTAAATATACCGAAACGCTAACTTTATCCATGGACTTCTTCTTCTGCTTCTTGCTCTTCTCAGGTCGCTCGTCCACATCCATCGGGTCATCCTCCGGCTCAGCGGGTAAGCTTCTCTTCTTTCCTCCTTTGGAAGATTCTGTATCTGGAGTGACGCTCCTCTTGCCGCCGTGTGTTACACCTCCTTTCCTCTTTTTTTCCTTCTCGAACTGTAAGACATCAGGCATGATATCGTGTAGTTTCTTTGCGGCATTCTCCTTAGCGCGTCTGCTCCCAGTGCTCATTATAGACATCGGGGAGGATAGAATTGCGTTTTTCGGTGTTTCCATAGCCAAACTAGTAATCCGCTTGCCGGGCCGTGGAGTCTCCGTAGACGGGTCGCCTAAATGAGTCGGTTTCGGTGTCCCTTTGGACCCCTTCGGTCTCCCGGCTCGTTTGGCTGGTTTTTCAGGCACCTTCTCCTCTTCTTCTTCTACTTCCTCCTCCACTTCTTCCTCCTCCTGTGGTTCTTCATCCAAATCCCCCATCAGTACATCGGCGTCCTCTCCCTCTTCTTCATAATCGGGGAAGAATACATGTGAAATTGCTTCCAGATCAATCCTAGTCTGCCCCACGATTTCCATAAGATTTGTACGCTTGGGAAAGGTGGTGTATTTCGTATTCGATAACGTTTGGACTTCCCACTTGGCGTAGCTCTCCTCCAGCCATAAGTGATTGACCATGTTGGTATTCCACTCCCGGGCAGCTTCGACTTTGTCCGAGGAATCCCTGGCGGTGATAAGATGTGTGTTTTCAGGCTTCATAGCTCGGGTAAATGTTGCGCCGGCAGCCTCTATCAGGTTTTCGAGATACATTCGGGCGTCGCCATTGTAATTCGAGACAGATATTAACTAAATAACATATTAGTTGGGGTCATGATTTCCGCAGAGTGTTTGGTCGAAAATCCTACCATGTTTTCCATTCCTGGAATCGGTATCCTCGCCTTAGGATAATGTAACAGATATCTCCTAGGAGAAACCCACTCCTCTCTAGTTGTCATCCAATATAGCCATGTCAGGTTCCCAACATCAATACCCTTCTTGCTGGCGTAAATGTAGTCATCGCCATCTCTCCACGGGCATATTAGCACATTCGCATCCTCGATTTGCTGAGCTATCTTCCCGCTCCCTTGTTTTACTATGTCGAGGAGGGTTCTCTGGAGTTTTTCGTTCAGTCCAAGATCGCTGCTGAAATACCAGCACTTGCTCTGAAAGATATCTGTCTTATTTCTCATAGACTTGGGATCTGGATCTTGTTTCTCCTTGTGGTCGTGGATGTGGGTAAGGTTTACGGCAGGGTATGGTAGGGGATCGCTAGCTTTAGCGACCATGATGGCGGGATCCGGGAACATGTACGGAGCTTCGTCTATTCGACGGTTCAATCGCAGACAGTCGTCGAACCTAGCATGTTTATTAGTTAGCCAATCTAATTCGCTTGATATCCGGGTGGGGTATGTGTACCAATGCGGCATGACCATCTTGACGTTCAGACCCTTCTCTATAGCCATCTTGCAAACGTCCTATTTACCATCTTAGCATGAGCTTCATCTCAACTTGTAGCTTCCTGGAAGGTTACCTACATTATCAACCGTTAAAGCGACAATATGCGTGGTCATTCTCGAGAGACCGGTCTTGTGTAACCCTCCCATGGCCAATATGCCTCCACATATAGCTTCACTATCCCCTTCCGGGAGGTCGGCAATAACGGCCTCGATACCCGAGAATATCATCCGAGGGTCGGCATTGTAAGCTCTGATGTGCTGCGTTTTCTTCTTGTTGATCGAGTCTGTTACCCATGACGGCTTGACAACGGTGAGCATTCGTTGGTCAATTTCACCGGCTAGACGGCGGCGTTCGAGAATATCGAATTCTGAGAATTCGATGTCCGGTGAGATGATGTGGGTTGTGTCTGCGAGGTTTATGGCGGAGACGCCCTGGGAGCTGTCTTCGAGGTCGACTTCGACGGCGCCATGGTCAAGGAGCTGCTGTCTGATCTGAAAATGGAACAAGATACGGAGTTAGATAGCTACTCGAGTACAGAAGAATAATAAGAAGAAAAACCCGGTACCTTATCGTATTCCTTTCCGTTGAAATTTGGGCCTTTGATCAGGGTAAAGTTGACATCATGGAACAGAGGCTTGGCTTGCCTGGGAGGCGCTGAATTGGCCGCCATTTAAGCAGCTTGCAGAATACAGATGAAGCAACAGTGAAGCAACGTTAGAGGAGAGGCAGCTGCATGTACGATACTCCTTGTGCGCAGATACAGTCCGGTTCCGAGCGGGTACGGGTAGGAGATATCCCAAGAAGCGGTGTCGAGGAGGGAGAGAGAGAGGGAGAGAGAGAAGGAGGGATGTTTTGTCGCGCGTGAACCAAAGTGCGCGTTTGTTGGCGAAACAGCAAATGCGAACGTCGCGAAAGTCACCTGACCGCTCATTCTCAAATTCGCCCAGAAAAACACCCCAAAACACCTCAAAATAAGAACTCGACATTCGCAACCTCGACGAAACCGGCCATGATATTGCGGCCAGCGCTGTTTCCACGGGCGACGCCAGCGAGGGCGGTTGGCAAGGCATGCTGGACGTGCGCCGGCCGACTCGCAGTCCCGCCAACCCGCCACTTTGCCTCCAAAGAAGCTCCTCCCGCTGTTGAGAAGCCCTCCTCGGACGGTGCCCCGCCATCTTCGACCCCGCCATCTTCGGCTCCACCGTCCAAGCCGCCTACGTATGAGACGGTGGCTCGGCCCAAAACTGTGAAGGGGACGGACAAGGTCGAGATCGCTCAATTGAGCCGGCCAATTGGCCAATACGATCCCCCAAACGCCGGTGACAACCACGGCAAGGACCTTCGAAGTCTCAAGCAGAAGAAGCAGGACTTTCAGAATTATGACAGGCATCTAAGAAGGCGGCGGGAGCTGTATGCCTACTACATTTAATTATTTATTGCTTGACATACGTATATTCAATATATACTGACTTATATTTTACACAGAGCGCAAGAGTGGACCAAGTCCTACTTTCAAGATTTCTCTGACATGCGCCACCAGAAGGGAAAGCTCTTCATCGCCCCGCCCAGAACCTTCAGGGCAGACAAATCACTCTACTTCCCCAACTTCCAAGGCCGAACCCTTGTCACCCCGGATCTCGTCGACTCGACAACCCTCTTCACCGGCCGGGTCTCGCTCGTTCAGCTCTCGACGAACGTTTGGGCAGATAAACAAATCACAACATGGATGGAAGATATCGACAAGGATTTCGCAGGGTCCAAACTTCTAAAGGAGGAATACATATCCAGCCCGGACGACCATATCAAGCGATTGATGCAGGAGCCTCTACCGCCCCAGGATGGTGTCTGGCAACGGGTCAACATCAATTTACAGGAGAACTTTTTGAAGGCCTGGGTCGTTCTCATGTCGATGCGCAATATCAGGAAGCAACTAGGAGAAGAACGACATGCCAGATATCTATTCGTACGACAGGGCGCCACCAATCAGATCAAGGAGTCTATCGCCATGCTGAACGAGAGAATTGGAATCGTCTATCTCGTTGACGCAGCCTGTAGGATACGGTGGGCTGGTTGTGCAGAGGCAAGTGACGAAGAACGAGCGGCACTAAAAGTCAGCTTAGAGAAGCTGGTGCTCGAAGAGAAGGCTAGGAGGGAAGAATTGAAGCAAAAGGAGAAGAAGTAAACTGTACGATCAATATTTCTGAGTGTTGGGGGAGAGACATTACGCCGCTTTATATATATATCTGCATCTGTAAATAAGGATACCCACATAAATCAAAATAAAAGTCTCTCGGTTTCAGTAAGACCTGCCAAAGGGAATGATAAATTGTCTTGTGGACCTCAAATGATACAACCATAAACCCGATCACAACTCCGTTCCCCCCCAGCATTAATAAAACCATCGTACACTTCCATAAAGTACATAAGTTTCGCAACGAAATATTTATTCCTCGCCCTCTTCTTCCAGCCAAGCACCAAATTTATCGAGTCTCGACTTCTCATCTGCATCTGTATCTCGAGTCTTGCTCTTCTTGAAACGCTCATGGCCATCGTATATGTATGCCTCCACCTTCGATCCCGCGAAATGCCTCCCATCCATCATCTATCCGAACACACCGCATGTTAGCCCACGTCGCTCAACGTTTCCTCGAAAACAACATATCACTTACCCTGACGCACGCCTGCGCGCTTTGATCATTTCCAAATCTAACACTGACGACCCCCGCCTCCTCTTCATCGTACAAAGTAACGTTCTTAACATCCCCCAACTTGGAGCACTCCTCACGGATATCCTCCTTAATATCCAATATGGCGGCCGGGTCTTCCTCCAACTCGCTCAGCGTAAACATATGCTTCAGGATAACCACCTTATCGAACCTCGACGGAGCGGTCTGCGTAGCCGCTGGGTCATCGTCATCCCAGTCCGCAAGTTTATTGTTCAACTTCTGACTCTTCGCGATAATCTTCTTCTTATCCTTCGTCATCTTCTTATCCTGCGGCGCATCTTGCTGCGCTTTGTAGCTGTAATCTGCCGCTTGGACTTTGATCGTGCCACCAGCATCGCCAACACCCAGTCGGAAATCAGTGTCGTCGAGCATCTGGATAGCGAGGTTGACGCTCTCCGGTCGAAAGAAGACGATGAGCGCATCACCCTTGAATTTACCATCCGCGTCTGTGTACAACTTGACTCGTTTCTTTCCGGTATCGATCTCCTCAGCGATCAAGCCGTAGCGGGAGAATAGTTCCTCGACTTCTTGGGCGGTGGCATCGAGTGGTAGGTTTGTGACGTATACGGCTTTGTTCACGCGAGCAGGTTGGTCGGATTTGCCGTTCTTCTTTGACCGTTTCGAATTACCGGCTTCCGGCTACACAGAAACATGGTTAGAGGTATAAACCAAGGGTGTCAAGATTTACTATGTCAGCTTACCTCCGGGTCGTTCGAGTGCTCGTTCTTCCGCTTCTTGTTCCGAGGCGTGGCGGCTTCCGTTTCGTCAATGGGGCCGTAGGCTTTGGCTTGTTCTTCGGCTAAAGAATCATCAAGCTAGATAGAGATAACATTAAAACCCACCAATTTAGGTGTTTTTCAAATTGTCAAAATCCTGAAATCCCCGCGGGGGCGTATGTATGTATATACGACGTTTTCCCAGATTGCTCGTGTGGCAGAGGAAAATGTCTTGAGGTAGAGAGAGCGACCATCAACGAAATTTTTCGTGGATTTTTTTGTTTGATACCGAGGGTATGGAGATGAGAGGGGAGCGGATAGAGGATGACTTACCACTTCGTACCAGCGCTTTAGTTTCTCATCGAACTCGTACTCTGTGCCGTCCTCTTGTTCGAGGGTGTACTTCTGGGAGATTCTGGAGAACGATACGCGGTCATCTTCGTTGAGGCCTTCCATGGTGACCGGAAAGCCTCGCGCGTCGAATAACGAGTCCTCGGGGATGGGCGCGTCGTCCGCCATTTTGCAACTGGATATCCGGAAACTCTTTGGTTCGGCAGTTCTGAGGGTTAATGTTGTGGAGAGAGATGGGTTTGGATCGCGGCTCCACTCTGTTGGTTGGTTCTGTGACGATGTCAGGATGCAGTCCGTCGTCATTGGGCGAGATGGCGCTTTAAAGTTGGAGCGAGCCACATTTCAACGCCTCGCTCAGACAGGACGTGGCACATTACCACAAACTGCAACGAATTTGGAACACCACTGACAACAAAGAAATTTGTACAAAGCATCGACTTTCATTTGAGTCAGATAGGTCGTGATTATGAGCTCGTTTATTCGTTTTAAAATGTGCTCTTTGCTGTTCTCTTTCGTACCAAAAATCATCAGTGTTCCTATTATTTACAAGACATTCGTATCCGATTTTCAAAATGGTTCAATCGAATTCGAAACCATTCCGAATTCAAGATTTGCTTCAAAAGTCAAAAACTACCAGCCCCTGGGTATTGCCTGGTGATCTCTATGCCCCCTTCCATTCATGCTGAGCTCTCATAGCTAGCTATAGTTTCGTAGCCCTCTTCGATGTTCTCGTGATGCTTCTTGTTGGCTTGATGATATACCCTGCTTTCATCCGGCGCAGTTGTTCATCAGCTGCACACTGCTCCCTCTGGAAATCCTTTAGATTTCCGCGGCGGCTAGAGTTAAAGTCTATTAACCAATATTTATTGCCCTCGGAAACTGTAAAGTTTCGCAAGGCGAAGTCACCGTGAACAACTCCTTGAGAGTGCACCGCTCTAATCAACTCAGGTGCTTGCTCGTAAAACCCCAAAGGAGGTGGTGTTGGCACCGGAACACCACAGGGCTCCATGGCGATAATCTTGAAAAGGCCCCAGAGGGTGCCGATAGCCCATAGCTTTGGGATATGTGTCCCCTGTAATAGGGAAAGTGCTGAATGACTATATGAGACATCATTAGTTGTGTCGATGGCAGTGTGTTAGTGAACAAGTGACTCACATTTCAATCTCTTTCTCACAAACGCGAGATATATCTGCACTAGAAAGGTCGTAAACTTTAAGTATGACGGCCTTTGTGTGCTGCCCGTATATCAGGCTACCGTGGGATGTTGATGCGAGGTTGCGAGAAATAAATCTCTCGAATGTAACAGCAACCTCAGCAAAGCATCGGTCTAGCCCTGGGCCGCTTTCTGTGAACAAATCAAAACCGTTATCCAAAGATACCGTCACAGGGACTTTAAACAGGTTCTGGTCCGGAGTAACAGCCTGTGCCTTAGAGTTGGCAGCAACTGGCTTTGGGACTCCGGATACCAGAGTCTGTGTCATTCCTGGGACGCCTGGTGAATGTCGAAGGTCGAGCCAGCATCGGGCGCTAACGCCAACAAATGCGGCGACCAGACTCCTATAACCATTGTCTTCCTGCTTAACTTCAGGGGAAACTTCAAAACGAGGTTTCCCCCTATCTTCGAAATGATGGAAGAAGTAAGTGGAGTCGTACGTCGTCAAAGCGCCGTACGCCAGGTTGTTCACAACCATATAGGCGTAAACTTGCGCGACTGCTCGAAGCAGTTCAGATTGCCCCGTATTATCAGTAGCCATCCGCGCGTCCCTGAGTTCTTCGTTATAGAGAGCTCGAAGATTCTTGAGGTCAAGCGTCCACGAAACTTTGACATCAATAGCTAGCAGTGCTTCATTAAAGAAGATGCAGTTGCCTGTGGTTGAGTCCGGTCGCTCCCGTAGTGCAAATAATACACGATCTGGGTCGCCAACCTTAACGGTTACTCGAGCGTCGCCAAAGCCAGCATCGATCCCGAAGACTCTTCCGAGGATTTCCCCTACAGGACGTCCGACTATATTGTTTACAGCGAGTTGGACGTCCCGTCCCGATGAAACATTTCGGTGGAGCCTATTGTTCCAGAGGAAATCCTCCCTGGCCTCCTTCAGAGCCTTGAACTAGGAATACAGTTAGCTCACTTACACAAAAAATATATAACGAATAGATGTCTGGAAATTACCTCGCGACTCTTAAATCTGTTAAAGATGGCTTGGATCTCTCCCCAAAAGTTCCGCCATTCTCCGAGTTCAGGACAGCGATGGCCGTCCACTGCATTGGAAACCACCTCGCGAGTTGGGCTTTCTCTGATGACTAGGCTTGGAGGGCTGTGAGCCTCCAAGTAGTCGATCAGCTTCATTTTGTCGCCCTTTACTTAGACCTTGCGGTATCCCTAATTGTCAGAGCATTAGAGCAATTCTCGTATTACGAATATAACGTTGAAAGATAACCGAATATAATTATATGATGGACATTCAATAGACACTCATACAAAAGGCACGAAATTGGAGAAGAAGAAAAACGAGAGACTAGAAAATACTTACTCGGTGGCGGTTTCCAATGTCTTGGAATCGAGAATTTTCTCGAAAACTCGAAGGAAAAATAGACACGAGTGTCTAGTTCCCAAGCGGAACCAGTTGGGAGGATCTTGGCTTCGGTGGCCTATGCCCACGAGCCAGCCAAGACTACTCCAGGATTTACCGACCTTTGTCGAACCTGCAGTAAAAGCGAGCTAGGCATCAAACGATGTTAGCATCTATTTGTAACTTGAAATAAATATACACTCTTGATGATGTACTTACTTCAGCCAGAAACAGGCAGTGTTCCCTGACTGTTGTCAGAGGCCCTCCTTACCTCGGAAGAGGAAAGGGTGGGAGCGATAGTCCAGTCTCGTTGACCAGACTGGGTGTGTGAGCACCGCAGTCCCGAGAGCTAGCTGCAGTACTGTTAGCTTGCGTTTATATTACGACTAGAATTTATTTAACTTACGGCAAAACGCCGCTCAAAGTGACGCCTCTGACCTTTGTCAGGTGCCCTTTAGCAAAGAGACCGATATGATCTCTGAGCTTTGTGAAGGCTGGTTGGGTCAGACCAGGCGAAGGGGGTTTGCTATCATTTTGTATGTTAGTTAGCTCTGTAAGTAGGAAAGCAGGGTATCTATCTTTAACTTACGTCAATGTATGACCGACGGGCGATGGGTGATGGTGGGCGTTGAACAGTAGACGCTAAATAGCTTGAAAATTCTCTTATTTTGGCTTCAGGATCTGTCTTCAAATCTGAAGACGAGGGTTGATAGCAGGCTATCGAAGTTTTGGTTGCTTGGGTGAGAAAAAGGGAGAGATGAAAGAGGATGGGAAGAATATATAGTTGTTAGCGCATAGACGAAGGGAAATTTTTCTTCGACAGTGTCGAGCAGACTTCCTGCTCTCAAGCCAAGTCGACAGCAGCGTGCCATATCAGCCGAGCGTAAGTTGCTCCCACCGTGCAATTGCTACCAACAGGTGTCATCGAATCGATATTGACCAGACGGGACCTTCAAACTACTATCTACACCTAAGTATCGAAGTTAAGAATCGCGTTTGATCACTGCAACTAGTAGGCTGTCAGCTCGAAATCATTCGCGACTTTATAGCATCATTTATGTACCCTAATAGATACTATAAATTAATGGCAGGGCTATTTAGTTTACAAATACATGAATACAGCAAAGGGTGGTATATTCTGTAGATTATATATATGGGAAAGTTAATCAGACAAGAAAGGATGGGTGATAAAATGAATATATTGATGAAGACTGTTCAATCTGAGATTTGATAGTAGCAGTTCTGGATGCATAATTATAACTTACAACGGAATCATATAATCATGAGAAAATAACGAAGGCCAAACCCAATTAGCCCCATTTTGAATCTAGACTTGAGAATACCACAACGTCTACCCACCCCATAACAGAATACAATGTTGCAAAGTGGAAGTTGCGGTTCTATGTGTAGGAATATATATACTAGCAAGTCGCGCCACGATAGAGTATATCCTAGAAATACGAATGTCTTGTATTTAACGAACAGAAAGAGGTATTGTTCTGCTTTCATATATTCTGTGGATATATGCACATGGTCCCTCTGAAGTCCATTGATCAACCCAGAGAAACTGAGATATCAATACGAATGTTTACCTCATAGCAATATAATTACATTCCGGGGGCACCATCTTCATCAAAGCGCAAATCCGCGATGGTTTCATGGTGTAGTTGGTTATCACGCGACCTTAACACGGTCGAGGTCTTGAGTTCGATCCTCAATGAAATCAGCCGATTATCTTTTTGCCTCTCGCTTCTTTGAGTCCACTAGCTTCTTTTTACCATCGCCAACTTTGGTACCTTCTCGAAAAGGACTACTTGCACGGGGACAACAATTAAGACGTTATGGCGATAGGTAGGGGAGCGAAAAATTGCGTATCCTGTTACGGGCACTAAACTCAAAGCTGTTGAACTTGACAGCCGCACATTCAGGGCCAATCCAAGCAGTTACCATATCAGGATGTTGTACAATCGTTGCATAGCTAGGTTTGGCTGCAATTTGGAATTCGTATGAATTTTCCATGTCACATATCTTGCAGATGTCATATTTTTAACTCCACTTGAATAGTTGAAAATATTTGCCTGCTTTTATCATCAAGTTTTTTCGACAATAATAATGTGTTGTTCAATGTTGGACTTTTGCCGTTCACAGAAAAATTGTGCAATTTGGTGAAAAACTTCACCTCAGGAGAAGTTTCGAGCGCTTGGGCCAGCGACCCCAAATGTAAAACCCGATAACTCAAACGGGTTCTATCCGCGACGAACCCCGCTTGAAAGCTTAGCTTAATGAATCACTCATATCGATATGGCCCTTATGCAAGATTCGCCGTCCTTCGGGTTTCCACTCTTTCATTAACTGATAGGGGAAACTGGTTGCGACCAGCGCCATCCCGAAAGGCTAAGGCCTGTCACTGTCCTGGCGGATGGCGTTCGCCGAAGTTGCAGAACTGAGGAGTTTAATATCAACCCGCAATATTACAGGCCACACCCCCACGAATGCCCGCGCCGCCCCAGCTCATCGAGCAAAATATGCAAGGAAACGAGCGAAAAACGGGAAATCGGTTTGGGCACCTTGCATTACAGATACGACTTGAAATATATTTTTTTGCCTTTCTTGTCTCAAGCTAAAATTTGAGAGCTTAATATGCAGGCGAACAGATTAGATTGAAACTCCGAATTGCAAAACCCGACCAACTGGTAATGACTAAAGCCGGATGGTACCTAAAATCCAGATTTGCGGAACTTATGAAGGCAACTCAGCTTTGATTTGTTTCTGAATTACAAGATAGAATGTGTAAACTGCCCTGCGTACCCCTCTACACTAGAACAATCCTCGAAACAAAAGCCTTGAGGATAAACCCCCTTGGTAAAGTCTAAACATAGATTAATCCGTAGCATGCATATGCAATCGTTTTATTGAAGCTTAGCGGAAATCAGATCATGTTTCGTAGCGCTCGAGCCTCGATTATTTTACCTCGCAACGCCGAAGCCTTGTCCTGGATACATATCACGAGCTAGGACTCCAGGTCCGCCCCAGCTCTTAGGATTCCTTCCCGACGTCCGCAAACCCCAACAATGTGGAACATATTTCGATGTGTTACGCAAGCTATCATGTCATGTACCTTGCCTTGTGAAAAAATATTGAAACGAAATCCCAAAGATCAGATCGGGTTTTGTTTTCCCACCTGCCTGCGTTGATCAACACTTGAGTACTTACGGCTGGAATGTTTCGGTCTCCAGCCGTAGATTGTAGACATTGTACCGTTACTTGTAAACGAATTGGTGTAACCTTCTTTCCGAAATGTATGGAAGGATCCCAAAGGATTCTTCCAAATATCCCGATCTCAGCCTCCGGGCCCTTCGGAAGTTTTATTCAAGAAACGACAAGGTGGTAGCTGCCTTGTCTTGCTGTCAATCTCCTAGCGAATCCGAGGTCGCACGAGGCTGGGCGGTTCTTATGGAACGTCGAAGCCTTTCATAGCCGCAGTGCTATGCTTACATTCTTCGATTCTTCAGAGACGTCATGTCGGCGTTTTTCTGGCGTCAGCATGCATTCTAGCGTTATGGCGAGCTATGCGAGTCCTCTTGTATTTAGACGACACTAATATCTTACTCGGGAGTACCTCGATGCATGTATGTCTACGTGTGATTGCCCAGGGGTTTTTGTGGCTTAAACTGGTATCAATTGAGTAATTACAGAAAGAAAGAAAATGCACTGTCGCTCGAAAACAGCAAATTTTATTCAAACTGTTTAAAGCAGATTTTGAAAGCAGAAGTTCATTGTATCCATCCCATCGCTTTAGAGACCATAATATTACACTTGAACAATAAAACATAATGAAAAACGTCTGAAGTCAACCGTTGGGATATAAGAATTGGGTAGAAACAGGACGCAATTATTAATATGGACAAAGAAGGTAGGCTTAGATTAAAGAAGACCATAAAACTGTCATGACCCACAGTTCTTGCCAGATTACAAAACAATAAAAATAAAAAAGAGAGAGAGTTGGAAGTAATGATCGCTATCGTTTGTTCGGATGGCGTGTTCGAGTATAAGGTCTTCTTTTGTCTGGCAGAATTATCGTGAGGGGCGGAATTTTGTGTAATAAAGGGTGTAAGAAAAAACGCCATTTAAAAGTTTCCCTAATGATAAGAAAAGAAAGAAAGAAATAATAATCTCTAGACCACAACGAGAGTGGGAGAAAGATAGTTCGTGCAACCTGGTCGATCTTGATTTCGTTCGGCTAAGTAGAAAATGAGTCTAATTATCGACTGGAAACCCGCGATACATTGTGCGCATTTCGAATCAGCGATAGTTCGTAGTGGTCCGAAGACCTAGATAGTCATTTCTCTACGGTATGACCGTCGTGTGGAGGGAGTTCGGAGGACATCTTGTGAATACCTTCGGCGTCTGGAACGACCTCTCGAACCAGTTCAACGTAGTCATACTGCAGGGTAGTTGTTAGCATATTGTGAAATTGAGTGATCAAGATGAAGACTGATAGAACTTACAGCAAACTCTCCCAACTCAGCGTCATCGATACCGAGGACTTCCGCTTCTTCGCTCGCGCGTAATGATAATCCGGGTACTAAGTTCATAACAAAGAGGATGATGCAAGTGCCACCGAAAGAGTAAGCGAATCCCGCAACTGAATCTGCGAGTTGGTAGCCGATTTGGACCCAATGATGATCTAGCCATCCCAAAGGGGGGTTTACGGTCCCGTCAAGATTTGCAACGTAATGGGTCGCAAAAAAAGCGGTTAGGATATTCCCCACCAGACCACCTACACCATGGACAGCAAAGATATCGAGGGCATCATCAACACCAATCACGAACTTCAGTTTTGTTGCATAATTGCACGCGGCACTACCGACGACACCGAATACGACAGCGGACCACGCCGGGCAGTATCCTGATCCGGGGGTAATGCAGACCAATCCAGCAATGACACCAGAGCAGAATCCAACTGTGGACCACTTGCGTTCCAAGCGGTAATCAAGGAGACACCAAGTGATACCACCGACGGAAGCGGACAAATTGGTAACAACACAAGCCATGACAGCTCGGAGATTCGCGCCCAAAGCACTGCCACCGTTGAAACCAAACTGTACACTTATAGTTAGGACTACAATAATTACAAATTTCAAAGGTGTTTCCACTTACCCATCCGACCCACAGGAAAACCGTTCCGAGGACAATGTGAGTAACATTGTGGGGGCGGTAGTTCAACTCGTGAGTTCCATGACCTCTTCGCTTTCCAAGCATCAAAGAGTATGCAAGGGCAGCGGATCCCGAGGAGATATGCACTGGGGTACCTCCGGCGAAATCAAGACCCCCCATTTTGAATGACCAACCGGTGACGTTCCAGGTCCAGCATGCAATAGGGTCATAAATGATGGTGGACCAGACAAGCATGAAGACGATGCATGGAAGCATACGTCCACGTTCAGCAGCAGCTCCAATAGCGAGGGCGACACTATTGATCGGAGACGTCGTTGTTTTAGCCTCCGTCCCAGAAGTTTGGTTAGAGTGTTGGGGATTTAATTTACTTACGTAATTGCCGAGAACATACACTGGTAAACGGCAAAGAGCAGATCAGGGATGAAATTTCGAGGTGCGCCGACTACATTTCGCAGTCCGATGTGGTTCAAGTCCCCAATGAATCTACCCGAGGTTTGGGAGAAAGCCAGAGAATAGCCCCAGAAGAACCACTGGAACGAGACAACGGCAACGGACATCATGGACAACCAGATCAGAGAAAGGGCGGACTTTCTACGCGCAAGACCAGAGTAGAAAAAGCCAACTCCTGGAATCATCAAGAGAACGAAGGCCGTCGCGACAATAATCCATGCGATATTACCGGGCTGTTTTGACAGTTAGCCTCATGGCTATCAACAAAAAAAAAGGCACCGCAACGCGTGGGAGCGGACATGATACGAAAGTGCGATAAGCGAAAGCGGAAGCGGGAGTGAAAATTAAAGGACTCACATTATAGCTGGCGGAGATGTTCTCGGTGTTGGAGTCACCACCATTGGGAAGCGGGATATCGGTTCTCCAGGGAGTACCCAGGAGAACAGGCGTGAATGCTGCCTCTTCAGCCATTGTAGCGGTGAGGATGAAGGTGGAACGAGAGTTCTATCCAAAATACCGAAATTCGAGAGGGCAACCGAGAGCAGCTGGAAACCTTAGCCTTTGCCAGCGGCAATGCTATTATGTAATGGAGAGAGGGTGGTGCGATGAGGGCGATGGGGGAGGTTGAGAGGGAGGGAGTTTCGATGAAGTAAGAGAAAGGTAAAAGTAGGGGAGAGCAGCGCAACACGCAGTTGAAATAGGCGGTGGTTGTTGGAATGGGCTCAACCTCGTCTCGTGTTACGCAGGAAATCTCGGCGAGGTCGACGAGCTGGGCAACGATTCGGATTTAAATGGAAAATACAAGAGAGAAGTTACGTTATATTCTGGAAGCCTCTCTACCAGATCTAGGGACCATCGGTCGAGATTAGAATTAATTCTCCTTCACTGAGAGTAGAGTGAACGGGCGAGCCAAGAGTGGCCCGGGCAAGAGGGGGAAATTTGAACGTACCAGGAATTCCTGTTGGCAGCGCTTGTGTTGCTGCTGCCTCGCTACCTTCCTCTATGCGATCCCGAAGGCAGAAGCAAGGGCACCGGGTCCAAACTCTCAACCTAATATAAAGTCGATGTCGTCCGCTGGGCTAGCGACTGGATCCAGTAACGATCTATCGTTGAGGTCGAGAGATCAAATATCGGGATCAACTGCCGGCTCTCTTGGCTCTTTATTTCTATGAACCCCTAACGAGCTCGAGCCGAATCTGTCTTAATTCCGTGCGGCCCTTCTAGCCTAGTCTATTCGACCTTTGGTGTGCAACTGTTTGTCTGTAGCTCTTGCTCAGTACCGTTGGCGAACCGTAACACCCTCGACAGAATATGCGCCGCTCAACCAATTCTCTTTTGCGCAGTTCTACCCTGGCGATAGGGAACAAAATAAGATTAAAGAACAAAAAGAGAGAAGAGAGAGGTCAATCGCTGTCTCTTCTCTAGGGTCAGTGTGAAAGAGGTCACAATGCACTTGCGCCGTAAAGCCGTTTGGTCGTTGGTATCGATTAGGCCCCGGTTTATCCCTCCATACACAGTGTATATCAAGTCGTCTCGTCTCGTCTATCGATATAATCTCTCTGCCAGCAAAACAAGGGAAAGAGAAACAACAAAAAACCAAGAGACCTCTCGAAGGGCAGGAAGGCGACCCTGATATATTTAGTTTATATTCCCGCGTGGAACGAACCCCCCAAAATAGGCGAGAGGGGCTAGGTAGGCGGCAGGGCAATTAATATCAGTGTGGATGAGAAAGAAAGAAAGAAAGAAAAAAAGCGAGAACAACTTATCCCCACCCTCACATGCATGTCTCTAATTCTTGTTTGGGGGATAAGACCAGGGTCACTCGCCCGCCAGTTTGATGGCTTGTGGTGATGAGCAGCCAGCTTGCGGGTATGATGCAGCCAGTGCAAGCCGGGACTAGGCTAATGAGTGTTCCTATTGCTTACAACAGGGGGTCCAAATTCAGGTAGACACGGGCGCCCCAGGCAAAAGCCATCATCTTCTCCCAGCAGCTGCAATCTACATTGTTGTATCTGCAATCCTCGAGTGAGGCATCGATCTTCTGAGTATTGCAAATTTCGCGGATGTCGCTCCTTCACTCCAAAAAGGTTGTGCGACATCGTTCTCGCATCAGACGAAATTTGTATTGCCTTGTTCAAGTGTTTCGTTTGCTGTTTTTGCGACTCCCCTTTCAGGTACCAGTACTTTGACCTACGACCTAAATTACAAGCGCATGCGATCGGGAAAACTCAACTGCGTTGCTTGTTATTTAGAGCAGGAGAAGGCTTGTACCAAGATCAGAGATTCCTTGCGATCATGGGTGTTTCTCAACTCAAGACCCTGATCTGGTGGGTGCCCGGCACTCCTCTACATGACGAATCTCTGCTAGGTTGGCCACAATTGATCAGACTCTCGGTCGAGAATCGCTCCCGATCCGGGATTCTCAACAGCTTCCCTCCAGCGAACTGAACTTTATAACTTTAAAATAGTCGAAGGAAGGTGGACTGATAGGGAATCTAGGCAATGTATCGATACCATTTTACCATCCAGGTTTTCGTATTACAGACGACGAACCCGGAAGACCACGGCATGAGCGGTCGAACAAAGTATCCAATGCAGCCACGACCATGCTTCCGAACTCAAACTTTTGCACCTTCTGGTTGGATCGCATCCTTATTTGACCGCGGGTCTGGGTTAGCCCCACACACGGTAAGGGTCTTTCCTTGAGGTCAGCCGTGCACTAGGCTCGATTCGTTATCTAAAGGGTGGTTCCCCCACTTATCTCTTTTGATGAAATCCCTCCGCCTTGGGTGCGCAAATCTTCACCGAACCGAGGAGACACCAGACATATTCTGAGAAAGTGATCATGAGAGCAGTATCCCTAAAGAACAGCTATGAAAATCGTTGACTTCCTTCACTAGAAAGCCCCTGAAGAGGCTACGAGGCTCGTATAAAATTTTCTTTCATATTTCAACTAGACTCGGTGTAAATTCGTTCCTGCACATCCTGTCACCCCAGAATTCTCACAAGAGCGGACATATAGCAGCAAAACTATTGGTACCGGGTGATACATCGCCGAAAATCAAACGCTGCTGTGCGGAGGATACTTCTGATGTCAAGCCAAGGTTCTTATCTTTTGCGCACCCGTTCGCCGTTCCTGTCTAAAATGGGGAGATAAGGGCGTTGCAGTTTAATTGGCGTAATATTCCAGTTCGCGGATGTGCAGGCTAAATTCCAAACTATAAACGCCATTTTCCCATCCCATGCACAATTTGTCTGCATGCTGCGAGCTTCTCCACTCCGTCGGTCCTTGAAATCGCATGATCCTGCATGGCCCTCCGTTTTTCCAAGAAAGTATTTGAATGGATGGGGCTTTTCCTCGCGTGGGTGCCGTGGGGCAAGTTAGAGATCTCAACTTGTTTACTCGGCCTGCTCGGGTATCAACCAAAATTTTGTTTTCTCTCAATAATAATCGGTATTATAGAGTAATCCTGTTTACATTCGCTCTGTTTTGTACCAAGGGTCACACGTCGCGAATTGCCTCATTGTGGGAACAAACGAAATGAGATGGGATCTTGTCAACGATTTCATTGGCACAGTGAGGATGTTTGAAGAAGGTTTCTAAAATACAGGTGATAACGGCTGCCACATTGGATATCGCTATTCTCCAGGAGTGGCTGCAGCGTTGGGCAGGAAAAAATTTTCGCCAGACGATATTTTAAGGTACCTAGCCACGATATGGCCAAGTTGCTTCTCCTGATAGAAACTCACCTTGACCATGATCATCGTTTCGAGCCGAAACGGGCTTTCGAATGGAGAATTTCCGCCTGCACGATTGGCATTCTGAGCTGCTTATCTCGACAAACCATCCCTGAACATGCATATATTGCCTTCGCCAATCCAATCAACAACACCTTTAGTTTGCTTCTGAATCCAGGTGTATCATCATGTGGACGTTGTCGAGGTCATGAAAACCCCTTCGAGGGAGAGATAATTTTGCTTTTCCAAATATGAATTTTTCCAACTTCTGAATTAAATTCGTGCCTTGCAGAAGCTACATTCCAGCCGCTCTCTCAGCACTAGGAGCTTTTTCTGATAAAGTAGGTCTCTCGACCATTGGCATGCAGGTACAGGTACTAAATTGCATCCCATCGATGCACTGGACAAGGTTTCGCTAGGCTTCGGTAAGGTAATCCCTCCGCTCACAGGGATTATGGGACTTTGATTGTTTGAAGGCGACCTTGTCGACCTAGTAATCCGTCATACACGCTCACACAAGTGGTCAATTTCTACCGAGCAAAGTTGCATTTAGGGAAATAGGAAAATGTAAGCCTGGCCAGTGACAGGAAGTCCCAGGGGCACGATCTTTCGATTGAACAGGGCTAGGTAGCAGTGGCTATGCAGCCTCAAGGAGAAGTTGCAGCCGATGGGGAGAAAATACAACATACAACACCCAACAATCCTGGTGGCCTGCTGCTGGATCCGACGCTTGGTGAGAACCATGGGTCAATACGCAGTTTAAAAGGTATAATAAACTCTCGTTATAGCCGTTGGCCGTTTCATGGGTTGCGGTCTAGAGAGGTCTAGAGCAACACCATTATGACAACATTGTATTTGTCTTCCAATCAACAAACATCTACCTAGCATGCCGAACGCTCTCTAGCCACCATCTCCTTGTCAACGGGTATCAGCGTTTCTTAATCCGAACTTATAAGTGGCTGTCCCAAGTTTCACAAATATTCCCGAGATCCGAACCTTCAAGCGTAACAGATATCCTCGGATAACTCGACAAGGTGACATAATCTTGTTGGTAATGATGCTACGAACTCGTGTGCTTGGGTTTGTGAGGCACGATATCGCTCCGACATCGTATCCCTGATGTTTGCAGCTTGAAACGAGACAAAATGAACCCTTCAGCCCTCTTTGGCAGCAATGAGGAGAGAATGCATTGGTTTGCAAGAATTATATTACCCCGTCCGCGTCCCCATCAATAAGACTTTTAACATTTCCGAGCGGGGCGGCTTCTTTAAGGTGATACCGGAAGTCTAGGGTTACCTGGATTGTGATGCCGAAGCGCTGTGCATATCTGCCAATCTATTGTTTTCAATATTTCCTGTATATATAGATACATACCCATATCACTCAATTATATAGCTAAGTCAAATATACCAGACACCTATCCAAGCAATAGAAGACCCAAAGATGACTATATTCGGTAACCTCATCTTTACGCAGTCTACCCCGCTCCGCAAGGCTCCCTACAACCAAAGGATTCATTGATGCCGGAAGGATGAGATCGTAAACTATACGACCAGGCTTGGCTTAAGATACGAGAGGACGGAGATCCCCTACATATCTGATCATATGAGCGACCCACATGATATCATGATCATTATATCGATATCGGCCAGAACATCCACCCTCTCATGTCGTGTCTGAGAGCATTACACTTGAAATACTAACCCCAGCCGGTATAATATATATGTTAGCATTAGGAGGCTTGGGTGCTTATGAGTGGTGGGAATAAACGCCAACCAGTAGGTCCGTCCGATTCGTTATCATGATTAGTATATTATCACCAGTACGATTACGATTCGAGACACGGGACTAATAGATGGTGTACCAGGATGGAATGACAAATGTAACCTCTCGCACAGTCAAGTTGGCGAAGATGTTCACTCTGACAAAGGGTGTTTTAACATGTACGAATCATCGAACAATCATTGTTTGAATGACGATTCGTGACTCAACTGGGCAACCCGATTGCATTCACTATCGCTGATTTCCTAAAATTTCAAAGAAAAGGATTTCATACCAAAACCCCTCGGCTCGGACGATCATTATTGAAGCTGGCAATATCTTGGACTCAAAACAGAAACACAATTGCTATTGCTTGGTCAAACGGTAACCTCCGAACCCCAACTATCCAGGGAATCCATGTATTCGTATTTGTACTTTAGACAGGAGGTTTCATATAACGCGGGAACTTGAATGCCTCATAAGTATTTCTTCTAGTAAAGAAGAGGAGTCGAAGGGATAACTATATATCAGTTTGAAATTAATGGTATGTCGAGTTGTGAATATGTAATGTGATATAATAATATTTTTTTGGTGACTTGCAATCTTATAACTCCTTTTTGCTAACCCATAAGAACGAATAACTTTTATGTATTCGACCCAGAAATTAATGCCCGTTTTCGCGTACATCTTGTGCAAGTCTTCCTCTAGACATCAAGCCTTACAAGAATCCGAGCTAGCTTGTTCTCGTAAGTCCTGATTAACAAAACTAAATGTGTGTTGGGAGAATATGGGAAATAGATCTGCCTGTATCTAATCATTAGCCTCTTTTTGCGGGCTGGGTTAGTTTCCAAATTGCGACTTCATATATACGAGTCGCTCATTCTAAAGATAATTTTCTTGGTCTAAGACTTAAATATTTTACGACATTTAGTGATTCGAGGGACCTACTAGCCAATGACTATTCGGAAATATATCTGATCTATTTCTGAGGCTTTGGTTCTTCTAGCTACATATATTTAATAGTGAGCCAAGACGGTAAATTGAATCCGAATCCGAACTGTAGCTGTTAGAATGAACGTTGGTAGCACAACATGGAATCTTAGGTCAAACGTATGGTGTATTTATATATGCTAGAAATTTTATTTTATTTGAAGGCCTACGAGTCACACAGGCCGAAGAAACATCATTTATTTGATTTTTCTTTACTAACTACATATCTGCCTACACCTCATCTAAATACCCCATATCTACATGTATCAACCAAACTCTACATCTCAACGAACTTGGCTGCTCAATTATATCGAAACAGCGTAACATAAGTACGAGTAAATATGGCCCGGGGAATCTCCCCAATATCAAACATACCGGCTAAAATCTTGGTTTGCTATATACGGAAACTGCGATAAATTGAAAGATGTAGTTGAACTCAGCGTAATACCAAGCTCCTAGTATTGAAGAGATCTTTGAGCTCAGGAAATCCAACAGCTCATGGACTGCGTCAGCGGTATTATGAAAGCAAGCGAGTCTAGATTTTCCGAAGAACGGCATGCGGCAGAGACAACCTAAGGATTGATGATTTCTTCCTCTGGGACTGGTGTTGCAGGGCGTCTACGGTAATCTCCACTCGTGGATTTCTCAAAGGCGATTTGGTTAGTTGGGATTAAATCAGGCAAAGGCTTGGAACTACCGGCTCTACTCAACTTCATTAAAGTGATTGATGCCACGGCTTATCTTGCTCCGTTATATCTTGAACCATTTAACTCCCAAGAGCCGTCGGATTATAATATTATCAGAAAGACCTAGAGGTAACATCTACCTCTAATTAGGCCGCAAACCTATCGGAATCAAAAGCTGGGCGAGGTGGGTATATAACTTGGTCAATATCTAGTCTATGATTTAAATGATTTTTTTAGGTATTTGACCTCACTAACTTGAGTCAAGGAAATGACGCAGTTTTGAAGTTAGTCTTTGACCTATTGGTTCAGTATATCATGAAAAGAGACCATTACCATAGACTCGATAATGATAACCAGATATTCAGGGATTGTACCGTGCGGCATGATGAAGAAGATGAAGGACTTGAGGACAGTTATGACGATGAGTTTCTCATATTTATGCTCCCTAGTGCCTACAATATTCTCCACAGAATGTTTCGAAATAAGAATAGCAGCACGAAGAGACTGCACCGCTCCTGAAATCCGCCTATTAGGTGACCAACTTAGGATACAAAGCTCAGAAGAACGTTGCGAGGTACCATAAAGCTGAATATCATACTATTTAGTGTCTTCCGACTTAGAGAGGGGATGGTCCTCGATATAGATTAATGGAGAAGCCTTCCTGACTGTATCTTCGCAAATACAGCTCTCTGTAGCTGCTTGAGCGGCTATATATCCGCACGAGACCCTTGATATTCCGTCCGTATTGAGTTCATTCACGAACGATATCTACGACGTCGATCGGAAGCATCATCTGCCTGGTTTTTTCTCTCTTTCTTTCTTTCCTCCCATTGACTCTGTGGTCAGAAAACATTTAATTGTCTTATTAAAGCAAGTAATTTTGTCGTCCTCTCAAGAAGTTATAGCTCATATATCTAAATATGGTAGAAAACGGCATCTTCTTATAAAGCGGGGCTCTTAAGTGTGAAATTTGGAAAACCGCGAGTGGGATTGTACGAAAATATTTTATTGCCTGGATTTCGAATATTTCTAGTTGGTATCGTACCTTCCGCACCCACCCCAGAATTAGCTTGCAAAATTCCCTAATCTCAAGTAGATATATTTTTCGGTGTATTGTGGTTGCAATATGAGGCATGCTATTGCGAGATTCTTTTTTTCCATTTCACGCTACCTTCCGTCATCTTATCGCGTTAAATCGGAGCTTGAGAGTACAAAGAAACCATATCCACTCATTAGTCATTCCTAAGGCTTAGATGTAGTCTTACTACTACTAACTACTTTAAAAAATGATTTTTTTTTACCAAGTGTGACGAACAGCTTGTATTGTGGTTGAGATAGGCTCCCCATCAAATGATTCGGAAGACATATATATAATTGTAAAAGTTGCAATAAATTTTAAAATCCCTATTTCGTTTAGAAGGTTTATCAGAATATATAGACTCGGAGCATATTCTGGAACTTCCCGAATCAAGATATATACCCGGCGTACCCTAGCTTGTGGAATTATAGGATTACGCAACCCACCGTGATCACGCGAACAGGGACACCTCCTCAGCACAGGCGCTCTCAATCCGGACAGAATGCATCCGACAAATTTGCAAAGCTTCTAAACCTAAAAATTCTAGATTATTCTGCAACATAAGCAATCGGGTGCTTGGAGAATAACAGAACCCCGCGACCTTGTTGTTGACTAACTATGACCAAGAATTCAAAACCAGAGAGTCTGGTTTGCGCTCTTGTTATCGCCATGCATGCACAATATTCATCTGATATTTTTGAAGCCTAAGAAACCATTCGGCTGATTTTAAGGAATATATTAAGAGAATAGTTTATATCCAATAATTGTACAAATAAATATATACACCAAAACAGACGCTAATGCCGAGAAATTTGAACAAAATATATGCACAACGCCGTAGAAATCGTACAAGTCGAAAATGAGGCCCACTCGCTCCAGCAGCTGCAGCGGATATATACACCCAGGTCACACTCTTCTACCTCGGAAAGCTCGCCGAAATATCCTTATCCCCACACTCCTCTGCCTCTCTATTCAGCACCAAGGGCATGAGGATCTTGATTTCTGGACAATAATCGAATATCTGATCCCTCTGGCTCTTCTCTTTCCATACCGGTGCCATGAGTAATTTACCTCCCCACCCGGTGTGGTAACCCATGGGGGTTTCGTAAGGTACTTTCTCGACTGAGAACGCAACCTCTTCTGTTCCGTTGGCCATTTTTGCGTCAGGCATATGACCGAGGCGGTCAGTCAGCCACCAGTCTTCGAGCGCTTCGTGATCTTGTCGGTTCTGGTGAGAGAGAACTCGAAGTAGGTGAGATATGCGTCGAAGAGAGAAACCTCCATTACCTGATGAGAGGGAAAAAAGGGGTTGTTAGTAACAGATTATTAAGTTGGGCAGTGTGCATGTCTATTCGTTGAATACGAGACCGAATTGGACATATTACTGATTATTGAACCAACAGCGAATGTTTCACGTACCTCCATATTTTGTGTTTTCACCCCAAGAAGCTCCAACCCAGGAATAGTCCTTTTCAACCCAATCGTTCAACGTCACATTGGAATTGGCGCAGATGATACTGTCTGTCTGGAAAATGAACAGCCATTCGGCTGGAAGTAGCTGCGAGTAAAACCATGCATTGGTCATGGTTTTGCTGAGTTCTTCCTGACTGCTCACGGTCATGTTTTCAGGAAGCAGCTTCATTGTAAGCTTCCCGTTTCGCTCGTATTCTCTGATCGGTGCGGACTTGTTGATATGTGCTATGGACTCGTTGGATCCCATAAACATGAAGGGCCACTCTGGAGGAACGACGGCCATGAAGTGTAATAACAACGGTGTCAGATGTGGTTGTACTCGGTTTTCGATAAGTAGAGCAAGTTTTGTGTCGTTGTAAGGTTTCGGAGCGTGTACTTCTTCGAATGGTCTATGTATTTCTACTGATAGTGTGCCCGGAAGAATATCCTTAGGTTCGATAAAGAGGAGGAGAAATAAGCCGCCGAAAAATATAAAAGAGAAGACTGGCCCGCAGCTCCTCCTGCTCGCTGGCATAAGCATCTTTGTGGTATATTAACGGTACCGGTACTAGTGTTGTGTTGAAGTCTTGATTTTGTGCTACCACAGGCTTTAGACGGTTGGGAATATGTCGTCAGAAACAACCTTTTTTAAGGTAGAAATAAGGTATGATACCGGGATAAGAGAGACAGATATATAAACATTCACAAGCGAACGACTCAATGGTGGCAATGGGTCTTTTCTTGTAAATTTTCCGTTAGTGGGAGGTCAATTCAGTTGAGGGCGGAATCTACATTGCATGGATATATACCTTATTATTGCTATTTAAGGCCTTTCTTGGATTATTCGAGCAAACGCTTCTTTGTAGATAAAGTACTGTTCCACATTTAAAAGACGAAACTATGAATATGCAGTGAGCCCCCCGTTGAAAAGGCTTCCTACATATATACATGCACATACCTCACAATTCAATTCCTTTTTTTTAAAACAATCGATCCCTTTCCATATCTACCCCCTTGCTATATAGATAGATTTGTCTAAAATGACAATCAGAGAGGCCATCATTACCCAGGGTTGTCGAGTCCCTTCCAGCAGCCTGCTATTTTGGAATAGTGTTCGTTTAATAAGCTTAGGCCCTTTCTTGGTCTTTCACCTTAAATGTCTTCTTGCGTTCCTGAGTGTCATTCTGGTTGCAGCCAAAAAAAAAAACAAAGAAAATGCCTAGAGGTTTCTGAAACCCGGTCCAAACTGGACTCCGTTGGAGAGTGGTACGTAGGTGGTCAACGAGTTGTTCCACTAATACGGGCAGAAACCAAATTAGCTCGCTCACAATTGGTGTGAACCCGTTACGCTGCCCGAAAGTGGATGGAGATTGCTTTCGGCAATGATATTTAAACGTTTGCTAGCGGGAGAGGAACCCGTCTGCGTGATCGGCCGTCAGAGGAGACCTAGGCTTACGTTGACTGTCAAATTCTGACGAGGCAGCGGGTGTCAATTCACTCAAACGGTATTCAAGTCCGGGACTCGAAACCGGTAATGGAGGCAATGGTAGCCGACGGTTTGAAAGAAGCTATTTCTTTTCTCTGGGTGATTCTTAGCATTTTCGTAGCGTGCATGTGAACGAGCGCGCATGTCATGGGGGTTGGTGGGCCATGATAACAGAATCCGACGCCATGCATCCGTTTGATGGTAGTGGACCCGTACCTTTTTGAACTTCCAGCGACACCGTCTGGTTACGGGCCGGGCTGTGTGGGCGCCGCCTGGGTTGATTGCATTGTGTACATTTTCAATGCAATGCAATTGTGCGGACTGGCCAATATTCAATGGGGTTGGCCCTGGCCTTGATAGAAGAATTCGTCGAAAGAGAACTCTCGATGGGTGCCGGATTAATTGTGGCATACGTATACATTGTGCCTGGGGATCCACCCAATATACGGAAGGATGGGGTAGGCCCGAGGCTGGTCAGTTCATTAGTCAGTTAGCCAAGAAGAGGGGTCTGCAGTGCCTGTCTACGAAGAATGGTGATGGGATGGGAGGCATCTGCATCGGAATCGTGATCCACCGCCAGATATGCAGCATTCCTGTCGAAGCGAGGTGCGCGGTGGCCGCAACGCACGAACAACACCAAGACACCACCGCGTCGCCAAACCAACGTGCGCCGGTGCTCGAGCTTCGATTTCCGGGCAGGTCGCCTCGATCAAACATTACATACGCTAGCCCCTCCGGCGAATGCTTGTCGACACCCGTCCGCCGGCGCCACCCAGCCAAAGTGGCTCCTCCATCAGGTCATTCGAGCCTTATTGAACGAGCAGCTGAGCAAAGAAAGGCATAGCACGGCGAGAGCATACAGCAGCAGCCATGGATATGGCATCGATGGCGCAGAAAATCCACTTTGCTACCAAGGCAAATCTTGCAAATGGCGACGAGCCTTCCAGCGATTCCTCTGCCACGCCCACGCCCGCCAATGTTGCGTCCGCCACTCTGCAAGTAACCCCGCTAGATTCTCAGAGTCGATCCAGCTCCTACAGCACCTCCAAATCCAGCTCGACCTCTAGCTCTCACCCGTCGGAGCACGGTAGCCCTGTCATCATGGAGGACGAGGACGAGGACGCCATCGGCGATATTATCAGGACCCCCGCCACCAGCGACATGACCCCATCGACCCACAGCCCCTACTCGACCTGGTCCTCGGGTATGGGGCGGCCTCGTGCTGGAAGCGACACAGCTTACGTTACGTATGAGAATGGTAGGATGTCTCCGGATCCCTCGCAGTCCAATTCCGCCTTATCGTCCCTCAATAGCAGCATCAACCGATCACGCCCCTCCGCACCTACCAGAACACCTTCGAACACCTACGCTCCCGTTAGACATCCTGTAAATCTACTGGATTCGCGATCATCCGGCCACCACGGCCGATCTGGCTCCGCCACCCGGTCCAGGAGAGATCCCGTCTCCCAGTACAGAGCTCAGGAACGTGCCTACGTACAGAGATTACGGCAGGATCAGCAGCCCGAATACTTTGATACTGCTTCGAACTCGCTATTCTACGAAATCCAATCAGAGACCGACGAAGACCCTTCCCCGTCAGAAATACCCTATGACAGTGACCTCTACGACGATGGATCCGTGTTCCTCAGAGAAGATGAACTTGAGTTCACGGAGGAAGACCTCAAGAACCCGGCAAACCGGGAACGGCTGGAATGGCACGCGATGTTGGCATCCGTCCTCACAGGTGACGTTGTCCGGCAGGAGAAGAAGCGATTGATTGGTGGCTCTGTGGAGAAGGAAGAAGAAACTCTGAAACAGGAGTTATGGCTTGGACTGCGCGCGAAGACCACTGGTCGAGACATAGCATCGCAGAGACAAGTCATCAACCAAGGCCGAGAGCAAGTCAGTGCCGTCATCGACCAAGTCATCGAATTCCAAGTTCACGGTCGAGATGTTACCGAAAAATCACCTCGCGAGCAGGTGCAGGATATTATCAAAAAGGTCGAGAAATGTGAGATGCTGTTCCCAACCCGTGCTGCCATGATAGCGGCAAAGCCCAATGCAGCTTCCCCGATGTTCACCGCCAGCTACGACGCATTATGTGCGTGGAACAACATCACCGAACTCATCAACACAGAGCTCACGATTCTCCAAAGTTGGGTCGGTAATGAGGATCTCGACTTCAATCGACCGAACGAAACACCCACTAGTAGTGGCTTAGCTGATGAATCAACATTCCTCGATCGACTTCTACGAGAGGACGGTCTAAAATCGTTAATTCAGAAGCACAATATGCTGGCTGGAATCGGTGAAGTCATCAACAAGGCGAAGAAAACTCTCATCGAGAATGCTGAAGCCTTTCAAAAACGACATTTAACTCTCTACATCGAAGAACTTCTCTTGATCATCAATTTCCCTAGCCGCCTCATCCAAGAGATCATCAGGGCTCGCGTTAAATACGCGAGAAAGGTCAAGGAACCGACGGCCATCATGGTGGACCAATTGCTGAAGCAAGTCCACATTGCGCTCAAGCTCGCGGTCGAGACGAAACGGGAGTACGAGGAAATTTCACACCAAGAACCCGGTTGGGACTTGCCAAATTGCATGGACGAGAGCTTCAACGTGGCAGTGCTGGAAGGTCTACGGGTGTATTTCAGGTTCCTAAACTTCAAACTTGGGAGCAACAAGAATATCTTCAAAGAAGCAGAAATTCTTGAATCAGAGTGGAGTTTCTGTAACCAAGTCGGCCAGTGCGTGGAAGGTGGAGATGTTGAAGCCGCAGAACAATTCAGTTCTCTAACGAGTAAACTGTTGGCGAGATTGACCACCTCTTACGAGAAAGAAATCCAGCAAAACCCAGAAGAGAATGCCACGGATATGGGCAAACGGTACAAAACTTTGTTAGAATCCATCCAGCTTCGGCACAGACAGTTACTCCGTTTCACTCGTGTTCTGAGCCAGCGATTCGAAAACGCCACGGAGTATCAGGTCACTGACGACTCGCTCCCAGAACTTCTTAGTGCGCTGACTGAGAGCGGCCATTTCTTGATTGACACAACGATGGAGCATGACGGCGTTTACTTGATTGCAGATCCATCTCTTTACGACAAACCTAAGGATATTCAATCTATCGTTCGGGCTTGCTTCCACGAAGTGGAGCTCCTAAGAGACGAGCACTCTTGTCCGTATGTGCTGGTTATTTGCCCTCAGCAAGCATTTTTATGGCAGGGAAGATGCCTTAATGTCGAAATCAAAGAGCCTTTCGCAGATATTAAACCGGGTAGGCTACGTCTTGTTGCTGACGGTTCGGAACTCCGATTACGAAAAGCCCGAGATGTGTTCGCCATATCCACCAAACATAACCTTGATATCATCTTGGACCAGAGAGCGAACTTACCCCGAGTTCATTACGAGTTGATGAAGATTAAAAAGACAATTTTTAGACTATCGAATACAATCCTCGATAGCGTTGCCAACGTCAAGAGGCAACTTGCGAACTTGGGTTGCCAGGATATTGTCCAGGCGTTCTTCCCATTTGCCACGGATGCATCGAAAAGATCACTCGCTTTTATGGACCATACTCGCAAATCAATGACGAATCAAAAAACGGTCCAAATTGCGATTGATTGGGTAGATTTCATCTGTGATGATTGTATATCGTATGATAGGCGGACATTCAGATGGGCGGTGGCCGCGTTAGAATTTGCCATGACCATGACTCGTGGTCAAAATATTCTAGCTCTCAACGATCCAGACTATACAAGACTTCGAATCAAGGTTGCGGGTTGTATGTCATTATTAATTTCGCACTTCGACATCATGGGTGCCAGATCGGCTGTTGCTGAACGCCAAAACGAAATTGCAAACCAGAAGACGCGTAAACTGAACGATAAACGAACAGAAGGAGATGATGAGGAATATGCACATCAGATCCGAGTCGAGTGGTGCAAGCAGCTTGAGCTGATAGAACAGGGCCGCGCGACCAAGGAAATCGACCGACAAACGTCTGGGCGTGTTCTGGACGACAGCAGTCAAACTGACCGTTCCTTAACCTACCTCTCAAGTTCGCATTCCAACGTTACCTTGCGGTGGCAGCAAGGAAATTATATTGGCGGCGGTAGTTTTGGTTCCGTGTATGCTGCGTTGAACTTGGACGGCGGCTATTTGATGGCTGTAAAGGAAATTCGACTTCAAGATCCGCAACTGATCCCATCGATTGTAAGCGCAATCAAAGATGAGATGTCGGTGCTGGAGATGTTAGACCATCCCAATGTGGTACAGTACTACGGTATTCAAGTTCATCGCGACAAGGTTTACTTCTTTATGGAATACTGTCAAGGCGGATCTCTAGCTGCGTTACTCGAACACGGCAGGATCGAAGACGAAACGGTCATTATGATTTATGGTCTTCAGATGCTTGAGGGTCTGGCATATCTCCACGCCAACAATATCGTACATCGAGATATCAAGCCTGAGAGTAAGTGATATTGCTTCCACTAACACTTTTGCCACACTATTGTTAACCTGTAATAATTTAGACATTCTCTTGGATCAAAACGGTGTTATCAAGTTCGTCGACTTTGGAGCTGCTAAAGTCATTGCGAAGCAAGGCAAAACAAAGGTCGCTGCTACCAAAGCTGGGCTCAACAGCATGACTGGGACACCGATGTACATGTCTCCAGAAGGTATTGGATGCTCCCTCACACTTTCTACAAGGTGCTTGCTAACCAACTCCGAAAAACAGTTATCAAAGGTGAAAACAAAGGACGACATGGTAGTGTAGATATCTGGTCTTTAGGTTGCGTGATCCTCGAAATGGCGACTGGAAGACGTCCGTGGGCCAATCTGGACAACGAATGGGCCGTGATGTGGAATATTGCTGCAGGAAACCCCCCGCAATTCCCATCGAACGATCAGTTGAGCGACCAAGGAATGGAATTCCTCAAACTTTGTTTCGAAAGAGACCCGAGAAAGCGGCCCACAGCCGCAGAATTGCTTCAGAATCCTTGGGTAAGCCTTTTCTTTCCTCTGCCCTCGTTATAATCTTTACTCACTGAATATCTTTCTTTTCCCCCCACAGATATCCGTCATCCGGAACCAAGTCATCCCCAACACACCTTCCAGCGAAACCTCTACTTCTTCAGGAAGCAGCCGGTAATTCTGAGCAATTCTTACCATAGTTACCTATTCTTTTGGTATCCTTTTTATGACCTCCAGCATATCGTTTTTAGCGTTTATCAGCGTACACATACACTACATGTTAGGCGGGCAAAAGGATGATATTGCAGAAAATTATTTTTTAATGGATTGATTGACGGGTGTGTTCTATACGACTTTTTGCTTGAACATTTACCATTTGGTGTACACAATACCTTTCCTTTTTACACTTCCGCCTCCGGATATATGTAGATTATTTGATGGGTAGCCCGGGAAGGCGCGAGATATCGGTTGTATAAAAATTGTAATGATAATACACATCTGTTTTCCCACATCCTCCACGCACACATTCTTGCAAATTCGAACAGATTCTGGGTTACAGGGGTCTGACGCGAAAGGTGCGGCAAGGATGCGGCGTAAAGCCCATTGGCCGTGCCCGAGCCATCCCAAGTTTGCGGTTCGCTTAAAACCGCAATGTTCCGCCACATTCAACAAAGGACAGACACTTGCAGAGAGGTGGTAACGATACATTCGTGTCGTGGGCCTTCGTATTGCAATCCCCAAGCGGATGTTCAACAGCTGGAAATAAAAGATACCTCCCGATTCACAGCCCAATCGCTCATCGGTCACCCTCAAACGGCCTCGAAATCCGCCAAAATGGTGTCTTTCTGCGGGTTCCAAGTCGGCCACGTTGGATCGCCCTCGTCAAAACGAATCTGTGGGCACTTGGTTGCTTGGGATGTTACCAGCAAACCGAAATTTCAAAGCGCAATCTTTCCCATCGCTCTCGATTATTCCAGACCACGTTTAGCTGGGACTCGAAACCAACATTTACCTCGCCATCACCAGCGCCGAGCCACGCGAGCCTCTCACGGACCGGATCCGCGGGAACGAGTTACCTCGAGTTTGAATTGGCCATCGTAGCTTTTGCAGAGCTGACGTCGTTTACCGCCTCCCACAAATATCTAATCTTCTTAGACCATTCGCGAAAAAAATAATCCCGAGTCCCACCGTACTCGCTCACCTACGGTCAGAAGCTTGAGAACAAAGCCTGGTCGATCTATAAGAAACATTCGATAGCTCCGTTTTTTACAAAAAGACTATGCCACCCCGAAAATCCGACGCCAACAAGGCAGCAGCAGCAGCACCTGCACCAATATCCGAACCTGCGAGTCCCGGCCCGCAGAGCGATGATGAAGACCCAAAGCCAAGAGGACGCAAGAGGGGTGTCAATGTCGATGTAAGCTCCCTCCCCGGACGTCTATCTCCGTTGTCCGGCCATTCTTTCTTTTGAAGTGTTCTCGCGATGTGAATTTCTGGCACGATACCTCACCTCACACGCACACTACCCGCTGACATTCTGAAAAACCCACCACGGTATCAGGACAACACACTTCCCAAAACGATAGTTACGAGGCTGGCGAAGGGCAATGTGCCGGCAGGGACACAGATTCAGAAGGACGCCGTGACGGCGTTTTCGAGGAGTTCTACGTTGTTTATAAATTACCTTGCGAACGCGTGAGTGAGGAAACAATGATCTCCCCGTACCCCCCCTTCTCACATTTTTTTGCCACCGTTACAATTTTCACCGGCAACTGAATGTTTACGATGGGGTGAGGTTACTAATGGGTATGGAATTACTCTAGAGCGAATGAAATCACGATGAGGAATGGGAAGAAGACGATAATGCCAAAAGATGTGCTGGAGGCTTTGGATGTTATTGAGTTTCCCGGGTTGAAGGAGCGCTTAGAAGCCGAATTGAATGGTAGGTACACGATCTCATTTACTTTACCTCGAGCATTCCATATATCAAAAGAATTTTTTAATCTCATCCGGGTTTTTTTATATATGCTCACTTTGAGAATTTATAGCATTCAATGAAAAGGCTGCACAGAAAAAAGCGAAAGCGAAAACGGGCACAAAGGCGGGGAATACAACGGCAGACACGACCATCGATCCGATGTCAGAAGACGACTCTGCGAGACCATCGAAGCGACAAAGAAAATCACTAGCGAACGATGGGAAAGAGGACGATGAGGATGCAGTAGAGGAGAGTAATATTCTCGAAGAGGGGAGCCAGGACGACGACGAGGAGGAAGAGGGCGAGGGCGAGGGCGAAGATGCAGAGGGCGAAGAAGGCGAAGAGAGTGACGAGACAGGAGAGGAAGGAGAAAGCGGTGACGAGGAGGCAGAGGACGGAATGGAAGATACAGTGGAGGATTTGGATAGGGATGATGAAATGCAAGAAGAGGACGATGAGGCGTTTGACGAGGAGAGCGATTAGGGATTGGTCACTTCGTTTTATAAGTACCACTAAAACTGGTATGAAAAAACTTCCTCATCAAGCTTCCGTGTCATTTCTAGACTTCCTTTTATTTTTTTGAGGGGTAAACTTTTTTGGGCTTCCTTTCAGTTTTCGTTTTTCGCGAATTACACCGGGAATGGGTTTTACATGGGTGTTGGTTATCGGAATCATATCATTGTATCATACTACTCCTCACTTTTCCTTTTTTTTCTTTCTTTTGTATGCTGGGGGTATCATGCTGCTACCGTTAATTACATTCATTTCTTTTGGTTCTATTCTTGCTCTTCAAGTCATCAATTCCTAGATTTCGATCAAATGCTACAAAAATCCACACTTCATAGACACCCCACACATATTCTTCTAAATTTCATGTATCACGATGTCCCAGCCAATCAAAATATACCGTCAATGGACCAAAAAGGATTCGAGGTTGCGAAACTTCCACGCTGTATTGGATTTCGGTACTGTCTAAAAATCTAAATACAGGCTGCATATGTGAGAGCAAGCGCTTGATGGGAATTCGGTAGGCATGAGGTTGTGGTGTCGACGACGGATAATAAGTTTCCTCTTTTGCAGCCAAATGTGCAAAAAGAGGTGAAAGGAAAAATTTCGGATCGTGGGTGGTATGTATATATATAAGCGAAGCATGGAGAAGACCCCGTCGTCAGGAGATATCGGTGGAGGAAGAAGGTCGTGTGAATTCGTAACGAGGAAAGAAAAAAAAGTAGATGATGCATGGAAAACAATACGATCCGATAGGGAAAAGAATTATACACAAGGCCCTGGAAATAAAGATTATAACGTCGACGAGGATAAAAAGAGGAAAAAGGAGTATATAAAAAGATGTAAACACCCCCCGTATCAAAACTTTTCAAAGTTTAATACAGAAAAAACGGACTCCGAGAAAATGCAAAAAGAGCTTACGCCTATATTGAAATGGGGTATATTAGCGGTCTGTAATGGACAGGTTATTCGAGGAAATCGCAGTAGAGGCGTACCTTGATGGCATATATTCTCTGAGGGAAGTGTCGCTCCTTCTTCTTCTGCTTCTCGGTCTTTAACGAAGACTCGTGCTGGGTGAGGCGTCTTCGGATGGCCCTGGTCTGCTTCGATCGGAGGTCCAATGGGATGTACTTCTTCTTCTGGTAGAAAATACGGAGCTGGTGTCTCTGGGAAGCGTTGATGACGGTCATGACACGGGCGATCGACTTGCGGACATCGTGGCTGTTGGTGGAAGGAGTATGTCAGCATATCGGTCTCTTCCGGCGATATACATTTCCTCTCCCATTGAATTATTCAATTTCCACTCGACCAAGCTCTCGATAAAGCTGCCATCACGCTAAAGGGTAATATTTAGGCAATATATCGAGCTGTCGAGTCTCTATTTGCATCTTCCCATCTCTTGAAAACATCCACCCCCATCACATAGTTCCACAACATTCAAAAATCGGGTTGTATGCACGTACATCTTGGTGAGTTTCGAGCTGGCACCGCCGGAGATCTTCTGGACACGGAGAGCGGCAAGCTCAGACTTGAGCTCATCGAGCTGCTTGGCCAAGTCGGTCTTGGACTTGTTCCAAAGAGTGGCAGTCTTGACACCAGGCTATAATATCATCAAAAAACACAATCCGTCAGCCGGTCTGTTCTCTCTTGTTCCAACGATAGGTCGGCCACACAGCACGTATGGCTGGTGGATTGGATTGAATTGAGGGCCGTACCATTTTGTCGGATATGAAGAGGTCGAAGGTATTCGGGTGAGGTCGAGGAGGTCGAGGAGGTTGTCGGATGTCGGTGATGGGTCGTGTGTCGTCGACGGATTCGATAATCGAGCAAAAGTGGGAATTTCGAGGTTTGATTTTCGGCGGTCCACACTGCCACTTTCTTTCGCCTGCCGTCCGCGCGTTTGACAGCGTGAAAACTGCCTGTTTGGGACGCAGGCTTAGGGCTTGACCTAACGCGGCAAACGATATATCCATCAGGTGATGCCCGACCTCATCCGCAACGCATCAACACGTCAACGCATGCGCCCGTCAGGGATTGGCCGCCGGACCTCCTCCATCGCCACCTCTCGTCCCTGCACGTGGCCCTCCACCGCTATTGCTCTCTAGACAACCCCCCTCTGCGACCCCGGATACTCATACCCCCGTCCGAGACCCCCCGGCGGCACTTACGACACCCTCTTTGAACCGCACCGTACTTTAGATCTTCATCCAAAGTCGCAAGACCCAAACCGTCGTCACTGCCATTCTCCACTCCCTTTCGACTACCGATCATCCTATCCTCGAATTCTCATTCCTCACTATCCTTCCTCGAGTAGCCATGTCGACCACCGGATGGGCGCAGCTACGGCAGCAAGCGAGATCTCTCGAGACTCAGGTGCGCTACTCTCGGGTTCCCTCGGCTACACTCCGCGATATATATACGTAGCATATGCTGACCGCCACGATTACTAGACCGACAACCTCTTCCAGAGCTACTCCTCCTTCACCTCGAACCCTTCCAAGAAACCGTCCGATGATGAAATACGGATAGAATCCCAGCTCCAAGATCTCCTCGAAAGGGTTAGTCCCACCTTCTCTTTCTCAGTATATATATATGCTAACAATCGGTGATACAAATAACAGCGCGAGTCCACCGTCGCCTCCCTCCACCGAACCCTCGACTCAGACTCCTCCGCTTCCTCCTCTGCAACCAAGCTCCAAAATGTCCTTCGCCACAAAGAAATCCTATCCGATCACCGCAAGGAATACCAGCGCCTAAAAACCGCGATCAACCAGGCCCGAAATCACTCCAACCTCCTCTCCTCCGTCCGCGAAGACATCAACCAGTACCGCACATCCACAAACGTCGACCCCACCCGCGAGGCCGACTATCGTCTTGAGGAGCGCGATGCAATCGACCGCTCTCACGGCATGGCAGACCGCGTCCTCGCGACAGCCTACGCTGTCAACCAGGAGTTCGGGGAGCAGCATCTGCAGCTTGCGAGTATAAACCGCAGAATCAAGGGTGCGGCGATGCAGATCCCCGGTATCAATACTTTGATCGGAAAGATCAATACGCGCAAGAAGCGGGACAGCATCATCATCGCCGTCCTGATCTCGTTCTGTTTCCTCATGCTACTTTGGATACGGTAATTACCAAATTCCACGAAAGATCACGATGAGGATGGCGATGAAAGGCCAAATAAGGGTTTCCTCGGAGAGAGAAGGTTTAAAAAAGTTAATAGGCGTACAAATTAATTTCTAAAAAAAAGCAGGTTATAAGGCTGCGCGTGTGGATTGTAAAAAGCGCAAAAGGTAGGAGCATGGAATTTATCAGCTACAGTCGAGGGTTTTTTTATTTGGAAATCAGTTCATCTATTTTCAGCATTGGAATAGCTTCTTTTTTGTTCTTTGGACCCTTTTTGTTCTGTCGACTTTTTTCACTTGTAGTTTCCTATTTGTCGGCGGGGAGCTAACTGGATGACTCTGTTTACTATACTATATTTTTGGTGTGCGCGCTTGCGTTTTGGGGAATTCACTTTTTTTACCTCACATACTACACCGGCGTCAGGACGGAAATGCCATTTTTCCATTAGTAACTACAATTTGGGGAAATATAATATATCTTCATGTATTCAATCGTGTAACACTATTGCCATTTGTGAAATTTCTTAATACATCTTGTTTACAGTATCTATTGGAGAATCTCAAGAACTGGGAGAGCATTGCATTTTGGAAAATATATTTCTTTCTTCTCATTAATATTATCGATTAGTTATTAAACGTTTTAATAAACGTTAATATCTCTAAGAGTACAGAAACGGCCACATGGGCTCTATAGTCATAATCTCATATCCCGTAAACGCCAACGCTTATGCATGCTTGTGGCTGATAAAAACAAATACGCTATCAGAGAGTTAACATGATTCTGATACAAGCTTTTGATGAAGAAATTAGGGAATGCACGTAAAATCCCAGACGCCATGCTATGACTGATGCAACGCTGAAAAAAAAGAGAAAAATGATGTATTAAGGTGGGATCTAATAAAGATCCCACCCCAGCTTCTTGTAAATAGAAGACTCGGAGTCTTCCATATCGTCCTCGATATTGCGAGCGACGAGTTGCCTGTTCGCTGGAGTCCCAGGCTTTGGACGTTGGAGAGGGGACGATGCAATAACTTCGTCCTCCTCTGTGGGGAGGAGCGAGCGGAGTTTGCTCGAAACGCTTGGCTTGGTGGGGGTCTCCGAAATGGAGTTCATGAAACCACGGGCCAAACGGTTGTCGGTGGAGGACTTAAAAGGGTTCGATGACGGAGTATTCGTCATGAAAATATTGTTCTTTCCAGACATCGACTTGTTGAATGCATCCACAAAAGTTCGACGTGGCGGGTTCGGAGTAGCGGAAACATAAGAAGGGGAGGATTGGAGGAAACCGAGGAGCGTTTGCTCCCGTTGCTGGTGAATCTTGCGGCCTCGGTCGTAGCTAGCGACACGAGGAGCCTTCGATGGGGTCGCCTCGACTTCATCTGGTTCGCTGCTCCTGCGCTTAACGCCTCGCTTGACCGTGGATTGTGGAACGACTTGGCTGGACGAAGGGATCTGCTCCTCCTCGACGATGGGGCCGGGGATGTCTGGCTTTCGTTCCAAAAGCTTGGCAGTTCTCGCATTCTTTCGTGGAGTTGCGGCCACCTGAACCGTGGTTGCAAGCGGATTACGGATGGTTTTCTTCGGCTTGCGCCCCGTGATCTTCATTCTCTGCGCACTAGCAGAAACCATTTCTTCGGCGACCGCCATGCGGTTGGGTTTCGCGATGTTCTTGATGGCGTCTTTGAGCTGACCCTCGTCCATATCAATCTTTCTCTTCTTCGCTCGAGGGTTGGCAACCTCGACGACCCTCCTGTCAGCCGTTTTCTTGGTATTGGTAATGCCACCTCTAAAAGAAGTTTTCATAGCTTCCTTCTCTTGTGAAACTTGAGCGGCGAGATCGAGGTTAAGACCCTGACTCTCTCCGTTGAAGGAAAATGAGAATGAGGAATCGGTTCTTTCGAAATATGGTCTTCCGACTGGGGCAGTCAATGATCTAGAAAGAGTTGGTGGTCGTCCAAGAACCGATTTCGAAAATGCCGATGTGTCCTCGGTTGTGTCTGGCATTGACTCTTGAGTTTCTTGCTGACTGATGATATTTCGATCTTGCTCTGACTTGTTCAATGGTCTGTCGAGCTTCTTCGTTTGCTTAATCTTGCCAGTACATTTGCATCGAATGTCCTCGGATATTGTGGGTAGGCGAGAGGAATAACTAGACGAAACATATTAGCCCCGTTCTTTAAATCTAATTCGGAAATGGATAACTTACTATGCAAGAACGATTTCGATGCAGAAGTGCCTCAAACGATCTTTACCTTCTTTCTGGTTTTGCTGCTGAGCAGTCTTCTGTTGATCATCTGCACTGATAGAATGCCAGATGCACAGGCGGTCAACAAGGAGGTCCAAGAGAACCATGTGCTCCATCTTCTTCTTTCTCTTGGGCTTGTTGCCTCCTCCACGAGCCTTTTCTTGTCTTTTCTTCTTGCGGTCTGCTGCTTTTTTCATTTTTTCGTACTCCTGCTTCTTATCATCAGGGAGCTTTTCCTTGATCGCTAAGACTTCTAAGAGCAGGATGATTTGCAATTCGGTTCTGAGAATATTAGTTTCGGAAATACAAACAGCAGGAATTATGGGGAAACTCACTCTCGTGAACGAAGCTCAGCAACAGACTTTTGCAAATGTGCTTCTTCTTGCTCGGGTGTACGAACTGGGCCATCATCATCAGTCAATGACTTCAGCCATTTCAGGACATATTTGATCTCATTCTCTCGAAGGCACTTTGGTGGTATGATTGCTGCTTCGAGTTGCTCAGGGGTCATATCGTCGGTGAACCCAATCTGACCTCGTTTAGTCTTCGCAACCTCAGGAATACCAGAACGGTATTTCTCATCGCAGTCCTCGATCAGAACAACCATGTTCTCTAAGCAGAGGAGAAGGTCGAGACGTGAGGAAGGCGTCTCTCCGTTAGAGGGAAAGTTGACACGAGCTCTGGATAGAGATGTTTTTGGAAAGTATTGCAAGGAGCTCTGCAGTCATATTAGTGTGTTTTTCTACGTTCAAGAAAATTATGCAAATCTTACTTTTGAAGTATACAACAGGCTGTAGTACTGCTGCTTGAGTTGAGCAAGAATGAACTCGGGAGAAACGTCGACGTTGCCTGGGATAACGGGACCTGAAGTGCCATTGGAAGCCTTGGCTCCCAAAGTGGACTTAGAGATACTAAACGATTGTCTTAGCATTCATGCTACCTGAGGGAAGTAAGGTCGAAATATAGACTTACGCTAGTTGTTTCGTAGATTTCAAGAGATTCGTTAGGAGCAGCTGAGAGGCAGGTGGAGTGATATGGGTGGTGTTGAGCGCATTCGTGAGGACATCCTGACCCAGGTCGGCGGTGCCCCACCATTCTTCTGTGTCTGCATCGTCGGCTTCGTCTTCGAACTCTTCGGGTTGTTGTTGCATGAATTCAAGTCTTTGCTCTGCCATATCCTTCCTCAATGCAAGATCCTTGATCCTGATGGGGGAATAAAGGCGGATTAAACCATATATTCCTTCTTGCCCCGTGCTCTGGATCAGAGCTACTGGGCTGCTAGTGTCGGTGTGGGTATCGTAGGGGCCGTAGGATATATCGAGAGTCGCAGCAAGAATCATTGATGGCGGCACGGGATCCAGAAAATTATAAACAAACAATTCGACCTGGGCCTTAATCATGACCCACTCGAGAGGGATTATCTCGCGAGGGATGATCATGCGGGGGCAAATTGTGATTTCTTCTCCAAAGTCGGAGGCGGACTATAAAAATATGTATGAGACCCGGTAAGACTGCTGCCGTCTTCATGAAGCTGCTGACATACCTGGATGGTGAAGGGGGGTGCTAAGAAGGCATCGACTTTGGGCAAAACGACTTCCATTTCGTCTCTGCGCCTCTTCTGCCCCGAAGCTTGGGGCAGAAACGGTGCAATATCTTCTTTAGTCATAGCTGAATGTCGTGGGTGTGACTTTTGTTGGCAACTGGATAACAGAAGGATAGGAAAGGGACCGGTCACGAAGGCGGTCTTGCCTACTGGGCGATCATGAAAGGGCGATTGAGAATACGGCGACGGGTCTAACTTCTCGGCAACGGATATGAGCGGTAGTAGGGTAGAATAGGGAGCTCTCTATCGAACGCTTAGGGCGGTGCTGATATGCGGTGTCGTTTGAAACAGGTGACAGCAATAGTGGTGGTTGTGATTGTGGTGGTGGTGGGTTGCAATTAACGTTACGCAGAGAGTGTGTGTGGATCGGAGGGGACACAACAACGCGTGGTCAGCTCGAGTTGTGTCGCGGCCGCTGCGCAACACAACGACAACGCGTGCACCAGCCCGACCCTTGCTTCAGCGCTCCCGTTTGGGAAATCAGATGAGCCCTCGCTGGCCCGATCGGGCAACTCGATCAACGACAAACACCTGCGAAGTGAACACATCAACACACGCGCCCCACGCCACCCAGCCTCTCACCAGCCTCTCAACCAACCCCTCTCATCGCATCGGCCTGTCATGAGTGCTTCTGCGATGCCCAGCTCTGCAGTTCCACCCGTTTGTTTGCCTCGTGGTCCCCGCGTTATTGCGGCGAATGGCTGAGGTTGCGGCACTTCTGGAAGTTCTGCGGTCCATGGGAAGCTCTGGATTCCGTATGACGTCCTCCAAGTTGGCTGATCGTCGCTTCCAGAACACCAAATCGATCCATCAACGTTGAAGCTTAGCTTGGCCAGCTACTGCTCCATGCTAGCTACGCATCCTGCCACGCTCAAAGATTCGCGAAAAAGACGGTTGTCCTTCGGTTCCCCTGAACAGCCCTTGCTCAGCGTCTCGGGAAGCGTGCGTGCCGTGACCGCATTTGCGTTTCAAAGGCTGGACAATGTGACAGCTCAAGCTCCCATCTGCATATGGGGCACACCGGCGTACATGTACACGGCGACAGGTGGGGTTTTCCTTCCTTCGAGCTCACGAGAAGGAGAGAGGGGGAGAGCTGAGCTGTTGCTGCTGGCGCACGCGCCCGGAAAGATGAATTTCTATTACTTTGTCGCCCATGGAACCGCAAACAGAGATTTCCGCCTGCCACTATTACTTGCATGATGCGGAGCTCGAGCCAGCGCATAGGATGAATTGGCACACACCTTCGATTTTCCATTTCATCGTGCTGGTTGGCATTTATGCTCTCTTAATGCAGTAAAAACAATAATTTCCTAATGCGACAATTGCGAAATTTCGACAATAGAGAAAAAAAATCTTCCGGCTGGAGTCTTAAGCTATCGAAAATCATAGCTTCATCTGTAGTTCTCCACGATGAACGAGAAAGTCGCTCCCAGCTGGCCCCTGCCCACGATGCCTGTAGATATGCATGGTGATTCGTCAGGTTGAGGTAAGACCAACGAGCCTCCAGGGTGTTGCACCCTGCCAATCTTTGGGAGCTTTCTTTATTGAGTCTCGGTAACCGCCAATCAAATTAGCCCCCTTTTCCTGGGTATGCTTGACATTCCCCCACAGAATTCATGGGCTCCACCAAGTGCTAGCCACCTGCTTTTGCTATTTTCATTTCATACCTGCTCGACATTCCCTGTGTAGCTAAGGTGGATTTAGCAGGTATGGCCAGATGGATACTACCGAAGCAACTCGTCGCCATGCCCATTCTGCGTTTCGTTTCGCGTATATTTTTTTTGCCCGTTGTAAAATTCACCCAAAAGGTGTCCCATTCCCTCCCTCGCAACATATTTCCTTGTGTCTCTCCTTCGTCGCAATTGTTAAAGAAAGAGTAGGATTGGGAAAGAAAGTAAAAAGACAGAAACCGGTTCAGAATATCGATTTTCCTCGCCCGCAGTCGCTCATTTTAAATTTTAAATGCGATTTTCGTTCGTAATTATCTCGACTTTCCTTCAACTTAACCAAGCAGGTCCGGACAAGCTCTAGAGCAGCACTGTACAGCAGTACTATCCTTTTAGTGGTAGGGCCCGGTTATTGCCTGTTTCTGTGTGATTGGGTGGGCAGGCATCCACGCCAATTGGCAATATCCGGGCTTCCCAAAACAAGTACAAGGGCTATCTCTCTACCGAACGAACACTCTTCACCGACCTGAACTTTTTTATTTTTATTTTTTTTTCTTGCTATCTTCAGAACCCCCATCATCAAGCCTCTTTCTGTCTCTCTTCTTTCCTGATATTAGGCCTCTTATCAATTATTGGTTGGCTCGGACACCCACCCCTGATCACGCTCACGCCGCTGTCACATTTGAGACTGGAGGGTCCACCATCCCATCTTTAACATCACCACTTGTTTTGTTTTCGGACGAGGGTGCGGTGTGTCTAATTTCCCACAGGATTGGGACGACGAGAGTGCGAGAGCGATACGGCAAATTGAGCACGACTCCTTTTCGAACCCAATCCAAACGAGTCGCCTCTCCCAATTTTGCATTTGCCTTGCCTTAGCACACATTCCCATCTGCTCTCTCCCTCCACTAATCCCACACCTCTTTCAATGCCATTATTGCTGTAAAGGCGTGGTGGGCGCCTAAACATCATTCGAATTGCAGCCTCTAGCGCTTTGCGCCCTTTCGGTCGTTTCGAGGAAGAGGGCAAATCGATTGAGTCTTCCAATTTCAGTAGCAGGTTCATCAAATTCAGGAGGAACCGGTTCAGGAACACCTTTGTCCCCTACTCCGAAATATCAATATCAAAAAAGATATTCCGCTTCGCCAATCATGGATGCCTCTCTGCGAAGATCCATTATTGATACATCTCTGTTCCCCCAACCTCCACCCAGGAATAATCGCACAGCGATTGCCTCCTCATCATCTCCCTCCTCTTCATCCTCCCCTTCCGCTACCTCTCATCCATCCCATCCCGCTACTGCTGGTGCTGCTCCCACAAGTCCCTCTGGGTACCGCACTCCGACTCAATCTTTCTTTCGTCAATCCACCTCCTCCACCTCTTCCTCCACACCATACAGCCCTCCCCGTCATTCCAAGGAACGCTCATTTTCTTCGACCACGGGGCATTCCAAGACCTTTTCGTCAGACTCTCGTTCACATTTGACGTCTCCTTCCTCTCGTTCTTCTGTTTATTCCGTTGAAGATAACGACTTTGATTCTGTCGATTCCAAGAGCAGATCGCCTCTGTCCACCACGAGTTATACGAATTCCGTTGAACGCAGCCCAATCGATCCGACCTTCAAGCCCTATCACCACTCAGCACCGCCCAAGTCGCCTGTCCTCGAGCTCTTCAGAAGCCAACTCGGTGAAAGGTAAGCAATTGATTTTTATTTATGTAGATTTTTCTTTTCTTCTTTTACGGCCTCTTATATGCTCGAAGTGTCGTTGTGGTCGTTGGACATTGTCGCCAGCGTTGCATTATTGCTATATTATCAACGCATAGGCGATATGTAATCGCATATTGGGATAGCGGCAGCCGGCACCTGCCTGGCACTCGCATCCTATTATATATATTTTAAAATCCACTTCCCTATAAAAGAATACATAAAACCGGGCAGGTGTTTAAAACAAGACATTCTGTGTTTCCGGTGCGACGTTGGTTGCATGGCAGTCAAACATATTACCACATTTTCTTGACGTTTCCGTCGGAACAATTCGAGCACGTCCAACAGCACCAAGCAACAGCAACAGCTAACCAACAAGAATCCCGCAGGACTTCCAACCCTCGCTGGAGCATAGACCTGTTCAGTGCGCCCCTGCATGCCTCCAGGCCTTCTTCCCCGCGCCGCCATCCGCTACATCAAAATCAATCGAGTGCCGAAATTGACGTCGGCTCCCACGTCAAATCTGAAACGCGAAAGGCTTCAGTGTCGACACCTGATGCGATAGGAAATAATAGTCATACCATTCGCCCCGTCTCCCACACCCGGGCCTATCCTTCCATCTCGAGTCTTATCGACCAAACTCCTTTCCTCGACAGACTCTCCAGGACATTCACCATGCCAGCGGTGATAGCACACCAGCCGCCGGCTATAAACACATCACTAAACAGAAGCAATTCGACAAACTCAGAATCATCATTCGTACCACGAACTCCCGCCAGGTCAAAGACCGGATTCTCAAGTTTTTTCGGATGGGGCTCGTCGAATCCCCAAGATGTCTCCCCGACAGACGAAAAACAGATTTCGCTCGCCGAACAACGAATGTCGAAAATACCCACCAACATTGACGTGACGCTGGCTAACTCCCAGTCGTCGCACCCCAAGAGGACGGACTCGGGCATTTCGTTGCCACCAAGGACACCCATGACGATGGAAGAAACTCTGGAGGAGGAGTTGCGAGTCATCTCAGCGGACCTTGCTGCTTCGATACGAAGAGAATTGGAATTGGAGGACCTGGTAGAAACACTACAGACCTCCGCGGATTCGCAGGGAAGGTTGAGTCCTGCTGCGGGTAAGCGGACGAGCGACTACTTTTCCGATGCGGGAACTGGCTCTGGTTACGATTCTGACATTCCATCCAAAGAACAACTCAACTTTGATCGTGTCGTTCGCAAAGGCCAACAGGCTCAGGCACAGATCCGCCTAGAACTAACACAAAAAATCCAAGACGAACGCCAGCGACGGAAAGGTGTCGAACAACAAGTCCGTGAACTACAGGAGAGGGTATCCCGAGGCGACATTAACTCGCTGAGATCCCCTTCACCCGGCAGAGTACGAGACTTGGAAATCGCCCTTGAAGACGCTCGACGAAAGCTCTCTGAGGAACGAAACCTCAAGGCTAACTTTGAAGATCTTGTCAAAGCTATTAGGGATGAGTTGCAAGGTTACAGGAACGAACGCGACAACCTTCGCGATGAGATTGTACCACAGCTCAGAGCCAGAGTCGAGGGTCTGGAAGCCGAACTTGCAGAGTCCCAGAAAAACCCTTACGAGGCTACTAAGATGCAACAAGAGATTGATGACCTACGAGAGAAATATTCCTCTCTCGCAGAATCTCAGAAGCTTCAAACCCAACCTGCACTATCCCAGCAACCGCTCTCTCAGCCAAGCACCCCTCTCTCTGCCACATTTACGAAAGAATCCCTAATGGAAAGAATCAAGGATATTGAGCTTCAGCGAGATGCTTTACAGAAGGGTCTGCGCAATCTTCGCATGAGAAACGACTTGGAAGGCAAGAAGGCACTTCACCGCATCCGAACACTCGAATGGGAAAGAGATCGTGCTCTTCGCCCCAGTTACCGCAAGATGCGCAAGAACAAAGAGAACGCCAATTTCCGAAGCCAAGTTAACCGACTTCAACACCGAGCCGAGAATGCCATCGATTCTAAGTACGTCTGCGAACGCAACCTTGCATCCCTCAGGCTGGACTTGGATCGCTCTGAGCAGGAGTTAGAAGAACTTAGATATATCCTCGGAGACCAGGAGAACCTGGCCCGTGATATCGAGGAACTTCAAGAGTCTTGCAAGGAGCTCCTAGCTCACACCGAAGGAGACTCTGATGTTGAGCAACTCGCTTCCGATTTGAGGTCACGTTTCGTCAACAACTCTATGCTACGGAAGCGATTGGTTGATGCCATTGAGAAGGGAGAGCAAGACCGTCTCATGGCTAGCACCAAGATCAATGCTTTCTGCAACATGCTCAAATCAATGGAGGAGAAGATCGGCGACGCCCAGCAGGATCTCGAAGAAGCTGTTCAGGATCGCGAGCAAGAGACCAAGGACCTAAAAGAAGGACGGGCCAGCCACCTCCGACGTATCGACGAGCAAGCCGCCATGGATTCCCAGCCCAACTCTGCCGTTGTTGCCGCTAAACAACCAAAAATCACACGAGACGGTACTGGGAAGGATACACGAATTTACGTTCTTCAGCACCGTGTCGAGCAACTCGAGAAGGCTATTACGAACACGGATATCGAAATGGAAGACCTCGAATCTCGTCTTAACATGACATTACTCGAATCGTCTGAACTTCGAACCGAAACCGAACAGTCTTCAGAACACGTCAGCAATCTTCGATCCAGGCTTTCGTCCCTCCAAGCCCTATGATTTTCATAGTCACTTTCATCGTCCGTCTTATTAGCGAGTTTCTATTTTTCCAGCTCATTTAATCTCGTTTTTCTGTTCCTCTTTCCGCAGCGCTCTGAACCCACGAGAGTCACGAATCTCCTTTGCTTCAATCGCATGCCTTCCTCTTTATTTCGGAACTTTTCTATCAACTTTAACAGCCAGGTTTCCCGAGCCTGACTCGCAGTTTATATTTCATCCTTCTAATGACGGACTTCTGGCAAACTCTTTCCATGGTACACTCCCAATTACCTTATCCGCACTTTGATAGCCGCCTCCACTTCTCCACGCCATTTCCATCTAAGATCGAGATCTCACCCAAATCTATTTTATTTTAATTTCCTTACGTCTATCTTATTACATTCTGCATTTTTGGGAGTTGCCACCTTTTTTTTATCCACTTCCCTTTTCCTTTCCTTTTTTTTCTATTCGATACCTGATAGAACTCTTACTTCCGTTTATCGAATCCGGATTGGTGCATTTTTCTTCAACTTGTTCTTATTGGTGTTTTCTTCTTTTTTTTGATTTACTCTTTCAGACTGTACGATATTGGTGAGGCCGTATGCTTTTTTGTCTTTTTTCCTCCTTAGTACCCCATGCATACTTGATGCATTTGGCTTAATTCTTTTCAAAAGGTGCTTTACCTACTCCGCTTGTTGCGTGCGCCTTGCGACCCCATTTACGCCTTTTTTGTTCTCGGTTTTCATTTACTCTCCTTCTCTCAAGTGTAATATTAGATGTTTACTTTTTTTTTGTAGATAGCTTAGTTCTACAATCTTTGTGGTGAAATTCCCCCAGGAGAGAAGGGGGGGAAGATTAACCCAATCGACAAATACAACCTCAAACTCCCAGAAAAAATTCACCAAAATGCATCTCAAAATATGCGCATCAAAAGATGAGCAGATGCAGGAGGGGGGATTTGAACAAACAAAATAAAAGATTATATTTTTGAACTAAAAAAAGACGCTACGCTTCCGGTTCCACTATTGTGCTTTTTAAAATACTGCATTGCATGAATGTAGATCGATCTAGACGTCTGTCTAACTTGTTCTGTGGAAGTGTGTTCTAACGAAGAAACGCTTCTAGACGTGCCTCGAGCTCCTCTAAAACTCCGAATTCACGAGTTTACAGTTAAAATATTAGAGTAAGTATTAAAAGAAAACTGTCCTGATTTGGTAGCAGCCGTCTTTACGCCATTGATTCATTTAATTTCCTTTGCCTCCTGCTCCCTCAATCCAATGACTTCATCAAGTGAAAGATCCCGTTCCGCGGATTATTTCAAGTCACTCTTGCCACTGCACTGGATACGCATCTGCACGCCAGAAACAGGTCCTGCACATCGGTAATGATAAAGACATCCAGGTTGACGGCTCCTGACACTTCCCAGCTTCTTCTTTCGTGCGATTGTTCCCCCACATTGGAATTTCCCGTCAGGTAGAAACGAGAGCGGACGGACGTGCGCTCCCAGCCATGTATGTTTTCTTTGTGTAGCGATGCGCATCGCATCTCGTTGAGTGCTTTCCCCCCATCAGAAAGGGGTGGTGGTTTTTGCAGATCCACCCCGCGAAATCACGCTTAGCCCCCTAAACGTGTTTCGGATCGCGAATTTATCTCGTTCGGCTGGCTTCGACAATCTCTCCCTGGTGCGCACAAACACTGTGGGGTTCTTGTTTCCTTTACACATGTAAACGTGAACGTAGCCAAAGAGCTTGGCGCACGGGAAGACGCTATGAAATCGAAACACTTCAAGGAAGCAAAGTCTGAAGAAGGGTCTTTAAAGTTCAAACAGAACAAAGAGCATCAAAGCGTTCGTTCGTCCGAAGTAGGAACCAATTTAATCGTGCACTGGTCAACTAGCAACTCCGAGGACCCTGAAACCCTGTTTGTTATTGATCATCAAATCAATTATTATCTTTTCACCCGAGAGAGGGCATGCGCGATCTGTTTAAATTAATACCTCAAGGTTCTCCCTTGACCATGCGTGGATAAATGCGGCACAACGGCCAAACTTGAAGGAAGCCAACTAAACCCTAGATAAACTGTGTTCCGCCGTGCTTCCGGCCTAGCTAGCAGGCTAGCTCGCGATCGAGGCAGTGCTCGTGTCCGTTTCATCGTTATCACATTGGAAGAATAAGCTTAGCTTGTGGAGCTCGTATCAATATCACATATCGCTCGTTTCATTTCTATCTTACTGGGGACTTAGGGGCCCTCGAGGGTCCGCTCCGCGATAGTCACATGATATTATACACCGTTTCCCCTTTATGATATTGCCCCGGGCTCTTCCTCTTTTTAGTAATTGCGCCTGAGAATGAAATAGAAATATAAAACAGGAATAGAAAGTTGAAACAAATGTATCGCCAGCCTCCTCGTCTTTTCGCTCCACTTTAGTTTTCTATGAACTTATAAAAGGTGAACAATGCATGCAATGTGATCCCGAACGACAAAGAAAGACAGAAAGAGAGAGAATATAATGATAACGTAAAAAAGAACGAGAATCTACCTCCGTTTTCTAGATCTATGATGATAGCGTGTATATATTGACTGTATATTTATATTTTCGCCTCCCTTGGTCTGGCCTCAAAGAATTGAGGACTGATCGTTCTCGTCGCCGGCCAGTTCTCAATATGTTCTTCGGTCTGCTTACCCCAGATCTTAATCCTGCGATAGAGGTAATCCGCCGCGAGTTCAGCTAGAAACGTAAAAATCATAATTATATTAGCCAACCGAACAGCGCATGACGGGAACTTATACCATCAACTCACCAGACTCTCTCGGTTTCTCTTGTGGGACTAAATGCCCACAGTCAGGAATTATGTGCATCTCGCAGGGCTTCGGTGTGACCTGCATCTTTATCTCGTTGCTGTTGTCGAAATTGATTACGCTCGTCTCGCCTTGAATATAACAGACGGGAGTGGTGAGCTCTCCGTAGAGTCGGAACATCTGCTTTGGATCCAGCCGATCTTGTATACTCGTTCTCCAGAAGGTGAACACTTCTTGGTGTTTTGTGGTTGTTAGGGTCACAGCGTTCTCCCCTCCTTCGGCTTTAGAGACGTCCGGGTAGATCAATGTGGGGACCTTGCGCAGGGCGTATTTCATATGGATGTCGAGGACTTCTGGGTCCCAGACCTGGTAGAAGGGCCGAGATTTGAAGAACTTGACAGCAGCTTCATGAGAGGGCCAGATGTCACGCCGTTTGGCAGAAGCGGTTACAGGGTTTGCGTGGAGGGGAAAGGCGGAGCCAGGAGAGATGGTTGGGTCGATGCCGATGAGACATGCAAATAGAGTCGGGTGCATGATTGACAGGCGGAAGAGTTGGGTGGCACCCATAGAGTGACCCACTGCGGCGATGGGGCGGACGATGTCTTTGGGGAAATGCATGATCAAAGAGAGCAGATCACGAGAGTGGTCGAACCAACTAACTAGATGTCGTTTTTTCGTATCAGTATTCCATCTCACTAACGCTCGCTATATGTTGAGGACGAGCATACTGTCTCCACCGAGTTTAGCCTCGTTGATAACTCCAGAATCTCCTTGACTGTGAAAGTCCGCAGCCCAGATCCCTCGAATCTTTGCGCCTTTTTGTTCATAGTCTTTGACTAGAAGCTCAAAGAACGGCTCATATAATTCCTGACAACAGCAGTCTCACATTAATACCATCTTCAAAACCTAAGAATAAGTATAGAGAAACCGTACCTTGTGGAATCCATTAGCGTGTGCGAACAATATTGTAACATCGCCAGCCTTTGGATTCGGATTGTTAACTGGCTTGTAGTGGTTGACAACAAGCTCTAATCTCTCGCCGTCGTTCCAGGTACCCTTGGGATGCTCTCGAATAGGAAACGCCGGGACCACATGCTTCTCAACGTCGAAGTAACCCCTGTTGGTCTTGTACGGCTTCATATCGATCGTGCCGGCCATGGTTTCCAGTGTTCTCGAGCTACCGATCGAATTCGCGGTATATTTATATCGAAGGGTATCAGCAGCACAACGCAAGCCGGGGCGTTGTCCCACGTTGGATTTTGGGAGATTCTGGAACCGAGGAGACGAGCTTGCCGGGATCCCCAAAAAACGGTGTTGTTGTTGGTGTTGAGTATGGCCCAAGATCAGTAAACGCGATCGCAAGGGACGGCCCGCCGCTGATGAGGACGGGGTCAGAGTGGTGAGACGACTGGCTACGGCGAATGGGAGACGGCGTCCGGTGGGAGGTCTGCTGTGAACCAATCTCAGGGCCGGCAAAGTCATCTACGAGACGTGGGAAACAACGGCGTTCCATTAACTCGGCCATTCTTTTATTTTATTTCTGCTTGATTTGGTGGAAGCTTTGCCTGGTAACCGACTGGTTAAGCCGAGGCATTTCCCTCGAAGGGAAGCCAAAGCAGCAGAGGAGAGCCACAATGGCACGGAGAGGCAACAATATTCGCAGAGCGAAACAGGTGTAACTTACGTGTACTGTGTGCAAGAGATCAATTTTGAGATCGTGGAGATATCCGAGCGTATAAGAGGAATAGATTGCGATTTTACATCTAAATATACCCGGTAACTACGGTTGCATTGGCTTGAAGAAATTCCAGTGCGGTGGATGGGATGAAAGTCCAACACCTACAACATGCATGTTTTACATGGTCCCTGCTGCCTTGCCGGGGAACGGAAAGGATATATGTCACGATCTTCTTCGGTAACATGAAAACATCCATGGCTACTTGCTTGCTCACTATTCGTACATCCGAAGAAGAAAAAGAATCTACCTATATAAATATATAACCAACAATATCTATAACCCAAAACACCACCCTGTACTGTAGATGGACCATATCCGCTTTGACAACAAGAAATAAGAGCCCCTAACATGGCTATCAATCGTACATGACGGAGATACAAAAACGCAAATCGAAAAAGCCGAGGGAGCTCCGGTAAGTATGTGTCGGTCTTATTTTGATGCCGGTGCGGCGGCAGTGTCGGCCTCAGCTGCCCGCTTGAGCATGCCCAACGCTATGGTTGCCCGTAGTCCAAGTCTAACAAGCAGGATTCCCCGCATAAAAATTAGTCCATGTTAAATCATTCACAAGGGCTTACCCCACACCGTCGGGCCGAGAAGTCTTGTTTTTCCTGTGGGAAAAACGAAAAGAAAGGAAAAAAGACTTACCTCCCATCGAGCTCATAGCTCTCCCATTGGGCACATTTTGTCAAGTACTCGTTTGTTGATTTGGATTCTTTGATGCCATGCTCCTTCCAAATTACGACGGCCATCTCATAGTGTGCTGACGGTGCTATTTGCATCGTACAAACGATTAGCATTACGTTATCTTTTCAGTTCCTCCAGGATATGCGGAAACTGTTACTTACGGACCCAGCTCTCCCCTTTCATGGTATACTTATCAACCGCGATGACCTCCTCAAACATCTCCTTCGCCTTGGGAAGATCGTCCATATGTCTGGTTGTCACAGCTTTCAAGAACGCCAATAGCACTTTCTCCTCATGATCTGTGATGCATGATTTTGGTTTTTCGATTTCCTCTGCGGGAGGTGTCCATGCTAAGACCTTCGCTGATTTTGCGATCAATTCTTTATTCATGCGGGCGAATCCATCTGTATTCCAGCATTAGCTTGTCTGTACCCTGAAAAATTCTATTCATGAATAGAGGATGGAACTAACTCCACATGTAAATCATCTCTTCGAGCGGGCTGACCCCAATCGCCTCGACAAGACTGCACTTTCGTTCCTTCGCAAACTTTTGCCACTTCTTAACCTTTCTGTCGGAGAGGACTTCCAGGGGTAGCGCTCTGGCCATGAACTTCTTCTTGCCGAGGTAAGTGGGGACTTTGAGGAAGAGTTCTTCCGCCTTTTTGGAATATTCTTCTGCTTTTTCCTTGTCGGCAACCACCGCTTCTCTGTACAATTCGACGTAGCAGCTGCCTGCGATGCTGAGACAGGGGGTTAAGAATTAGTTTTCGGTGTCACCAACAAAAGACAACGGGGAGTTAACTTACTAGCAGTACATAGCGTCCGACCAGCTGTTTAGATCTACCAACTGTTGAATTTTGTTAATCTTGCTGAATTAAATCTAGCACCTTGTGTGAATCTTACGTGAATGAATAGATCCGCTGCTTGCTGATACTCATGCAAGCACATCAAGTTCCTAGAGAGATTTATTAGCAATCCCAAAATATTATTTTGTATATCATAGGAGAGGAACTTACAGCGACCTCTCAAAAATACACATCGCCTCGATTTGCCTGTTCCGATCATTAGCACTCCCTTCACTATAAGGAAATCTAAATATACCTGGGCGATACATACTTCATCTGCGGTTTCCTCTCAAATTCCAACAACTTGACTGCAGCCTCCAAGTCCTTCCGCTGGGCATATAACCTCGCCTCCTCCAGTATCCACAACGGACTCTGCTTATATCGATCCCGGTATGCGAACAGTAGGTCCTCAAGTTTCTTCTTCGGCAATCCACCCTTCGCTTCGTCAGTCTCTACGATATCGCAGGACTGCAACATATTGTAATACACCAGCAGGATGATCGCCGCCAGCGCCCCGTGGGAGTTCATCATCAACGCCGACACCCAGAGGTGTTCGATGCCTTTTTCTCTATCTGTAAACATTCCACCATTCGTTAGTGAATCCAAAATTGCAAATCGGATTTTAAAAAACCGCAGATTGTGTGCATACCTCCATGAAACCCTATAATAGACAAAAGCCTCGACATCGCCGGCGGAATTATGCCAATAAATAGCAACAAAGTCCCATAACACAGATTCCCACCGCTCTCGATATACTCATCCACAGCATTTCTAAACCCCTGCGAGCCAGGTGTGCCAGGTGTACTCCCGCCAATGGATCCAGCAGGCGACGGTACCCCCAGTAATCCTGTCGTACTTCTATTATCCACCTGTAGTAATGATTGCTCCCCGGCACCGCTCCCGCTGCCTGTGGTAGCCACACTGAGGGTGCTCGCCCCCTTTAACTTGCGCGCTTTAACCTCCTCGATACTCTTACTCACACCCTCGAGAGTTTTAAACGCGGTGCGCATTTTGTAGAATGATTTCATCGCTTCGACGATAGATTCGGATAGGACCCCGATGACGGCGGACATCAATTGAGTCTCAGCATTTGCGAGGGCGAATTCCGTACCAGCCGGGTAGGAGGATGTGCTGTGCGGGGAGCGGACGGCGGCTCGCTGGGCGTTGTAGGCGGCGGATTCTGCGGCGGAGAGGGTTTCGGATGCTATGATACATCAAAATTGAAGTTCAGTTTGTGTATACGTGTGTGATATTGAAGGGGTTATGGGCAGACCTTCTTTCATGACTGCCTGTTCGAAGCCGGCGGCGGAACGAATAAATCCTATAGCGCCGTTGCCTACCTATATGTGTACAGTAACGTTAGCGTTCAATTGGTACTTTCTATAGTGAGATGGCAATGCGATACTGACTTTATGCCAAACCGACCCTCCGGCTTCCAATTCGGCTTCTGCGGCTTCCAAATTATCGTCCATAACATGGTCCATAGCTATATTCCAAACAATTCGTCCCATATCAATAAGAAACTTCTCAATAAAATAGCGTTTAAACAGAAAGGTCGGTACTTCGGAATATAAGTACCTCGCATGACCATGATAACTACAACAAAACGCCAATTAGCACACACAAACCGTGAGTATCGATGAAAAAGACAGCGTACGCACTATCAGCCTGCTCGTCCAATCCGGATAGCGATATAGACGACCCGGTGTCGCGGGGCGGCAATGACGCCGTGCCTTGGACCGTTAACCCCGGCGTGGATGGGTTGGATCGACTCGTGAATCGTTTGAACATTGTGACTCCTTTCTTTATATTTGTATTCGTATTTCAATCCAAAGTCCTACAATATCCCAAAAAGCGGGGTTAGAAGCTATTCATATGTATCCGTTCGCTCGAAATTCGCCGTCGTCGTCAGCGGAACCGAGGTGTTGGGGTTGGATTTTGGTCCACAAGTTACCTATTCCGGATCCGCGATGCCGCTTCCTGATGTCATACACAAAAAATACAGAATTAAACCAAATGAACCACCACCGAATAACAGATGAATTATCGAATCACGAAATGAAAATATAAATAAGAAGGAGAGAAGCAATTGCCGGCTAGAAAAGGGACCAAGGGAGTAGAAGAAGGAAGACCAGGTAAATGTCAGCTCAACAAACGGGAAATCACAGATGCGAGTTCCAGGTAAATTTCCAGGGAGAACTGAAAAAGCCGCCGGTATTTAAGGTCGAGTTAAAGCTTAAAGGTTAGCCTGGACGCTCGTTCGGGGAGGAAAAGGCTCCGTTATCCTGTCCCGGTCTGTCTACATTCGCCTCCGCCCAGATCTGATTGCGGAACAAGGACCTATAGGAAACACCCGTCGCTAGTTCTTTCTTTTTTCCCTTTCCCTTCCGCTCCGCTGCTCCAGTTCAGTTTGGATGTTCTGTAGGCGGGAAGTATTTTTGGGAATAGTATAGTGATTTTCAAAAAAACGTGGGAGAAGAAAAAGTTCTATTTTTTTCTCTTTTTAGAGATGGGGCCGAATTACATAACCCGACGGGCGGTGCAAACACTTTGTCGGAGGACTGGTCTCCGTTCTGATATTGTTAACCGTTCACAGATGACCGACGGCAGGGTGTCGCATGTCCGCTTGCTTGCAACCGGGGTTCGTGTGTGGTAGTACGTATGTATATTGTTATACTTTTAGAGGCATAGTTTTATGCAGTGTAAGCAGCAGGACCCTGCCCGTGTGTTCATTAATCTATCATCCTCATTATACTATTTATTATTATTATTGGTGATTGAATGGTGGTGGTGGTGTTAGGCCCTGCTAACGCCGACGGACGGGGCCCAAAGTTGCCCGACGTTGTCGCCCTGCTAATTGATTAGAAGCGAGCCAAGCAAGCACCAACCAGCAAGCAGACAGCTTCCAACCACAACCCAACCGAGCAAGCTTGCTGCTACGCCATCCTCCCTCACGCGTCCATCTATCGCTTCAAACCCCATCACAACCCCGTTCCAATCTCCGCTCCTCCCCCGACACATCCAACCAGCTTAGCCACGCGCAAGAATAGAAGCGAGCATCATGTCGTCCAAGGACTCGAAAGCGCCCAAGCCGGAGGACACCAAGGAGCCCAAGGCGATCAAGAAGATGCTCGAGGAGGATGACGAGTTTGAGGACTTCCCCGCCGAAGGTAACAGCGAACTCACCAGCTCCACCAAACCCCGTCCCGTCCCCTGTTTCATCTCATCTTTGTGTTTATTATTAAGATTATCATTTTCAACCTTCCAAGGCTAACTCTTATATCCACGGTATCCGCAGAATGGGAAGAAGACGAAACCGACGTACCCGGTGGCGGCAAGCCGAATCTGTGGGAAGAAAGCTGGGACGATGACGACCTGAGCGAGGATTTCTCAAAGCAGTTGAAGTACGTTCCTCTATCCCGCCTAGCCTATATAGTCGTTGAAAGCTGCGTATAAAACCAAATGGCTAACATCACGTCCGGTGGAATATAGGGAAGAGCTTAAAAAGGTCGACGCACAGAAAGGCGAGATGCAGCGATAGAATCACGAATGTATCAAAAATCCTTCTCCCATGGACTGGCGTCAAGAATAGATGTTTTTGGGAACGGGGGATCATAATCTCGGAGGACCCCCGTCGAGTGGGACACGAAGGGCGCCTGGGATGTACATACGTTCACCACCGGAGATAGAATGCACCCGCTATCATGATATTTAACGAAAAAAGAAAAGCATATTCTTCCACGCGAATTTTACGAATCATCTACGTATATATTTATCATCAAAATACTATCAATCCCTTGGTATTGCTTATCCATACTCTCAAAAAGAAAGCAAAACGTCCTTTTAACCCTGAATTTTTGTTTTTTGTTCACCCGTTCGAATACTTTATCAAACGAATGAGCCCTCTGATCAAAGGATGTATATGTGTAAGGAAGAGAGGCCAAGCTAGAGCGAGCTCTTATATCTACAACCCTCGAAAAAAGGAGAAAAAATGCCGAAAAGACAGATTTATAAGCCAAATGAATAAGCAATCTTTTTGGACGATCGTCTCTCCACTTAGCTGGAAAGCGATAGTGACAAGAGACTTACGCCTTTTCCTGAATCCCCCAAAATATACCATGTTAGCCGTCTGTTCGTAAATCTGCATGAAAAAGTTCGCATGGCGAGAAAACTTACCGAAAGAGCGACAACACCAGGAAGTTCTTTTCCTTCGAGCAGTTCTAAGGAGCTGTTTTCCAAATTAATCAGCAATTTTGTAATTATCGCTCATGATGCAGAAAGTTAACTTACGCGCCACCACCGGTAGAGACGTGGCTGAGCTTGTCTTCGACGCCGTACTTGGCTGCAACGGTAGCAGTATCACCACCACCGATGATGACAATCTTGCCGTTTTGAGCACCGTCAACGGCAGCGTCCAAACTATATCATCCAGTTAGCGTATAGTCATCATGACGGGTCCAACAGAATCGAGACTTACATAGCCTTGGTTCCCTTTGCAAAGGCGTCGAACTCAAAGACACCAGCTGGACTATTTGTTCAACTACGTCAGCATTCCACGATCATATCAACTTATCAAAAGAAAAAACCTTACCCGTTCCACAGAATTGTCTTCGACTCATCGATAGCTGTCTTGAAGATCTCAGCAGACTTGGGTCCGCAATCTAGACCCATCCATTCGTCTGGAATTCCGTCCTCCTCTGTGGCCGTGCCAGTCTCCGCATCCTTGGCGAATTTATCAGCGGTTACAAAGTCCACGGGTAGGAGGACCTCGACGTTATTCTCTTTAGCTTTCTTCATCAGGCTTTCGACCTTCTCTGCACCGGCTTGATCGTATAGCGACTTTCCGATATTCATACCGTTGAGGACTTTCTTGAAGGTGAACGCCATACCACCACCGATTATGAGCTTGTCAACCTTGGGGATCAGGTTATCGATGAGTTGGATCTTGTCGGAGACCTTGGCGCCACCAAGGATGGCGAGGAAGGGGCGTTCCGGGCTCTCGAGGGCTTTGGCGAAGTAGTCGAGCTCCTTCTTGACGAGGAAGCCAGAGGCCTTTTGGGGGAGGTCAACGCCGACCATGGAGCTGTGGGCGCGGTGGGCGGTGCCGAATGCGTCGTCTGTTACATCAATTCGTTAATAAAGTGGATTGTAGTAAGTGATTATGTATCAAAGATGACTTACTGATGTAGACGTCTCCGAGGGCGGTCAAGCCCTTTCGAAATTCTGCAACAGCAGCCTTGTCGGCTTTGACCTTCTCACCGGCCTCATTGACGCCCTTTCCTTCTTCTTCGATGTGGAATCGCAAGTTCTCGAGGAGGAAGATAGCACCTGTTATACTGTCAGCTGTTCTGTTGCATTATTTTAGCTAAGAGTCCACTGAGATGCGTACCATCGGAACCATCATTGACAGCCTCTTCGATCTCCTTGCCGACACAATCGGGTAGGAAAGTAACCTTCTTGTCCAGGAGCTTGCTCAGTTCCTCGGCAACAGGGGCGAGCGAGTATTTTGACTTTGGTAGACCGTCTGGGCGCCCGAGGTGGGACATGAGGATGATGGCTTTGGCTTTGTGCTCGAGGGCATATTTGATGGTGGGAAGGGCGCCGACGATACGCTGGTTGTTTGTGATTGTCTTTCCGTCAAGGGGGACGTTGAAGTCGACCTGCAAAGTGCTATAGTATTAGACAATTGGCTGGATACTAAGTGTGGAAGGAAGCAAGGAAGTACTGACACGGATGAGGACGCGCTTGTCGGCAACGTCGACGTCGGTGATGGAGAGCTTATTGCTGAGAGACATGGCTGTGGTAATGATGTATTACAATGGTAGACTGGTCTGCTATCCCGGGTGAGAATCTGGTTAGATAACGACAGACTTTTCAATACACTCGGTGTGTAGGTATATATATTGATGTGATGGTGGGGCAGGTGTCCGGGTGCAATTGAAGGCCAACCCGGAACCAGCACCGCTATTTATACGCGTCCACATACCTGATGAAAACGAGAGAGGATCCTCGGGTGATACTGGCAAGGGGCCAATTGAGCTGTTCGGGATCTTGTCGGCGAATGCGGGAGCAGGATGCGTGATATAAATCGAGGTCCGTTCCGAAGGGAGGGGCAGCTTTTCTGGGCGAGCCAATCCGTTGCGTAATTGTTGAGCACATGGAAATCCACAACACACCCCCACCGTCCATCAGACACCTGCAACACACCCGCAACACACCACCCCGCCGAGTCACGCCACACCCAAAACGAGGCGCCGATGCGTTCCTCTGCTGTGGCGCATTAGAGAATGTGGCTTGGCGGGATTATGCAACAGGCCGCAACACCGCAGCTCGTTTCTCAAGCTGGAGCTCACGTCTCACACGGCGGGCAAGGAATTTCGCGCACCCGCTCTCCTCCTTCTCTTCTTACCTCCCACCCCCTTGTGCCACCCGTGTACCCTCTGTAGAGCCATCGAGATCAGTAAATATATACTACCGCCAAAATGTCGGCTCCCACCCGCGACTTCGTCAGCACCACCACCCTCGCATCCGAGATGGCCTCCTTCTCCTCGCCTGCCGACAAACCCGAGCTCTCTCCGGCCGTCAAAGTCGGCGACCACTTCCCGGAGTCCGACCAGCTGCCGCAACTGCAAAACCTCGACGGGAGACCCGTCCTCCTCACCTTCCTGCGGCACTGCGGCTGTCCTTGTACGTTTCTTATAATATAGCACCACTCATTACACCAGACTATGATTAACACAATTTTTTGAATGTATGACAGTTGCGGAAAAAACCTTCCAATCTTTCCGTACCCTCTGCGACTCCTCCCCGGACGTGCGGTTCATCGCCATCTCCCACAGCTCCCAAGAAGACACCGACGAATGGGTCGTTTCCGTCGGCGGAACAGGTGACGTCGAAATCGTCGTCGATCCGCAGCGCACGCTCTACGCGAAATGGGGGCTAGGGTTTTCCTCGTACTGGGCGAACATCGGGCCCGTAACGCTGTGGAAAGCTATCAAGCTCGGCCAGGAGGAGTTGATTTATAACCGCCCCACGAAGAGCGGGTATAGATGGCAGACGGCGGGGAGCTTTGCAATCGACGGAACGGACGGGACGGTGCGATGGGCGCACGTCAGTCAGAATGCACCGGACGTGGCAAATTTCGAGGATGGGATGCGGGCGGTGGGGAAGGCTCTCGGGAAACATAAGAGGAATTCGAGACAATGATCAAGGTCCTTTGTTCGAGAATGGGGGGGAGAGGAAATTGGAAGAGAAAAAAAAGTTACATATTCAGGTTAACGATCTTACGAATATTTTGCATTGGAAATTCACGCAGCGTGGTGTTAAATGGAAGCTCACATATCCTCTTTTTATGATTATTTTAGTCGTGTAGTGTAGGTGTAATTAATTGAATCTAAGTCCACAACTAACAAATTCGAATGAATTTTTTTACCAAGACCTTCCCGTGATATCAACCGAAATTAAAACTCAAACCATAACTCCGCGCATGATGCAATGATTCTTTTTACAAAGCCTAGTCGTTAACTCTGCAGTGATTCCGATGAAGCCGTCTAGCAGATGCGATGCTCCGGGGGGCGATAGGGAACACCGAGGATCTCGAAGATTTTCTACCAAATAGTTAGCGCCACCTAATATTCAGAAAAAACGGAAAGAATGCACCAACCTGCTCCGATTTACTCTCTAATAGTGTTCCTTCATTAAACTTCTCCCTATTCTTCCCCCGCATCACATCTCTATACAACCCTCTCTGGTTCAACCGCATCCCCTTCCTCGACGCCAAAAGCCGCATGCTCCGATTAAACACATCGTTCCCCGTAAAATACAAAAAAGCAGCACCAATCTCCTCGCCGGGGACGATCAAAAAGTCAATCCGTCTCCACGGATTCGTCGACTCCTTCCCGCCGATCTTCGACGCCCCGTGCCATTTCGTCCCGTCGTCGTGTCGCGCTATCGCAAGTCCGCACATCAAAAACCCCTGCTCGAACAGCTTCTCCACCAGCTTCTCCAGCACCTCGTGTAACTCCTCCACTCCCGCCCCTTCCTTCGTGATAATGATATCGATATCCCCACAATCCTTCGCACCCCGTCTGTAACTCCCCATAACGTGACTCTCCACCTTCTCGTCCATATCCCGCAGCACACCAGCAACAATACCACCATGCTCCGCCACTTCCTCGCGGGGGATACGCTGCTTGAAGTCGTGGTAACGCTCGACCCCGACCTTCTGCGGCTCCGTCAGGGTCGCGTGCCGCTTCACGTCGTCGAGGGATTTATACCCCGCAGCCACGAACTTACGCGCCTGCACTAATCCCACGCCGTAAATCCCATGGAAGAGCTTGAGTATCTGGTCCTGCGGGTCCAGCTTTGCGTATTCCAACCGCTGCAGACGATCGGTGTTGACTATTTCCACGATTTTCTTAGCGAGCCGGTCGCCGACGCCGGAGAGGGAGATGGCGTCGTCGTAGGTTGAGATGTAGCGGTCCTGGGTCTTTTTAAGGGTGGAGATGGCGATGCGGTAGGAGCGAGTGCGCCATTGGTCGCGCATGTCGTCGTAGATGCGCATCATTTCTTCGAGGACGCGGATGGTGCGCAAATTGGGGTTTTGGGAGCCTTCTTGGCCGTCGTTTTTGTGCATGCATTGGAAGTGGGATTGCCAATTGCTAGTACTGTTGGTAGCTTTGGTGCTGCTGGCTGCTGCGCGGGCGCGTTTGGAAGGGGTGGCGGGTTCCGAGTCAGATGAGTGGGCGGTGTCGCTGTGGTTTTTGTTATCTTCGGCATCGTCGTCATCCAGGTAGTCTTCTATGTTTATGATTTCGTCGTTATCGGCGAGGCACTCTTCGATAGCTTCATCCAGAGCATCCCTTTGAGATTCTGTCATTACGGGCTGCGGAGGGTCCGGTTTTGATTCTGGCAGGGTTGGTTTGGGACTGCTACACCGTGGATCTGGAGGTGAGGACGTCGGGGTATCTACTATCTTGGAGGTTGGCCGTGCCTGCACTTGAAGAGATGAGGAACCAGAAGATTCAGGAGGAGGGGACGATGCCGGCCCGTCGGATCGAATGGGAGCGGCCTTGAATTGATTTTCTTCAGGACAACCAGGTACTTGATACCAGAAGTCCGTGGGGTTGACAAGCTTGCTGTGCTTGATACAATCGCCAGGCCATCGAGGATTCGTGACAGCCATTTCGTCGAGAACTTTTTCGAATTTCAAGAATTGCAGAACGTCGTCGTAGTTTAGATCTTTGTCGGCGATGATGTGTGTCACTTTGTTGGAGTACTCCAAGACGACTTCTGCACCGTACTCTCTAGCTTTATCCATCCGCATCTTTCTCTCGGCCCTCTTCTCATCGGGTTTTATAAAGAAGAACACAAGGTTTTTAAACACTTGCTTTTCGAGAGGCTGCATTGGCGGCTGCTTCGTCTTTACCCGCTTCGCCTTCTTGTCCGGCTTCTTTGACGACGAAGCGGCAGCGGCAGCGGGAGCTTCATCCCGGCCTCTTTTCGGCATTCTCTGCACAGACTCGGGTTCGGAGATGGTATTCACTCTCCTCAACGGCGCAGCTATCCTCGGCGAATGGGAGTTATCTTGGAACGAGGAGGAGGAGGATACAACGGCGGCCGGGGCGGTGCGTCGGTGCAGCAGGGAGGGCGGCGGATCTTTGCGTTGCGGGGTGTTGCAGGCGTTGTTGCTCTCGTTTGGTTGGAATTGCTGCAACAGGCGTTCCCTGTCCTTTCGATTGGCTGCGAAGAGCTGGGCGATGCGCTGGTCCTCGTTGGAGGGTTCGTCCGCGCAGGCCTCGTCGCTGTCGAGGGTGTAGAGGGTATCGAAGAATGCGGTTTTGTCGCCCATTGGGGGAATACGGTGGAGGGAGGATGGGAGGACGGACGTTATATATCAATCCGTCAATGCATTGGAACGTTAACGTTAGTCCGTTGCTAGTTACACCCAGGTATTGATCGATTAATTATAATTAACCAAGCAGAGCAATCGGGAAGACATGTGTTCGTATATTCCTTTTTTGGGGGTTATAAAATTGGAGGGATGGGCGCATTTCCGGCGCAATATTGACGCAAAAGCTGAGGGACGAGGGGGGGCAGCAAATGCCAAAATGCAAAATGCATCCGCCAGGACTCGGCAGAACGGGGCAGGTGGAAGGAAATGACAGGTCGACGCGGACGTGATTCATTCATCCATTCATTGGCCGGTTGCAACTGGAGACTCGACCTGGGCGACACGAGATCACGAGATGGCTGATCCAGCCAACAGTCATCGTTCTTTGTTTGATTGATGCCGTCGACGTTTGTTCGAATGCGAGTCAGCATTTGGAATGAGACCCCTCGATGACTGCTGCCAGGGGGCCACCGTGGTCCAGCGAGCATAGCTGCACAGCACACCCTCAGAGATAAAAGGAAGAAGAAGGGAAGGCCGTATTCGGGGCTGCTGACAAGGGCCGGGTACATTCGACGGTGGGTTTACCTGCGGATTCTAAAGAGAATTGCCCTTTTGGAGGCATCTATCTGTCTACACACCTGGAGATCACTGTTCTCGGATTCCCAGCTGAACCCCCTCCAACGCCATGGGTTTAATTGGGTTTGTACCACGAAAGAAGATGGCCAATGAAAGCTACCGTGAGAATACAGCCGCGATGGCTTTTTTGCCACTACCGTATTCAATGCATATTGAAAGGTGTGTGGAATAATATTCAACCTTCGTGACAAAATGTTGGTATTCTGAATATACGGACTGAGAGGGCATCACGGACCCTGATCAGCTCGGCTCGGGCGATAAGCAGCCGGGATCCACATCGACGGGAGCCCATCGTGGGCACTGAAGCGAGCGACGACTGCTAGTTCTGGAGTGATCTTGTTGCTATATATCGCTACGAAAAAAGAGGGCAGGAATGCGTATGCTGTTTTTTGTCTAGCTCTCACGAGGCTGATCCCTTCTCGTCCACAGGATACGTCCCGCCGCAGTAAAAATTACCGTGGGAGGGCGTACCGACTGCACCCAATATTTTGGCAGAAGAGGAAGAAGATACGGTGTCTACGGATGGCATCGTCGGATCCTTGCTTCGTTCGCTCAACTTCTGGATATTATAAGAGCAGGACGGGACATTGAACTATGTGTGTAAAATGGAGGGCAGATGGAAGATATAGCCAACGTGCACACGACACCGTATAACGTATATATAACAACTTCAAGAAATATATATAGATATATACTACAGCCCGGCCTTGCGATATCCATCTCGACTCTGTACAAAAGATAGCAGAGTGCTGGGCCCATTTGGAATCCGAGCGAGCGAGCGGAGCAAACGGGTGTGCCAGCCATGCCACGGCCCCTTCCCCCTTCCTCCTCTTTCCCACCCGCCCCATTGCCAACCAGACCAGACCAGACCAAACCACACACCACACACCGCACACCACACCACACCACACACACCCAACAACGCCCCGTCGTTAATTAGCAGAGCGAGAAATTCTCCTCAACGCAGCACCCGCCTCAGCATATCCCGTCACGGCATCGTCAAATCCATCGAAACTGGATCCCTCTTCGTATTCTGGTATGCCTCCCCGATCACCTTTCCATTCCTTCCCCTCTTCCCCTCCCTCCGTCGTCGTTGGTGGTGGTGCCGGTCCGTTTTTCTCGCCGCCCCGGGCTGGGCTGGGGCGAGACACGCTCGGAGGATTCCCTATATAATATATACCACAGAATATCGAGTATCTCTCGCATCAGCTCCCCCATCCGCCACTCCGGTCCCCCATCGAAACTCATCTCGATCCGTGATTCTGGCGTCAAGAGCTTCGTCTTCCTCTGTTTTCCTCTCTCCGTTTCTCCCTGCACCCGTCCGTCCAGCCGCCGGCTCGCTGCCGCCAAAATTGACCCTAGAATCGCCCGTCGTCGTCGTCGTCACCACACATCCATCGAATTCCATCCTCCCGACCCTCAATCTCCATCTCATGCCTGTCTCCGGTCTCCGTCATGCTCTTGGACCGGTCGCTCCGGGCCCATCATGGTCGCCTCTCCCGCCTCCTTCGGGGGATTGGCTTCCTGCTGCTGTTTTCGTACCACAATGCCTCCTTATACCTCTGCTAACTCGATTCCCTCTTCTCTGATCGCATAGATCACGATGTCTTCCGCGGCGTCCTCGGACGTATCGCGTCTCCCTCCCATTCATAACACCTACACTCCTGATATCTCCGTCGAGGGTGACTCTCCCGAAAAGCTCCCTTCGCCCTCCGCCTCCGACCTGACCGACCCCGAAGTCGCCGCGGCCCCCTCCCCCTCTGTCAGTTCCGTGGTCGCAGACGACTCTGCCATGGAGCACGAGGAGCCTCAGATGTCCGATTCTAGCTCGGACGAAGCCAGCGATAACAACGATGACGACTTCGAGGCCGATAACGCCAGCGAGAATGCTGATGACGACGACGTTCTCGAGATCATCAGCAGCCCCGAGCCCGCCGGCAGACGCCTCCAAAAACAGCAGCAGCAACAGCAGCAGGGGAAGAAGCCAAAGGACCCTTCAGAAGACTTTTCACAGAACCCGGAGCTTTGGGGTCTTCGGAGAAGTGTACGCTCGCGTTAAATATCCCTTCGGTTTGCTTGTTCTTTCGCTAACGTGCTTCAAGAATCGACCTTCGGCTCGTAATAAGAGGATAGTACGTTTCCACCCTCAACCCCCCCCCCTCACCCCTCTTAAACATCAATTCAACCGGAACTGAAGCTAATAATCATCATAGATCGAGTCGTCTGATGAAGATGATGACGGGGAGGATGATATCAGTGACGATTCTGATATTAAGCCGAGGAAGCGCTCTTCTAAAGCTAAGGCGCCATCTCGGCCCTCCAAATGTTAGCTCCTCCTACCATCGACCTCGTACTCTCAGCTAACCGTTTCAGCAGCTGTCGCGTCCAAAGTTAACACACCACGCATATCCACCGAGTCGAGCGAGGATGGGGATGACTCTGACTTCTACAGCAACAAGAAGGCTCGACGGAAAAAGCGTCGTCTCAACCCCGCTGTCGAATATGAAGCTCGCGTGCCCACCCGTGCCGCAACCAAAGTCACCAATTATAACATTGACGATGATAGTGATGAGTTCCTGGAGTCAGATTACGACCAGGCCCAGCTCGTGGAGTGGGTTGAGGATACCTCACCGGGAATCGATTTCATCTTGGACCATCGTGTCAAGGAAGGCTTTGACCCCGAGGAGTACGCAGACAGCCGTGATCACTTGGAATTCCTGGTTAGCCACCTTTCCACCCCTTCCCCATCAATTGCTTTCACTAATCATCCCCCCGTTAGATAAAATGGACGGAGCAAGCACATATTCATGCGACTTGGGAAAATTCGGCCGATCTGGGCCAAAGAAAGGGCTTCAGGAAGTTGAATAACTACATGAACAAGGTCCGGCAAGACACTGAGAGGCGTAACGACCCGGAAACCACTCGTGAGGATCTCGAACGATGGACGCTCGAACGCGAGCGTCTGGTGGAATCTATCATGGAAGCCAAGGAGGTAGAACGTGTCGTCGCCTCCAGAGATGAGGGCGAAGGCCTCGAATATCTCGTTAAGTGTTAGTACCCTCTCCGATACCCTTCCAATTACGTTCCACCGCTAACATACCCAACAGGGCGAAGCTTGACTTACGACAATTGCACCTGGGAGGCAGAATCATTCCTCCAACCTGTTGCGCCTGCAGAGATCACCCAGTTCCGGAAACGCTCCAAAGCGGCGAGGAACTACGCTGTCACCCCGTTGCGGAAAAGAGAGAAGTGCAAGCTCTGGTCTAAGCAACCTGAGTATATACAGTTCGGAGAGCTTCGTGATTTCCAGCTTCGAGGTGTCAATTGGCTCCGGTACAATTGGACCATGCATAGGAACAGCATCCTCGCAGACGAGATGGGCCTCGGAAAGACCGTACAAACCGTTGCGTTTCTCAGTTGGCTGAAGAATGAAATGGAAATCGACGGCCCCTTTCTAGTTGTCGTGCCCCTATCCACGGTTCCTGCGTGGTGCGATACTTTCGTCAAGTGGGCACCGGATCTAAATTTTATCGTTTACAACGGCCCATCGAAGGCTCGTACCGTGATCCAGGAGCATGAAATGTTCCAGGATGTGACCCGAAAGAAGACGAAGTTCCACGTCATGATTACCACCTACGAGTATGTCAATCACGACGCCGCGCTTCTTCAGTCGATACGATGGAACTACCTCGCTGTCGATGAGGCCCATCGTTTGAAGAACGTCGAGTCGCGGCTTTACGAATCGCTGAGGCAATTCAAAGTCGAAGACCGTCTCCTCATCACTGGTACCCCTCTGCAAAACAACCTGTCGGAGTTAGTTGCTCTCCTCGAGTTTCTCGATCCTGGAAACATCAATATCGACAGAAACATCGATCTTCAATCTGACCAAGCGGAGACCGAGATCAAGAATCTGCAGGAAACCTTGCAGCCCTATATTCTCCGTCGTGTTAAGAAGGACGTAGAGACGTCTTTGCCCCAGAAGACTGAGAAAATCATTCGTGTTGAACTGTCAGATATCCAAACCGAGTGGTACAAGAACATTTATACACGTAACTACAGTGTTCTGAATGCTAGAAGTAAACAGAAAGTGTCGCTTCTGAACATCGTCATGGAGTTGAAAAAGATCAGTAACCATCCATTCTTATTCCCATCTGCCGAAGAGGATATCATGAAAGGTCTTGAATCCAAGGCGGACAGATTGAACGCCATGATCATGTGTAGCGGGAAGATGGTATGTAATCCTAATCCCCACATTTAAATACCGCTTATATATATTAACATATTTCTACAGGTTCTCATGGATCGGTTCTTGACTAAAATGAAGGCGGACGGTCATCGTGTCTTGATTTTCAGTCAGATGGTCAACATGCTTGATCTTCTTCAGGAGTATCTTACACTCCGCGGTTTTACATACCAACGCATCGATGGTACCGTTACCGCTAGTAATCGTAAGATTGCCATCGACCGTTTCAACGCGCCTGGCAGTGAAGACTTTTGCTTCCTGCTGAGTACTCGTGCTGGTGGTCTCGGTATCAATCTTACCACTGCTGATACCGTTATCATCTTCGACTCCGACTGGAACCCGCAGGCCGATCTGCAAGCTATGGCGCGTGCACATCGTATCGGTCAGAAGAACCACGTCATGATTTATCGATTTGTATCGAAAGATACTATCGAGGAAGAGGTCCTGGAACGAGCGCGTGTCAAGCTGCTAATGGAATATGCTGTCTATATGGGTATCACAGATTCCACCATCACCGATAAAGTGAAGAAGAACTCGAAGAACCTGTCACAGGCGGAACTCGCTAGCGTGCTCGCTGCCAGGGCGCATAAGATCTTCGAGGGTGACAAGGAGAAAGCGAATCAGAAGAAACTCGAAGATCTCAACATCGACGACTACCTCATGCACGCCGAAGACCATGATACTGATGCTGCTGGCGCATCTCTGATCAGGAACGAGGGTGGAGAAGCTTTCCAGGAACTTCTTAAGCAGTTTGAGGTTACCGATATTGATGTGGATTGGGACCGTGTGCTTCCTCCTGATCAACTAGAAGTGCTCAGACAGGCAGAAAAGGTCAAACAGGATGAGGAGTTCTTACAAGAGCAGATCAATGCGAACGCGAAGCGGGTTCGTCGTCCTATGAACGGTGTGAACGATTCTGATTCCAGCGGTTCCGAGAAGACTCCAGCGCGCGGAAGGCGTGGCCCACCGAAGAAGCGAAGACCGGAACCTAGAAGACGTGACGATAGTTCCGATGAAGAAGGCGAGATTCCAGACCCTTCGCGGCCTCTTACCGACCGCGAAGTCAGAAATCTGTACAACTCTTTCGTCAGATACGGTCTGATTGAGGATCGGTATACCGAGATCGTTCGGGACGCGAAACTTCAAGACCGGGACCGCGAGATTATCACAACGGCGGTCAGTGATATAGTTCGCCTTAGCGAGGAGGCTATTAAGAGCCACGAAACCGCACAGCGAGAGGAAGGGATCACGCGGAAAGACAAGAAGGCGATTCTGTTTGAATATAAGGGCGTTAAGGATATCAACGCCGAGAAGGTTACTCAGATCCCCGATTTCCTCCGCGTTCTTCGAACCGCCATCTCAGCGTGCCCCAACCCTCTAGAGTTTAGGATCGCGACCGCTAAAGTCAAGACTGAGAAGTGGAGCTGTGAGTGGGGCGCTCAGGAAGACGGTATGCTTTGTGTCGGTATCGACCGACACGGGTATAAGAATTGGGTTCCTATCCGGGACGATCCAGACTTGGGCTTGAAGGATAAAATGTTCTTAGAGGAGCACAGGGTCGACAAGAAGGCGGAACGTGTCAAGGGTGGAGCTGCGAAGCTCTCTCCCGGCGCGGAACACCTGAGCCGTCGGGCGAACTATCTGCTAGGTATGCTTAAAGATCAACAGGAGAAGGTCGCCCAGCAGGCTGCGGCTGCTGCTGCCAGATATCAGCGTGGAAACCGAAATAGTAATTCGGCATCTCCAATCCCTGGTAAGGCACGCAAAGGCGCGAAGCCCGTGGGCGCCATTTCCAAGAAGCGACCGATGGCGGATCGCGACGGCGGGGACGAGAGTCCGTCGAAACGACCTAAGAACGGCAAGTCCGATAAGAAGGAGGTCCAGAAGAACGGAATCTTGAACTATATGAAGCGGGAACCAAGCAGTACTTCGCTCAAACATAGACGTGAATCTGATGTTTCGAGGGAAGAGTCGACGCCTTCGCACAAGAAACGGCGGGATGACGAGACGACCACGCCGTCTCGCGGGGATAAGGGATCCAAGGAACATAAAGTTAACGGGGGTGAGAAGAATGGTGTTAAGCACAAGCACCATCGCGAAGAGTCGAACGGCTCTAATCCGCGGCCGTCGTTTGGCGCGAGCGGTTCGCCGGTGCCGAGATCTGGAGGGACAACTGAGAGAGCTGAGGTAAGTTTTTCTTGCGAATTTTATCCGAATAAATATGACTAACCTTTCAAAAGGAATTCATGAGCCCTATCAATTCTCTTCTGAAGAAGCTTTATCATTTGGACAAGGATAAGCACGATCAGAAGGCCTATGTGGTTTCCATAAGAGAGAAATTGATGCATGCCGGCCAGCATATCTGCGACGTTCTCGAAGTAAACGCGCACGCCTCCGATACTCGCACGAAGCTGGAACTCGAGCTCTGGGAGGTCGTGGCCCGGAATTGGCCGTACAGAGAGAAACGGCTCCCTGGCGAGAAATACCGGGGGATGTATAAGAAATATCAAGACCGGATCGACGCCATGAAGGCAAAGGACAGCCAGGGCACCGAGGCGGGTGGACCCACAGCTCCTGCTTCGAATTAATAGGCATTGTCGCGGATCATTCACATATAACCGAACTTTCTCCTCCCTCCTTCGTCACAATACCGATTTCCTAAGTCCCCTAAAAGTGGTTTTTCCTGCGACTATATATACGAAAGATTTTTCCGAAGCGTTTTTATCCAAATATGGTGCATTCAGGAGAACGGCGTTTTGTTAAACATTTTTATTTTCCTTAATACCTTTGTTCTCCTCTTTTTTCTGGCCACTGCGAACGAAGGTTATTTACGCCAGCCGCGTCTTTTATTAAAGTCGCATATATTCATGGCCTTTTTTTATATACACACGGGAGTTTCTTTATTTTATTACTTTATTTTTTTCTTTCCTCCTCACGCTTTTCTTTTTAGCCCTTGTCGGTGTGTCGGGTTAGTTTTGGCGTCTTCTACGGTGAAGCGGATCATTCAAGTTAGATTGACCCCTTCACTTCCTCCCTTTTTTCAATTCTTTCTTCAAAATATTTTTCTTATTCACCTGCATTTCTCTTATTCGCCATATTTAATATGACAGCATTACCGGGTATTAGTAATTTACGTACTTGACTCACGTGTCCCACGAAATATTCTGTTTTTCTGGCTTCTTCATCTCCTTTCGCATTTCTTGCTTATAAACTGCCTATTTTTCTTTCTTTTATAGGGGGACTAGCTTTTATTTTGCTTGATTTGTCTTTCTTCTTTGCATATAGAAAACCTTTTGCAAATCTTCCAGTTTGCCATCTTCTAACCTTCTCAACAGCAGCAGTTAGCTCCCGAACTTCGCTTGCTGTGTCGAAAACCGCCGCCAGTATTTCAAACAAAACTTACAAAAATAATTTAAAAAAAGCTGCTATTCAGAAATTTTATCACCCTAATAATTAACCAAAAACATACCGTTGCATTCACACTTTCCTCGGTATTCCGTGTATATTAGTTCTTCTTTTCTTCTTCTTCTTATATCTACTTTTCTTTATCTTCTGTGGGCTGGCTGGCGTCCTTTTCTTCTTACTTTACCTGCCCTTCCTCTTCTTTTTAGTTTTTACTCTCTTACTTTTGATTTTCTTTCTTTTTCTTATTTTCTTATTTGCTGCTCATATATACCCTGTTAATATAGAAGAAAGTGACAAACAAATAGGAAAAAATATATATTAATTAACAGACAACGATTTCGAAGATAAATTAATGGCTAAATGCATTTGTTGCACCGATCTTTTTAAAAGTTGCGACATCGTAGATATATATATATATATATATACGGGTACGCTTCACAATCCATGTTTTTTATAGAGGCACGCTACAAGTTTAATACATGACAATGAATATTTTACTGTCAAATTCTGCTATGGAACACCGCTGTATATACAATGGAGAAATAGAAAAATAGAAAAGAAAAACGTCATAGGGGTATAATATATACAGAGGTAGGTAAGTGTAAGTGGATACGTGAGTTATTCCGATATTCGTGAAAATAGAGACAATCACTCGGTTTACAAACACTGGCTGTAGTATGTGTTCGAGTAGGTGCAGGTACCCTGGGCGCAGGTGGTCGGGCCGGTCCAGCCTGAACCGCCGCATTGGCCGTAGAGGGGTGCGCCACCGGAGGAACCGCCGCCAGTGGTTGTTGTTCTGGAAGAAGTGGTGGTAGTTCGCGAGGAGGTAGTTGTGGTTCTGGTGGTGGCTCCGGTGGTAGTTCTAGAGGTGGTGGTAGGAGTGGTTGTAGTGCGTGAGGATGTGGTGGTGGTCCGGGTGGTGGTGGTCGCGAGAGTGGTAGGGTTGGAGCCGCCGCCGCCGGTGCAGGTGGCAACCGCGGGACCAGGGGCGGAGTAAGTCGATGGGACGAAGCCGTAGTAGAAGTCTGGGATGTAGATGTTGTTCTGCGTGGAGCTGTAGGCACCCGGTAGGTTGTACTTTGGCGAGCAGTTGCCGCCGGGACCGGTGATCTTGAGCTGCATGCAACCAATGTAGAACTGTGCGCCGCCGACGGTTTGAGAGGCGTGCAGCGCCAACATCTCGGAGCGGAGGAGGTACTCGCCGCTGGCGAGGTTGGCGGGGAGTTTGAATGAGAAGAGACCGTTGTTGGCCATGATGACTTCATTGGCCCATTTGCCGTCGACGTAGTCTTGTTCCTGGACTTTGAACCAAGAGCCGACGCCGGTGGCGGATTGTGCGCTCGAGACAGGGCCGAACAGTGAGTGCACGATTGGGCCGGGATGGGTGGAGAGATCCCATGAGACTTGGATGGTGCTGAAAGGAAGTACATGTTAGATTCATTGGAATGGGTGGAGATATAAATGTCAGTGGGAAGAACGTACTCTCCAGCGTTAGCGGCAACGACGGCAATACCAGCACCGCTAGAGCCATTGACATTGCAGACAATGTCAGTGCTAGTTACGTCGGTGACGGGATTGTTGGATGGCGGCTATATCGCGCAGTGTTAGTATTTAAAAATGAGATAAGATCTGAGGATACTGTACATACCATACGGATACCGACTTGGTATCCTGGAGTAACACCGTTGACCCAGAATTGATGCAAGTTCTGATGCGCCAGAACCTGCGCGATCATCATAAGAGACGGGATGGCGATTTTGGACAACATCTAGAATTTCTTATAAATTATATGAATATCAAATCCACTTGCGTCTCAAATCAATCAAGATTAAGTATTATATTAGTTTTAGGAGGTTATAATTTGAATCCTGTTTTTTTTGGTGGATGTAAGTAAAATGAAACCGAAGATAGAGATGGCCAGCTCTGGGCAGTTAGACGGACCATGGTGTATTTATATTGAGGTACCCAAATTCCGGAAGGGCCAATTTTTCGCCTGTTTAGCTCAGACCGGGCAGAGAAAGACCGAATCGAGTGGTTGACGCATGGCCGGCAAGGTTTTTTCGAATTAATTGCGCCTCTTGAGAGGAGAAAGAAGAATTAGTTGAAACATGCCGTGCTAGCCCTAGGTGTTCCCCACATCTGCCTCTTGCGTACGGAGTACACGTAGAAAACTTCCAGGTTCACGACTGGAAGATCCAACCTGATCCGTGGGCTGCCCATGGTAAAAGCGACTCTTCAGACTTCGGTTCGCTCCCGTTTCAGATAGCCAGGATTGGATTCGACTTGGCTCAAGCGTATGCGTTGGGGTTGTTGGAAAACCCATGTCGGCCAGTGTATCAGCCAGGCTGGTCCGTGGAAGCGACCAAGCTGCATGGCAGGGATCTTTGGCACCACGGCCCTGAATTCCTGTGCCAAATGTTCGGATGGGACAAGGTCCGGGCCGGATTGCTCGACTGGACACATCGTGATCATATAATGTTTTGTCATCATGGATTTTGGACGAAAGCGCGCCCGAATGTATTTTTATTTATTTTTTCCTTTTGTCGATCCTTAGGGCCTTGCGATCTTGGGATTATAATTATACGTGTACGCATTATGCTCAGCAAGGCACATGTGCATGTACTCGGTTTAACTATTTATTTTTTATACATCACTGAAACATTCTAGAGTGCTTCCGAAATACTTGATATGACATTTGACCAGACTCTTTAAACCTACCCCAAGCAAGAAGATTTCAATAATATTAAATACGATTATAAGTATTGCCTAGAGTACCACCAACTCTTTCTACGATTTGGCCCTTTTCTGAAAAAAAAAAAAACGATGTCCAGCTCGATCTTGACGTGATCGCAGAAAGCACACTTTATTAAGATAACGAATGGTTCGTCCAGAGAATATGGATAACCCAACATGATTATTATATATATAGGATCTGATGTTCTGAAGGCGCGAGAAACATCTGATATAATTAAACTTATAACCGCACTCCTAAATAATCTCCAATTTGGAACCTACGGTCTTGGGCCGTGGCATTTGCGGGAAGTGCGGGCAAGCCCAAAACCATGGCTGCATTCTGGCATTGGTGCGCTGGCTTCTGTTAGTCGTGAAAAGCATATTGCTGTAACGAGAAAAAAGAAACCAAAACTGATACAACAAATGCTTACTCGAAAATACCATCAGTTGCCCAGGAGTAGCCGGGAGGTTAGAGACGTTCAGGCCTGCGGGAAATCTTAATGGTGCATGACGACTTGCGGTGCTGTTTGATAACTGTATAGGGATCATGTTCTGGCTTAAGCAAAGTCAGTAAACGTAATAAGATGGTGACTTTTAGCTTACCCTGTTTGGATGGTGGCCAGGCTATTCTCGATGTTATCCAACCGATTGTTGATGTCAGTCAAGGCTTGAAGAATCTGGTTCACAGCAGGGGTCCCAGCGAACGCAGGCATGTTTGGGATGCTCGCTAATTCTTGGGACATCGCTGCAGCTGTCACTTCTGTCGAAATTGTCGGCATCGAAGAAATTAGGTTATATTAACAAAGTTTGGTTGCGGTTAACGTTTGCTGTTGTTCGCGAATTCGACATCGCCTTTGTGTTGTTGGTTTGTGAACCAAGTTTGTCTTACAAATGAAGAAACCTGCAAGCACGAGCGCTGCAATCTAGACCATCCATCAACGCTTTGCAACCACTTGAAAAACTTCTCCCGCCGAATAAAACTCACCAGAACCCGTCGTTCTTGATAACGTACACCCGCGGCCTAATCAGCTGCTCGCTAGCCCCACCCACCGGAAATCGTAGCCGTTCGGACTTTATCACGCCGGCCCTATCTGCCTTTACATTTCCGACGTAATCCTCAGCCACGATACAACCAAGACTATTCCCTACCCTCTTCAAACGCTGGAAGAGGTTGAAGCATGGCAAATCGCTTCGGGCTCCTGGTCTTAGGACCTGCAGGCTGTGGTAAAGTACGGATTGCGATGCCCTAGCTCTGATGCCCACGAGTCTGTCTCTCCGATGTCCCCTGCGTTCTGGAAGCTTGTCTGTGGAAGGATCCGTTGTTGCTTTCTTTTATTACTTTCAAAAAATGTTCTTTTTCTTTTTAAAAATAATAATATCCAAGACTAATATGGACACGTTTTGATATAGACTACATTTTGCTCTGCGTTAATAACATATTTACGGGATTCGAAACGGGCATGCAAATACGTCAATCTGGACCCGGCTGCGGAAGATTTCGAATATGAACCGGACGTCGACATTAAGGATCTGATAAGCTTGGACGATGTGATGGATGAGATGAGCTTAGGCCCCAACGGTGGGCTCGTAGCGTGTTTCGAGTGAGTAGCGTGATATCAGAAGTCAAAATGATCAAAAGCTGATGTTTTGGGGGGTGTATTTAGGTTTCTACTAGACAATCTCGACTGGTTGGACGACGAGTTGGGCGAGGGAGATGAAGAGTCACTGGTGGTATTCGACTGCCCCGGCCAGATCGAGCTGTATTCTCACATCCCGGTGCTCCCAACACTGGCGAAACACCTTCAGCAGCATCACTCCTTCTCACTATGCGCATCGTACCTGATCGAATCGACGTTCGTGGTAGACCGCGCCAAGTTCTTCGCGGGAACGCTGTCAGCCATGTCGGCCATGATTATGCTGGAGATACCACACATCAATATCCTGTCAAAAATGGACCTGGTGAAGTCACAGATTACGAAGCGGGAGATGAAGAGATATGTGGACCCGGATCCGAATCTACTTTTGGAGGATGCGCGGAGGGATACGAACCAGAAGTTCTGGAGGCTGAATGAAAAGGTGGTGGATTTGATTGAGGATTTCAGTATGGTTAGCTATTTGAAGCTGGAGGCGAGGGACGAGGATAGCGTGGCGGCGATTTTGAGTTATATCGATGATTGTTTGCAATGGAGCGAGCACCAGGAGCCGCGGATGAGGGATGACGACGAGGGAGTGAGGGATGAAGAGCTAGAGGGGTGATAGAGATAATGCGAGTTGTTTAGATTCATGGTTACGGCGTTTATTAGCGGAAGACTGCATTCGGATTGTCCGATTCAAGCAATATGGGTATTGTTATATCTACTACTGTGTTATATATTGATACAGTATCTCTTATATTGGACCGAGGTTACTGGTATATATGATCATTCTTATACTACAAACAATATGCCCTGTATCCTCCTCTTCCCCCCTCTCTTTCCCTGATATCCGCTACAGCGGCCTTCAAGTGGTATACATAGGTACACATATATATATATATATAGACGGATAGATGGAGAGAGACAGGGGTCGCCGCAGGGGAGTGACGTTGATTTGCGGGATTGGCGGGGCTAGCTGTTTCGGGCTGCGTTGCGTTTGTGCGGCAGGCTGCTGATTGGCGACGGGCTTGGCATCGGCAACACACTTCCCTTTCGCCTTCTGGAAATTTGCTTCATTCTGCTGCACCGTCCCGAGGAATTGAGATGCACGCGATGGAGAATGTTCCTGGCCGGATACCATATTACCATGATAACATGGTGCCGTGTATACGCATTCTGACTCTCCGCTTCAGGTACTGCTGTTCTCGATGAGCATCCTTTGCGGAGCGTGCTTGATGTTTACTATTTACTCTGTTTATTTTGCGGGGTTGAACATCACATCGGCTCCCAGCCATTCGCTTTAGCTTTTTTTTTTTTTTTTTGGGTTCTGAAAGATCAAACTCGATGTTCTGTTCGTTCTGCTGGCTGCTTGAACCACAAAATCCCGCTCAATTGAACCGATTTCTCCGGGTCCAAGTTCTTAGTTCTGTCCCAAGAGGGGGTCTTGTGCCTGTCTGAGCACAGCACTATCAGAGAAAGAGAGCCCCGAGGCAAGAGGCACCACTAACCACGTAAAATGCTCAACATGGACAGGCTGGGATGGGCTGGAAATAAGATCCCCAAGCCCAAACTAAATAATTTAATGCTAACACACTCCATTTACCACCGCCGCTGATAATACTCCTCTGCCACCAAAATACTACTTACCCGCATCACCTGGTCTCCTCCCTCTCTCCCTCCTTCTTTTTCTTTCCTTTTCCTTTCCCGCTCTCTCTCCTCATCATCCATCATCATCATCATCAACATCACACTATCCTTTCGACCCCCCAACCATGGACGACCAGGAACCTCCGTCGAAGCGGAGAAAGGTCGACTCGCCTTCCGACGCCGAACCCGCAGAAACCACCCCGGCAGAGACCCCAGGCTCGAAGTCGTTGGAGACGTTTGCCGTCGAGATCGTTGTCGGCAGTGGCTCAAGCACTCCGGCGGCGTGTGGTGGCAGCAGCAACAAACAAAAACAATCAACACCGAAAGAACGCTCAACCGAGCGGATTGATGTCAACCGCATCCACTCGCAGCTGGTCGACAAGCAATTGTCCACCTGGCTGGACATCCTCAACAAGAAGAAGAAGATTATCGTGATCGCGGGAGCCGGCATCTCCGTCTGCGCTGGCAGTATGTCCCTTCCCCCATGGCCTTTTTGCACTTCGCTGTGGTGGTGATAATCCGCTTGTTGTTTTTGTTTTGGATCGGCGCCACAACAACACACCTTGTCTCAAATCCAACACCCCGCAACACACTCCCACCTCCTCCATCGACTCTAGTTGCATCATTCGAGCTGACCATTGCTTTTCTGTATCTCCAGTCCCGGACTTTCGAAGTTCGAACGGCCTCTTCGCGTCGGTGAAGAGCGATTACAAGCTCAAGGCGTCCGGCAAACAGCTATTCGACGCATCCGTCTACAAAGATGACAAGTCCACCTCCGACTTTCACGACATGGTGCGCAACCTCTACTCCATGTCCACGGAAGCTCAGCCCACATCCTTCCACCACCTCCTCGCCTCCCTGGCCACCTCGGGACGTCTATTACGGCTATACACACAGAATGTCGACTGCATTGAAACCAGCCTCGCTCCCCTTGCCTCGAAAACTCCGCTGAACAATAAAGGACCGTGGCCGAAAACCATCCAGCTCCACGGCGGCCTCGATAAGATGAACTGCTCGAAATGCCGTGTCATCAAAGACTTCACTCCCGATATCTTCGTTGGAGCGACTCCGCCGGATTGCCCGGACTGCGTCGACTGGGAAGCCGCTAGAGACGCGTCCGGCAAACGATCACAGGGAATCGGAAAGCTGAGGCCACGTATGGTTCTATACAACGAGCACAATCCGGATCAGGATGCTATTGGAGCCGTATCTACCGCAGATCTGAGAGCCCGACCGGACTGTTTGATTGTTGTGGGGACGAGTTTGAAGATCCCAGGTGTGCAGAGACTAGTCAGGGAATTGTGTGCCAGCATTCGAGATTTCAGGGGAGGCAAGACCGTTTGGATCAACCGCGATGAACCGCCGGCCACAGGTCAGATGAAGGGACTGTTCGACTTGGTTCTAAAGGGCGACTGCGAGACCTTGGCCAAATTGTCGAACGTCAAACATCACGACCAGTTCACTCCTGATACCGACTTGAAGAAGATAACTGGCACTGGAATGGAGCTGGGTGTTTCGACACCAATTTCAATGGATAGCGAGTCCGACAGCCCATTGAGTTCGCCTGTTTCTTACGCTAGTTCTGAGGAGATCTGGGAGAATATGAAGAACAATCGCCCCGTTGATATACCATGGCCGCAGGCAAAATTCACCATGCCGAAAGAGCCCCTGAGCCCGTCCGCGTCGCCGCACCCCAAGAAAGTCACTCTTACTAAGGCTGGAACCAAAACCGCGAAAGCGAAGACTCTTTCGACACCCACGAAAGCGAAACCTGGAAAGGATGCCACGAAACAGCGCAAGAAGCCTGGTCCGAAGCCCAAGCCCAAGGATCAAACCGCAGCTATTAGCCAGAAAGGCAAGCTCACAAAGGCGTTCAAGGCCTCTAAGAAGGAGCCGCTGGTGTCTAAAGCTAAGAAGGCGGATGCAACATCAAAACCGGCGGTAACCGCCGTTATAAAGTCAGAGCCTCTCGCCATGTCCACTCCTCCCGCGAAGAAACCGGAAGCGAAGCTTATGAGGGTCAACGTGGAAACCCTCAAGAGGAAGTTGGAGTCGCAAATTGCTGCCGCCGCCGCCGCCAATTCTTCTCCTCCAGTGTTGCAGACACCTAAGCTCGTCCTGCACGGATCGGATACCAGTTTTAGCAGTCTGACGGATATCAGCAGCACGCAGTCCTCTCCAACGTCGACCTTCAGTCTGAAGGGAGGGCTAAGTATTTCTGATCTTTTATCATGACAAAGAATACCCCAATAGATTTTATTTGTTTCTGTATTGGTTCCCCGGTGATTTTGCACAGGGAAAGTATACCACTGGCGATACTGAAGCAAAAAAAGCCGGACGATGGTCATAGTTTTTGACCTAGGGACTTATCGTCAGAATTTTATCCCTTTCATTTTTACCCTTTTTTTATATTTTAGTTTTCCTGACGACTTTCATTTCTCGGCGTTTGGCGGATAGCTGTTACGGAAACCCTGGAATTCCTTGGTCCACCTTTCTTGCTCGCACGGTTTGGCATTTTCCCACAGCCGTGAACGTCTTTCTCTTTTATTTATTCATTTCCCTTTCATTTCAAAATTCTACATTCCTTGTAGTATATTATGTATCATAGACACGGTGTTCATACGGTGCTTTTGTGGAGATACTTGTCTTCTTCTTCTTTTTCGATGGCGCTGGAGGGCAGCATCATAGACAATCTCGATGACGGGACGCAAATCCTCGATCTTTTTTGGGTGTACTTACCCTATCTAATTCAAAAAGGAAATTTTCAAATAATAACTACGATTCCCAAAGTGATCGATTTATTGAAAAAAAAAAAAAGGTTGTCTGCTGTAGACCCTCAGTTATATATATATAATACAAAATGCGAATCCGCGATGTGATGTAGACGACTAGCTAAATAGGACGTATAAATAGGGAAAAAAAAATACTTGTATAGCTTGTCACTTTACAGCTTGGAGGATGGAACGAGGAAGTCGTTCTGTTTCCGGATAGCCTCTTCACCTTCCTTCTCGATTCTCTTCAACAGTTCATCGCAAGAAGGGATATCGTGGATCAAACCCATGCATGGGCCTGCGGTCCAGACACCGGCATCGACGTCACCGTCGATAAACACGGTTCGTCCTCGCTTGCCGCTGACTAAGTGTGCGACTTCCTCGAACTTGCCAGATGTGCTGGTGGACTCGATCTGCTTGGCCTCAACGGCGACTTTGTTCTTGAACAGACGGCTGGTATTCCTCCATCGTCGGAGGAGGAGCTCGGTGTCGTCTTCGGATGCCTTGACGATGGCTTCCTTGACCTTCTGGTGGATTGGTGCCTCCTTTGTAGCCATGAAGCGGGTGCCCATGTTGATACCGCAGGCGCCGAGTGCAAGGGCACCGGCGAGACCCTGGCCGTCAGCGAAGCCACCAGAGGCGATGAATGGGACCTTGAGTTCCTGCGCGGCGCGGCGAAGGAGGACAAAGTTTGTGATGTCGTGCTCGCCGACGTGGCCGGCGCACTCGAAGCCGTCGATGGAGAGGAAGTCGACGCCGAGTTTCTGGGCGGAGAGGGCGTGGCGGATGGTGGTACACTTGTGCAGGACGATGACGCCGGCGGATTTGAGCTTCTTAATGATCGGGGCTGGGTTGTTGCCAGCGGTTTCGACGATTTTGATGCCTTCTTGGATGATTACCTCGGCGTAGGCGTTGTAGTCTGGTGGGACGAGGGCTGGGAGGAGGGTCAGGTTGACCGCGAACTATTTGAATATTAATTAGTATATTTTGTTCACATGGATAAATATACTTGTAATAATGTATATTATAGAAGATGTCCAACTTACGGGCTTGGAGGTCATGGTCTTGCATTTTCTGATTTCTTTGCGTAAATCTTCGGGTGTCGGTTGGGTGAGGGCGGTGAGCTGCAGATATTCGGGTCAGAATTGAGGGTTCCCCAGCCTTTGATAATTCTTAAAAAGATAAAATACTCACGATACCGAGACCGCCGGCGTTCGAGACGGCAGAGGCGAGTTCAGCGTATCCGACCCATTGCATACCGCCCTGGACGACAGGGATGGCGATGCCGAGGGCCTTGGTGAGAGCTGTCTGGAAAGGCATCTTGAATGTCTATATGTATGTGTGTATGTGTGTATATGTGTGTATATAATTACTATATACTCTAGTTCCAAACTCCGCAGATAAAATATAGCAAAACCGGTGCTAATAAATCAAACGTCTAGTGAGAAGTGCGTCGAGAGGAGAGAAATGCTGGGGGAGGTTGAAAAGAACGGAGACATCGCGCGAAGAAGAGAAAGGCCGGGGAATTAACACGCTTTAACGTGGGAGGTTCGAACCGGGGCAACCGAGCTTACCGTTTGGCATGTGCCTGGCCTCCAACGAGACATCATTCCGCACCAGCCCAAGTCGAGCACAAGACGCCTCAGCCCGGCCGGTGGTTGGCTGGCTCCTTCGCTTGCCCGGGCACCTTCCTTTCCCCGCGTCTGCATGTGGCGGTGGTAGGCCGAGGCTTAAAAAAATAACCCACCGCACCCACAACATGGCGAGATAGCTATATCACAACCCTCGAAAACCCCCCCACCGGCTGTGCCGACGATGGCGATGCGGCCCACGGCGCGGGCTAAGAGCCTGCTGCGATGGCGAGCTACGGCTTCCGCTCTGTCCTCCGACGGGCCCAGTTTCTGCCGTCGACAGAGCCTCTCGCGCCAGGTGGTGGCCCTCCAACACAATCCGGCTTCAAAATGCAACGCTCTGCACACCAGGGTTGCTGTTCGGGCAAGTTCCGCAGGGCTGACCAGGTCGAATTTGCACCGTCTGTTCCCAGTGACAGCACGCGCGTATCTGTCCGGCTCTCGAGATATTGACAACATCTGTAAAAATAATCGTGATGAGGCACAGCTGTCTCAAAAGGAACATTACCGTGCGCTGCTCTGCGGCCTCAAAGACCCTCTGGAGAAAGCGGTCACTCAACGGATGCTGCATCTGCTTTGTTGTTGTCCACGCCAGCCTTTCCGAAGTGAACTTGAAGCCTACCTGTTAATAGCTGTTGGAAATTGTAGTATTGAAGAAATTAGAAACATCCTACAAGCCAGTCGGGAGCGAGACTTGATATCTTTGGACCAAGATGAGATGGTGTTCCTTTCCCAGGAGTTCTCGCGAGACATTCTTGTACAGTCAAGCGAGGAGCTCGCAAACCATCCGTCACTTGCATACTTTCTTACAGATCCCGAGTTGGCTCACGCGGAGATAGCCAGAAGTCTGATTAAATATATATGCGACCCCGAGCTTGCGCGCCAAGGTCCTTGCAAGCTCCCTAAGGAATGGGAGAAGCGAAGAGACGACTACCCTCTGCTGGTTTATGCATCAATCAATTGGAGTGTGCACTGTCGCAATGCTGGAGCCCACCGAGCGTCCCTTGCCAATTTGGCATCACCTCTCTGGACCACTGGAATGGATTCTACCCGAGGAGTCTGGGCCCAAGCATCTTATTTGGATCAAGGTAGAGAAGTTAATACTCGGCTTACAGGTGATATCTACAGCTATGTAGAAAAAATTGACTACCCGTCTCTCAAAATCTTCGCGAGCGGTCTCTTGGAGTTCGCGCTATCCGGAGTAATGAATATGGACGACACGACGAACAAAATGTTAAGCCTTTGGGGGGGTATCACGGATCACCAAGAGAGTACAGTCGATTCCTTGCTGCAAAACGGAGCCGATATCAAGGAATCCCTACTTAATTCGCGAACTGCCTTGTTTTATACGGGCCCCAGTTTTAACAAGGAACAACTCTCTGATTTACTCTCTCTCCCAGGGATGTCTGAAATAATCAATGAGATCAATGATCAGGGCGAAACACTGCTTCATACTGCTGTCTCAGACTTCAACCCACAGGCAATCATTAGTCTTATCGAATCTGGCGCAACTTTGGACGTCTACGGTAGAATGGGTCGCACCCCGCTACATGCCGCGGCCTCGGGGTTCGAATTAAGACCTGTAGAAGTTCTGCTGAAGGGTGGAGCGAACCCTAACGGTCTGCTTCATCTAGAGAGCCCACTACATGCTGTGTGCTCCGATAAATTTTTGCCGGGGCAAATCGGGCGACCTGAAATCGATAAACTTGCCATCACCCAGAAACTAATCGAAGCCGGTGCGGATCCAGTATCCTTTGACGCCGATGGATTTACCCCGCTTACTTTGGCGGCAATGAACGACCACCGACTAGTAGTCGAAAGACTGCTTCGGCATTACTCTACTGATGAGATTAACACAGTTGGGAGATGGGGTACTGGAGAACCAGCTACTGCGCTCACCGCTGCGGTTATATATGGTGCCAGATTGGAGACCGTCGAGCTTTTGATTAACAGAGGGGCAACCGGTGTCCCTGGAAAGCCTCTAGTACCGCTCCGTCAAGTACTTGAGAACTTGGATAGCGCGGAGAGTTATAGAATACTGAAATATTTTTGCGAGAGATTTCCGGAGGCGGTCGTTGAGTATAGTGCTTGCGGGGAGTCGATGATATATACCGCTTTGAGCGGCTTTCCGCCACGTCCAGCTGCTATGAACTACTTGTTGTCACTACCCGGGCAACGGGAATCGATTTTTGAAAACTATGAGCCGTACGAGGAATCCCCGTTACAATGGGCGGCTCGCGATGGGTATCTCGACGTTATAGTGGAGTTTGCACAACGTAGCGGCGAGCATGACAATAAGCTTCCTTGGAAAGACATCTGGAACGATGCCATAGCGCTGGAAAACTCCAATGGGGAGGAAATAGAACGGTTTCTTGAACACAGAAAGGAGTTCAACAGCCCGGAAAACATGATCGACGCACTCTATAACGTCGTAAAGGATGGATCAAGGTCTGAAAGGGCAGCCTTGTTCTACATGGACAAACTGGAAAAGGATTTCAAATTTTCCGTGAAAGACTATAAGCATGCCACCAGCGGCAATACGATACTACACTACGCTTGCGAGAACGGCTATCAGAATCTTTTCAACAGGTTGATGACGTCGCATAACCCCGATGTTAACGCGCAAAACAATGCCGGTTTAACGCCCTTGATGATTTGTTTTGATGACTATCCAACAGAAAATATAGCGAACAAAGTTGTGCACAATTTGCTCAGGAACGGGGCCGACACGACAATACAGGATACCCGTGGAGGAACTGCGCTCTCCCATGCCGCTGCTAGTATTGAGTGGCTTGAGCCTTCGGCCGCCACTAATCCGATCCAGCTACTCTTAGACTACCCTGGTACCAGAGAAACAATGGATATATCCGATAGCTCCGGGTTACGCCCTATCGACCATGCGTGCTTGAATAATTTGTACGGTGCTACGAGAGTTCTGATGGCTGAAGGCGCACAGTTAAGAACCAAGGACGACAACGGGGAAGACATTTTGCCCCGGATGAGGCTCCACGGGTACCTAAAAAACAGGAACTACCCGTTGATAGATGAACTCATCAAAATAGGAGCGGGCGTTAACGCCGTGAATTCGTATGGCAAAAATCTTTTCTACCGCGCGGTTGAATCGGGAAGTGCGGAGCTCGTGCGAAAATTAGTCCAAGTGTATAAAGTCGACCTGACCGCGCCGCTCCCCGACTCCCGCCTACCGTATCTCGACGGGTGCATTTACTGCCCCGCACAGTTCAACGTGCTGTTGAAACTCGCCACGCCTGAACAGCGGCATAAGATTGTCCACGGTCGGTCCCTCGACGGCAAGGGCGAGACAGCGCTACATGTGTTCACGAAAAACCATGCTGTGGCAGCAGTCAGATGGCTTATCGAGGCCGGGGCGGATGTGAACGCAGTGGATGCAGAAGGGAGAACACCGCTGTTTTTTGCAAACAGGAGGGGCAGCGGATTGACTGTTGCTGAGGGCGCGCATTCCGAGTCTGTTACTTCTGCGTATTATCTGCTAGAGGCCGGGGCGGACGCAAAGTATCGGAACTCGCAGACGGGGCAGACGGTATTCGAACATATTACCAAAGATAACTGGTTTGATATGAAAAAAGCGGCTTTGAATCTTTTAGAAAGGTATGGTGCTTTGGACGACATTGAGCTGCCCACCAAAAGAGATGAACAGGAAGATGCAAAGTAGACATTTTATTCTTCCCAATTTTGTAATATACATTTCATCCGATGTTTGTAGGATATACTAGTGACCGCGTGTACATATAGAATCTGCATATATGTAAATATTTAAATCTTCGCTGAAAATAGTTTACTGCGTATGAGCTCCATGGAGCACTGTCTTCAACTGAGATAGGAAGCAGAGGATGGATGTTGTATTTCTGTGGCGACAACGCATTTTTAGTCACGATATTGATGTTGGATTAGAGTAGAAAAGAGCTAAGCAAGGCATGGGAACGGATGTAGGTTTTCTTGACTTCACGGCAGAAAATACATGATCCAGTTTACAGGCATCTAAAACTGCTAATCATATCATTTCGGTCGTTTCCGTCGGCGTTTCTAAGATCCCAATAATGACTTCCGACGGGCGCAGGCAGGATTGCATTGACGCAATACCAATCCCTATAAAAGTTTATAATTAGACAATTTTGTAATATAAAGATATAGAACGAGAGTATTCATACTTGTAGAATTGACATCCACTCCAACCCGAGGTTGTTCCGATGGCCAAACTGCTGATCTTATCGTTCCAGGATGCGGCAAAGTTTACTGTGTTTCTTGTTAGTCCATGCGATCTACAAGGTAATTCGCCAGTTCAAATTATTAAGAAACACCGATTTGAAAGGAAAAAACATACTGCATTGATTTCTCTGTGCATCTGTTATGTCCAGAGGCAAGCAGGTACCGCCGGTGTTGATGTCCGTGCACACTACTATATTAAGTGATGCTCTCTTCTCAAGGTGTTTCGCAGGCTCTCCTGCAGGTAAAGCTAGAGTTTTGGAGAGAAATAGTGAGGAGAAGAGTGCAATTGGTACGAGTGTGAACTTCATTGCTATAGATTATTGAGGAAATAGGTATATATATTCAAAATACGTGAGATTTTTAATACGGTTGGAAATTTATAATGCTTTGTTGGCTTGTGGCTTGGATTCTTAATTCTTCGTAAGTAGAAATGCTCGCTTTCTTATATACTACTTCCAATTTCTGCATAAAGCTAGTTATACTTTCAATCTTGATCCCACGCGGTTGTTTTTGTGAATTGAGTTCGAAAGGAAATCGCTTTGTCTTGTTGTAACGTTGCTTAGATTCCCTGCTCGCCCAGACAGAATTGCGGGTGGGCTTTGATCACTAATATTATTCACACTATAAACTCGGGTTCCAGGTTTAATGCATTGTGACATTGACAAGGTCCCTAGTCCCAAAAGCAAAAGTTTAAGGTTTTTTTTTTTGGAAATTCCGAGATGCGGTTCTGGAGAGCTCAGGTTGGTTCACTGAATTTCCCGCAAATTTATCACATAAACTCGATTCAAGGCTCTGGGCAATGGCTCCTGCAGGCTATTGTACCGCTAGAAAAATTTGGGCGAACCAGGTTCCGAACATATTAATATTCCTGGCGATCATACTGTATCTATACGTTTACTAAACATGCAACGTGCTAGTGAGGAACTCTTGCTAAATAAGAAATATTCCCTCGGTTGACTGCCATCGGAAAAACGTCTCTCCGGGATATGAATTTCTTTTTGAGAAATATTGAATCATATGACAATCACAACAAAATAGATTCTCTCTCTACATTGGCCTACGACCACCCCGTGGGTTCGCAAACGCTCCCGTCAACGCTGAAGGGAAGCTTACATCCTCATGTCCGCTAACTTCAGTCTGCGATGTCCCCGTGGCCGGATCCACAATCTGATCCGTCGCTACAACTGTCTCCTCTGTCAGAGGACCGGGTCTCGACCCCTTCCGACGCGGTGGTGGCTCATAAGATTCATCAGTCTCAACTGCTTCCCGTACCGTTTCTAGAACTTGGCGTGTCCGTCCTGGGTTCTGCATTTGCATCATTTCCTGCGCTTGTTGGACTTCCCTGAACCTAGGCACCGGCGTTGGAGGTTGCTGCCCCCCGTAGCGAGTACTTGGACGGTTCGGATCCTGTTGGAATTGGGATAGCGCCTGTCTAACAGGAGGGCCGGCTCGGATATCGGACCGACCCACTGCCGGTCGTGATTGTATCCGCATTAATCCCCCCTCGGTGATGTCATTGGTGGCGTTTTCATTGTCCGGACTATCGTCCGCTGGTGCGTCTGATCCGCTTAAATATGCGGTTCCTAAGGCCTTCTCGGCTTTCTCTCTGATATTCTCCATTGTTCGGGGGTCGAAGTTGGCGAGATCTTGTAGGGCTTCGCCTTCCCGGTTGAGGTCGAAAACGAAATTCTGTGACCCAAGCCCCGAGCCGGACTGTAAACCAGATGTGCCGGGTTCGAGTTCCATTTGTGTCGTGGCTTCAATAGCTTGTTGCGATCGTGGGTCTCCCGGGCGTACATCTATACCTTCCGGCCCCAATTGTGTTTGTTCGATAGTCTCTGGCTGTAGTCGCACCACTGGGTCTCCTATTCCATTAGGTCTCACAAGCGATATTCCAAATGATGATTGCTGCGTTTGCTGCTGCGGCAGGTTCTGCTCAGTAATCGGAATCGCGTTATTTTGATTCTGTGGAGCGTCGCCTGGGTTTCCTTGTGCCTCCTGCTCTTGCAGAACGAGATCGTTCAGGCTGACAACTCGAACTTCTGGTTTTATTCGAGGAACGTTATTGGCAACTGGGTAGAAATCGATACCTTCTGGGGAAGTCGGCTGTACAGATTTTCGGGGCCGGCCAGGTTTAATTTTTGTCAGAGACCCACCAGTCGGACTTGTATCTGATATCGACTTGGGTAGGCTTCCAGACTGGCTCATCGTCCTAGGATTTGGCTGGGCACCCGGCTGGTAATTTGTTGGAATATTCGGTTTGATATTCTTCAGGATCCCAGGCTGGAAGTTTTGTTCAGTAAATGGTCGAGCAATCTGCTGAGGATTCTGCCGGGTGTTTGATTGAACTTGAGCGTTAGGCTGAACATTTTGCTGAACCGGAGTTTCAATTTGCATCTGAGGCGTAGAGCCACCTGCTGGTTGAAACTGGCCCATAAATTGAGCGTTTGTAACTGGGCGGGAAATCTGTTGAGACTTGCTAAGCTGCGGATTTGAGCGAGTATTGGACTGGGGATTCGATTGCACACTCTGGCGCAAGTCTTGTGGCGAACTAGCGGGCAAACTGAGATTGGGATTTGATTGTGGGTTGGATTGGCTATTAGATATGGGGTTGGATGGAGTACTAGATTTACCGCTAGACTTGGTTGATGACCTCTGAGGTTGTAGATTTTGTAGATTTTGTGCTCCAGGTTGTGGCTTCGAGGTTTGCGACTGCGTCTTAGGAGAGACGAGGTTGGTGTTTTGTCCTCGGGAAGGTGTATTCACTTGCGGTCCGGCTTGTATAACGCGAGGATTGGTAGTAATACCTTCAGAGGACTGAGCCGTGTCTGGCCGGGGTAGTATTGGTCTTAGACCCAGATATGGAAGTGGGTTTGCATTTGCGTTAGGAGGAACTTCGGGCTTTGATGGCAATGAAATTTGAGCCCAGTTAGTATTCGGATTTGGGACTTCGGATACCGGTATTTGGCCTGGCTCAGGTCGAGGCACCGATGGAAGCGTAGTCGGATGGATATCTGGAACGATCTGAGCTGGGTATGACGCCCGTGGGTACCGAGATCCGATCGGTAGCGGCCGTTCAGCTACCGTTGGGACGGTATGACTGGGCATCGGTAGCACTGCTGGATTCGCTACAGGCTCTTTTTGTACCGGCGTGGGTTTCATAGATGCCTGCTGCGCCGGTGTGTCTATCACTGGCCGCGGCTGCTCAAGAAGCATAGTCTGGGTATTCGGCATGTTCGCCGTAGCCTGATTTTGTTCGAGGAGCCATTTCCGATATATCGCATCTGCAAGACGCAAAGCTTCCATATTTCTTTTTTGGTGGGCTTCCATATTTCTATAAAATAGGTTTTTATCTTTCGCCGCGTTGAACTTCTCTTCGACACCAGGCCCTATCTTACTTTTGTCGATGAGAGCCCATAATTTTGGCCGGGAATATTTACCACGTTGGGCTCCTTCTTCATCCTCCTTCCACTGGGCAAGCATTTGCGCTACGGCGAGGAGATCGAACAGGTGCCTTCGCTCTGTAGTCTCGAACTTACTGATCCATGCCGCTTTATCAGGCTGGCTGTCGAAGATCGCTTGAATTTGCTCAACATTAACCGGAAGCATTGGAATATTGGGATTATTGTCGGTTGTAAGCTTCCTCTCAAGAGCTTGTAGTGGTACGAGCATATCGTCTGGTATAGCATACCCGGCGAAGAGAGAAGGTTGGCGCACTGGTGGCACGGTACCTTGGGGGAGTTCTGAAAAGACTGGTTTCGGGACATAGTCGTCATTAAATATCGCCAGCGATAGGCTCTGTGCATAGGACTGTCCTGGACTCGGCAGTATCAACTTGTCTCCAGCTATTCCAGCTTTTGAATTCAAGAAAGTCGACAATTGCATGACATTCTTGACCATTGGCGGTGTCATTTGTTTCGGCGGGTTGGTAACCCTTTCAATGATTTCTCGCAAAAACTGAATCTTATATTCAGGTTTATTCAACTTTTCATAAACCTGTCCATTGAGCCAACCCAATACATTACTTGCGACCCTCCTCACGCCAGGCCCCTGTCCGACGTCCCAGAAGACAATGGAGCCTGGAAGGTCTTCTGTGGCGATTCCGTAGAGCAAACCACCCGGTTGGACTTCTTTACTGACTTCAATGGCCTGCAAAGATCTCGTAATAGCCTTCCTTATACGTGGTTGCACAGGAACAACTCTCTCGAGTTTGGCAAAGTTTGCAATATGCAATCCGAGTATGGCACGCTTGTCTAGCACCATGATTGCAAGAGGCTTTTGGTCTTGAAGATTTCGACCGCAGGAGTCGTCGGAATAAAATGCTACTGCCAACGGTGAATATCCCGTCTGGACATTCCAAACCACAGCACCGTTTAGAGGATCCATCGTAGCGTGCGTAGGCATGCCGGAGCACTCATAGGGCCCCCCGTGTGCTGGGTTCAGATTGCCTTCTCCGGAGTTCGTATCTTGATATGGAAGTGTTCTGGTCCAGTAACCATCACCACCAGCACTGGCTTCGTCGTACCATCCTAACGTCGGAGATATGAATCCAGAGAAAAGGACAATTTTCGTGAAGATAGAAATAACAGATATATTTTTCGCTGCCATTCTTCTTGTCATATTTTGAACTCGGTATGCAAGTCTTCGTAGAAGTTGGTAAGGAATGATTGGACCATTTTTCTCGCGTGGGGATTGAGTGGTTGGCGTGTATACCAGCCGAGTAAGTATTCCGCTCTTTATACTCTCATTTGTGCGCGTGGGCGGAACAACCATGAGGATAACGTGGTGGTTTAAAGTATTGCAGATTATTTTGCTCCTTCCACCTCACTCCCTAGGTGCAGCAGTGAGACTTCAGACCATTTCTTACTGGTTAGGTGATCCCGAGGACCTGAAAATGAACGACAATCGATTGTAGCTAGGTATCTAATTCGTAGCACTTTTATATAAAAGAAAATGATAGATTACATCTTTTATAAGTGAATAACGAGACAGAAGGCCGACTTTGAAGGGAAAAAAGCCGATCAATTCCAGCTTATGGAACCTTGCAAGCTTGCCCATTCAAGGCAATCATATGACAATTCGTCCGTGGCTACATGGGCATGGTAATGAGGACCAAGCATTCGCCAGGAGGGGAACTTCAAAAGGAGAATGCACGATAAAATTGCCAAATATACGCCGTTTGAATATGATTACCACTCCACATTTTTGCAACAAGCCTTCTCTCTTGTGCTGGATTATATAATTAAATGGAGTTTAGACCTCCTCGAGGAAGAACTAAAGAAAGGAAGTTAGACTCTAGGAAAGGTATATAAAGAATGTAGAATTCGCGAAAGGGAGCTTATCAAACTTACGTAGTTTCCAGAAAGCTTCTGTTCCTGGTCAAGCTGACTGTTCAGCTTGTTGATGCGAGGACGAAACGAAACAGGATCACGACGGAAACTAATCAGATAGATTAGTACATATACTAGCTCACGTTCCAGATAAGACAACTTACGTGACATCCAAGGACTTCAAGAACTGATTGCAACCAGTGAGGAGCGACTGTGGCTTGGTGGCCTTGGCATTGATGGAAGGTTGACCTTCAAACACGATAACTCTATCGGCGAGATAAGTAGCCATGATGAAATCGTGCTCGACGATAAAAGCGGTCTTCTTGGCATGCATGATGAATCTCTTGATAACCCTGGCGGCAATAATACGTTGTTCGGAATCGAGGTACGCAGAAGGTTCATCGATGACGTAGATATCAGCTGGTTTACCCAAGCTGAGGACGATAGCAACTCTCTGAAGTTCACCACCAGAGAGATTCTGAACTTCCTGGTCAATAAAGTCTTCAATCTTGAGCGGCTTGTAGACATCAGTTTGGAATTGAGGGTTCAAGAAAGACGCCTTGATCTTCTTGAAGAAAAGTTGTCGAACAGTTCCAGGGAATTTTCCGGTGATAGTCTGGGGCTTCAACGAAATGGACATTTGTGGGACCTTATTGGAAGTAGCATCGGGTTCATCGAGACCAGCCAAGAGTTTACAGAAAGTTGTCTTTCCGGTTCCATTCTCACCCATCATGACGATAATCTCGGAATCGGTGAATTCACCTGCATCGACCTGCAGCGTGAAGTCTCCTTGGGTTTTCTTCATGGATGGGTACTTGAATCCTCTGCTCCTGTCGGCCGCAAACTCGTCCGCCGCCTCTGCTATTCTGAACTGGAGCGATTCTTCTCTGAAACGCAGGTTCTCGGTTGGGATGTTACCATCCAAGAAGATATTGATACCTTCTCTTACGGAGGCTGGGAGTGTAACGACACCGTAGACGGCTGGTTTACCGTACAGAACGCAAATGAAGTCGGAAAGGTAGTCGAGGACTGACAAATCGTGCTCTACGACAATGACATATCCCTGGTCGTTTTCTTGCACGATTTGGCGGATTGTATTGGCGGCCTTGAGACGTTGTTTGATATCAAGGAAGGAAGAAGGCTCGTCAAACATGTACACATCGGCTTTCTGGATAACGGCCATCGCAATGGCGAAACGTTGCAGTTCTCCACCGGAAAGCAATGTGACATCACGGTCGATAACCTGTTTAAGTTCTATTCGGGGTGTATTTATTAGCTAAACGCAACTTATATATTCTCACGAAACGAGAAGAAAAAAAATACAAACCTAGAATATCTGTGACATGGTCGAAAATGTCACGATCATTCTTGCTCTGCAAGATTTCACCCACAGGCTTCCCTTTACCCTTGAAAAGCTTGGCGAGCTGGTCGACATACTGAGGCTTGATAATAGCCTTAAGGTTCTCTTCGAGCACCTTTAGGAAGTAATTTTGCAATTCGCTACCACGGAAGTACTTTAGGATATCCTCCCAGGTTGGCGGGTTATCGAACCTGCCCAAGTTGGGAATCAATTTTCCCGCCAAGATCTTCAAAGCGGTCGATTTTCCGATACCGTTTGTGCCCACCAATCCCAAAACTTGTCCCGGCCGAGGAGTCGGTAATCTGTGCAGCTTGAAAGAGTTTGCGGAGTATCGATGGGTGACCTGAGTCTCGAGATTTGTCGGCAAGTTGATGATGTGGATGGCGCCGAAGGGGCATTTCTTGGGGCAGATACCGCAACCGATACACAGACGCTCGGAGATGAAGGCGATCTTAGAGTTTGCATCGACTTCGATACAAAGCTTGCCCGATCTGACGACCGGGCAGGCTTTTCGGCATTCTTGTCGGCATTTCTGTAGATGTCAATGGGGGAGACGTTTAGCGCTAGCTCTTTGGATCAGATGTGGGATAGCGGGGTTCATAGATTAGATTGTAATATCAGAAAGAGTGCGCATGACTACCTTTGGTTTACACTGGATGGAAGAGAAAGGTTAGCAAAGGGCCGTGAAAGGTCGAGATGGATGCGATGGGAGCTGACCTTATCGCTGCTAACGATAGCAACACTGTAGGTCATTCAACGTTAGTATCCGCCATGATTTTTACGAAGCCTAATATATGAGGTCATACCGAGTGAGCTTGTCAGCCATGGTGGAAGCGTCGCACCAGCGAGAGGGAGATCGAAAGTGAGGACTTCGATAACTGGTACCCGGAGGGAGGCAGTCGGGGGGTTATTGAAGAAGATGCCGGGGGGAAAGAAGAGGTGGATTTCCTGGGTAATAAAAACGAAACGAGCTCTTCTGACTCTGCTGTGCGTCTTCACCGACTGGCTGTGCCTGGCTGTGGTGGGCTTTTGTTGTTGCTGAGCTGTTGTCTTTTTTTTCTTTGTGGAATTTTTTTGTGACTACGCCAAAATTAGGAAGGTTTGCTCGATTCGACCAGACTCGAGCCCGCTGGCGAATGAGAAACGACGTAATTCTAACTACGGTGGGCTTCCTCGTTACGGATTTAGCCCGGAGATGGGCTGGTGGATGCGGACTACGCTTCATTCGGGCTCCAGAGCCTGGAGAGTTTATACGACAACGGCTATATTCATCTATCCTGGGTATTCCTCGTATGGTACATGGATACTCATGGCTAGCATACGGCCATCGCGGTGTATTGTATATTGATTACTCATGATCCGCAAAATAAAGCTGTGGCTAACCTGTTATACGTTCAGTATTGGAAGGGATAGAGACAGAAATCTGTTGAAGATTAGCTATCTATATAAGTACCCGGATGTCGTATATCAAAACCCGAACCGGCGTATCAGAAGGACTTGTCGTTGTATTCAACTTAGTATTAAATATATCAAAGATTGATTCTGTGACTTACCAGCTTGCACATTTTATTAATTATAGATATATATAAGTATAGGGAGAAAGAGAAGGAATAGAAGAGAGTTTAAAGAATTCAATTTGCTGCGCTTGTACGGTTATAACGTTAGTAGCCAAAGGGGAGTATAACGTACACGCCTTTTTCACACGTATGACTACATTCCCTTCCCTAGCCGATACTGCCATCATAACCATGCATTGAGGGTGTGATATCGTAACGCGTGTGCTGTTCCTCTACATCAACAGTATCTGTCTATGCCACCATTGCAAGGGAAATCGCAGACTACGCACCACTGATCTTGATCCCTCGATCCCCGTCTCCGCTTCGGCCGTTTCCTCCCCACCAGTAAGAAACAAGAAAAACAATTGTATTGTAGATATTATCAAGAGGTTTCTTTTCTTCTGTGACATAAAAACTCGTGATTAGGATACAATAAAAAAATAAATAACAATATATACTTCTCATTTGCATTTTGCGCTTCTCGTAACATTTCAAGATTGTCAGGTACGGTGGTTAAAAGATTTTCGTTCTTATTCACTCCGAAATTTCGCCTTCCTCGCTCGCGTTATCAGCGGCACGGGGTGCTGAAGTGGAACGGGCAGGAGCTGGGGCAGAAACAGGGGACGGGTCGTCTCCGTAATTAAGGTTGACAGCCTTTCCGAGTTCCTTAGGGGTCGGCTTATCGAAATGTTCCTCCCGGGTCGGTGGTCTGTCTATTGGAATCCGTTCGAAAGAACCTCGTTCATGTCTTGAACGCTGCAAAGGATCGTTAATCCAAAATGTGGTCGCAGATTGAATGTCTCTTATAATGCAGAACTAACCTTAGCTTCTCTCCTGGCGAGGTCGCTTTCCTCACCAGGACTCAATGGCCGAGCGCGACGACGAGGGATACCGTTACCAACGTCGTCGCGGTCTCTGACCCTGAATGATCTCTCACGTTCCTCTTCTCGCTCACGTCTCTCCCTTTCGTAGACACTCACAGAATGGCGGGCTTCTCTCTCTCGCTCCCTCTCTTCGCGATCTCGGTCCCAGTACGCATCACGTTCACGATCTCGATCAAATCGTTCCCTGTCCCTATCGCGGTCACGATCACGTTCGCGGTCACGTTCACGATCCCGATCTCTGTCGCGCTCTCTTTCACGCTCACTTCGTTCAGTTCGCCCACTGGGGAAAGAACTACCGGATTTCAAGTGCTGGCGCTCGCGTTCGCCAGCCGCCCGTCTTCGCTCGGCTTCGTATGCATCCGGCTCGGGAGTACGATCCCCTCGCGCACGGTGTCCGTTGCGTTCTCTATCGCGATCTTTCTCACGCTCTCGCGCTCTATCGCCACGGTGGTGGTCTCTATCATGGTCGCGGGGGGTACGAGCCCGCTCACGATCGCGATCTCCTTTGTCAGTGCGCTCGGCTCCTCGGCTGCCCTTACGTTCTTTACGATCTGGTTCACGATCGTCATCCAATTTCTCTTTCAAACGTCGAATGAGTTTATCGAACGCGGACTGACGAAGTTCTTCGGAATCGAGAGCTTTAAATTCCTCCATTTTAGTAAGACGGGGCCGGACTTTCTCCCAAGTATCACCGACTACCACTGGTGGCTCCAAGTGTTTGATAGCTGAACGTAGAGCATCTACACGACGTCTCTGCTGGCGATCCGCCTGGTGGCGGTCTTCTTCGCTGCGTTTGATGGATTTTTCGTGAATCTGAAGGCCAAAAGGTTAGCCCCAAACCAAGTCAAGCAGAAATCCGATTACATACCTTATCGAAAACTGTAACAAAATCTTCATGTGACCATTGAGCAGCACGGGGGTCTGAACGCAATATATGAATGAACTCGTCGAGGTTTGTTTTGGGCGATACCTGAAATCTTTTCTCCTGCAGACCAAATCCAAGTTAATTTCTATAACCACGTGGGAACTAAATTTAACGGACTTCATACCTCCAAGATATCCATAACAATATTCTTTTTGCTGCGGACTTCTCTCTCGATTTCTTCGACCTTGTCCCAGAACAGATCGAGCGGGGTAGAACCAGATTGCCCTAGCATATTATCATACCGCTCATCATCCTTAATTAAGGGGTGTATTTCTTTCCATTTACAACCGGATCGGATCTTGCCCTTGGCTTGCAGTTCGTCAAGCAGAATCTAATCGGATCTGTTAGCCTTGATTTGCATATAACGAATGTCAAGATCATTGCACTTACGACGAAAGCCTCGCGGTTCTTCCGCTCTCTCCTCTGCTTCGTCTGTTTCTGCTTCTGTCGGTTATCGTTCGAGCTACGCTCGAGAAACTTGATGTGGCCCTCGAACACGTTCAAGACGTCCAGTTTCGAAAGCACCTGGAATTTCGATTCAGATTTGAAGCTATCATTTTCCTGGATGAGGCTTTGGGCTTCTGACCAGCGAGTATAAGGTTCAAGATTCATGGATTTCAAGAGAGTCGTCAGGTCATCCATAGCCTGCCTTCTGTCAGCTGCTTCACGCTCCTGTTCCTCCTTGCGTAGTTCGATAATGTACTCCTCGAACAAGGCGCGTCGTTCGTTATCGTCGGCTGCAGATCGGAAGATAGTTTCACCCTCGATATACTTGCGAGCGGTCCTAATGAAAGAAACTGTCAGTACAACGAGCAAAGGCTTGAATTGAGATGGCTTGGTAGGATGCATACCTCCAGCGAGTGTAATGTTTAATCTCCGGGTGACTCTTCAGCATAGTGGTAAAGTCTTGACGCAATTTTGTCATCCGGTCCTTCTGCTTCTCGAGATCTTGCATACGAAGCTCAGCGGTATACTTCTCAAAGGCGACTTTTCGATCCCTGGGGTCTCGGATTGCCCGATACGCAGCCTCTTTGATGACAAGCTTCAAGGCTTGTTCCCATGTAGAATCCGGACCTATGTTGTTTTTCTTGAGCAATTTGAAGAAAGCAGCCTCGGCATCGGCAGAGTTTTGGTACTGGGACTCGTTCTTGTCATTGATAGCAGCGGCCGAAATGGCCGATGCCCGCGCGGCATTCATGCCATCATTCGAAGCATTGGGCCGTTCCGTCGGTGTATGGTCGTCCCGGTCCCGGTCTCTGTCTCCACGGTCACGATCTCTGTGGGAGCCGGAGGGTTGGTATATCGAGTTGTTGAAGTTGGCAGTACCCCCGGCCACGAACTGGGGCGCTGGCGGGAGATTGGGCAGTTTCTGGACCGAATCGATGGCTGTTTTGAAGGACTCTGGCATGTCCCAGACACTCTGTTTAGTTTCGACGTGGGACCAATACTTCTTGCCTTCTGGCGTCGTATACTCTCGCCAAGGCTGGCCATTGATCGCCCGCTGTAAAATCTCAATTGTTAGCGGTGTTTCCCGGTATCCGTCCAATTACCGGATGTAAAAAAGAAAAAAGGACCTACCTCCAATGGAGCCATCATATCCAGCGGCTTCTGCCATTGCGTCGCCTTCGTCTGGGTGTTATAGTAATACGTTCTCCCATCCGGGGCACGAGCCTCCTGCCATAAGCTCGACATGATCGACTACGGTGCGCGTCGTGGGAACGGCGCCAGTCGCGTGAATGATGGGACCAGCGTGGGCACCGGTTGTCTTCTTCGTCGGTGCGGATAAGGATCGTGTGAGGGTCGCGACTGAGGTTATCGGCGTGATGGGGTCGGGTTTTGAGGTGGCCGTGATCTGACGGAGTGGGATGAGGAAAAAAAGAACGTTGAAATGGGAAAGGTGGGTTTTCGCCAGGCACGATGAATCCAAGACACACTCACCCCGACCAGGCGAACAGACAACACCTTCCGCAACCGCAACCTCGCATCCGAGCAAAGACAACGTTAACAGCTGGCCGGACAGCTGTCGACCTACGCATTCGACGACGATATTACTACTACTACTACACGGGCTGAGCTGGGGGCCGTGTCCATGATTCCAGTCGAGCTCGCATGGCCAGTCCCGGTAGCATCGGGCCTTCTCGTCGTGGCCACAGACGGACCATAAGTACCGACATTGTCGAGAAAGCTCGCCTCGAGGTATTTGTTGCGGAAAACAGCGAGCTCGACATCGAGGAGTTCCTGAACACCAGGCAGAAGCCCAGACACCTGAGCGTTCTGAGTCCCGGAGAGCTGCTGCACCCTGTACCGGCATTATCGACGTTGGTGCAGCGGCAGCACTTATACTTTGGTTCGTGCACACGACATCGAAGTGCCCCCTTTAGCTAGCTAATCAACGCGAGACGTAGCTAACATGTATATGCTGCCTACCAGATGAGGATGTTCCCGTATTCATAGCCTTACAGATATTCGGCATCCACGACGATGCCGTCTACAAATCATACAGTTCACGGTTAGCCGTATCGTTAGAAGTTACAGCGGTGGAGAACCAAGGTCCTCGACGCCCCGATGGTAGTCGACTACCGGACGGCCCGATACTTCTATACCAAAAGACAATACAGGATAAGGATGGAGGAAAGATATTATGGCGGGATGGGGACACACGGCTAGCGATTTGGAAGATTACGGTCCCTCTGGGCCATCCGAAGGCGAAACCTAACAATCCCAGGGTCGTCTTCTCAGCGTCTGCCACGCTCAAACTACTGAACCAGAATGCGCGGCTACCGGAGAACGATTATCTCTCCAGCCGGCAGGCCTTGAACGTCAATATCCTCGAATCCTTCGGGGCCGAATCGCCAGAAAAGCTACCCTACCTCTCCGCCCTTCGTGTGTCGAGAGTAATACCAACTCAACCAGCTCCGAAGGAATCATTCAGCCCCCTCGGATATTCATCCAAGAGGACTTTTCCAATCGTGCCCGGATTGAACTTCAAACTACGGGGGAACAAGACACCCCGAAGAGCAAACGCTGAGACTTTATTCGCACATCTCACCCTCGAGGTCACTCCGCAACTCGGATGCAACTTTGAAATTCGTGATGTGGTGCTGGAATGCAGCGGGGCAACGATATCTTCGATGGAGGCATCCGAAAATAGCTTCCCCACTATGCTACAAGTCATGGATGAAATCACTTTCCTCTTCAAGATCCCTAACAAGATAGGGCCGAACCAAACACCGAACCTCCTCAAGCAGATAGTGGTCAAACTGAAGGGCCAGGCGATGGTATCGGACGTCTGCAAACCGATGATAAGCACACACTGGGAGACATCTATCGACTTTTCATCCCGTTACGATACAATAACGACCTCACACGGCCAACCCCCTTCCGTCAGACTCGCCGGCCGGCCGATGTCCTCACAATCGAGTGCGCCTAGTATCGTAGTCGAGGCGCCGGGACTGACGATAACCTTCACCGCCATGTCTCTAGGGGTCCATCCGGGCGATATCTTCTCTTGGAGGGTATTTGTTATGAACAGGAGTAACCGCGCTCGCCGGCTCGCGCTATTAGTCCCGCCCAAGAGACGCAAAGGGGAGGGCAAGATCCTCCCCAGCGTGCCTCACAATATGACAGAGCCGGTAGTCGAGAATGCGGCACTGTATTCGTCGTACAAGAGCCAGCATTTGGAAGCAGTGGAGCTGATACCTCTAGTTAACGACGTGAGAATCGGGTGAGTTATTGGGCTTCTCCTTTCTTAAAACATTTTTCCTCCCTTGGTTCATTTTGGTAGTCAAAAGGTCATGATGCTAACATGTGTGATGCAGACCGCTAGCGCCGAATGCTTGTCATACAGCAGAATTAAGGTTTATAGCTCTGGCAACTGGAGTTTTGACGATAGAAGGTGTCAGGGTCGTAGACCTGATGACCAACGATATAACCGAGTGCAGAGAGCTGCCTACGGTGGTTTGTACCTGACATGAGGTCTACAGATGTTTAGATATATTATAGCGCAATCATGATCGAATTGTAGATTTAGCAGTGTCATCTCACCAGGATAATTAATAGAGAATTTAAAGATTAAAGTTGAATGTAAAATAGAGTACATGTTTGGAGTCTGGGGTAAATACCATGTGACAGGTACCTATCGTCTGGAACATGCAAACGAGCCTCGTGGGACCTTCCCCGGTCGACGCTCAAACCTCGAGCGAGGGAATACGAAGTACGTAAAACGATTAGACAACCGTTTCACAGTTCTTGTAGACGAGCTGTCCGAACGGGGCATATTCTGGTTTGAAATGAGGAGCTGGAATGATAAGCAGGTGGGAATAACAGCGCTAGATAATTCGTTATCTGTATTCTCAAGAGCTCCAAGCGGACGCACACAGACCACAACCAAGCTCGCGATCGATGGCCTGCCATCGGTTAAAGCTTTATCTCTGGCTGCTGGGGACCCTGGCACCGACTTAGCTCCCGGAGCTATTTCGAGACCGGTTTTGTTATCAAACTAACAAAAAGTGCCCGGCACCAGACAACAGCGTCTTCGAACGGATTCCGTTGGAGTTTTGGAATTTCGAATCTCCAACCGGCAACAATTGCAGATCGCCGTGAGAAGGCGAAGAAGAAGAACAACATGTTTGCGGTTTCATCAGCCCGGCGCGAGAGAAGGTTTGCAAATCGCATCGAGAAAGAGAAACTGGCCGGGACTGAGCAAAGGTGGGGGCATAATATCATTGCCCAATACGCGGCCGGCAATACGGGCGGATGGGGTGGCTGGCTGACCGAGTCGCATGTCCGCAGGGCTTCCAAGAATAAACGTGTGTGCGAGTACCCAAAACTTCACCGCCGCCGCCGGATTCCGTTGGCGGCGTATCAAACAGCCTCGTTTCAATCTCACTCGACGCTCAAATCAAATGCAAATTTGCAAACCTCCTCGCCTTCCGCCATCACCGCCCGTATCATCACTCGACCTAAAAGCCCACCCCACGCTTCTTCTCTTCCTCGTCCCTCTCCTCTTCCTTCCCTCGTCCACTCCAGGCGACCCCCTATTAGCTGCCCACGTCCCCGCTAGGTTAGGTCAGGAAGTTCTATCCACCACCCGCCCAATAGCAAGCCACCGAACGCTTGCTCACCCATCGTCCGATATCTGACGCCGACAGCTGCACTCTGCACACTCTCTTTTTGGGACACTTCCGATTCCATCTGTAGTTGACGAGCGAACGAAAGAAAAACAAAACATATCTCTGAGAGATAGATAGGGAAACGAAAAGAAAGCCTCCGTCGTGTGGGCATCTGTTCTTCTCCGGGGCGCGAGATACTTATATTTCATACTTCCCACTACGTTGAAGGAGGTTTCTCTCCTCTTTTCTCTTTCAAGATGCCATCCTTGAAGGTCAGAGCGAAGCGGACGATGCGGCACCTACAGACCATCTACCTGTGGGACAGGATAGTACGTATTAACATCCAACCCTTTTATTAAATTTATAGTATTATGTGGTCTATTACACCCTGAAAAATCTTGCCTTTGCATCGGCTTAATCTGCTTGGGTGTTATTTCGTGCGCTATTCTTGTCTGCCGGAGGGTGCTGGACACAACGATGAGGTCATGGCATCGTCAAGTTGGCGTTGCCTCACCGCAACACCCAAAAACGGATGGCCTCCTCCCTCTTCCCACTCCGTATTCCTGCACCTCGACCTTGTATCTGTCCCCCAATCCGGTTTAAATTCCCAACCTTGATATCGCTTCCTGTTCTACCGTTTCTCCGGAGATTTAATCTGCTTCAATTCTTCATTCATCCCTGGCTGTAGCTTCAATTAGACCGATACACCTCCTCAACACAAGCAAGCAAGCTAACAATACCTCCCACCGCAGCCTGTCATCCCACTCGGCATCTTCGTGATCCAAATCATCATCATGGCGAGATTCATAGCCGTCTTCAACGAATCCTTCGAGAAACGGCCCATCCTGACCATGATGATATCCAACTCCGTGAGTCCCCACAAATCCCATACCGGTTACCCTATCCAATTAGCAATACAAGCAATTACTAACCCCTCCAACCCCATATCAGGTCCTCAACAGCATAGCAGACACCGTCGCCCAAACCATAACTATAATCCGCGAACGAGCTCTCCGCAAACCCTCAGGCCCCGAACCCTCCGAAGACCGCATCGCAATCGAAATCGGCGAGCTGGACTCCAAGATCCCCGACACAATCCACAAGGGCGAACTGATCCCGCCAACAACCTACCTACCCCCTCCCTTCGAATTCGAACGCCTCGCCAGATTCGCCTTCTGGGGGTTCCTCATGGCCCCCGCGCAATTCACTTGGTTCAAATTCCTCGGGAAGACATTCCCAATCGCACCGGGTTCCGCTGCCATGGGCCCGGCATTGAAGCGGGTGGCGTGTGATCAGTTCATCTTCGCACCGGTGGGCTTAGCAGGCTTCTTCACATTTATGGTTCGTCTATTCAATTCCTTGATATTCCTAACCTCCACATGATAAAGAAAATACTAATTACCATCTCGAATAAACAGACTGTAGCAGAAGGCGGTGGACGCGAGGGCGTCCAGAACAAATTCTCTACCGTGTACATGACCGCCCTCCGATCGAACTACATGCTCTGGCCGGCGGTGCAAATTATCAACTTCCGACTCATGCCGTTGCAGTTCCAGCTACCGTTCGCCTCGTCCGTCGGTATCCTGTGGACGACGTACCTATCCTTGACCAACAGTGCCGCGGATGTTCCGGACGAAGAGTACATGCCTTAAATAAGATTTAGTTGATAGGTTCTATCGAACCTACGCTTTCTTCCTTCCTTTATTCTCTTTCTACGAATTTCTTGACGGTTCGATCTATAGAAGCCCGATAGATGGATATATATTTAGGAGGATGTTCCTCATTTCAGACAATGGGGAATATGATAAACCTCCATGCCCGATATTTATAAAAGGGCACAGCTTGGGTTGGCTTGTAATTTGCTTTTTAGGCTATACGGGTTAAGTCTGTCATTACCTTTTTTTTGGGTCTTTTTGAGGGTTTTTTGTTGGAGGGTGGTTCTTGTTAGATGTGTTTCCTGCTTCTTGGTATATCGGGGACATGCATCCTGTTCATGGCGTTTCGTTTCTTTTCGACGGAAATTTTGGGAGAATCTTCTTGTTAATTAGAGTTTGAACTTATCGGTGGGATAAGGTACAATACGGTATATATGGGTATGTTTTACTAGATTCAATGCTCTCGCAACTGCCGTAGATAAAAACTTGTGTCGCTCATGATGACTTCATAACGTCCGAATAATTATAACAGCATAGATCTGGTCTTTCAGCTTATAGAGCAACATATATTTATTTTCACGACTGAATAATTATTGCACCAAGTATCGTCATTTTACTTTCTTATATTTCTTCTCACCACACCTAGCTATGCGTCTCCGCCGTCTATCTAAACCATCTTCCGTCATTCCGCATCTACCAACCCCCATCTCCAGTAACGATATTAAAAAGAATCGAAGAGAAAAAAACAATCAGAAGCACCGTTTCATATCCGCCATTATGAAAAGTAGTAACCCAGAACCAACTTGTAAGCAAAGAAAAAAAAGCACAAAACGCCCAAATTGCATATATGATATCATCTAAAGCTGCATGGTGTTGAAACATGGCCCTCCCTTATTATTCGAAACAACGCCGGTGTCCCTTTTTCTTTTCTGTATGCCTGATAAAGATTTCCAAAAAGGAGACTTGAGTAAAAAAAAAGAGATTTCTGTTTTGTGTAAAGCCGTAAGCCGTGACAAAAAAAAAAAAGAGCAGTGGTTAAAAAATTGGAACTGCTTCTTTCTTGTTCCCTGGGTTTAAACCCCCAACAAATTCCGAGACGTTGGAAAAATATTTCGCTCTGAAAATGATGGTAAAGAAGGGTTCCGGGAAGAAGAAAGAAGTATCCGTCATGTCTATTCGTTACAATAATATTTGAAAGGAAAATAAAACAATATGTTAGTCGGAAAACCGTGAGTTTCGCTTTTTCATGTCGCGCAAAAAGATAGTACAAGGGAGGAACAGGTGTCCGGCAGTGGAAGAAGGTGTTGAAATCTTCTTTCCAATGCAATTCGAGTTGTGGTTCATATTATTGATGTTATGTTTTTGTTTGTAAAGGAGATAGGGAGCTTATAGCTTAAGCTCCTTTGGTTTCTCCCAGGTGAAGGTTTGGTCAGTGAAGTGACCGTTCTTGGCGGTCTTGTAGTACTTGGGTCGGTCGAGGTCGAGTTCCTTGACAATGACACCAGGTCGCAGGTCAAAGTTGGCCTTGATGATCTCGACGAGCTCATCGGAGGACTTGGTGCTGGTACCGTAGGTATCGACGAAGATGGAGAGTGGCTCCGAAACACCAATGGCGTAGGAGAGCTGGACGAGGGCTCGGCGGGCGAGACCAGCGTTGACGAGAGACTTGGCGATCCAGCGGCCGACGTAGGCAGCAGATCTGTCAACCTTGGAGTAGTCCTTTCCGGAGAAAGCACCACCTCCGTGGGCGCCGTGACCACCGTAGGTGTCAACAATGATCTTGCGGCCGGTAAGACCGGCGTCACCCTGTGGTCCACCGATGACGAAGCGGCCGGAAGGCTGGATGTGGTAGATAGTTCGGTCATCGAGGTACTTGGCTGGGATGGTCTTCCTGACAATCTTCTCGAGGATTTCCTTCCTCAATTCTGGGGTGGAGATGTCCTCACTGTGCTGAGCGGAGACGACGACGGTGTCAACCCTGCGGGGGATGAAGGCACCGTGGTCGTTCTCGTACTCGACGGTGACCTGGGTCTTGGTGTCTGGTCTCAACCATGGGAGGGAACCATCACGGCGAGCGTTGGACATGGCAGCATTGAGCTGGTGGGAGAGGAGGAGGGAGAGTGGGAGGAGTTCTTTGGTCTCATCGGTGGCATAGCCGAACATGATGCCTTGGTCACCGGCGCCTAGCTCTTCCAAGGCCTTCTCGTAGTGGAGACCCTGGGCGATATCCTTGGATTGCTGCTCAATGGCAACGAGGACATTGCAAGTCTTGTAATCAAAGCCCTTGTCGGAGCTATCGTAACCGATATCCTTGATAGTATCACGGATGATCTTCTGGTAGTCGAGTCTGGCTCCGGTAGTGATTTCACCAAAGACCATGACCATACCTGGAAAAAATTCGGTTCTGCCGTTAGTAGCCGTTGACTAGTTTCAAAACCACGCCCCATGCCATGGATATGGGGAGCTAAGGGAGTTTTTCACATACCAGTTTTGGTTGCAGTCTCACAAGCGACCTTTTTTAGTGGGAATTGGGGTTAGCATGGGAGTAAATTTTCCTCGCGACGGGTACGGCATAGTAATTGCCCTACCTTGGAGAGTCTGTCCTCAGCCAAGCAGGCGTCGAGGATGGCATCCGAGATCTGATCACTGCGCGTCGGGAGAAGCTGGTTAGCAGAGCCCACTGCGAAAAAGCTCGACGGTATAGGGGGAAGCAACTTACCAGATCTTGTCTGGGTGACCTTCACCGACAGACTCGGATGTGAAGAGGAAGGTCTGCCTGGCAGTTCCGTTGGTGTGCGTCATTTTTGGCACTTGTACTGGTGAGAAGGGAGATGTGGGAGATGTGGTGAGGTTTGCTGGAGCCGATTGACTTTGCCTGAAGTCTGATCAGAGCAGTGCGAATAGACTGGAGATGAAGCTGGAGAAGGATGAGAGAGAGAAAGAAGAGGAGAAAAAGAAGGGAGGGAAGAGGAGAATAAGAAGGAGAGAGGGAGAGGGAAGCAGAGGGAAATTATCTAAACCCCCTGCTGCTAAAGTGTGTAGTGGTAGCACCGCGAAGAAAAAAAAAAAAAAGAGACGACTGAGAATGTACCGCAGGCCGGAAAAGCTAGCACGAGAGGAAAATAGACCGGGGACCGAAGCACACCAAGAAAAACTAGCTGCGAGCGCGATAAAGGCCCAGTAGCACGAAATGATGCGATCCCCCCTGTCCAAAGCGGGCAAAGTTCCAGCAGAAAACCCTTCGCCGACGAGCGAAAAAATTTTGTGAGCTGCGTCTCAGGTGGATGTTCGAATTGCCCACCGTAAATTTCGCATACGAGCTTGTGAATGTGTGTGTGTGTGTGCGTGTGTGTGTGTTTGGGAGGAGGATGTCTCACGTCAAACGAAAGACACAATAATCACAATAATAATATCATCTCATCGATCGATACTTTGTCCCTTCGGAATTGGTTCCTGAGCTGTGAGCTGCGAGCTGCGATGTGCAATGTGCAATGTCGTGCTCTGAGCTATTCCTCCCCGATCAGGCAATTCTTCTCAAACATTGCCCGATCCGGTATTTCACTGGAAAAGCTGGACTGCCGGATGCGCAGCTAGCGGACTTGCCTCCGGTGACCGAGCCCCGGACCCTGAATTCTTTCGTCCGAGCTCGGGGTTCTCGCATCACCAGCTGCGTGCTCGTCGACAAACAGCATGCTGCAGCTATTGGACAGGAACACTTCATCACCGCCCGGCCAGGTGCATGGCACCATCGACGTAGGTGCGAAACTGAGGGGTCATACCGACATGCTGACTTTGTCGTGGAGGTTCTCCGTTATCGATAACCCGGCAGTGAAGCCTCGGGAAGTTTACGGCGACAATGCAATGGCATACACAATTTAACAATTAATGGCCAGATTGCGGATAGAGCGGCTGGCCATTTTGGAGCCTTTGCGATCTCGACTTTGGACGAGACCCACCTGTCCTTTGCGGTCTTGTACCGAGATACAAGACTCCATACAATCCACGTGATCGACAGAGGTGCGTTGCCTGTTTCGGATGCGACCTCGTCCCCAACACATCCCTCGACGATCATCCAACATCGAGCACAGTTGCAATGTGAGAATTGACAGCTTTAATTCATATATAATGAGGCACAGGGGGGTTAACGTTGTGGAACCATCTCTATGTATATGTTCATAACTCTTGAAATTCAATAAAATGCTATACAATTTCTATCGATATCAGCCCGAGGAAAATCCTTCTATCTTCGCACACGCCCGAGTCATGTCTAATGTAATACAAACAACCAAACGAACCGAACCATCTAAATCTAATACAAAAGTAGCTTATAAACCCGAATCCCAATAAATTTACCAACCAAATCTCTTTCGTAATCATCACTTCATAAAACCCCCCCAACACCTCCATCGTGAAATACAAGACACCCTATACTGAGCATTCCCAACTCGGATCCGTTTAAAATAATCGGAGACGACGGAAGTACCCATCGGTGCCATCAATCTCGTTGGCCAGATCTGGGAACTTGCCATACTCCCGACAGATCTTAGTCGTAACTTCCTTCTCCTTGAACACCGGCTCCATGTTGGCATCCTTGCAAGCCTTCTCCTGAGCATCGCAGTGCTGCTTGAGCACGGTGGGCTCCCAACACTGCTTACCCTTGCAGTATTTCTTCGCGGCGTACTCTTTGTAGCAGGTCTTCTTCTGTTCGATACAACCGTTCCAGCAGGCGAACTGGACTTCCACATCCTTGTCCGCGTAGTCGATACGGCACACGGCGCCCTTTGGAGCGTAGAACTTGAACTTGTAACCTGCCTTGAATTTGGCTGGGTCGTTGTGGCAGGATACCATTGGCGCCATCATCCTCTCTTTCGATTCAACGCTGAGACTAAGAGGGAAGGAAATTCCCGGGTACTTCTTCGAAACATCATCAGGAGGATTTGGTGTGATGCAGATGCTACCGGTAGGCATTGGGAGATCACCGGTGGGTTGTGTTTCGTCGGTGTTAGCGGGCTGACCGGCGCTTGTCGCAGTAGTAACGATGACGGTGCCGGTGCCGGCTGCGTCGGTCTTTCCATTATCATCTGTAGGGAAGATGGTGGTTGTTCCGGCCTTTGGACCGCCAGTCTCAATAGTTGTAAAGATGGATGGAGTTGCATTATTGTCCTTATCGGAAGACTTGGGCCCGGGTCTGCCCGTATATGGAGGTCTCGGCCCTCTAGTTTTACCCCCATTACCTCCATTAGTAACAATAACGGTGCCAGTACCAGCCGGATCAGTAGACCCATTCTCATCGGTAGGGAATATGGTGCTCGTTCCAGGTGTTGGTCCGGTAGTCGTGAGAGTTGAGAAAATAGACGGGGTAGCAGGTTTAGCATCAGTAACAATGACCGTACCAGTACCGGCCGGGTTGGTCTTTCCATTCTTATCGGTAGGGAAGATTGTAGATGTTCCAGCTGTTGGTCCGGTGGTGGTAAGCGTTGAGAAAATTGATGGAGTTGCATTATTGCCCTTGTTGGAAGGCCTTGGTCTACCAGAGTATGGCTTCTTGCCTCCATTGGTGACAATAACGGTACCGGTACCGGCTGGATCGGTGGACCCTTGGTCATCAGTTGGGAAAATTGTAGAAGTTCCGGGTGTAGGGCCGGTAGTGGTGATAGTTGAGAAAATGGACGGGGTGGCGGGTTTAGCGTTAGTAACAATAACTGTGCCAGTTCCGGCGGGATCAGTCTTTCCATTCTTGTCGGTAGGGAATATAGTAGATGTTCCAGCTGTTGGTCCAGTAGTGGTAAGCGTTGAGAAGATGGAGGGAGTTGCATTGCCCTTGTTGGAAGGCCTTGGTCTACCAGAGTATGGCTTCTTGCCTCCATTGGTGACAATAACGGTACCGGTACCGGCTGGATCGGTGGATCCTTGGTCATCGGTAGGGAATATGGTGCTCGTTCCAGGTGTTGGTCCAGTAGTCGTTATGGTTGAGAAAATCGATGGAGTCGCTGGCTTTGAAGCACCAGCCGGAGTCGCAGTTGTAATAACGACAGTACCAGTTCCAGCAACATCGGTATTTCCCTCCTCGTCCGTTGGGAAGAGTGTCTCTGTTCCAGCCTTCGGTCCACCAGTCTTGATAGTTTTGAAGACAGACACAGAAGCTGGTTTTGAGGCTGCACCAGCCCCAGTTGTCGTAGTAACGATTTTCGTGCCGGTACCAGCGATGTCGGTCGAACCGTTTTCATCTGTCGGATAAATTGTAGAAGTTCCGGCCTTTGGACCGCCGGTCTTAATGGTCGTAAACATGGATACCGTACCGTCAGTATTCTCAGTTGGCTTCGAAGCACCGGCCTTAGTTGTCGTGGTAACGATTTTTGTACCGGTACCAGCGATATCAGTCGAACCGTTTTCATCTGTAGGAAAGATCGTAGAAGTTCCGGCCTTTGGACCGCCGGTCTTAATGGTCGTGAACATGGATACCGTACCGTCGGTATTCTCAGTTGGCTTCGAAGCACCGGCCTTAGTTGTTGTAGTAACGATTTTCGTGCCAGTACCAGCGATATCAGTTGAACCATTTTCATCTGTAGGATAAATTGTAGAAGTTCCGGCCTTTGGACCGCCAGTTTTGATAGTCGTGAACATAGATACAGTTCCGTCGGTATTCTTCGCTGGCTTTGGTCCAGCTTTTGTGAGAGTGCCAATAATAATAGTGAGAGTTCCCTTCCCCTTTGGTGGGAGTTTGGTACTCGTAAACGGCTTGGCAGCCCCGGTCTTGATAGTGACTGTCTTAACTATTCCAGATCCAGGTTTCGTCGGTGGAGGTTCTAGAGTTGGAGGCACACCGCAAGGTTCCTTGGAATCCAGAGCTTCATTGTAGTAGACATGAGTTGCCCACCAACCGCCACAAAGATTCCCTGGGTCTCCAGTGCAAGGTGTATTACAAGCTGAAGGAGTTGGGGCAAGTTCGGCGTCACCTCTCAGAGCACCCCAGCACTATACAAGAAGACATTTAGATTAGCCCAAGCGCTTTTGCGAATAGGAGAAATTATCAATATTCATATGTTAGGATAGGAGTTTTACATAGCCTATATTTAGGTTAGCAAGATTCAACTACTAAAAAAAAAATATTATCTTGCGAGTGCACTTACAATATCTTCCTCCCTGGACTCCCATATATGCGTAACCGAGAACTGCACATCTCGACATACAACGGGCAAGGTTGAAATTATCGGAATTATCCTTCAAACTCAGGAGGATAGAATCTTGATTGATAGGATATCGTCAGCATGACTTCTTGCTTATATTGAGAGGAATAATTCATATTCGTACTGTTGGGCCCTGGACCGTCCCAGTAGCATCCTGTGTTAACGTATCCAGAAATTGCCTCGTCAGGATCACCAATTGGTCCGAAAGTGCTGTCCTCGTAAACGCTGAAGTAGACAGGGCCACCGCAACCTGAATTTCCGCCACCTGAGCAAGTAGAGCCGCATTTGTCCACCGGAACCTCGTCGCCCTGGAGGTCATTGCCGCAAAAGCACTATGGGGTCAAGAACATTAGCTGATGAAATCCATACACCGTATATTAAAATATCCCGACCCAAAAACACGAACCTGTTTCCCGTCTCCTCCAATAGCTGCATAACGAGTACCATAACCTTTGCAAGCAGCGAAGCAGTTTCCAAGTGTCATATTGGTAGCCGGGATCCAGGGGTCTACGTAGTCAAGAATCCATGGCGCGTCGGGAAACTTGTTGTAGCAACCGGATTTATCTCTACTACCTTTTTGATAATAGGGGCGGAAGGGTCGAAAAGCACTCTTGCAAGAGTCTTTGCACCAACATCCGTACGCGGCACCGCCATAACTAGCAGCGCCACGTTTACTAATATGGAACCCTTTTGGGGCAGAATACTCTGGAGGCGCTGCGATAACAGTCGCAGCGAAAGAGATTACCGCCGCAGCGGCAATCTGTAGGCTGAAGAGCATGATTTATTTGAAGAAAGTCTGTAATCAGTACAAGAGCTGGATTTCAGTATTCTTTCTAGAACAGATCGTCAAAGGATATCGTCGTAAAAATGAGAGTCAGTCGTAAAATCGTCAATTCAATGAATGTCGTTGTTTCCAAAAGAGGGACTTGAAAAACAAAGCAAGAAAAAAAGAGTGTGAAAAACGACACAACAGTCACTTCCAATGTTTCACAATTGTGAAATGCCCGTCAGAGCTGTGGATGGTTAGCAAGAAAGAAGGAGAAATCGAAAGTGCGATTCCATCTCCCTTATATACAGAGAGTGCATCTCCAGAATTTGGAAACACAAAATGTTGTGTTGATATTGTGGTCGCTAAGGCCTTGGTTCCACAAAAGCAATCCCACCAGACAGTTGTCCTAACGCCAGCCTGCCTGGCATGATTCTTGCATGCGCATAACATAGCGAACCATCGCTAGAGCCAGGGACGGTCTAGCCGACGGGGGTCGCATAGTGGACGGCACGTCAATATCGATATGTCTCGAGGCCTTTGCCATCTGTTAAGCCATCTGTCAGCGGCTTTGCACGGGCTTGCGGACGAGCACCGTGAATATGTCGTAGACAATTGCTTCTTCTATCGCGTCGATCTAGGAGGATACTTGAGGACATCTTGGTCTTCATAGACGAGATGCATAATGTTGTACTGCTCTTTTATCTCGTTGTAGCCAAGATTCGTCAGTATTGAAAGGCATCTGATCATCGCGAAAATTACTTTCAGGCATGTCTAGCAGCAGTTGACAGAAATATTTAGCTATCGATATATCAGGGCATTTTAGGAACATGGAAGAATAGATTGAAGTTGCTCAGCCACTGGTTCTGGGGCGAAATGATCAGAGCAATCAATTGTGATTTTTTCTTTCTTTCTTTCTTGAAATCGATGACATAACGATATAATGAATGTTGTATACGCTAGTGATAATTGCAGGCACAGGTTCATTGCGGGTTCCCGATTTGATGTTTGAAGGGCTCGCATCTTGTGTTGTAAATTATCAACCCAACTCAAGCACAATGTACGATAAGGAACAATATTGAAGCTTAAATATTTAGATAACTGGCTTCAAACAACAAACGGTGCCTCTTCCGTTAAGGCCTAGTAGGCTAGAACTGCATTCTATGGCCAAGAGATACAAGTAAAGGATCAAATATTCGCTTAGACACGTCAAATTCGAAGGCAGTCTTAACATATTCTGGAAGTATGCATAAAGGTCGAAAAGAAAATTACGTCCGGATCTACGGAACTCCGCGAATTGCAATGAATGAAAACGAAACATTGCTAGCTAACAACCCTCTCTTTATAGTCGGACTAATTGATACGACCAAGAAATTTCCGAAACGAGATTTCCTGCCAAATACGCCTTAAATAAAATCGGATATCCGGTATGTTTTGGTCGTCTCTACAGCTCGCATATGCGGATTGACAACCCAACGGTTCTTGGCATTTATGCATCGCTTGCAAAAGTGAATTTAATGGTAAGGTCCCACTTCCCGTACTTAGCGAGCGACACGGAATTAAATATAAAATATGAACAACGGTAAGTTGGGACGGTAAAGTGTAAGGTTAGGGCTTCCTTTCAGGTCTGCCAAACTAACTTTGGAATTTTGAAATTCAGGGACCTGACAATCATTTCCTGTTTTTCACAGAGGGAGCATAGAATTTAGCTGATAGAAGCAAATATTTGCATTTGAAGAAAATCACTACTATTTAGATCTGTGGATAAGATTACGTAGACTAGAGGCAATGTCTGACCGTCAATAGCTACATGTTTCTATTCGTAGGTTACAGGTAGGATTTTGCATAAGAAAGAATATACTTACATATAAACAAGCCTCCATATTAACATCTAAGATCTACACAATGGTGTGTGAATCCGATCCTAAAGATTCTGTAAAAGCGTACGATATGTAAGATATGAGTCTGCCTTATCTTACTGGGAGCTCAAATAAATTTCAAGTCTCGTAAATAAATATAGTTGTTTCTACTACGAGGTCCCTTGTAGGATTTACATGGAGATGGTCGGGGTATTTTTGTTTGCTACTACTTCAATGAGCCGGGGAAGGGGTTTTGATCCGGAAATAACATACTTCCTTGCGAGAGGAAGTTTATTACATTCCAGAAAATAACTGGGTTGAGTAACAGGCCTATGTGCTATAATAGTACTTGAAAAACGAGGTCACTTAATATCTGAGGACTGGAAGCTCCAAGGCACCAAAATATTATGGGTAGGAAGCTCGGTTAGACATTTCCAGCCATCTTGATGCATATCTCCCTTAAGCTTACTCTATTGTCGCCAGATATCTCTATAGTTCGGTTTTAAGATCTGTTTTCGCCTGTTACTTCAATTACGGATTGCCATTTGCCCTTTAGAACAATGTATTTTTCAATCGGGTACTGGGACCCAGTCCGAGCACCTATTTCGTATGGTTGTTCGGGTAGAGAACTAACATGGTTTTATAAAGCCAATTCGAACTATGTATCTAGTCGATGCTCCATGAGCTTATCTTCAAGGTTACACAGAGCTATGGTAATTCATATCCTTGATTTTTGGCTACGCGTATACGGTTGGCTTAATGTTACCTAGGTGAGAACTCGGCCGCACAGGCGAAGCGTGTCCATGCGAATTATTGATATCTTTTTCAGTTTGATATGTCTCCAGGAGAATGATAATATGAATAAGAATGAATAAACAGTAAGATACAGACGGTACTCGCTATTAATTCTCGGTTACCAGAACTTAGCATATAGAAATTCAAAACTTGCTAACAATATTCTAAAGATCATCGAGCAACCAGTTATCCTTCCAACGCTTTTAAGTTTTACTGACCCAAAATATGAATTTTGGACAAAGACCAGAGTTTTTCCCCAACAGTTCCAGGTTAGAAATACTCACTTCTATTAGAGATACCGTTTCAAACCACATATTCTCTAGAGATATTTCGTGTTCTAATTTCGGTTTGCTACTCAACCACGACCAAGTTGAATTATACCTGTGCGCCCCCAAGTAAAATGAACCTTGCTTAAGATAAATACTACATCGCACAACTCAAAATTCTTATCTATGGAAATTATCACCGAGACGGGTTCTATACAATGTGATCCCAAAGGCGAAAGGCTTAGCTACCTGCAGGTGTTCAGGTGAGTGATTCCTTCCTCGCTACGATAGATAATCTTATCATACAATCTGGATCCTCCGCCAAGAAACACATGAAGAAACAGGGTTTCGCAGTTCTGACCAGATCACGTGACAGACCAACTATTCAATAGCAGATATCCTGCAATTCTCGACTCGTGCATCGCGATATCGCAAAAAAGCCAAGATGTATCCCGTCGATCATGACACTGAAGCTTCGAAGATCGTCTGATTCGATCGATGCATTGGAGGGGCGGAGCAGTAAGGTGTCGCAGGGACAGCTCGTCGCAACACTCCGCTAGCCGTTTTCCGGTGTGATCGTCTAAAGATTCACATTTATCCAAGAATGGGTACGGAGTGCATTCGTCCCATGGCTTTGCTCTCTCAAATCTGCCCCAAAGTGGTACATGTGCGACAGAATCAGGGCACAACATCGAAGTTGACTCCTCAACTTCGGCTTCAACTTCAACGCTCGATGCTTTGTTTCGTGTGGCTGGCGGTAGGATTTGGGATGAGGCGGGTGTGTGAATCCCACATATCAAAACCCTCCGTGAAGGCCCTCAATGCGTTTCACGGCTGACCCGTGCTAACCGATCAAGCGGCATGCTGTTGCGGAGTTCCTTGCAAATATGGGACTTTGGGGACCGAAGGTTGGATGGATCTCGAACATGGCAGACGAATTCTCCTAGTTGAGGCTGTGACAGTATCTCAAATCCGGGGCCTGGTCGTTGACATTTGAATTTCGTCATATCGGATAAGAGATCCATGTCTTTTGTTTGCTGATTTTAGCACTCTAATCCCTGGAGCGAGAACCAGGTCTATGATCAAATGCCGAATAATTCCAGACAAACACAGAACCCAATTAATCCTTGAAGCCTAAACCAAGAAATGAAGGCAGAACAAAGAGTTGACATTTTTAGATTCTGTCATTCTCATGCGGCAGCCTCCTCGGTGTTTAGGCTAATGGGCGTCGATTAGGTCACCCAGATTCAACAGGTGCAAACGAGCCGTCAATATTCGAATTCACAATAGCGCAGAGATCTTCCCTTCTACCGTCGGCGGCGAACCTCAAAATTGACGAACTTGAGATGGACGGCCAGTAGACCCAGGTTCTAGCCGCTCGTTACTGATTGCTATTGTATTCAGTTCGTTATTGTTGTTTGATTTGCCTCTGACTGACTTTATGCACGCAATCCTTAAAGGGTGCACAAGAAAAAATTTTCAATAGTGGTTTTCACCGAAAGGCCGCTACGAGTTGTCCTCGTGCTCAAGTGAGTTCGTCGGAGCGCGGAAGTTCCGAGGCGAGATCATCTCCTCGCCGGCAGGTACTGGTCAAGAGTATCGTCCTTCTCCAGTTGGCCGACAGGAATGGAGCTAGCAGGGCTGGTACCTGAAGGGTACTGCACTAGCTTTGTCACGCTATTCGCAGATGATTTGAATGATGACGGGGTCTTTTCATTTAAACGAACGAACGAAATTTGTCGACGAGATGTCAAGGGACTGTACCGACGACGTACGAGTACCTATCGGCATGCTCGCTGAGGACTTGGTACTAAGGCTTTGACGTTGGGCATGGCAGGAGCCAGCCACTGAGAGCGCTGGGATCTCCGCCAGCATGCAGCTGCAGGCAGAACACCATCCACAGCAAGGAAGGCTGCTCTACCAGGGAGCATTTTTACCAAAACGGACGAGACCGCAGAGTTCGACTCGGGCGTGTGGGTGCGAGAAGTGGGTGTGGGTGTTGAACAGCTGTCTCACCGTTTTAATTCGAGTTTAAGTTAAAATCCGTACTGAGAAGTTGCCCTTCCCGATTTCCATAAAGGCCCGTAGACAGCCCCGATCAGATCCGCTTGTGACCATCTTTTCCTTCTTCTCCTATTTTCCTGCCCATAAAGTAATAAGATAGAATCTCTTTGTATTAAGTAATAATATCTTTTCTTGCCACTTAGAATTAGCTTCGACACACCGACAATAATAAGCTTCGAAACTCCATTTTACCTTTGCTCCAGCAACACACACAAGGGCTCAAGGGGATATCCTTCACTGAAAACCAATTGGCCCAAATCTTCGATACGCCGACTTGATTCAGAAATTTGATCTCGGATCCCGATAATATAGTCAAAATGCCAGTTTCCATGCCACAATTTCGATTCCCTTTCTCCAAGAAGTCGCAGCCTGCCGCCGCTCCCGTAGCCGCTCCCGTCGAAGAACCCGCAGTTGTTGCGGAGCCCGCTCCCGTAGAAGAGTCGACAGCAAAATCCCACCGACGAGAAAAGAGCACTAGCTCACTTTCAATAATCACTCGCCGAAGCCGCGAAGAGGATAGTGGTACCTACAAACTAAGCAGTAAGTATTTCATTATTGAACAAATGAGGGTTTCTATGGACTTACTAACATTTTACTGTAGCCGTAAACGACAGCGGCATCTACCTTCCGGTAAGGAAACCCTTCTGGCTCCCAAATATTGGACTCTTTTCATATTCGAAATTTTGGGAACGAACAACTAATGTTCTACTCTAGCCATCTCCTGTTGAGAAAAAAGCCTTTTGGGGACGACGAGAGAGCGTCAATGGAAGCCCTCAGGAGGTTCCTGATTCTCAAGACATCGGGTTCGCAATCACTCGCGAATCTTTTGACAGCTATAGAAGATCTTTCGTATGTGCCCCATCTCTTGCATCTGCTGGCCGTATCTTTTCTAACTACCTCGAATAGGATATATCTGCGAGAACACAAGTCTCAGACTCCCAGCGTGGTAGCATGCAATCCAGCAGATCCAGCTTTGACGCACTCGGATGGGGAATATCCAGCTTGGATGCTAAACCAAATCGCCTTCCATCAATCGACGTCTCCGAATCAGCATCCGAGGACGAAGATGATGAATTCCGCGATGTTGATTTGAACGACAACCCCCAAGCTCAAAAGAAAAGGGGGTTCCTTGGTAGATTTGTCCCCGGACATACAACGGATGTAGTCTCGAAGCCAGCAGCGGATGAGGTAATCTCCAAAGGACGAAATCGATCCTCGACTGCAACCTGGAGGCGGGAACATAACAAGGACGCCGAAGAGCTCAGCGCTATGATCAAGGGCAGCAACCATTTAATTTCGGTTTAACTTTGACCAACATTACCCAGATGCCATGAGTTATAGTGGCGTAATATAATTGACTTCATTTTATGCGATAATATCTGGTTATAATCTTTTTAATATTTGGTGCGACGGCAGAGATTCGAGGGACTGGGGGATACAGGATGAGAGCACAGCGTATTTTTGGAGATACCGTTGGGGCTGCTGGCTATAGAGCCGCAAAACAAGAAACCCCAGAACAAGATAATAATGATAATAATGACGGGGGGGCGTTTGAATAACGAAAAAGTCGACACTCGTTTGGCGGAGTTTTTCTCATTTGGACCATTTTGCTGTTTGTTTCAGTACTGCTGTCCTTGGTCGGGTTGCTAATTGATGCATTGATATATTTTTTCTTGTAAATACTACTACTACTACTGCAAATAATACCGACCAAGGGGTAGCGCTTCAGATGAATAATCACTTAATTGAAGAGACTGTCAGTATAAAGAATATAACCTCGTTCCGTGATTCAATATTATTGGGAGTTGAGCTGTGCGGTTGTAAGAGGACAGACGCCGTTGGATGTTGCGATGCGGCGTGTTGTCGGTGAGGTTGGCGGAATTCGAAAAGCCTGTCGCGTCTTCCTTCAACAACTTCAACCTTCTGCGTCGCATCAGGAAACAGCCTCCCCCCGCGCACCACCCGCAACTTTGCTCTACCGCTCTCCCTCCCCGAAGAAACGCCATTGGTGCATATAGTGATGCTATCTGAGGCGACGACCTAATACTCCGACGCCGAAAACCAAAGCTCACCCACTTCTCCTCTTATCTTTAAGCGCCTCGTCGCCTCCACGAAACGTGCGCCAACGGCCTACCTCCTACCATGGTTTACGTATACAAGGAGACGCGGGTCTCGCTCGACTGGGCATCTACGGATCGAATCGTGGAATCATTAGTTCCCGACTACGACCCGGAGGAAGCTGCGTCTATACCCGAGGAACCTGAGAGCGTCGCTAGTAACGGTGTTCTCATCAAAGGTACCGCGGACGACTTCCCTCTGACTTCCCTAGCTTCCGCTTCCTCGGTCCTATTCCGCGCGATACATCAAACTCCCAGAACGATACTATGGAGGGTGATGAACCGGGGGAGGACATTGGTGCTCATGCCTTTGGATGTCGCAAGACCAAAGGAAGAGCAGGGCAAAATCGCGTCCGCCTATCACATCCAGTTTTCTCGACAAATTGTGTCAGGATGCGTTACATTTTACGACCTCCCTGAGACGCACACTCTCGCGGTCTTCGTTTTAACATCTGGAAATCACTTGTACACGTTTAACCTTCAACGATCGTTCTTTACGGCAACCGACAGGGAGGATAGATTGCCTGACGGGTGGTGCAATGTGTTCCAGCCAGCTTCGCTAGTAGCGCGATCTGCACACTTTTTGAAAGCAGTATCTGGCGATTCATTGTTGGTAGCAATACAAGATGGCAGTCTAGTAAGGCTAGACCGGCTAGTTCAACGGAACAGTGAGCCTACAAACTCTACAGACGCTTTTCCGCAGAGAAGACTAACGTAGATAAAACCTATAGGCTTCGGATATAAAGAGATGACTTTCAGCGATGGTGGCTACTTCAATTCTATTAAAAATATAGTGCGATGGTCCGGTGCCCAAGTACGATATGGCGACAAAACCCTCTCCGCAGCAACGGTGGTATCATCGGCAATGACTTACAGATACTCTCTTCTGTTCACCGTGTCAATAAACCATCAGCTAAAAGTGTGGTCTATGGAGAGGGGAACGGTGCTTGGAACCTACGACCTGTTGAACGAGCCAACATCATCAGCACCATCAATAAAAAATTTCTTGGATCCTGCTCCTACGCACCTAGTCACGCTCATCGAGCACTCGCCCGATAGTCGCCACATGTTTTTACTCCTGACTTTGTCACCAGCTGGATCTGGGACCTTCAAATTATGGGCGGGAACGGATGATGGCACGGCTGGTTTCACAAGACTTATAGATCTATATCCCGACGATGTTCTGAAGCTCGACCCACCCACATTTAACAGCCTGTGGGTAGTCGCGGATTTTGGAATTGCAGCCTTTTCTTCGGAGGACCCGAACTTGATATCTATGTGGCTACTTTGGAAAAGCAACACTAGCTCCAGAATGCAGACGGTCAAATTTAAGCTCAATTCGATGCCGCAAACCTTTGGAAGCTGGGTAGATGCGAGCCAGGAGCAATTGCTCGTCCAGAAGCCAAGGAGTCCTATGGGTGGCGACTTAGAGGAACTCGCAAGTTATTGGCTGGACTGGATCTTCCAACCAGGTAGATTGTCCGACTCGGTAATCGACAGGGCGGTGGAAATATTCAGGAAAAACTTTGCTTCAAAGGGCGGCCAGTCCATGGATCTCGACAGACCTAATTCGAATGAAACACGCCACTCCCTCGTCCTGAGTGCTGTTAATGCTGTTGTTAGCTTACGGGATCAACAGCCAACGACGGAACACGACAACGAAGATGCCCTCTGGAGGGACCACGAAGCTCAATGGAGCACCTTCTATAAGATCTGCACTGAATTGGATCGGAGCCGTGTGGAAGGATTATCATTAACAGTAGATCCAGCGTCAGGCCTTGCATTTGTCGCGAATGCCGATACGGTCACTGTTGTGAGAAAGTCATCCGAGAGCGAGTCTATATCTCAAAACCTCGCGACTGCCACTACCGCTGATCTCCAGCTCCTATATCAGAACACTTCCGAACAGGGGAAGAAACTTTTTGATGATGGACTGATAGAATCAGTACGATCATTGATTCTAGCGGCTCGTGAGCTGAAGGATTCCCTTTCACCACCCACATTTGACGAGTGTGTCACCGCCCTTCAAGATGAAGTTACCCGACCGCCAGAAACCATTGTTTTCGAGCGAATTGATACGATATATGATCGGTGTTTCGAGGGGCGTGTACCACAATCTCACTTGGATCAAGTTGCTTCAATCGTGGCAAAGCTTACTCATTCGCCTGAACTGACTTTCCGTGCAGTTTTGTTGACTATACGCAAGTGGGACAATTATCAAGGATCGTCGAGATTGACAGTATTCGGAGAGAAATTACTCTTAAGAGGGAGCCAAGAAGTCGTTCACGTTAATTACAGCCTTCTGTTTGAGTTAACTCTCCTCTTGGTTCTTGTTCACTCCTCATCAATTGTGGAGATTGAAGACATCGAGCCCTACAATATTCTATATCTTGACCTCATCGCGTTGTTGCGAGAGTATAATATATTGGCATGGTTGAGCAAGAACTCGTGGACACCTACATCGGAGGACGTCGAGACCGAGGAAAGCTTACAGAAAACATTGGGTTATATTCGAACACAAAAGCGAGACTCGCTGCCTCAGATCCACAATTTCCCGGTCCTACAGATCCTTCTTAAGGAGGAGGGAGGCCCCCCGCCATCGGCCATCGGCTCTGGCCCGACTACTTTGACCTCCAGTATCCAAAGGTTCCTGGCTGCCACCGACCTTGGAAACTTTTCGGAAGCTGTCACACTCATCGCCTCAAGACTTCTGCGCATGAATGCGGTCCGATTGATGGGAGAGTTCATGCCGTACTTGCCTCCGACTCCATGGGGCGAGTACTTGAAGGCACGGATGGCCATCTGCCGTAAGGAGTGGAAGACTGCAGATGAGCTATTCAGATCTGCGGCCCCCGGTATTTGTATGCAGAGATCCTTTTCATATGCCATTTCTCCCTTGAATTTCGATAAGCTAACTAGTCTTCTAGCATCTCCACACAAAGCTCTGACTGCATCCATGGACGCCTTGTTAAATCCTTTGGAAATCGATTATTTATGCGCTGGACTTCCGAAGTTTTATTTCCATGTTGCAGAGCTCTTCGAACAGCGAGGGGAATACTCTGAGGTTGTCACTTTCGCTGAACTCGCCTACAAGGCGTTGGAAACACATCTGGACGATGTATGATTCTCGGTACAAATTCTAGAACCTTTCTTCCGGTCCACGCTAACCACCCTTACAATTTCTAGGACGGTGTTGCACTACGTTCTGACATTCTAGCAAGACAGTTTAGTGCTGCCTTGCAGGTACCTAATTACACATCTGCCTATTCGGCACTGATAAATTATAGCGACAAGGTTCTGTAAGTACTCTATATCCTGTTTGTGTAACATTATCTTGCGCAGCTCTAACGTCCTATTTATAGACAACGACGAGCCCTCACGAGTCTGATAATCTCAATGTGTGATCGCCACGAAGCAGAGGATATGTGCCAGTTCGGCTTCCCAGGACTCCACGAGGAAGTAGATGCCGTGTTAGAGCGCCAATACGAGCAGATACGTGAGGTCACCACGGCACCAGTCCCGTATCACAAGGTAGCATACGCATGGAGGATTCAGAAAGGGAACCGTCGAGGAGGTACGGTTTTTACCCAATCCTTTACCTTTAATAAAATTTGAAACTAATACAGGAATGACACAGCTGCTTCGGTTTTGTATGACTACCTGAAGAAACTTCAGGGTTGCCTGACAAACGCACAGAGATATACTGGAAAGGAGGTGCGGGAGACATACCTTGCGCTATTGAACGCTCTTTCCCTTGTTCCAAAGGAGCAAGCATACGTTTTCACAAGGCTGCATGCGGAGCAAGAAAGCAGCGGGGTGCACTTTGTTGATGGTATGTGGGATCTCCTCCCAGTGTTCCATCTTGAGCAACTTATTGATTACTAACATTCACGCCTTCTAGGTACAAAACTTAAACGCAGAGTTGTGACTATCGACAACATTCGGGAGGAATATCAAGATGAATTGAGAAGGACATCCGAGTATCTTAGCGGAGGAATCTTCTTCTGAAGAGACGGGAAACACATAGAGGGAACCACGAGAAATAAGTCAATATATTATATATTTGAATTGTAACAATATCCCGACCACAGCGGACGTATTTCGGAACGGGCAGAAAAGGGCGAGGGCGAAGCTTGTGTAATCTTAATTTATGTTTTTTTTTTTATATTTTTTTATGTCTGCATAGAAGGGCGTCTATATAGCGAGATGCATGGTTCGTTTACGATTGATCGAAGAGATGGAAAGTCTCAAGTCCTCCTGAACACTCAAATATATATATAGTAAACGGAAGCCCAGGAATATTATTAATTTATGATATAAAAATTTGCTTCAAGAACGAATAAAGAAAGAAAGAAAAATTCTCAATCGTTCGGGCATTTTCGCAGAAGCACCACCGCACAATGGACGTCAAGCTCCACCAATACACAGGATTAAATACAAAAAAGGGGAGATTAAGATATTTCGAATTTGTAGGACAAGATACATGCTAATATTAGTGGCTAAGATGCAAAAGTTGAAGAATCGAAGTTAACAGCTAGTGAAGCAGAAAAGGAGGAAGAGCATGGGAGTCCTAAAGCGAAGCAGCCGTGAGCGCCACCTTTAGAGAGAAGCTTTCTAATGAAGAATTATTGAATGAAGAATTATTGAAAGCAGGGCTGTCGGAGCTACACTTTGTTTTCGTGGTGATGTTAAATTTCGCCCGCTGCAGAGAGCGGGCTTTTGGTGTCAATATAAATAAGATTTCCATGGTTGTGTGCGCTTTCAGGCACCAGTATGCTTCTTGGAGGTGATAACCCCGTTTTGTTTAGAAGATATATCTGAAGCTTTCGTCTTCAAGTCAGGAGTAACCGAAGATGGAGCAGGCGAAGGAGATTGTAGGAAAGGAATCATAGGGGTAGTTCGAGTAGGATGTGGAATGATGAACGAAGAAGGGTTGACAGCAACCGAAGTGCCTGCTAGGGAAGGCAGATTATCAGTGCTACGTTGTCGTGGGTGCTCTCTCAGTTCATTACCATGCAGCCCTTCACTTTCTGGAATACCAGACAAACCCTTCGTATCATGCCCACTCAGATTCTGGGAGAAACGAATTGTTTTCTGAGGCGGGGCGCTACTTGAGCGAGGTTGGATGGTTTCCGGAAGCGAGGAGATAAGCGGTGAGGGCTCAGGGCTAATGCCTCTGTTATTTGGAGGAGAAACACCAGTTACAACATTTCCTCTTCTCGTAACTCCATAGAACTGGCCGCTGTTGCGATTTTTAAGAATTCCCTTGAGAGGGCGGCCCACGCTATCGATAGAGTTCGTGCTAACTGGTCGGACAGGATTGGTAGATGGTACCTGGAGATGCTGCGAGCCGAGGATCTCATATGGGTTCGGAGTACTGGGAGCTGTGTGGAATTGCTGACCAAAAGCTACTGAAGTTCCATTATTTTGGGCCGATGGTGGTCTGGAGGCGCGAAAACTTGGTCCAGGTTCACCCAGAAGTTCTGGCGATGCAGAAGGAGAAGTAGAGGCTGCCCCGGAACCGGAACTCGAGGATCTCTTATGGTTCGCAAACGGACGACGGGGCAATCGTAGTCGGTCATTGGACTCAGCTAGCCCAGCAAGGCTACTGATCGTAGAATCACTACCTTTCCGCCCTCCAGCGCTCATAGGTGATGATACTCTTGACCATCTTGGGGCGGGCGATAAAGCTCGAAGTGATTCGCTATCCACTATGCCGGCCTCGGCTGGTGTCTCGTTGCTATCAAGTGCTCTTACACCGAAATTGACACTGTGAGTTCTCTGTACTCGAGATTCTAGAGGTCGTAATAGGATTTCCGCTTGAAGTCGAGCTTCTAGATCTCTGGTTCGTCGAATCTTGATCATGCGTACTGTGACGCTAATGCAGCATAGTATTATCTATAAGCTGTTAATAGTGAAATGGCAGTATGTACAATTCTGTTCTTGTACGCACCACAAGTATCAAGACTGCCTGTGAACGGTCGTGAGCAACATTCGAGTGATATTAGGACTTAGCATTGGACTTACAAACAGAAACCTGTATAACAGGGGCCAACTCGAGAAGAATCCGTCTGCCATTTCCCACGTCTAATACGGGTTAGCAAAGATGTTAGCCCATTTAAACGACTGCAAGTGACGAATATAGGTGAATACTGCCAAGCTGACTTACTGATTGCGTTCGAGCAATAGTACCAATGTTGGATGATTCCTGTATCGCAACGTTGTACAATGATTGCTAAAGGGCACTGGCATAATATTAGCGATGAAATAAAACTATTGGGAGTGTATAAAGATACCTGAATAGCAAAAACCATCAATAGAAGATGTGTAACTAATGTGAGCTGGAGATCTTCGACCAACAATGATATGGAGATGAAGGGTAATCCGGTAGAGTAGCTAGGGCAGCCGAAGGAGTAGCTGATATTGATGATGATGTTTCAAGGAAGAAGGAGCAACTGAAACGAATATGTCTATATTTTATGTTTACGAATCGTGGGAAACACGCCAGAGCGCTTTGGAGCAGTCATAGCTAGACGCTGAAGATGTCTTCTCGGCATTGCATCCTGTTTGAGGCTAGGTCCTAAGACGGTTGGTTGCGTATATAAGCGATAGGTACACCTTTTCGATAACGGGATAGTAGCAAAAAACTGGGATGGTTTTATAATGAGAGAGAGAGAGAGGTCGATTGATCGAACCAGAACTGGGACGGGGAAATATATTGACGCTGGTGATGATGTGTTGAGCGTGAAATAATCACACACTCTACTTTGGGCTGCTGATGTGTTTTGGTTTGGGTTCGAGACTGTTTGGGCTGGTGGTTTTCATGTCCACTGAGATGTCACATTGTAGAAGATTAAATGGACAATATAATAATACTAATATACATTCTCTACGGGCCGCTAATGCTTTTTTACTTCTTGCCCTGCAAAAGGTCGTATATCAATTCGGCACCCTTGTTGCCGTCCTTCTTCGCCGACTTGATCGAGGCTTGTTCCTTCTTTCCAGACAGCGATTTTCGAATCTTGCTCTTCTCGGCTTCTGGAACCCTCTCGCTTTCTAGAAGGGTGGCGATAAGGTAAGAGTTTCCGCCTGTTGCCCACGACAGCAGGTCAGACTGGATTTTGGGAAGAAGATATTTGTAGAACTCGATTGGTGGGTCCGACACTATGAAGGACATATGTTAGCTTCAGGGTAACCGAACAATTCTCATGTAGACTCACGTTGCATGGTTTGTGTCTTATTCTTATAGAATCCTTCAGACACCAATGTCTTCAATAATCTACCGAGGTCTTTGTTCTCACGAGCTTCTTCTACCTCTGCTAGGGCGGCAACAGCTTCTGCTGCCTCCGATTTGTCGCCATCCGCAGAGATCAGAACTTCACAGATAAATTGGCTTCCTGCTGGAGCTGTCGCCAAATCAGCAGCGTGATTGACTACAGTCTTGATGAGAGCCGGGCTCAGGGCCTTCCTCAGCTCCTGCTGTCGAGCTTTCGAATCCTTTTTACTATGAGACTATTAGCATATATATTAACACCTTAGAACTCGAAATCATGCCTACCTTGTCTGCGCTCTGATTGGATCAAGCCCTTCCAAAAGCTGGATCCTTTGAGGGTGCATCAACCTTGTCTCTCTTCCGGCAAGCGGATACAGCAAAGGTATCTTTGCAACAGCGTGTGTAGCCGCACTCCCATCGTCTAGTTTCGACTGGATTTCCGGGAACACTGTCTTCGAAACAAGCACTGTATCGTCCACCACGTCGAAAACAGCAGCCAAAACCATGCAACCGTTCTCGTCCGCATACAAGTCCTGAATACTGGGTTTCAAATTCTTCAACATTATTTTCCGGTCTTTAGCCGTACCCCAAGCAAAACACCTCATGATAACCTGCGCGCCATCTTTTGAGAACGAAATGTTGCCCAAATGCTCCTTCACCTGCTCGATCAACTCCGTAGCTTCACTCGTCTCCGGCTTGACGTTCAAAATATACTCCAACATAGCTTTATGCAAGATTGTCAAAAATGTCATATTCTTCTCCACCATTTGATTGATCAATTCCCACAAACTCTTCATAATCAATGGCCGCTTCTCCGGATTCGCTTCGACCAAAGGCCGTAACGATGAATCCTTCGAACCGTCCTTGAAAATCGCATACTCGACACCGTAGAACTCCCTGATGATCGCGGCCTTCTGCAGCGGGGTGGCGTACTCTCTGTACGCATCATCGATCACATAGCACGCTTCACGGTGCTTCGCCATTTTTCGCACATGCCCGTAGAACTCGCTGATGATCATCTCCCTGGTCGCGGCGGTGCCGTAGTGCATGAGCTTGACAACGAGGTATTTCCCGTACGCGCTCTCGGCCAGCTGGACGTACTCGCCCGCTAGTTCCCGGGCGATCTCCTGTCTTCGTTCCGCGCTTCCGTATTTTACGGCGGTCTGGATGACTCTTGACGCATCGTGTTTGAAGACCAGCTCCTTTACCCGGCCGGTGACAATAGTGAAGAGTTCATCCGTGAGTTTCTTGCGCTCATCGAGGGGAACGTGAGACTTCCGGCGGAGTCGCTCCCAGATCTTTTTGCTACGTTGGATAATATCGGCGTTTGGTTTGGCCTGTTTACGGTCGTTGGCAAGCTTCTTCTGGACGGCATGGGATTCGCGGGACTTGTTGGCTACACCGAGGGATCATTGGTTAGCTATTGTGACCTTCAACTCAATGATCATCTTTTTCGGGACTGATATCCTACAATTGGCATTTTCTCCGCTATTGCTGCTCTGTTTCCCCTTGGGCTGAGTAGATTTAGCCTCTACATCTTCCATTTCAACATCGCTTCCGCCTTGGAGCTCCTCGTCGTCATCGCTGTCTTCGGCGCTGACTAGATCTTTCCTTCGAGGCTTCTTATCGAACGAGGCGGGTTTCGAGGTATGTTTGGACAATTTGATCTTTTTGGAATCATTACCAGGGATCTTAACATCATGTTTCCGTTTAGTGAGCGCCATTGTTGCAGGAGGGTGGTCGATTTGGTGCTACGTAGACGTGGTAGTCGGTTTGCAGGTTTGCAGATTTGAAGATTTTTGAAATTTTGATACTCGCAAGCGAACCAAACTTTTTTTGACAGGGCCTTTGCGCGACGGCCGCTGATTGGCTAGACCGACCTGCCTCCCAACACATCACGTTTGCTAACAATCAAGTGTGCCTGCCCGCGAGACAAGGCCCAGGACTATTTTGAATATTTGAAAGCAGAGAGAGTTACGCAAATATTGAATATCAATGTCCATTCCATGCATATGCTCCTTGTTAAGACCAAAAACCACCCGTGAATCCATAAAGAAAACACGCTCAAAGGAAAACGCAAAGGTAAAGAAGAAAAGATACGGGACGTGAGAGCATATCATAATGACAATTGGAACACATCCAAACCCGCTTGCAAAAGTAAGTATAGAGAACTAAAAGAACCACAGCGACACCATTTTATGTGTGAGAAGTCTAAATGAGATAGAGGTAGACATATTCCCTCTACATGTCCATCTTCTCCAAATCCTTTGGGCTTGGGTCACCAATACCATCCTCTATTATAACAGTTAGCCAGGTTGTTCCTCTTTGAAACATATAAACCAGTATAGGACTTACCATTAATTGCAAATAGACACTCAGATTCCGGCAAACAAGGAGAATCGTAAATCTTACAAATACGAGTTTCCCCACGTCCCTTCTTCAATGACAGACTAAAAGACAATAAATTAGAATTAGTATTTAAAACTTTCCCCTATGCTTGGGGAAGATACTCCACATACCGGGTAGTAGAAGCGTGGGCAATAATGTTACCACCAATCGGCTTCTTTGGATCTGGGTTGAAAACCGCCCCATCAACTTGAGCGACAACCTGGTTTGTTATAACAACCGCAATGCCAAACTCGTCCGCCAACCGTTGCAACTGCCTCATGAACCTCGCCAGATGCATCTGCCGCGCCGACAAGTCTCCACGCCCCGAGAAATCGGTTCTATAAAGACTAGTTGCGCTATCAACGATCAAAAGCGAGAATCTGGTTTCCGTCATCATCTGCGCCGCCATGTTTAGCAATTGCAGCTGGTGGTCCGAGTTGTACGCTCGCGCATAGGCGACATTGTCGAGAACCTCTTCACCGTTGAGACCGTATCGCTGTGCGACTGCGAGAAGTCGAACGGGTCGAAAGGTACCCTCGGTATCGATGTAGAGACATTTACCTTCACCGCCGCCCATGTCGAGAGGTAATTGGCAGGTGACAGCAAGCGTGTGGCATAGCTGCGACTTGCCGGTTCTGAACTCGCCGAAAATCTCAGTGATGGAGCCGGTTTCTATCCCGCCTGCCAGGAGAGTGTCGAGCGATTTGGAACCCGTGGTGATGGAGATGAGTCTGCTTCGTTGCTCGTGGATGTCCGTGGCGGTGGTGAATCCCATGGGAACGTGCTTGGCGGCTGCAACCATGCGTTCTTGTTAGCGAGGGACATGCCTACGACAGGTTTGTAGAAGCCATGTGGTCTCATACCTTCAGCGATGAGCTTGTCGGCTTTGGCCTCGGATATTCCCTTAATGGTCAACAACTGTCGCTTCGATCTAATGCCGCCAAAAAAAAGTCAGCCACCATAGAAACAAACGATGGAAATCCAGGCCAGCAAAGTGAGGGATTTTGTACGTATAAGCAACCGCCTCGACGGTGTTATATCCAGCTTCGACAATAGCCTTGATATCTCGGGCGTGAATGCCATTGCCTTCCAGCTGGCTCAGCGGCGTGGGGGCACCATAGGCGCTAGCTCCCTGCTCATCGTACTGGGTTGGCTCTTCGTCAGCCATGGTGGATGATGGTATGGTCGACGGAGGTACTATCTCGGTCCGGAAAGAGATTCTCTCGGTCGTAGCTGACGAAGGATTCTTGCTCGGGGTGATGTTACTGGTATCGGGCTGTCGTTGGTAGGTCGTGCGATGTTGTGAGTTCAGAGGCGGGACGTCAATATAAAAGTCATTGGGCATAGTACACAGGGCGAACGGGTAAACCTAGCGGCTCATAACTACCAAGTCGGCGCCGGAGAGTACAAATCAGAGGTATTTAACGTATACGGAAGCAGTGGCAAGGGGAGAGCAAAGAATGGCGGACTGCTGACAAATGAGCGGGCGCTTTGAGGCGGGAATGTGGTCGAGTTCTGCGGGTGCGAAGGGAGAAGGTAAACACCAACACCAACCGCGTCCGAGACAAAGCAGACCCTGTTTATGACTCCACGTCCTCACATGACGACCGAATTCACCGGATTTCGTAAACAGACGCCGACATTTGGCAGCAGCCGGGCACGCTACGTTTTAATCGTAATTGCACCGCGGAGATTAACATTTATATATATTATATATCTCAATAAATGTATAACCATTGCCTATCGGGCTATGAGCATGGCCGCTGCAATGCATTCGTTTCGAATTCGTTGCTAAATATGTAAAATGCTCCAAACCCTCACAAATCTAATCAATAATAATACAGGGTAATCGCAGAGAATAAAGCCAGAGAAAATGTCAAATACAAGAGAACGGTCAGCCGTTAATCTCATTCATAATATCCCGTAACACCGGCCGTGATCCCAGTAAACTCCTCTGCCCCACTGTCCCTTGCCTCGGGCCCTCCACTGTGCTCTCCTTCTCCCCCTTTGAATCCTCGCCCTTCTTCCCGAGCATATCAAGCAGAGACTTTTGTACCTTCGGCTTATTCTCGCTGTTATACCCAAGTAACATTCTCTGCCGCTGCGAGAGTGCCGCCGCATTGCCCTTCCCAGGACTCCTCTGTGTCACTTGCGTTACCGGAATCGGCAAATTGTGTAACAGATGCGCCTGACTCGGTAAAGTGTATACCCACTTCCTATCTTCCATCATATCAACGAATTTCCCCAATAAATCGTTGGTTTTCAAAGTCGATTTCGAACCAATGATCAAAAGCTTCGTCTTGGCTCTCGTGAATGCCACGTTGATTCTTCTCCAATCCTTGAGCAACTCGCCCACGTTCTCTTTATCGTTCGAGCGGACCAGCGAAATGATAATACAATCCTTATCTCTACCCTGAAATTTGTCCGCAGTGTGCATCTCAACCGACGGATGATGGTGAAGTAGATGCTGGATAGCCTTAATTTGAGATCGGTAAACGGATACCACACCAATCTCATTAGGGTCAACACCGCAATGCAGAAACCCTTCCACCAGCTATAAACCCACTAATTAGCAAATTCACACATTCAGTCATCCAAATCCAGCAAGCAACTCCATGCTACATACCTGTCGTGTCAATTCCGCTTCAGTGGGATTGTATATCCGGTCTCCCTTCCGCTCCTCCGGCGCGGACACTAAATCGGTATCCAAGAATCTCGCCTTCACATCCTCCTGCAAGAGATCTCGAATCCAACAAGGCGCGCCAGCATCTCCACACACCGTCTTTGCAAGTGGTGTCGATGAAGCCTTATGAAAATTATCCAAAGCACTAATATCCGGAATCGCGAGACTGCTATGCGCAATTCTTTCCGTCCCGCATTTCAATCGCCCTTCGTAGATGAGGTAATTTGACAAAGTCATGATTTCCTCGCACATACGATACTGGTGCTCTAAGTTCACAACCGAGTCTGGATGGCTATCGGACAGCAGCTTGAACAAGCTCACATCCAAACCCCCAGCTTTTGCCTCTTGACTTCGAACCAGCGGTGGTAGCTGGAAATGATCGCCTACGAGAACAAATTTCTTCGCCATTCGGATTGGTCCCACGCACACTGGAAGAGTAATCTGCGATGCTTCATCCACAATGCAGTAGTCGAACACCCTCTCGGTAAACACAATATGATTAATCGAGAGACATGTTGTAGCAACCACTTGAGGACTGTGGAGAGCGTCTTGTATTTCTTCAAAACTCTTCTTTGGCGCGTTCGCAAGGACCGCAAATTTTTGGACTTCCGGGTGAATCTTGGAACCAACACCGAGTCGCAGCACTTTAATCGGATCGTCTTTTATCTTCAATAAAATATTGTCGACGGCGGTGTGCGTGTATGAAGTGAGCAGGACACTCTTTCCTTGGTGCACCAAGGCACGGATGATATGCGCAATCGTTGTCGTCTTGCCAGTTCCGGGCATCCCAAGAACTAAAGCATAATCCTGCGCGCTCATAACCTTTTCAATGGCGTTCTTCTGGTCAACGTTAATTTTGCCTTGACTCGCAGATGGGAGCGGGTATGCTGTCGAGGTAACATTGTACACCGGTGGCGCTAGTTCGACAATGAGTTCTCTCAATCGCGGGTTTCCGTTGGCCTTGACGAGCTCTACCAAATTGTTACGAATGAGCGCCATACCATTGCTAAACTCATCCTTATCGAGGCGATAAGAAGTCTGTGCCTCCTGAGATGATACTGGTGCCCCGTATCTTGTCGTCCCATCTTCTAGAATCTCCATAATCGCTGAGAATGTTTGGTTCTTCGTCTCGTGAAAGCCCGGCTGCCGAACACGGGAATTGTGCAACCTGCGATCAACCGCCACCATGATCCACTTAGAAGATACCTTGGTAACGTATCCCTTTGCCAGTGCAAAATGCCCCTCCTCGTCTGAAATGACGATAGGCTCGCCGACTCCAATCTGAGATTCCAAGAAAGAAAAGGAAGAAGGTGGCTCCCGCTTGACAAACCGATAGTTGAATCGATTGATCTTGGAGGCTACATCGTTTGATATCGGCGCAGATTCCGGTATCATGCTTAGATCACTGAAACATCGCCCAGCGGCTTCCCGCTGTTCGCTAGTCATGACCCACAGCTCTTTCCTGAACTTTTCCATATCCTTCTCTTCCTTCGAAAGCAATATCTCCCATTTGGAAAAGAAATCAGCATGGGTTTGATTAAGATGAGCAGTCTCTTTGGCGAAGATATCACCAACGCCGCTTGACTCCACAGTACCATTTTCCATAGTCCTATGGTATACGAAACATGAAGTTTTAGCATAACATCTCCCACACGTCCGTTTATCTTGCAGCATCGGCGGCAGATCAAGTTTACTATAGATGAATCGGGCCAGATGATTCCTCCCAATCATCAAACCCCTCAACTCATCAGTAAGATTCGGTATTCGAAGCGTTTCAGATGTTTCCGTGTAGTATAGAATACCACAAAGAGACTCGATATCTGAAGAACGTATTATTAGCATAAACAGTATGTTTGAAAGAAAAGATGTTTATAAACTTACCATAACGATCAGACATAAGGAGCGTGTATAGCATTGTCTGAGCTCTATGCGTCATATTCTTGGTGTTCCGCCCGGTTTTCAGCTCAAGCGGAGCTGTTAAAGTCCGAGTCCCCTTTAAGTCCCGTATCTCAATCTCAACTGTTACGTCCATGTTGCCCTTGAGCCCAAATTTTGGAGACCATATGTGCTCCTCGACATCCAAAACCTTCCTAATAGCAAGATTTGAATCTGGAGCTCGGTGTCCCTTGGCAATGGCACCATGCTGCGGCCGAGCAGATACAAACGACTTCGCCCACTCCTGAAGCGGTGGTAATTTTGTCCGTAGGTGATCCGTAGCTGTGCCAGGGGTAACCCGAACAGCATACAAATTTTGCATCTGCGCGGAAAGAATACGGTTAATCTCTTTTTCCAGGAAAGCCGACGAAAAGTCATTCGCGCTTAACGCAGCCTGGAAAAGCTCGTGAAGGATATTTCCGTAAACACTCCACTCCGACGCATCAGAAATAGCTTTGACCCTTTCCTTCAACGTCGCGAGTCGAATGCAATCGAAGGAATCGGCGACTGCCGTGGCGGATAGAAGGATATCTGGGTGAAGAATAAGCATGTTCTGCGTGTTATCGATAATGCAGGTTTCATCGTCAAAGGCTCCTATGACATTGACGACATCGCCTTCTCGTACATCGCAGTCCATCCATGACTGCCGGAGGAGAACTCGTCTTTCCGTCCGGGTTTTCTCGTCTTCTACGCGCAGAGCTTTTTCTGATTTTGTATCTCCGCTGCTTGAAATGTAATCATCTTCGAATACGTCTAGTACCACGAATCTTTGTATAACCCGGGATTTTGCGTCTTTCTTTCGAAACTTAGTGAATTACCCCACTGAAAACTAAACTAGAATATGAACTTACTACTACTTCGTCCGGGTCAAAATCACTTCCGTAGTCGTCCGACGAAGGGCTTGTTACGACAGGTTTATGCTGCTTTGGCAACGAAACCACGGGAGACGCCTTAACAGGCGTTTTGAATTTCTTTTTACTTGGTGATTTAGACGTGCCAGAACTGCCTACAGCTTTAGCGATATCCGCCTCCCAAGCATCATCATCGTCATCTAAATCATCAAGTCCGTAATCGTCCATCTCTTCATCTTGAGCCTCAGACACTACTTCATTGTTCTCGTCTTGCGTAGCATCACACCTGGGTTGAACACTGCGGCTGGTACTCTCAACCAATTCAAACATCTCCTCGTCATCGTCGTCATCTAGTCCATAGTCGTCCGATTTGGGTTCTTGGCAAGGGGCTACGGCAAGAGAAACCCCCTTGGTAACTTTGTTCGAGTCGCTAGAAGGCTTCACAGAATTAGATCGCCTAGATGGTGCTGCCGAAGTCTCTCTCTCCCATGGTCCCGTTTCGACTACCGGAGGAGTAACTTGGGCTTGAATAGAAGAGGTGGCGTCATCAAATCTACCACTGAGAGAGTTTGGCGAAGAATATAGTGCCGGCGGGGCAGTTTCTGATTTCTGGAGGGCGGTGACCTTGGTGTCTTTAAGTTTGGCCAACAGACTCGACACGCGATCGTTGGTAGGATTACGCCCAGGAAGGCCGCCACGTCTCGCCAGTTTCAGCGTGCTCAGAGGATTCTTAGCCTCAGGATTAGCAGCCTCCCCAGTTCTAGGTTCGCCGAGCTTTAGTCGTTTGGCAGGCGCGCTAAAAGATCGTCGCAGTGCGGAGGGTGAATCGCCAATATCCGTTGGCGCGCGCGGCGAGCTCCCATCGAAGATACTCTCCCCTTTGACAGTGGAGACACCGGCGCTAGGATGTTCCTGAAGCCTTCTAGTCCAAGCATCCTCGAACGGATTCGTCATTGGTGTCTTGAGGGCAGACGAAGATATGTCGAACGCCAACTGAGTTCCCACACGCTTACTAGCACGGGGTGTATCAACGGGTGACGAGCTTCGTGCTCTCTTCTTATGCACCACGGCCCGACCTTTCCCTCTTCGTAAAGGGGTACCATCCGGCTGTCCCTGCGACTTTTTCGGGGAGTTCTTCCAGGAGACTCTATCTTCCGGAGAAGCCTCTTCATTAGATATAGTGACAGACGGTGTCATATTGGCCTGGGTTAACAAGTCATTCAAAGCATATCGATGTTGTGGAGTCGAGGGTATGTTATTGGTTCCTCGGGATGTCGAAAGGTTGGAATCGGGAGCCGTCTTTGACCCGGCTTTGTTAGCCTTGGTAACAGTAGATTGGTCTCCCTGGAAAGAAGTTTTGGGTTCTGGTTTTAAGTTCTCTTTGCGGAGGACCGGTGGCGAGGAGTCAATTGGCGCAGCAGGTAGCTTAGATATATCATCTTGAGGCTCGGCAGACTTCGAGATATGTTCAACTTCGACGGATTGCTTCCGAACGGGAGCAGCGTTTTTGTGCGCAAAGGATCCTAACTTTTCCTTTGTCTTCGCAGAGACTAATACGGGCTCCGAGTTGGTCTTCTTGAGGGGCTGGCCAGCCAGTGGCTTTGGGACTCCATTATTGGTATTGTATCTCCTAAATCCAAGACGGTTTTCCGGACGGGGCTAGATAGATGCAAGGTTGTCAGTAGATCTTCTAATGAGAGTTGGGAATAGGGATTCAAATACAGCAGCCGAGTGATCCTGATCCAAAAAGCTGGTAGTCCGTTTAGACATTATAGGTGTGCGAGTTGAATAGTACGTAGCAAAAGAAGGAGCGCTTGCATCGAGGGGACGAAAGGCAAAGGGCTAAAGAAATGCAAACAGAAGAAAGACGCCGATGAAGAGATGCCAACAAAAACGCAATGGAGCAAATGCAAAGTCGAAGAAGGGCCGTCTATGTATCCATCACCGAGGCTGGTTCGGCAGACGATGGCGAGGTTGATGAGGTTGAGGTGTTCTGAATTCCGAAAACGACGTTAAATTGGACTCCCAAAACGGGCAGTCAAATTGGTGTTTTGAAAATACGCGTGTTAATTTTGGCTGCTGTAAACAAACGCTGCCAAGCAACCCGCCGCATTCCCTTTCGGCTGTCGTTACACCCTGCAAACTCGACCTCCCCCAACACATCTCCGCGCATCGCACGGTTGCTGCAGGACAGTCAATATCAATTGAATTAATTGTTTGCGCCATTATATGCTATGTTTCAGCCTGTAGACCACTGTGCTATGGTCTACTCGTCCGGTGCATTATATTCTCCATTATTATAGCAATAACGACTAGCAAACGAGCCCGCCAAGTGCCCGACGTCACACCCGATCGATCCCCCAAGCTGCACCGAACGTGGGGCGGACCCAATACTCAAGTAATTAATTCATGGTGGGGGCCAGAGCCAGTCGGTCCAGGCCGGCTCACATGCACAAACAAGCATCAAGCTAGCGAATGCGGCGACAGAACCATCGGCGATAACGGCAGGTGAAAATTTACCCCATACTAAGTAATTTTTTTCCCTCTTAGCCCGCCGACCTTGTCAGAAGCAAAAAAAAAAACACTAAAATAAATAAGATAAAAATCGGAGAACGTACGGGGTAAGCGTGATTTTTGATGGTTCCGTCAGAAGCTACTCTTATCTGTATCATAACCATATAAATAAAAGCATCTGTCGTCTGACCTTTAAATTTTGCCTGCTTCCTCTCTCCATTCCCTATCCCACCAACGACGACATTTAGACGTTTTCGACTTTGGCAAGGGTGGTAGCACTGTCGCACAAATAACATTTCAACCTCGGAACGACCTGTCCTTTTTCGTCGCTCTTCCCACACAAAACCAACACCCACACGACACATATCCACCCAATAGCAAAAATGTCGGAAAAGAAGCCGCTCCCCTTCATCTACAACTTCGCGGCCGGTGCCGTCGCCGGTGTGTCCGAAATCCTGGTCATGTACCCACTTGACGTCGTTAAGACCAGGATACAACTGCAAGTCGGCGGCGCGGCAGGCCCCGACGCCTACACCGGTACTCTTGACTGTTTCCGCAAGATCATCAAGAATGAGGGTTTCAGCAGATTATACCGCGGTATCTCCGCCCCGATTCTCATGGAGGCACCCAAGCGTGCGACCAAGTTCGCAGCGAACGACTACTGGGGCGCCGTCTACCGCAAGGCATTCGGAATGAAAAAGACCAACCAACCGCTCGCCGTCCTGACTGGTGCGACTGCTGGTGTGAGCGAGTCCTTCGTCGTCGTTCCGTTTGAATTGATCAAGATTCGGTTGCAGGATCGTGCCTCGGCCGGCAAGTACAACGGCATGGTTGATTGCTTTGTCAAGTTGGTCAAGGCAGAGGGTGTTCTTGCTCTCTACAACGGGTTGGAGAGCACAATGTGGCGCCATTTGGTCTGGAACGCTGGTTACTTTGGCTGCATCTTCCAGGCTAAGGAGCTGCTGCCAAAGGCCGAAACGAAAAAGAGCCAGATGATAAATGATGTGATTGCTGGTGGCGTCGGTGGTACTGCTGGTACTATCTTGAATACTCCGTAAGTAGATTCTTTATAAATGACTTTAATGCGAGAGGTATTCCTAACACTGCTCCTTTTAGTTTCGACGTCGTCAAATCTCGTATTCAAAACACAGTCAAAGTCAAGGGACAAATTCCAAAGTACAACTGGACCATCCCATCACTCGCAATCGTCGCCAGAGAAGAAGGTTTCGCTGCTCTATACAAGGGTTTCCTGCCCAAGGTTCTCCGTCTCGGACCTGGTGGTGGTATCCTGCTCGTCGTGTATACCAACGTGATCGAATTCTTCGAAAAGGCCCGTGACAAAGCTCAGGAAGCTGTCACCACAACCTCTTCCTAGATTTTCCTCGTTTCCAATAATATTTACAAATTAATTCTCGTTCCCATGTTATACCCATACCTACTGGTCCTTTCTTTATGCATAGATATAGAGGGGCACGGTTCCATCATACAACGGTGTATCTACGTTTCTTAGATTTCAAACGACCTTTCTGGCTCTGTCATCCATAGCGCTACTTCCTGTACAACCTTGATGACTTTTTCCCTACGATTTTCCTGTATATACCTCGCATTTTACTTGCCAATAGGAATATTTAGAAATCTATAACCGTTAAAACAATCATGTACATGCTATCGTACATTAACGCTTTTTAAAAATTTCCAAACCCAGACCGTATATATACCCTACCAGCATCCCGCGAATTCCCAGATCATAAAAAGTCATTACCATCAGCTTCCTTACAAAACCATGCCTCCTCTTACTCCTTCGTCCGAACATTCCTCTCCTCCGGCTCCAGAACATGCTTATGCACCACCTCTGTAACCAACTGCCTCAACTCCTCTTGCGTGAACTCTCCCGGTCGTGACGCCAACTCCTCAATCTTTCTCTTAAACTCCTCGTCCACAGGCTCCATCTCTTCCATCGCCTCGTCCACCGACCTAACATTGACTGCGATCCCTTTAGGCGGCGATCCAGGGTCTGCAGCTACTCCTTGTCGTGTCGTTTCCTTAGACGCTAACGAGCGAAGATACGCAGCGACTAACGGGTATGTATCGTCCATTTCTATGGCTTCGACAGCCTATAACTCCCGAACAATATATCAGTAAATTTAAACTTCATTAATCCCACGATTTCTTTGACGTGTATGACAAGATAGAAAGGACATATTTTCGTTTCGAAAACATACTGTAACTCCCTCGTCATTCTGATGCGTCCAATCACCGCCCAACTCCTCAACGATACACCTCGCAACCTCCACAGTCTCAGCCGTAAATAGCGGCGTGTCCCCGTCCTCGTCGCGGATGTTGATGTTCCCACCGTGCTCGTTCACCAGTTTGCGAAGGAGGTCGAGGTGGCCGTAGGATGCAGCGGCGTGGATCGGAGTGTATCCGTTTTCGTCTCTGCCGTTTACGAGCGCCGGGTTGGAGGCGAGATAAGAGAGGACTTGCGCGGTATTGCCATCGGAGGCTGCGATCCAAATGTTCATCATTTTATTTTGTTTATTTGACGGCTTGGGTATTTAATGTATATGGTAGGTATGGTGGGGTGAAGGAAAGTGGGATGTTGGACGCCAAGAGATTTCGCGGGGTGAAGAAATGGAAAGAGAATTTTGAAGTTTCGCGCGCCGCGAAGCGAGAAATACAAGACACTCGTGAAATTGTTCCATGATCACGGCAGAGTATGGCAAATTTTAATTGTATAGTAGAATTGTCTATTGATTTTTTATCACTATTGTACAACTGTATATACACATCTATCGCCCGAGGATATCCTCGAGATCATCATCGATGCCTGCGCCTGTCCCCCCTCGCACTGCCGTTTCTAACGGTACTTGCTGAACGGGTTTCCGAGGTTTATCCCAGTCATCGTCATCGTCATCATCTCCAAAAATTTGAGCAAGACTACGTGATTTCGACTCTGTCCTCTCCCCAGGATCAGATATGGGCTTGTCCTGTTTCTTCGACCGCAAAACCCGCATCGGTTTCCTATAACCGGGTCTTTTATGCTCGGGCGTCATCTCAACGATTGGCCGCCTACTTATAGGGTTTTCAGGCCGAGCAAAGTTCTGTTCCTTTGCGTCCGTAACCCGCGCGTGGTGCTGCAAAAGCTGTGCCGCATGTTCGAGGGTGAAATCGGCGATAGGCCGCCAGGAAAGAAAGTCAACGTCTTCGTCATCTTCGTCTTCTAATTTCTCGAACCGGTAATATTCGCCCAATTCGTTCGCTTTTGTCCATTGCTCGTGCATATCGCCCTCCAGAAGCCCCGTATATCTTCCAAAGGCAACTGGCGCCTCATCCGGGTTATCGGATGCTGGTTTGAAATACTTCGCAACCAAATTCGACCTGACCATAGTCAGGACCTTATCAACTTTTTTATCGGCCTCCTGGGAGCTCTCCTCCGTCGGCTTCTCAGTCAACTTCTCCATCTGCTTCCCCGTCTGCTTCTCCGTCTGTTCTGGCAAAGTCTTTTTCGACGGCTTTTTCTTCTTTTGTTTCCTCTCTTTCATCTCGGTAACAAATTCTATTTTTTCATCTCCGTCCTGCTTCCCGGCGAGAAAATATATTCGCGGAGGTCTGTGTTCGCTGACTTTCCTGCCGAACATCTTCACAATCCTCTCCTCTCTGCTATAGTTAGCCATCTCCTTCTCCTTGACCCTTTCCGACTTCATTCGCTTCAACAACTGCCCCCGCCTACTCCTAAACTCATCCATCTTCTTCATATTCTCACCGCTCCGCTGCCACGCCACAACCTGCGTGACGAACATCCTACGCCTCAGTTCGTTCAACGTCTTGATGACAACGGTACTCCACTTGCTTTTGTCCGTTTGCTCTTCCTTCCTCCACTTTTCATCCGCATTTACACGTAGATGGTCCTCAAACGTGTCCTCGGCGAGTGCCATGCTCCGCAGATCCGTCAGATATTCCAGTCGTTCCTCCCGTTTGATCTTGCGCTTTAACATCTTATTCAGCATGCCGGAAAGGGATGCGGGCTGCCGAGTGCCAGTGTAACGGATGTGGGGGATGGTATTCCCGCCAAGCAGAGAGGGTTTATACCGTAACTCTCGTGGGAGTTTCTGGATGTATGGGCTTATTTGTTTCGTCGGTTTAGGCTTCGGCGCGGGTTGGATGGTGATGTTGGCGGCTTGCATGCGGCGGAGGGGGGCTTCGCCGGACTGACGGTAGAGATTGATGAAGGCGGTTATGCGGGCGACTTCGATGGGGTCTGGAGGATTTGCAGTAGCGAGACGGAGACATCGTTCGGCTTTGTTAGCGAGGAGGAGAGCCGCACGGACGGAGGAAACTTTAGGGTCGACATTGCTGTGTTTACGGAATTCGCGAACGATGATGGATTTCACGGTATGACTGAGGGGTGGAGGTTTGTGAGGTGAGGATTGCTCCGCGGCCTCGCCATTGTGAAGGGGAGGCGAGAAAGAGACGAGGTCATCGGCTACGTGTCGGGTGTGGGCGAGCAGTCTACGGTATATGGCGAGACCTGGAGAGAGGCACGTGGGGTTAGCATTCGGGAGGTAAAAGGGAATGATTTGAGAATTGAATTGAAGAAGGGAACCGACATGCTTCACGGTGGCCTACATTGCGGTGTAGAACGGCTGTGGTGGTATTCGGAAAGCGCATCTAAGGATGCTGGGGACCGGGTGCGGTATGTTATGGCGGGCAATACGGACCATCCTTCGGAGTTCAAGATGGTTGGAAAGCAGAAAGAGATTTTTGGTTTGTGCGTGATGTTGGTGGTCGCTAAAACGGTTAGCTGGAGAGAAACAAACCCGTTTAAGCTCTTAGAACGTCATGACGGACGACTTGCGATTAGAATCAGATTGGGAAGGGAGAAAGGAGAATGATAATGGGAAGAGAAATAGAGAATAGATTCGCTGCTGCTGGTGTATGCATAGGTTTCATTACATCGTAAGTGAGCACAGCACAACTTGGAGATCGAGCGAGCTGCGCCGGGGTACTACAAAATAGGTTCAACAGAAAACGCCAAAAACACCTTCAGGATCCGGCCATCTCAGTGTATGTCCAACTGTGTATGAGCCCATCTTTCCCATGAGTTTATAAAGAGGGTTTATTGTGTATATTGTTTTTGTTCGCTTGCTCTAACGAGGAGGGATACTCATGCGTTTTCCTAGCTAGTAGGTGCTGCCCTCCGGTGCTTGGGGGAGCTTTCTATTGCTCGGGTGGGCCATGGATCTGTTCGACATGTGAGCGGGCGGTCCCAGAAATAATAAGAATCAGCATTTCGAGCTACCTTCGCAACTCTACGAGGACGTGTTCCATGGTGTAGTCGCGCTTCCATTGAGCGAGGCAGGTCAGTTGCGTCGGGATGACCTAGAATTTAAGAGAATGAGATTATATTGTCTATGCTTATGCTTGAGCGGCCATTTGCACACCTGGCCGGTATTCTGATCCACGCATGGCAGATTGACTCTGGAGATGAACTGGACAGATGGGGGCACGTCCGGGTAGTTCTCGTCGCAGTGGAGCTTGACGCTGTAGATGCGGTTTTCATGGACGCTCTGTGGCAGCCGGGGTGGGGTTGATTAGAATAAGAGTACGGGGTTCACATCTGGTATGGAGGGGTCGAAGCGGGGCAGGGGACGCACATGAGGAGGACCGAGGATGGTGCCGTTCCAGTTGGACATCATGATGTCGTCTCCATCGTCCAGACCGAGAGAGCACGCCTCTACGAGTTACACGAGTGTTATCAGTTCCCCCGGTGTTCTTCTTCTCGAGTTGGCAGCTGTGATGCTGTTGCTGTGGGTATACATCACGGCTGATGCGTGTTTGGCTCTTACCGGCGCCCTGGCCCTTCTCGCCCTTCTCGAGCTCTTCCAGCAGCCGGAAGTTTCTTGGGACCTTGGATGACATGTTTTTGTGTATTGTACCCGGTATCAGAGGAGGAAATATCAGCTATCCGCGGTGGTCGCTAGGAGGTAGTCTGTGAATATGATAATAAGAGGAAGAGGAAGAAGAGGAAGAGGTGCTCGCGTGGTGGGGCCAAATCGGGTGGCTGATTAGCTGCCTCGTCTAATTGGATTGGGGCCACCGTTTGTCCTTACGCCGGGACGCGCAGAGACACCACCTCTCCCGTTCATTGTCTACGTACTTGCACACATACTCAAGTACTCGTACTTCTGTATTATTGTATTAAAAGCGTATTAATATTCTGCTTGTGGGTATCGACGTCATGTTCACATAGCGACCCTCGTCGGCATTTATGAGACTATAGCGCTCCTCACGCCCGCCGGACCACCTCTGTCGTCACCGCACCGCCACGGGAACCCAACCGGCCCACGATGACCGCCCAAATCCTCACCAACGAGCTCGGCCTGCTGCTCACCGAAGCTAAGCGCCGCAGCGGCGACCTCAGGGCTGCAAGTTTACCGTTCTATTCCATCAGCTTGTGTATATTCGCGGTTCACTCCTTTTGTTTACGTTGCTAATTGTAGTCGGGTTCCGCGCGTAGACCACAGAGAAATCACTCGCCGAACTCAAGATTCTCTCCTCGAGCCCCGAAAATGAAGTCGCACGGGGTATGGCAATCGATATACAGCTTTCCAGAGTGATATATCCTGCATAGAAGTTGTGACTGAGCTCTACGTAGAACTTTCGCGGAAACCGCATTTCCCCTCGCCGTTTATACTCGCTTGCGCCTCGAAGCACCCGAGGCTCACCGCCATGGGAATCAGCTGTCTCCAGCGTCTGATTGTAGCCAAAGCGCTCTCTCCGGTGCGCGCACCTATTCACTCCCTATATCTGGCGGATTATATGCTGAACATAATATAGGCGAGATTAAAAGAGGTGCTGGACGCCTTCAGGGACGCTGTAACCCTCGGTCCGCCTCCCCCATTCATACACCCCCAACCAACTGGCCTGGCGTACTGATTCTCACGGACAGGCCCCGATATCCAGCTCAAAATCCTACAAGCCCTCCCCTCGTTACTACAGAATTACGCCGCAAGCATCGAAGGCCCGTACCTTGAAGAGGCCCTGACGATATGTTCAAGTTTGCAGGGAACAAAAGTTGCTGTCGTCAACAGCACAGCCGCTGCTAGTGAGTCTGCGGTCGTACCTGGCGCAAAGGGGGGCATCTGGCTGATATGATGCGCAGCTTTACAACAACTGATAATATCGGTCTTCGATAAGGTCGCCTCAGAAGATGGTACTATTATACCTTATGATTCTGAATAACGCCCCAGGAGGCTAATTTGAAAAGATAAGGCATCTGAAATCCCCACGACCGGAGATGTCTCCATAGACGGAGAGACTATATCATTGCGCCCAGCTGCGATAGACGCCTATAAGGTATACCTTTATGCCCCATCTTTCGATATTTTGCTCTGTAGCTAAGCATATATAGGTCTTCCAAGACCTTTGCCTGCAAACCGAGGGGCAGAAACCCCAGCATGTCCAGTTCACACAGATACCCCAACCTTTCGGCCTAGAGCTCATAGAATCCGTCTTATCCAACCATTACGAAATCTTTTTGTCCCACAAAGAACAAGCTCATATCGTCAGAGCACGGGTCGCCCCATTCGTCATACGGTCACTCTCCAACAAGACAAACTTCCCAATCGCTGTCCGAGTTATCCGAATATTCTACGTTCTTATCCGACGCCATCTATCGATTCTCGAATCCGAATGCGAGGTCGCCCTTGGTCTGTTAATGCACATGCTAGACCCGGACACCGGTCCGGGATGGAAACGAGCACTGTGTATGGAAGTTGTCAGAGGTCTCTTCGCCGAATCGTCGTTAATACGAAGACTATATAACGTATACGATGCTCAGAAAGATAAACGGCCGGTGCTGAAAGAACTCACAGCCATGCTAGCCCGTCTCGCTACCGAGAAGCCGAGTGTCATAGGTCTGGGAACACAGTCGTCAATCCCCATGGACCAGAATACTCTGAGAAACATTTCTAATGAACAGCTAGCCATGGAAGCTGGTGGTGTCGCTGGTATTATTGGCGGTGCAGTTGGAATGAGTGACGGCACAGCCCCGGGTCTGAGCCCACATTGGAGCTCCGTCCGAGTTCCCTGCATCGAACAATTGGACAAAACAGAGCCGCCGTCTACACCGGAGTCATATCTTTACGCCTTGGTTCTCAGCTGCGTGAACAGTTTCTCGGAAGGTCTGGCAAAGTTCATACTTCCTCTAGCCAGTCCCTTGCCAGAGGCCAAGCCTTCCAAGAAACGTAGACTAAAGGTTGCATCGCAAAAGGCTATAATCGCTAACGACAGCGATGCTACTAGTGGAGGGGAGACGCCGAGTGGGACACCGCCCAATACGATATCTAAAAAGAGTTCTAGTATGAAGAGACGGTTTCAAGGCATCCTCAACCCACTTACCCTAGAAGACCACCCTTTGGCAACGGAGATCCAGACAATTGCATCGATCGTTGACAGCTGTTGGCCTGCGGTCTTGGCGCTCTACTCGACGTATCTATACGCGACGCTGGATAACGATTACTATCATAGTTTAGTACGCTCTCTGCAAAAGTTCACACAGGTAGCAGGTGTTCTAGATCTCGGGACACCAAGGGATACATTCCTCACGACTCTGGGGAAAGCTGCGGTCCCGCCGCAAGTCCTCTCCTCGCACGTTGCTTACTCTGGCCATGGCGATGCCTCTTCTGCTTCCAAAGGCGATCCATCTACTGCGCCCTCGACTCTCAACATCCCTGGAGCCGACTATAAACCCCTCCCTCTCAACGTTCGCAACCTAATATGCCTAAGAGCTCTACTAAACGTAGGGACAGCGCTTGGTACGACGCTTAAGGATTCTTGGACAATCGTGTTGGAAGCCTTGCAGCAGACAGACTACATTCTCCAATCGACGTATCGTGCTTCGACGAAATCGTCCGCCCAATCCATCAAATCGATGGATTCGCAAAGGTCTGTCAACGAAGGCCAAACAAATCTATCCAACGTTGGGCCTGAAATTGCAGCAGTGGAAGGAACTTCACAGAAGCTATTCGAAAGTACAAAAGAATTCAATAACGAAGCCTTCCGTTCCTTCCTGGCTGCGCTGTGCGAGCTGCTAGCGCTGGACGAACTATCATCGGACACCACTACCGACCCGGATTCACCAGAAGCTAAACGTGATCGTAAAGTTCTGCCCGTATCTCCGAGCTTCGGCCAACATCGGTTAAGCACATTTGGAATGCGGCGGAAATCCTCATCGGCATCATCGATAGATAATACTTTTGTGATATCGAAGTTGGGCGAGTTAGTCCAAGTAAATATCGAGCGCTTGATAACCGAGGACGCCGATGATAACGGATGGAACACCATCCAGCACTACCTTTTGCTCGCTTCGACAACCAGAGGAGTCGAAGGCGCGATAAGACTGAAAGCCTCGGATATTCTACACGAGTTTGTGATATTGGCCGCGAGGACACTTAACCCGGAAACCCCGGGAGCGATTGACATCCAAGAGCGGATTTTGAAATCCTTACTAAAAGAGCTTCAGGGGCTCGAGGAGGCGAGTCAGGCGAGTACCGATGTACACAGCAATACCGTCAAGCTGGTGGATGCGGACATTCACAAATCAGCTCTCGAAGCACTCACTACGATGCTAGAGCAGTCTGGTGAGAATCTGAAAGCCGGTTGGGGTATTCTATTCAGCATAATGAATACCGCGTTCAAGCCCTCGGTAGAAGGAAAGACGTTCCGGCCAGCTGGGAAATCGATACGGTTGCTGAAAACTTCTTTCGCATCTCTTCAGCTCATATGTACCGACTTCCTTGGCCTCCTGCCAATTGATTGTGTGTTGGTTCTTATAGACACATTATATTCGTTCTGCGCGCAAGTGGATGATCTGAATATTTCTTTGACCGTATGCAAGTCTCTTGATTCAAAATACCTGAATAAGTAGCTAATAGACCTCAACAGACAATCACCTACTTCTGGAATATTTCAGACTTCCTCCAACGCCAAAAAACTGACAAAGAAAGCGAACATGACTTTCCGAACACCGACAAGGAGCTCTTAGATGCCGTCCGAACACAGGGCTCCAGTACTAGCATGGTGCTCTGGCTTATCCTCCTTCTCAGACTAGCAGAGATTACCAAAGATCCGCGATCCGAAGTACGAAACGGCTCGATACAAACGTTGTTCCGCATATTCGACTCGTACGGCCACATTTTGGGACCGAAAGCGTGGGGCTCATGTTTGAATATAGTAGTGTTCAAAATGATGTCGACGACGGAAACCCTCCTCCAGGAGGGCAACCTGCCACCTTCGGAACGCAAGCAGTGGGATGAGACTGTTGTGCTGATACTCAAGGGCACTAGTAATCTCTATACTAATTTTCTGAACGTATTCCAGCTTTTGTCCAGTTTCGATAAGATATGGAGCACGTACATTCAATACTTACGTCATCTACTAGGCTGGCGGAGTTTTGAGGTTACAAAAACTGTATACAAAGAACTCGCGCGGCTGCTTGAAAAAGCTACAGCGTCCGAGGAGATCTCTATTCTATCGAAGCGGCAGGCGTGGGATCTTTGGGCGCTACAGGGTCGGAATCTAGTCGAAGGCGTCGAAGAAGGCAGTCAGAATAATTCCCAGGAAACACTCACGGCCTTCATTAATACCTTCAAACCGCTGTACAAACTGATGGGTCCGATCCTAGAAACAGCAGATGTCCAACAAGCCTTGGGCGTCTTTCGGGATTGCATGCTCTACCCCGAACTGCCGGCATACTTTTTCGACGTAGAGACCCTGAGTGCCCTTCAGGCTTCGATACTCGACTCGATCAAGACTATAAGCACGCGATCGACCGACTGGACATCATTGATACTCAAGGAGTTTGCATTCCTCAGTCGCCTTCCGTATAAGACACCAGCCCCGTCGGATAGCAAAGCCCGGAAGCCGTCGTACGTAGCCGTATCCTCGACCATCCTCGCATCATTGTCTGGGCTATGCCTTAAACACGCAAGCGCGGGACCAGATATCTACGACAGCGGAGCGATATCGGATGTTTTAGACGCCCTGTGTGAGCCGATTCAATTGAAATATAGGTTCCACGCGGGAGCGACAACAAAACGGGAGACGCTGTGGATTCAAGCTACCCGGGTGTCATTGGGTATTCTATCAAACCTGATACCGATATTGGATGCGATGCACCTTGCCGACAACAGAAAGGTCGACATTTGGGATAAGATTGTGAATATCGCGTCTGCGGTTGTTACGGCGGACTGCGATGACGAGGATGTGGACATCGTTCTAAGGGATGAGGAGTTTGATATATCCGCGTTCGCGAAGGTGCGCGCACTGGTGATACCGCGGCTGGGGAGGGAGTTTGTGCCGTTCGAGGTGAAGGAACGGTATGTGGAGAGTATTTTTAATGCGTCGTTATTATACAAGATTTCGGACGGGGAATTGGGGATCAGCTTTAAGCCGGGGAAGAGGAAGGCGGAGCAGCTGTTCGGATGCACGAGTGATTTGGAGCTGGAGAGGAGGAGTAAGGTTAGTTATAAGTGTCTGGATGAACTGTTTGAGCTATGTGGAGAGAAGGAGGACAGTAGCGGGGAGTGGGAGTCACTAGCAAAGGTGGCGATTCCATGGATGTTGGTTAGGGTGTCGGTTGTGCTTAGGAGGTTTGCAGCTGTAAGTTATAATTCTGTGTGCTTTAGTTTAATATCTGAAAGCTAACAATCTGGATTATTAGGATCAACCATTACGAGGAAGGACACCGCAGCCACGCTGTCAGCGCAAAGAAATAATTTACATCATGGACAAATTTACACGGCTACAGTGTGCCAATTTTGACAGTGGCGCCGCGGAGTTAGTGACGTCTGTGGAAAGCACGAAGCGACATTTGCTGGTGATGTTTCCATTTATTTCTCAGGCGGTCAGGGTGGCAACGGCGGACAGCGAAGTTCTAGCGCTTCTCACGAACGCGCTAAATGAGATTGGGAGTATGCACTGAATTGAAGGGTGCTGGTGTATTTGTTTCCTTAGAACGCTTGCTTCGAAAATATATATGATATCCAGGCTCTCAGTTCGCTTATGTATGGGTCTCGCAAAAGTTATAGACATTCATTGCATTTGGGTATCATATCATATATACTTGTAATCACAGATACTACTTGGTAAAATCTCTCTTAACGATGGTCTACGGCTCCTCGGATGGTGGGGTTTTAAATCCTTCAAAGTACTATTACGAATGGTAGTGTTAGTGCGGTATTTGAATATCGGGTTCAATTGGGATATCGAGCCTACCTTTCTTCTGAACGGGTTCAAGGCGTCAGCAGTACGAGAAAATCTCTCCTCTGCAGAGCCAATATCCAGAGTGGTTCCGGATTCCAACTTCTCACCATCTGTACTTTCGTAATGGTTACCAGATGTTCGGGTGTATGTCAACAACCTCCGTGCCCCTATCAATCAATACTTCGTTAGCAATCTCGCTATATCTTTTTTATTATATCGGAAAGGTTCATACATTTATTAAAACTTTGAATACAAACTGACTCTAGCTTTAGATTCTTGTGGGTTGGAATCGAAAACTCGTGGGTATCTTCATCCGCTGTTGGGAGCCAGATACACAAACGCCCACCAGGAACTAGATGCGTCGATGAAAAGTTCATTATATCGTCCAACATTTTATCAAAGCTATATGGCTTTTTCGGCGGAATAAAGTCTTTCAACCTGTAATTCCAAAATAACATGTTAGGACCCTCTCCTTCTTTTCGGAATCACAAAGTACTCACGTATGTTGCGCGACCCCATCCTTCATAATCGGCACCTTAGGCCTCAACGGGTCTCTACTTCCCAAAACCTTAAGCCCCTCTCTAACCCCATACGGCGGATCGCAGATAATCGCATCGAATATCTGCTCGTTCCTCTCCCCTTCTTGACTACCAAACCTCCCCAATGGACTATTCGTCAAATCGCTGACGAACATATCCCCATATCGATCCATGATCCCATACTGCTCAAAATTACTCCTCAGATCCTTCCCCGGTTTATTCCCACGGATCATCCGTCCATCGATATCAGATCCGAACGTGACCCCGCCGAAGTGTGCACACGCCACCGCGAAGCTACCCGTGCCCACGAAGGGGTCATAAGCTAGTTTTCCCGTAGACACGAGCGCCATGTTTGCTGTTACCAGGGATAATTCTGCGTCCATGGATGTGGTGCCGATGTAGTTGCGTTTCTTGAGGTCGTATACTTCTATCGCATCTCTGTTCGAAGTCCCTATCAGACGGCCGAGGTATAGTTGGTGCGGTTCGGGGAGGTGGGTAGGGTTACACGATGGCGTGGCAGCAATTTCCTCAAAGTCTAGGTTGAGGGCAGCGAAGCGGGATGGGTCTTCGATGGAGCGGGCTTCATAGTCTTCCATTACGACGAAGAGCTCGTCTGGGTTTTTCATACGGATGGGCCCGTCGAAACCGAGATAAGAGAAGGACTCGATTAGTTTACGTTTGTCCGATTCTGGGCGGTTGCCGTTAAAGGATTTGAAGAGGAATTTGAAGGAAGGGTCCTTGTAGAGGTGCCAGAGGTGGGAGGTGCGTTTTCTGATATCAGCATGGAGAGATTCGTAGGTGTATCCGGAGCCCCAGAGCTCGTAGATATCTTTGGTGAGGATTGATCGTGATATAAGTTTTTGGGCATCGACATTCGACTTTAGAGCTATTCTTGCGAATGCTGTCTTTTGTTTCATAGGTGTTAATATAGAGTTCCCCTTATAACATTATTTGAATGGAGGGGCATTATTTAAAATACCTTGTCCGAGTAGTATAGAAGTTTGTATTCGATATTAAATAATGTGGCTAGAGACTCCAGCTCCGGCTTTCGAAAGGTCTCATGCACCTGGGCAAAGTGGATAATATATTCCTTCATGGGAGCGGGGAGGTCGCACACTGGCGAAAGAGTCTCTTCTGTTTCCACCATGGCTTCGGAATTGCTATAGAAGAAGAGTCGGCGTTTGGTGTTTCCTTTAAACAGTATCTCATACGATGGCTTTCCTATATATATTTCGTTAGTCATAAATTCAATGCAGTCCTAAGTGTATATGGAATTGTGTATATATGACTACGCACGGGTAATAAATGCACGACAGCTGCGCGGAAGAACCCCGGAGAGAACGAACATGTAACTAGCAGACTATCTCCTCTTTGCTATTACCGGCGGTGGTATTTTATGCATACGAGCCCGGTATCCCAATCGGAGTGCCGCTGTGGAGATGTTGGCTTTGGAAATGTTGTTGTGTGTGGGCTTTTGAGGTTCGTTCGTCAAGGTTTTTAGCGAATCGACAACATCACCAAAAGAACTTCAAATATAATCCGACGGCCCTCGACGCCTCAACCGACACTGACCCATCGCTACCCATTGGCGCCGCATAGGCCCAGCGGGAAGATCTAAATAGTCTTCTACAGTTCTTCGACGTAAAATCACAGTGGGAGCCGAGACCACTTTCTCTCGGTAGGTCTCCACCAGACCACACCAGTATATCATATATCGGCCCCACCACGAGCCTCTGTTCGACACCATGCTCGCCGGATCAGCTTCGATCACACGGCTGCTCGGCCGCAGCTGTAGCTCCGCATCGAGTATCTCGACATGTCGAGCCTTCAGCGCCGTCAAGGTGGCATACCCACGCCACCGACGTTCGTATGCCACAGTCACTGAAAACCCACCAACCTCAATACCGATCTCTACGTTCGAGAGTCCCTTCGCCAAACCCCCAGATCGAACAGAGGAAACAGTCCGCATGAGAACCTACAAACCCCGAACACCCGGTCTACGACATCTCCGACGTCCCGTTAACGATCACTTGTGGAAAGGCAAGCCGCATTACCCGCTCACAATACCCAAGAAGGGCCACGGCCTCGGCGGCAGGAACAATTCGGGACGGGTTACAGTTCGTCACCGCGGCGGCGGTCACAAGAGAAGAATAAGAACCGTGGACTTCAGCAGGATGAAACCCGGGCTGCACACAGTCGACAGAATCGAATACGACCCCGGCAGGAGCGCACACATCGCTTTAATTACAAGACAATCAAACGGCGACAAGAGCTATATCTTAGCTGCGAACGGACTACGTGCGGGTGATAAAGTGCAGAGCTACAGGGCTGGTGTGCCGGAGGATCTGTTGGCAAGTATGGGTGGTGTTATCGATCCTGGTATGCTTGCCGCAAAGACCGCATGGAGAGGAAACTGTCTACCGCTACGGTATATCCCAATCGGCGCGGTCATCCACGCCGTCGGTACGATGGTGAACGGGCCAGCGAAGTTTTGCAGAGCAGCAGGAACATACGCGACAGTAGTTGCGAAGGACGAGGTTCGAGGATTCGCAATTGTGAGGCTGCAGAGCGGTGAAGTCCGACGGTTCATGATTGATGCTGCTGCGACGGTGGGTGTCGTCAGCAACCCGACGTGGAGACACCGGCAGCTTGGAAAGGCTGGGCGGTCGCGATGGTTAGGTATCAGGCCAACCGTGAGAGGTGTCGCTATGAACGCATGTGAGTCGAATACCCCACGCCACGTTATGCAAGCTAGCCGTCTTTTGTTTTTTGCTTCAATTTCAATCACCGAAATGCGAAATAACTTTCTTTCTGGTTACATTCGAAGCGCGTCTTGTTGTTCTTGTTATGCAAGCCATTGGGCCCGAACGTTCCCACATATCCCGAAATTGAAGAGAAGCTGACTCATCAAAAACTTTCAATGCTCTAGGCGATCATCCACACGGTGGTGGTCGAGGCAAGTCCAAGGGTAACCGTCACCCGGTGAGCCCTTGGGGTATACCGGTAAGGATTACTCAGCCCCTAACGTTATATATCCAACAGACACCACAAGAAGCACCACATGCACACGTATTCACGTTATCTGAAACTGACGAATCCCTTTGTTTTTCTCGCTAGACGAAATCTGGATACAAGACGAGGAAGGTGGGGAAGAAGAACCCGTGGGTGGTGCAGGAGCGGCCGCGTGGGAAGGAGAAGGAGAAGATGTAAGATATTAGTACTATTATGTGAGGGAAATGATTTAGGTTATTTTCATTTTTTCGGTGGTTCATGTGTGTACACGTAAGATATATACCATGTACCTTGTATATAGAAATAGCAAACGAGAAACAAAAAGAACACCACTCTATTGACACGGTGTCGATAAGTAATTGTGTTTTGTATATAATAAATACTATTCAACGGGATGAATAGAATGAAGGGTCTGAATGGGGGGTAGGTTGCTCTCGTAATCACAATACCGAAAGAAGGCAAGTTTTACGAGGTACGGCCAAATCGAGGTACTTGAGAGCGCACAGCGGAAGCTTTACAGGCTATTTTGTCCCTGAAAATGAAATAGCGAGAGCGAGCAGCAATTCCATGGCGGTCTCAGTTGCAGAGCCAAGGGATGTACTGAGGTGTGCGTATGAGTCAGCAGCGAGGAGAAGATCATGGACAGAAAACAGTGTGTCGGAGCTTAGCAAGGCCCGACAAGGTGGGCGGGTTTTCCGTGGAGGGGGAGAGGTTAAATCCCACCAGGATACATAAGGTTGGGTTTCTTTTCTTTTCGGCCGCGAAACTAAGGGTAAAAACTGGGTGTGTGGAAAAGCGAAGGGGAAAGGCTGTTCGAACTCAGATAAAGAAGAATAAAATAGTAAAATACTGCAGCATGCTTACAGACCCATGCGTCAAAGCCCGGAAGGAGGCGGTCTGCGCCGGCGAAGCCTGACTGTATCGCCAGAGGCATGCGCGCCTCGTCATCGCTTGTGCGTGGATCGAGCGTCTGGGATCTGCTGGGCCGGGGGACTGAGATGCGAGCGAAAGAGGCTAGCACGAGAGGGGCTCTCCGTGCACGGGGACATACACGGAGTATATCCTATCTCCAGCATGTATTTATTTTATTGTATTTGTCGTCGTCGTTCCTGAAGATTCGATTGATAGTAGCGAGATTGAAGTCCATTTCGGGGGAGTGTGTTACATCACCAGCGGGCTGAGGCTGGGGCCAAGGCCAACATCGTACGCCTGCAACATGTTAACATGTATCTCTCCCCATTGCACATGTTGGATACTTACCTACCAGACGTTATCACATCGTGCATGATTCTCCCGTGCTTCTGCTGCATTAACTCTGCCAGTGCAGCGTGGATATAATTGCAGGCTAGCTCGCTCGCCGCTTCCAGCTACCCTGTTTCTGCTTATTAATATAACCATCGCAGACCCCGTCCGCTCCCTCCACCAGGTAGCAGACTGGAACCCGAGTCTCCGTTCTCTGTTTTACTCTTCCTCACTTGCCTGAAAGGATAGCTTTCTCGTATAATCGCCATCCTTTGGAAATCTCTATCGAATCCTTTTTTTCTTTCCTTCTTTCTCCCCTGAAATATACTATCCTCCTAGTATACTACCAGCATACGCCCCCCATTGTTACTAGAGGGACCGTTTTTATTCTAAAAATTTCTTTTCTTCCCCAAAAATTCTGCAGCCACCGGCACATGTGGAATAAGCGACGAACAATAAGCAGAGTCCCCTGATAGATCGAGTGCTTGTGCTTGCTATCAGCTATCAAACCCGCACGGAAAGGAAGGCGTTGATGTTGGTTCGCCCTTTCTTACGAAGCTGACGACCCCGTAAAAGTATCCCGACACTGCTCTTCTTCTCGCACAACATCGGATCCCGACTCTCCGTCGCAACTCGATCACCCCGAAATAATAGAAGAGATAGCACTTAGCATGTCAAGTGAAAATTTACCGGACGCTCCGGCGCCCAGCACAAACGAGACGAGGAGAGAAAGCGCCGACGGAGATGCCCCTCGTCAGAAGAGAATCGCTTGTGTTGTCTGCCGCAAGCGAAAGCTCAAGTGCGACGGAGCCCGACCTGCCTGCGGAACATGTTCGCGATTAGGACACAACTGGTACGCTCCTCTCTTCCTTCTCTTCTCTGCTAATTGAAGATGTTACCTTTCGAATGCATAAAATTTACTGACGCTGTTGTGGTAAAGCTCGTACGATGAAATACGGCGGAAGAGCGGCCCCAAAAGAGGATATGTCAAGGCGTTGGAAGCCCGGCTGGGTACGATCTTATACCCTCTATATATATCTTAATTATCATATTCCTCGTGCTGATAGAATGGACTCCGCGTGTAGCCCAGGTCGAAACCCTCCTCAAGACCCAAGATGGCCCCGGAGACACACCTCCAGTTAACAAGATCGATAACATGAACCCCCTCACACAACACAGCCTCAACTTCTCCATATCAAACGTCGCCGACTTCCAGGAAGTTCTGCGCCAGAAGAAGAACAAGGAGCAACAGGAGCAATCGCAATTCGATGTCGATGATATCCAGCCTTTCACAAACGTACCCGACTATCGTGGATTTCCAGAGGTCCCTATAGGCAATGGGAACCCCAGTGCCCCTGCGGCTGCTCCTGCCGGAGGAAGTGGTATTGGGGGTGGCTATGACGGTATTCAAGCTGGACAGCTCTCCTGGGAGATGATCCAATTAGGAATCGACGAAGCCTTACCAGAACAGCACGTAATTGATAACCTCCATCAGATATACTTTGAAAAAGTTGCCCCTTACGGCCCGATAATACATAAAGCTCGATATCTCGCCAGTCTCGACCTCGCTCCATCAGCGCGCCCGCCTATCTGTCTGCGATATGCCCTCTGGACCATGGCTGCTTCCGTATCCGATCAGTACAGCAGCTTACAGACTATTTTCTATCGACGGGCAAGAAAGTACGCCGAAGAAGCTGAAATGAAAGGCCACGGCGAGCACGTTGTCTCCGTTGCATTCGCTCAAACATGGGGTCTCCTAGCGACCTACGAGTACAAACTCATGTATTTCCCCAGAGCGTGGATGTCCGCCGGACGATCTGTGAGACTTTGCCAAATGCTCGGCCTAAACCGTCTTGACGGTATCGGTCTCGATGTCAAGCAGTGCATTGCCCCGCCAAAAGATTGGACTGAATTGGAAGAGCGACGGAGAACATTCTGGTTGGCATTCTGCACCGACAGATATGCATCCATTGGAACTGGTTGGCCGATGCAAATAGATGAAAGAGATATCATGACACATTTACCCTCATCAGATGACGCTTTCATAGCAGGCAGACCGACAAAATCATATACTCTGAAGGAAGCCCTCACACCGAATGGTGCACCAAGCCTATCATCATACGCCGGCGTAATCATCATGGCTGCTTTGATCGGCCGAAACCTGCTACATCTTCATCGTCCTGACGAAGGCGAAGATGATTCCGACTACGAGAAAGGAGAATTCTGGAGACGACACAGGCACATGGATAACATTTTGCTGAACACGGTCATGTCGCTTCCGCCACAGTTCAAACTTCCAAACGGCATTATGGATCCGAACATCGTATTTACAAATATGAATATCCACACTTGCACAATATGTTTACATCAAGCCGCAATCTTCAAAGCCGACAAGTTCAAGCTCCCGTCTAGTGTTTCTAAGGAATCTAAGTACCGATGCGTTTCCGCCGCTGCGCAGATAACGGCAATCATGAAGATGATAGGTAGTCAGGACATGACTTCAGTAGGTTTACAATCAAGATTTCTCCATATTATAAGGTGCTAACAGCGTTTCAGATGAACCCCTTCGTATCTTTTTGTTTATATGTCGCAGCCAGAGTCTTTGTGCAATACCTCAAGAGCAATCCTAACGATGAGAACATCCGGTCGTCGTTGGATTTCCTCATCAGCGCTATGGGCCACCTGAAGAAGCTGAATCCTCTCACTGAGTCGTTCTTAGTCCAATTAGATGTCGATATGATCGGATCTATGGATACACCTGCAAACAATTCGAGATTCCCATATGGACTGAAGAAAGGAGCTGTGAGTATTTCAATTTTGAAAAATAATATAATGAACTAGCTTGCTAACATAACTTTTAGGCTGAAATATTTGTCCAGCGGACCAGACAACAACAAGCTGATGAAGCATCTGGGTCTGGCAAGACACCCGGAGAAGCCGATGACGACCCGCCAACGCCATTCTTGATGTGCAACGCTACTATAATGAACATCACTATCGAAAAGGCCAAGGAAGCCCAACGATTGGCATCCATAGCATCAGTTGCCGGTTCTTCCACCAGCCCATCCGGTTCCAACCACACCTCACCGTCTACGGACTTATCCAACTCCAACGATCATTCAACCCATACATCCCCCTCAAATCAGACATCCAGCGGTTTCTCCCCTATCGAAGAAATGGTCACAATATCCTCACACGACTTCATGCAACAACAACCGCCATCTGCGTCAAATAATCTTGGCGGTTTCGACTTCGGATTCATGCCCGGCAATGTCGTACCGACGGGTATGACGCCCAAGGACTTCTCAAACCCAACATTGCAGGCCGATGTGTTCGATCTAAATTCTTTAACGACAGATCAACAAGATGCGATGTTTACGGAAATGTTAGCGATGAATTCGCCGTCACAATGGATGAACAACCAGAATTTATATGGACCGTAGTTTAATATTTCTTTCCATTTTTGCTTTCCTACTTTTATTGTTTTTAAAAGTACTCGGTTGCAACAATCTCACCTCTCACTTTTCTCTCCAAAATTTACTTCTCGATTTATGGGTTTTATAAATATAAGGCACAAAAAAAACAAAAATTCTTACTTGGAGTTACTTGGAGTTCGATTCGATTCACGGGGCCTATATTTGATATAAGGGGGAATGCATGTTTATTTTTCAAATTTGCTGGGCGATTTTTTGGGAAATATTTTTCGTCAATGGATTTAAGATGTGGATGTTCTTAGGCATGTTCATATCGTCTTTGTCTTTTTCCAACTGCGGGTTGATTAACGTACTACAGGGCGTTATTTTTAGTATTTTTTTTTTTTTTTGATCCTCGATTTGAGGGCATATTTAGTTTATTTCCGAATGGATATAGTTTCAATATAAGATTTCACATTGATATCACGTCTTCATTATAACATTATTATTACAGCAAGCTCACCGGCGATATCCGCAAATTTGTAAATCTGATCAGCTGATCATCTTCGTTGTTTGGCATAAGCATGATAACGAGGAAGATATTCAGCTTATCAATCACTAATCGCTCTCCGAATCGATCTTTTCACATTCACAGTGGAGAGAAAGAATACTCAAATACTCAAACATGAGACTAGGCAGATGTAATAATATATATACTATAGATGTAACCCAAGGAAAAAAGTATGATACGCTAACGCACAAAAGAAAAATGGGGGGGAAAAATTTAAAGACATATAAATAAAAGAAACCGTTCCGTAAATACCTGTTTATCCCTTCTTAAAAAGACTCCGTATCATAAACGAGAATAATCAAATTGTATTACATATATATTCCGTCAGCTCTAAACCCGCTGGGCTCCCTGAGGTAAACGTCCCCGTTCACAGTTTCGGCGTCAAGAAGTTCGTACGAACTACCGGTGTATCCTGGCTGTTGCCCATTCGCTCCATCTCCCACGCGATCTCCTGCCGAATCCTGGCAGCGATCAATGCCGCCTCATCGTCGTCCAGGTCCGACCTGCTACCCTTGCCGAACATCGTCCACGCCCTCGATGGCGTGTACGACTCCGGACGTGGGATGATATGATAGTGAACATGCTTGACAACCTGACTCGCTCGTGCGCCTAATATAAAAATATTTGTAAATCGTCAGCCACTTTCACACTCCATCTAAAAATATCGGGTGTTCGAGAAACAGTCCCCCCCATCTCCACTCGGCGGGTCATCTTTTCGTATACGCATTTATAGCGTATATACGTTATATCTGAGGAAGAGAAAAGCGCCCCATTCATCAGCCCAGGGTATTTTCTCCATTTCTTTTTTTTCTTTTTTTCTTTCTTATTATTTTTTATCCTCCAGATTATTATTGTTCCCCTTCTTTCAACTGTAAAAGTAAGAACTAACCTGCGCCGTTCCCATTGAACACTCCCTCGACTTTGCCCTTGACCTCATCAAACACTTTTCTCCCCCACCCGACATTCACCCTGCAATCCTCGGGGTTCTCGCTATCCATACCGTTATTCTGCACCACATTCAAGTCATCCACCTGCATCGCCCGGCTCACCGCGCGGGTGAGAATCGGCAACCAAGCCCCCAGGCTCGCCCCTTCCTCCGGCGTCAGGTCCATGATCTTCTCCGCGTGATGGCGCGGGGTGAGCAGCACGTGGCCCGGCGATAAGGGCATGATGTCGAGAAAGGCGACCACCTGCGGCGTCGAGAGGACCAAGTGTGTCGTGTCGCGTTTGTGCGTGGGCGTGGCACTCGACGGGGCCGAGTACGGCGTTATCGTTGCGCGCGGGGGGTTGGTGCGGGAGATGTCGCAGAAGGGGCATTCGCTGTCGTCGGCGTGCGGATGGCGGCTGGGGACGTGCGATGGCGCTCGCGACTTACGAGAGCGTTTGGCCGTCGAGCCGGAGTTGTAGGACGGCATCTCTGCGGTTTCTTTTTTCTTTGGACGAATGAACGGGTGAATGTCCGAATGAATTGATGCGTTCGATGAAATGACGTTGATGGGCGTCCGAGGAGGTTTGTGTATTTGATTGATTGCGCGGATCGGGTAACCAGGCGCAGGGGAGGTTGGTGTTCGTTTGTTTTGGCGTGTTCGCGAACGAACCGAGGTAAACATCCCGCTGGCGCCCGTGGCGGAATCCGCAATTGTCACTATTTGTTTCGCGTTTGAATGCTCGCCCTCCGACGGCAATTATATGCGGTATTTGTCTAGGCTCGGTAGAATTCACGGGCACGGAGAACGAGATTCAATACACAGAGTTTTTATTATCTTCTCTGATTATTAAGGTCAGGTATCTCTGACTTCTATGAAGAAAGCAATGACGAATATGCACATGTAAAGTATAAAGGAAGACGCAATGTGGACTGCAGCAAAGAAAGAAAGAGAAAAAAAAAACATAGGGAAATATGCTCAGCTCAGATGAACGCCCTGGAACCGAATCTGAAAATTGAGAATGAAGAAAAAAAAACATGCTGGGAAAAGGGAATAATCAGAGTCATCGTACCGATCCCACATCGCGCGAGATCAGATTGTGATAACACGCAGAAGTTGGGAAAGGGCAGTATGTACACAAAGAGTAGCAGTAGTAATGACAATGTGAATCTTTTTTGGGACGCCGCAAGTTCGTTAGTTTTGCTTCGCCTCAAAAGTTGAAGCAGATGAAGAAGAGGACGTGTTGAAAATGCTTTGATGAAAGGGACCCCTATACGTATTAGTGTGAACCGAGTTGGAGAAGATAAAGAGTTTTCTGTTTCTGGTTTCAGGAATCAAGACAATTCTTATTGAAAATTGGACAGGGGGAGAGAAAGGGAAAGAAAGGTACAGGAATAATAATAACCGGCACACTGCTCTTTCCATCCCGACTGCCCGTGTAACAAGTGACTTTGACTCCAGGTGAGAGTAAAAAGAGAAAGAGGATGAGTGAGATAGGGCAGTATCAGAAGTATGGATCAGACAGAAGAGTAGGGAAGGACAATATGATCAAAGCAAAGAGAAAACACAACACCGTTAACGCCCAGTAAATCATGATGTCAGAAAAAATGTATGTCCGCTATATCACCTTCGATGCAAGATTGGTGACCACGGCATTTGACAAAAAAAAAGTGAAGAGAAATGAAATGATTTTAAACAAGAGGACCTCTGCGAGTTGACTATAGGTCAACAGGTTCTGTGAGGTCAACTTTGTAGTGGACAGCAGCTGATTTAGCCCAAGATCGGACCTTGATGGATGCTATAAAAGATTTATCAGTATGATAGAAGAGACGTGATATTGATCAGTGTAAACTTACCCTTCTTGAACTTCTTGTCAGCGTACTTCATGAAGAATGCCTCGTGCTTAACTGGGCGGGCGAGGTAGTCAATCATGAGCTTGAAGACTGGCAAGATCTCTTCCTCAGTGTAGCCGGAGTAGTGAACAAGGCTGGCGTTCTGTTGAAAAGATTGGTAATTAGCAAATAGATATAGCAAGTATAACAGCAGAGTGAATCAACTTACCCAGGAACCACGGTTGTACATCTTGCGGGCCATATACATGGACGCGGCAGCGACAAGAGAACCAGGGTACTCGAGGAAACGGTAATCGAGCAAGCTAACCTCCATAAGGTACTTGGCGAAGGTACGAGTGCGGATGTCGTAGTCATCAGCCTTGGAGATACGGCGAAGGAAGTTCATCGGATTTGGGTAAGAGAGGTCATAGTCAAGGGTGGTGAGAATGTAGCGCTCTGCCCTAAGGAGCTCGTCTTCAACGTATCCGCCATCGCTGACGTAGATAAAGTTCTTGATAGAAGGAGAGTAGACTTCTTCGTACTTGGCGGCGACCCACATGGCAGCAACACCGACGAGTTGAAGCTTATCCAATCCGACTTGCTTGAGACCGAGGAAGCGATCGATGATGTTGACCGTGAGGTAAAGGGTCTCTGGGAGGAGACGGAAACGAGTGTGGACCTCGATGAGCCAGTCAACGAGGATACCACGCATCTTCCATTGTAGCTCGTCCTGGTGATCCATATACTCTGGGTTTGGCATGCTCTTTGGTTCCAACTCACGAAGGTAAGCGTCGATTTCTTCAGCGTATTCAGCAACCATCAATGGGTCATCCTCCTCCTCTTCTTGGAGAACAACGGCAGCTGGTTCGACAACGCGAGATTTCTTGTTGATTGGCTCATTGGCAAAGACTTCACCATCCTTCTCGACGGCAGTTGGTTTCGGTTGGGCGACGGTTTCTTTTTTGGTTTCGACGGGAGCGACTTGGATCTTCTCCTCGACGGGGGCTTCGTTCTCAATGTTTTCGGTTTCGGTAGCGCGAATAGAAGAGTTGGAGCGCTTGCGAGGGCGGGAAGCGGCGGTCTTAGCGGCCGGCTTGACCTCGGTAGCCTTGACCTCCTCAACAACTTTCTCCTTAAGGACAGTTCGAGTCTTAGTCTTGGTGACGCCAGTCTTAGTGACGAGAGCAGCCTTGACTGCCTTCTTGCCGTCCTTCTCGACACCGGCGTCCTGTCCTTTGTTAAAGTTGCTGACGTCCTCGAGGGCGACACGCTTGCGGTTCAAGGGTGCAGAAGCCTTGGTAGAAGCGGCGGGTGCGAGCACCGATTTGCCAACCTGGGATTTGGTTGAGGCACGAGTAGCGCGGCTGGCAACGCCGGCGTTCTCATCTTGGTTCGCGGTCGAACGCTGTCGAGTGACACGTTTCTACAAGAAACATATTAGGATCACACGCCAGACATACACGATGCCATGATGTCAGAGACTTACCGCTTGCATTGTGAATTATGTGGTCGTGAGTATTGGATGGAAGAAAAAAGGAGGTAGACGTGTCCGAGATCAACGAAATGATCAAGGAAGAGAAGAAACTGCAAGTAACGAAGCAAACCGAACGTAAGTTTATGAAGCAAGACTCCAGACAGATGTGATATGGTGTAGTGGTAGTGTTAAATGGGGAGGAACGATAAGAATGGTGATAATTGACGACGATAATGAAATGCTGAAGGAATGGAGGAGTGTTTCCCAGGCATGTATCAGATATTCTCAAACGCGGTTGACAGCCGTCGCTCCAGGGCAACGGAGGAAGATAGATCAGGAACACGCGAGCGGTGATGACACGAAATGGGGACCTGAAAGAGAAAATGCTAATAATAAAAATAGATACTTACGTCTTTAGGTTTTCAAACCGTCAGGAAGCGGGCGGAGGATTAAGCGCGAATGCCAGGAGCAACACCTGGAAGGTTACTAAATGGGATGCGGTACCGAGTCGACGGATGGTACACAGAGAAGAAAAAGACGATACGGCGGTCTCGTGGGATGCGAAGTCTGTCTGATGCTTTCAGGTTCAGGAAGAAATGGGAAGGTTGTAGTAGAGAGAGAGGTTGGTGAGGGTTGCAGGATGAATGCTGGAATCCTGGCTATATAGACACAAATGGGTGTCGATATTTTCCCTTGCTGAGGTCACTGGGAGTGCTGTATCTGCACAGGCCGAGTTGATGCCGAGCAATTGCTGGGGAGGCTGGTGGTGATGTCTGAACGGCGGTGTTGTTGAGGCACCCTTTTGGCGTTGTTGTGATTCCTTCTGGTCGGGCCTGCACACACGCTCGCTCGCTCACACGCACACGACACAGCGCTTCCAATTACAGATATTAGGGATGTTACAGGTCTCGTTCTCCAGGAAGCTACAACTATATCTATTAGAGGCGTATCGATATCATACGAATGGTCGTCGTTGCGGATGGAGAGAGAGAGAGGTGCAGTGATGATGATGGTGGTGATGATACGGAGAGAGAGGTTGGTGGAGGTTGATGGCTGGAGATATTGGAACAACGGCTGGTACGTTGAGGGCACGCTCTTGGTGTTTAAAGCCCGCTAAAACTGTTTTGATGTTGTTGTTTTGTGTTGACAAAGCCCGCCCCTCAGACAGCGCCCGCCAATCACAGCGCCCGCCGCCATAAACAGACTTCCTAAATCGGGCGGAGGCCTCCCGCTGACTAAGACACACCACACACGAACAAACACGTTCTTGTGCCCTTCAGCCTGCGGAAGCATTATCGCGATAGTAATGCGTGCGTGCCCGAGTTGGGAATACAAAGGGGCCTCCTGCAATCAATCCCAATCCGCTACGCCCAAACAGTCTCGCTGATTGACTCTGTCACCGTCCACCGCGGTATTCCAGTAATTACAATTACGGCGTGTATCTGGATTATTAAATTTCCAGCGCCCCTCCCCGTTTTATAACTGTATCTTTCGTGAAAAAATGAACCGCTCCAGCATTTACATACGCTGCTACTACTATTCAGAGTTTTTTCATGGTGACCTTTTTCACATTTCGTGCGTGTGTGTAGGCCTTTGCAGCGTCCCTTTCGAGTTAACAGGACGCTTTCCCGCATGGGAGGGCCTGTCTGCTGGCCCCGGCGAACCAACCCGGCCCAGCGAGCGTGACGGTTGCCCCGACAACTCGACACCGTCCTGCGGGCTAACCGCACCAAACTCAGCACTATTCCTTCCACGCTTCACTGCAGACAGACGCTACTCTCTCCAACCTGCGTGCATGTAGGCAGTGGTTGGCACCAATATTAGTGGTTGGCGGCAGGGAGGGGCATCCGCGTGCGGCCTCAAATGTCCACCGTCCAAGAGGCCAGCAAGCCAGGCACAGATCCGATCTAACCTGTTGCGCGACTTCGTGTCCGGCCGGCCTCTGCTGCCAAATACAGCCAAAACAGCGGCACGATTCAGAACGGAAGGAAGCTCGCAGGCGAAAACAGCCCTTTCTCGCTCTCGCGCTCTCTCTCACTCTCTTCCCTCTCCTCAGAAATCGGATTGGAAAATCTGTAACCACCATGGTCTCCATATTCGTTGGCCTGGGACCGTTTCGTAGTGCAATTTCGGGTAACCGCTGGAATTCCTCTGCACCAAAAAACCCTATCCCGCGTTCAATTGGCTGCGATTCAAAACCCATGGATTACACGTCTCTGACGGGTAGTTAGTTGATTGATGCTCCGCGGTGTCCAGTCTCAGACATTCTGTGGTCGTGTAGGGAGAAAAGAGTCTCGAAATTGCCTGAGGATTGCATCACCGCTAGCAACGTGACTTTTACTTTTCCTCGCCCGGATGCCTCTTAGCTCGTATCTACTCTACTACCTTCGCTTTTAGTCTTGGTCGAAAGAGGTAGTCTCACCATCACGGGTCTTTAATAAAGCCACTTCTTTTTTCCTTTCATATAACTTGTAGCTGCTGGGTGCTTTTGCCATAGCCAAGTGTCTCTATACCGTTCTTCCCAAAGCGGAGCTGCACGATGACCAAATACTGACGGACAAAAACTCCAAAAGCTTAGCTTCAAGATGTGTAAGGATGGCCTCCCACGGGGACGCAGACCCTGGGAGAGCTCCGATTAGCCGTCCGTCGACGTGCAGCGCATATGCATCAGCAGCACATCACAGCTTACCGCATTCCGCAACAAATCGATAAAGCCTCACCGCGCGCAACACAGAATCTTGTTTTGCGCCTGTTATCGGATGACTAAGCGCCTTGTACCGAGCATTTCGCCGCAAAATGCAGTTCATTGAAAATCTTTAGAGCAAAAACTAGTGTCCTCCGAGGCTATGTTCGGCTTTCCTCCGTCTCGTCTCGAGGATGCACATGTATTATTATCTAGTTTACTAAATTTTAAATGTCGCAATTCACTTCTTCTGCATCTTGTTCTTGTTCTTCTTCCTCATTTTGAGATAGTTAGTGATTCTATAATGCCATCCCACAATGGACTCTGCACAGGCGGAGACCTCTGGTCAAGCCGCTCGACGGCGCAACAAGACAAGTCGCCGTTCATCCCAATCTGAATCTCCAAAACATGTAGCGCACACGCCGGTTGCCTCCGGGAGCCTTACACCCACGGCCCCCAATGACGAGAAGCAGATATCGATTCGGTGGACCAATTTCGAGCCCCATGTGAAGAGATCGTCAACCGACCAACTCGAACCGGGCCAGACATCGCCAGGACCGACATGGACGCCACCGTATACAAAAGTATATCGAGGCTCGTATGCTGCCACGCCCATATCCCGCGGATCCCGCTCTCGACTGGCCAGCGGGACGGCGACGCCCCGGGGCGATTCGTTCGCGGCTGCAAGTTTCCCTCTTGAGCAGTTTATGAACAGGCTGCAGATTGAAGCCGACGATTTGGAGGACTATGGAGTCGAAGAACTACGAGACGGTTTTTTTGATGCGTCCTTCTACAAGATGCCTCGTAAGGAACTGGCAACCGCAAAGCAGAAGAAAAAAGTGAAATCACCCTTCTCGCTGCGTCATTTCATCCAGCTACAGAAAGAGGGTGTCAAGCGGTTCTGGTGGAGTATCAAGAACACTAAGCGGCGGTATGCATTGATGAGGGCTGTCACCGCATATATGATCGCTTATATCATATGCCTCGTTCCCGTAATACGAGATTGGTTGGGCCGGTACAGTTTTATAATGATTATTGCGACGATTGTCAATCATGCGGGTCGTAGCGTAGGGTCACAGATAGAAGGAACTATAGCTTGCACGGCCGGCGCTGGGCTTGGTATTGGTGCTGGATTACTGGCACTTTGGATATCGACCGTCTCGGGACCTGCACGAAATAATTACGGTGCATTTTTAGCGGTCTGCATGCTAGTTACCTTACCGATACTCGCTTGGAGTAGAGCTAGATTTGCCAGGGTGTTTCAATTATGCGTATGCGCTGGCTTCGCTCTCTTCTTTATGGTTTGCGAGAGGGTCGGGCCTACGATGTCGTATCGAAAGGCCTGGGAGTTCGGAATACCCTGGATTCTCGGCATGTCAGTCGCCCAGCTGGTCAACATGGTAGTATTCCCGAACCCAGGGAATGTTCAGATTGCGTGAGTGTCTTCCATTTACGTCCCGAAGTATCTTAGCCGTGCTAACAAGCCCCTAGTCGAGCCTTACACAAAGCATTTGACTCGGCCATTGGCGGTCTAGATCTACCACGCCCGACTACCGCTCGTCAACACAATAAAATGAGCAAGGAAACGGTCGAGATGTCTGTGGCAGTCAGAGACTTTAGATCTGAAATTACCGTGTCGAAAATCTCACCGGACGACATGACTGATCTGAGAAACAAACTTCAAGCAGTCATAAGAGACTTCTTGCGCTTGGAATGCATCGCACCAGTTTTCGACCCTCCGAAAGAGGAAGAGGATGCGAAAAAAGGCGAGGCGCTTCCGGAAACAAAGATCCATATCGAACTTGATAAACTCCAAAGTGATGACGAGGACGATGAGCAAGCAGAAATAGCTCGTGTTAGAGCTGCGCTTGCCGGCCCAAGTCGTGAAATGATCAATAAGATGAAAGAAGCATTGGAAGCATGCGACTCCCTTTTGATGCAGCTTCTGCGCCAAACTTCCTTCCTACCACCTGAACGACGGAATCTCAAATGTGACTGTGAGGCCCTCGCTCAAGGACTACTAGAGGCGCGAGAGAAGTTAGAAGAAGCTCATTGCGTCTGGGTTAGCGTTCGTCCTTCAGATTGCGGTTACACAATTATCCAGATATTCCTCTTCACATCCACACTCCTCCAATCATCCGATCAAGTTCTCGACCTCGTCAATTCTACAGGTGCAGTGCTCAAGAAACGCAAGAACTCCAACTGGCGAATATGGCTACCGAACTACCCAATCTCGAAGATGGTGTTCCGAAGTAACCCGCAAGTCCGCCACGATAGAGGAGGAACAACTACCGCATTCTACTTTCGGACGATGAAGGATATCGCGCTTCTCATGAGCAAAATCGCAGGGAAAGCATGGGTTCCAGATTCGGATTTCACGTCCAAACCTGCACCGCAAAAGGCGGGAGAGAAGAAGACAGCAAGGTACAGGATTTGGGAGGTGCTTCATGAGATGCAAGGGTTCGAAGCCAGATTTGCCCTGAAGAATACAATGACGGCATGTTTACTCGCAGTGCCTGCTTGGCTTCCTAATGATCAGGGTTGGTGGGATGAATGGGAGGGGTGGTGGTGTATTGTTGCGGCATGGCATCTCATGCAACCTAGAGTAAGTCCCTTCATACTGATTCTATAATAAAAACACATATATGTTAACATTATGATAGGTTGGTGGAAATCTCCACGATCTCGCTGCAAGATTGGTGTCTGTTGTACTCGGTGCTCTTTGGGGTGCTCTAGCTTACGCCGCAGGAAAGGGGAACCCGTACGTGATGGCGGTCTTCGCATTGATATATTCGATACCCTTTCTATACCGATATATGCTCTCATCTCATCCTCGATCTGGATTGATCGGATGCCTCTCGTTCACAGTGGTCTCGATGACCTGTTATAACGACCAGGGAGCAACGCCAGCATCTAGGATAGCGTACACTCGCGGCACCTCATTCATAATTGGCGTGCTTGCCAGTGTGTTTATCAATTGGTGTTTGTGGCCGTTTGTTGCTCGCCACGAACTCCGGAAATCGCTGGCGAATATGCTTATTAACTTGAGTATTGTGTACCGGAGCGTGGTTGCAAAGTATGTACACCTTATTCCATAGATATTTTCTTTGGAATATGAAGTTGTTAATGAATTTACTCAGGTACATATACCACGACCTCAACTACATGCCCTCAGAACAAGATATCATAGACTCCCGGGTTCGTGAAGCCAAGCTTCGCGAAGGTTTTGTCCGAATTCGAGAGTTGTTGAAGATGACTGAACATGAACCTGTAAGTTACTCCCCTTCTGAAGTATTGATTCCCTCTATGATTTCGCTATATTAACCGTAGTATCTGTTCAAAAGCGCCTCCGCGAGCGCTTCGATCCGACTCCCTACGAGCACCTCATCGACTCCTCCGAGAAATTCTTCGACCATATAATCGACGTCCGGCAAGCATCCCTCTATTTCCGTATTAGCGGCGACAAACACATGGCGCAAATGATGTTATCATGCCGCCGCGACGCAGTCGCCGCAATTCTCATGAATCTATGGGTTCTGGGCGGTGGGTTGAGAAGCAAAACGCCAATACCTAAATACCTGCCCTCGGCAGCAATCGCGAGAAAGAGGCTATTACAGCGCATCGAAGATTTAGACATGGAAGGATATTATGAGGAAAGTCAGTACGAAGGGCGGAGGAAGAGATCTCGGTTCACGGAGTTGGAGAGATTGGAGCCATCATCGTCGCTAGTAGTGGATGGTGCTGATGGCGGCGGCGGTAGCGGTCCTACAAAGGATGCGAAGCTGCGGCACGAGAAGATTGATAAATGGGCGCACTTTTACCGTGAGATATACTTTTTTTGGTCCTTCTGTTTTTTGAAGTTGACGTGCTAACTGAGATGGTCAGAATATGCCTATTCTTCGATTCTTAATGAGATTGTACGAGAACTAGAGCAATTGCAGATATACACAAAGGCGATCACCGGGGAATTGAGCATCGGAAAGTTCGATTAAATCAAAAACTCATCACGATTAACATATAGAATTTCAGACCTCGTATTCTTACCCTTTTATTTCGGGGTTTAGCGCAAGCAAAGCAAGATATGGAGTTATCAGGGCCCTGGGATACGGTATTACATATCATCTCTATTTAGCGATTTCGTTGAATAATATAATCAATAATAATTTCCATCACTCGCCCGTTCCTCAAAAGTTATAAAGTCCCAGGTTTAGTATATGAATTAGAAACGCCTGCTTTCCATTTCCCAGTTTCTTCTGCTATGATTCCACGCCGGCCAGTATAGGATAAGCTCCCAGCCTATGAGAAGCTTCCGACCCCGGTTACCCTCAAAACCTCGCCCGTATATGCAATCACATATTTCGAAGGATGCCACGCAACCGCATGCGCTGGATAATTCGTCTTGATCTCATTGATATAATCTCCCGTGTCGACATGCATCTAAAAAGAAATATCAATAACAGACATATCGAAATTGGGGCAGTGGAAAGCTGTATGGATGGGGTTCAAAACGTACAACATCCAATGGCATCGACTCGTCGCTACCGGCGGTCAAGAACGCCCCGTCATAGCTAAATCCTACACTTCTAAACGGATGATCCGACTTATCGAACGTTCGAACGCATACCCAGTCGGTGGTATCCCAGAGTGATATCAAGGCGTCGTTGCCGCCTGTGGCCACATACTTCCCCGACGGCGAAATGTCCAGACAGTAGCAGCCCGCAGTATGAGCTGTGAAGGAGTGGACGATTTCTAGTGATGGGTAAGATCTAATGACAACTTTGCCGGACACGTGGCTTTGCAATAGGAGGGTGCCGTTGTGGGAGAAGGTCGTTTGGAAGGTCTAAGATATATTAGATGCAAGGCTTAGGTGTGAGATTGGTAGGTGGGTCAATGGTACCTGATCGTTTCCTTCATCTATTGTTTGGAAGACAGCATTTTGCCGTAAGTCGAGGAGTTTAATTTTGTTATCCTGCAAGGCCAGTCCATTATTAAGTAGTTCGATGATATTCCGTGCGGGGATTCAAGTTTCACCTTTCGTCCAACAGCCACGACGTATGCATCAGGGTGGTATGATAGCGAGTAATTGTCGCTTCCAGTTTTGATATCCTGAGTAGCTTTCGCAGCTGTATATTTTCAGAAGACCCCAGTCGAAGAGGCAAAAAGCCAATCAGTTATTTCTGCTCCAGATATATAGGGTTCCGCAGTACCGTCCAGCAAAAGGAAAGAAAAAAAAAGGTTGGTAATGTAAAGGGTAGATGGAAGATATGGCGGAAACAGATGCTTGCATCAAGGTGGATCTGTGGACCGACTTCTGTAATCCCAAAACTTGACCACCCCCGAGTCTCCAACTCCGCAGCTCGCCAGCCGCTCAGCGTGTGTAGGATCCCACTGTAATCGTTCCGTGACCTGCAACCCTGTGCCCTTGAGATCTGTGCTGCTGCGCACGTCCGCCTTTTCTGGGTTCCATATCTTGACATTACCGCCGGCGCCACCTGTCGCTATTCGTGATCCGAGGTTATTCCATGCTACCGTACGCAGGATTGTGCCTGAGTGGGTGCCCGGGTGGTGGCGGGCATTGGGGTCGTGGAAGGCGCGGATCTGGATGTCTGAGAAGTATTTGGATGCGGTGGAACGGGAGAGGTAGCGACCCGATTGGTTCGACATTTATTGGGATTTGGGTCTTATCTTCAGTGTATTCGGGTTCGGGGAGGTGGTAGATTCGGCGGAGGAGTGTGGTGCAAGAAGGTCCCACAGGAAATCGAGGGAGTATTACGATTAGATGCTGTCTTCTGATATCGATCTCTGGCGCGATGCTCTCATTCGGGTTTAGTTTGGTGGTTTGGCTCGATGTTCCAATTCGCGCTCGAACTGGCTAAACTAATCGCGACTCAATCCGCTTGGCGCAGCAACAACGCGGGACGAAAAAACTTCGAACTGCGAACTTCGATTCTACAACAGCAATCCATTTTATATCTGAGTAGCCAGTGCCAATAGCGCTGGGCATCATGATGCAGTTGGCGAATAAGCTTGCTCACGGAGCACCTGATTCCAAATGCTATATCACTTTCGGCAGACTGTCGGGCGACTCGGTCCCGCAGAAGTCGAACAGACGGCCGTATACTACAGTCCTTGGACATACCTATAACCAACAGGTAGGACCCACGAGTTAAATCATAAATTTTAATATTTAATATGTTTTCTGATGGAGGCCTAGGTTGATGTCCTGCTACCAGATGAGATTTGCGAGTTGGTCCAACAGAAGCTCGAGGAGGAGCTCAAACCGCTCCAGTATCATAGGATATTTATGGGGCTGAAAGAAATACTAGAAGCCGAGTTTTATAATAATTACATCCGAAAAGGTAACTGATGGTTCTATTTTTGGGGAGGCTTTTAAAGAGGATAAAAAGTTGCTGACTTTTTTAATAAACTTCAAATAGGAAATGTTCTTTTACTTAGTGATGGCAGGATAGATGTCGACGATGTTTATTGCCTCTCTGATGGTTAGAAATCTCACTTGCCTCCTCGAGCCTTCAGTAGCTTACATGGGAGAGAATATAGGGATATTGTATCTGTTCCTTCGGAAAGAAACGTATGAAAAAGCCGGTCTCGTGGGCAAGCAAGCTACTTTTGGTGGAAGAAAGAAGGAACGATGGGGTACACAGACATCGCTTCTGTCCACGAAGGCTGCTCTTTGCTAACAAGATATATATATTTAACATGATAGTGGTGGAACATGATCTCCGGCAGCCGCATATGGTCCACGGCAGAAAGGCATTTGACAGACTAGTTTGGAGCTTTACAAATGTCTTCAAGGAACAAAAACGTTGGTTGTTCTGTGATCTACGGCAAGGTTCGAATCAATCCTTCGGGTTGAGTGCTGTTAAGGACCTCCTCCTCTAACATTCTCATTATATACAGAAGCACTGGTTCAATCTTTCGCTGCAGAAGCTGCAGTAGATACTAAACTCATCGGTCTCTCCGTGCCTTCTACCCTCAAGACCGCAACACCGATTATCACCCGCTCCAGGGGCCCCATGAAACTCGCAACATTCAACCATACAGTTCCCCAAAGTTCGACATCAGAATACGATAGACAAGTCTTCTACGACTGGGCCTACTCGTTCCACGAATGGCTCGCCCTAGCGACCCTAAACGCGGACCGCTTAAACCCTTCAGACTCCACAGACTCACTGTTAAGTCGCTATGAACCCCCAGCCGACGACTCCAAAGGACACCAACTAGGCAAAATCGCTAAATTATCATGGCGAGGATTTCTTCCTCCTGAATATATCTCAAAAATATTCGATAGTCTTCTACGAGCCGTCTCAAAGAACCAGTGGTTTTCGATCACGGCACACGGGTTTCAGAATGCGCCTGTAAGTTGGAAAAGAAGACAGCACAGCGCTATCAGTGGGATGGGTGGAGAGAACTTGTACACTATCTTGAGAGTTTCACAAGAACCGGGGTCAGAAGATGTAGATATGGAAGGGGTTGGCGTAGGCGTCGGCGGGAAGGATACAACGGTTGGCCCGAAGTACGTCATGTGGGAGGTAGTCGGTGGACGGGACGAGCATTCTTAAACGGTGTCGAAGGTTTAAAACTCTAACTTGTTCTCTCAAAGAGTTGTGACATCACAGCTGTAAGTGTAAGATAGTATATTAGGAAAGCAGAACGGTAGAAGAGATTTCTATTCGATTATTGAGAGCTTGCATTGGCCTACACAATGCTATGGATTGTATATAAGCTATTTACTGCCCTGCTTCTGATGTTCGCCGTGAAACCTTCCTGTAGGCGAGTCAACTCCTTCAACCACATTCAGGCCAGAAGAAAGCCCCATTGTTTCTCGACGTGAGTGGGTGCGGGGATACAGAGCAGTACGATTCCAGCTATTCAGTTGTAATGTAAAATTCCATTAAATCGAAACAAAAGCTTAAAGCTACTTGAAGTAGCGTTTTTTTCGGGCTTGGGAGGACATGGGTTTGTCCAAGGATAACCAGTGCACCTCCGATATCCGGCAGGGTTTGTTTGCCCCCTAGGTGTAAATTCTGTACCGGGTTGACTTGCTCCGGTCGGTATGTATGTTCGGGGAAAAAATTAAAAGAATTAGTGGTGTAGGGTCTTATACATCCTTATGCCCGGATAGCCGTCCGGGTCGTTCGATCGGGCGTTGTTTCATAAATCTTTTCCCTGAGGCTTTTGTTCGAAGAGGCGTCGCAGTTTTGCGCTCTTTGAGTTTTTTTTTTTTAAAAAAACCAAATTTTCTCTTTTTATATTTTTATCAAAGTAAAATTGACGAGGGAAAAGAAGCCAGCAATAACTAATAAAAAAGGTAGACGTTGAAGGATAAAAGAACAAATTCATTTCTGGGGGAGCAAAAATGTAAAAGAAGAAAGAAAAGTAGTCGGTGGATCCAGGAAGCTGAGGATAATAAAGTCCAACCATTTTTTGCCCATTTCGATGTATAATATTCTGGGGCTTGTAAAGTCGATGTTATAAGATACCAAGCAGGTAAAATAGCTGCATTTGTATCCAAGAGGGGGAACATAAAAGCACATATCGTAACGGAAATACAGAAGTAATAAAAGCAAACCTGGCAGAGCAAGAAAGAAAAACCTATAACGCCCATTTCTCTGAATGCATTTAATCAAAGGCAGAAGAGTCTAAGAACTTTTTGTGTTTTGTAAGCGCGAGGCAAAATTTTGGGGGGAGAATTACACAAAAACACCACTGAATAAACGAGATGCTAATAAAAATAATAGCAGTGGGTATTCCGAAGGAAGAAGCAGAGTAAAAGGGCCGAAGAGGGGACTCCCGGAAGGGAAAAGCGGAGCATTGAAATCGTAAAATCTTCATTATCTAATATCGAAGCAAGAAGGAGAGAAGAGAAGGAACGAATACAAAAGCCTAAGAAAGGGTTTTCTTTTATCAAGAATTTGTTTCGCCGTTCATGATCAAAAAAGATAGGCTGCAATGAATAATCGCGGCGAAGACCATCAAGGGATTCGATTATTTGTCAATGTGTGAAGTGAAAGATTGAGAGAGAGGGAGAGAGAAAAAGATTAAGGCATTAATCTTCAACCACGAACAGATGGCCCATTTGGCCCATGGTTGCTATTCTGGTGCCCATGGTTGTTATGGTTGTGGTTGCCACCATGGTGATGGTGATGGTGGTGATGGTTGGTATTGACAGGCCACATCTGGAAGTTCTTGTTCTTCTCTTGCATGAATCTTCCGAGTCTTGTCTTCGTAGAGCTAGTGATAGTCTTGCTGTATCCAACTGCATCGACCATCTTCTTATCATATGGTGGTCTCTCGTGGTGTTGCTCGCTTGAGAGGGTAGCAAAATCCTGGAAGAAGAGGTCTGGGGTGGGGAAGTTCTGGATCTTGAAGACATGGAACTTATAAAGGTATTCAACGCCACTCATGCTGCCGTTATGGAAATCCTCAAGGGCAAGACTCTTGAATTCGTTGTACATGTTCAAATTGAAGTGCTTGCGCAGGAAATGGCTGAAGAAGCGGTAGAGGATATCGATCTCGGGAACATCAGCGACGCCATCCTTCCCTCGACGACCGAGAACGCGGTTCTTGAATTCAGAGTAGGCGTAAAGTTTGAACGCTGTGACTTCGGGGGTTCGGCCGAACTCCGATGAGACGCCTGGATCGACAAACCATCCGACTTCATCATTCAACTTTTGAGAGGCGGGCATGGCAGGTCCAAGCCTAGGACTAGTAGGATAGAACTTGACCAAATGATCCTCGTTACTAGAGATAGATTTTAGCAAGCTGATATAATTTATAGAACCCCCCGCAACATTTAGTACATACTCTTTTGATTTCTGGCTCTCAGTCCCGACCTCATTCTGCTCTAATTTGACCAAAGCTTCATTCAGCTGGTCAGTAACCATGACGCTTGTGGTCTGTGGTCCTTCTTTCTGTTCAGAGCCTTTCTCGTTAGGATTCTTGCGAATAACCAAAACGATTTGGTTGATTTTGTCATCCGAGAATTCGTCAATAGTGGGGTACTTCTTATGTGGACGAATCCCCTTGTCATTTTGCGGGGCCCCTTCTTCAGCAGGGTGTCCGTTCGTAGGTTGCGCTTCGTGGCCTGACATAAATGGCTGATATGGTGGCATAAATCCATTTCCGTAGGCCGCACCATTCTCTGGAACAAATTCCTGGCCAGGAACAAATGCCGGCATCATATGAGCTGGTTGAGGATAACCATTGTAGCCTGGGAAATGCTGATCTGTGGGGCCGGCGACGGGCATTGGCGGCATATTTGGATTCTGGAAATACATTGGGTATGGCCCGTTCATGTACTGAGGAGGCCCGGTGTAGCGGGTTTCCCAAATAGGTCCATCGTGTCGGCAGCTCTCATCCCGTTCCTCATACTTAAGGACCCACTCAGTAGGATTGCGTGCGGATCTCAAGCGTTCACGGCCGTCAGGGTGGTAGCCACGGAACTCAACATCTGGGGATTGGATAGACGCTTCTCGAACAATATTCTTGTTCTCTTTAGTCATTTCCTTGATCTTACGGAAGCCACAGATGACATCCAGGAATACCCAGCCCTGGCTATCCATATGACTTCGCAGATAGGTATCTTTGACCATGTTATCAAGTGAGAAGTAATAGCTCCTATGTGATATCGCGTCAGTATCGATTCTATCCTAGCGGGAGGTTAGCCGTGAACTTACAATTGATTCATAACATTTTGAACTGCAGCAGTAAATTCGTAGTCGGGATGCATAGGAACACCGGGATTAACACCATTTCTAGCGTTGTAGTACGGATTGTTGTAGTATGAGGGCGACTGTACGAAAGGCGACTGCGGGGGGTAGCCGTTTTGCATTCCATATTTCCCAAATTGCTGTGACTGCTGGACACCATGGCCGCGGCTGTTCTGTCGGTAGCTGCGACCAGTCTGTGGTGTAGATGGAGACGACGGATATTGTGGTGATTGGCGAGGCTGATGAGGGTTGGTATTGATCTGAGAAGGAGGGCTGTGGTGACGGACGGAGTTACCGTTATTATAACGGGAATTCGCATGGTTCATGAAGGAATTGTTATCCCCTCTACCGCCTCGGAAATTTCCACGACCTGCGGGACGGTCTCTGGTTACGCCATGAGTAGTATTGTTGACGTCGCCCTCTTGCTTCTGGTTAAATGGGCCAGTATAGCCTCCACGACCTTGGTTACTTGGTTGATCTCGATTGCTGCTGAAAGGAGTTGGCTTATCAGCCTTCGCTCTAACGGCAGCTGGTGGGAGGATACCCTGGCCGACGAAGGTACCATCATCTTGAGTTTGTGTTGGCTTTCGCTCTTTGTTAGAAGAGTCTCCAGCGGAGATACCGTTCGGCTTGGGGGTACCATTGGCGAGTGGCGTAGGACCGGTCTTCTGAACTTCGGTCACATCCTTCTTGGCCGCTGGTTCGGCACTAGCATTCTCGGCTGTGGGTGCAGTAGCATTCGTAGGGCGACGTGTGCGAACATCCGAATTGGTGTTCTGGGCTCCCTTTTGCTCAGAGGGAGCCTGCGTGCTTCGTGCTTTATCAAAGCTAGCTGTGGATGTGGGCTCTGTGGGGGTGGTGCTGGTTTCGGTATCTCCAGCAGGCCTGGATGGTGGCTGTCCAGCTCTTCCACCACGCTCAGGTCGTCCACCTCTTGGTCCTCTCGGGCCACGGGTGGGTAGAGGCGTATCGTAAATGATGTTTGGTGTGACAGGCATGCTGATCCATTTGTCCTTTGCTTGGCGCACTCCAGATAGAGTTGGCTTCTCTCGTTCCTTCTCCTTCTCCTCTTTCTCACGCTTCTCACGTTTTTCTTCGTCCTGGGCAACTTCTGGGGTTGGCCACAGGGACTTATCAGTTAGAGAAGGCGGGGCAGGGGGCGTGGAGACGTCTCGACTGGCAAGCTCATCCTGTTGGCCTTTTGTGGGTCGGCCAGTTGGTCGAGAAGCTCGGGAAGCTATATCTAATAATTAGAAAACATGCTCGCAAGTAAAGTTGTTAGGGAAATTTGGTCACTCACGATCTTCGATTGGTGTCAAAGCTTTTCCTTCCTTTCCAGCATCTGGGGCTCCACGCTTTTCGAGCCCACTAAATCCATCCCGGCGTCCGCCAGCAGTGTGATGAGGCGGTCTATTTTCTGAAGCGGTCGACCTCTGTCGACTATGTCTTCGGTCATTGCCATAGGTTTGACTACCCTTGTCCTGCGATGGGATTCCATTAACAGTTGGTTGTGGCTTTTTCGTATCGACTTGCAGTTGCCTAGTGCGGTCCATGGCTTCTTTTCTGACAGTCCAGGGATTTTGCTTTGGTATGGGCGCATCGACCAAGTTATGTGTCTTGAACTTGGTCTTTCCATCGGGGCCAACTTCTTTCCCGCTTTTGCTGTCGCCATCTTCATTACCAGTCGCGCTTCCGGCACCTTCCTGACCAGAACTGGTGCTGCGACCATCGTCTTCTTTATTACTAGATTCTTCCAGATTGGATTGTGTGTCTGTCCCTTTGACACTCGACGAGCTCTTGGTTTCAGATGTGGTTCCATTTACTTGGGGTGATGGTCCAGAGGACTGGTCCTTTGGGGCGGCCGAAGGCTCGCCATTAATGTTAAGCTTAGAAATATCAAGTGTGTCCTTGTCCTTCTTGGAGTCAGGAGCGCTGCCATCTTCTACCTGCTTCTTAGGTTCCTCAGGAGTGGAGACACCAGAGTTGCTGGGTTTTGCTTTGCCCGAGGCTGCCGCTGCATACGAAAATGCGGGCTTCTTAGTTTCTGTCGCTGTTGCCGTTGTCATCTTGACTGACTGCAGCTTGCACGCAAAACTATCCTTTTATAATCTAGGCAGAGGTATACGAGGGTACTTCCTCTGGCCGTTCCGATAGTGGCGTACTCAGTATCGCGTCCTGAAAGACGTTTCCTTGGGATAAGCCCGTTCGGCTATTGCCTTTCCCAAACGACACAATGGGCTATAGCAAAGTGTCTTAGATATTTCGGGGATAGGACGTTTCGGAGTTATCCAGAGAGATCTCGGTGGTTGTCGGTAGAAATGTATAGAAGCCGATTATTTGCTGTAATCAGTACGATATGCTATCGACAACGTGCGACGGCGGATTTCCGTGAATCTTAAACGACGAATTGAGCTTCTAGAAAAGCTTAACCGGAGTGACGAAGTTGGTGAGACCACACTTGTATGACTAGGGTGAAGGGGGGTTTGTCGTGAATACAGATGAGAACCGAGGAAGCGAATGGTCGGTTCAAACTGAGCAGCTTGTGATACACAATGGTATGTGTAGAAAAACTGTTACAGAATTTGAACTCAAGATTTATCGAAAAGGCGAAATATGTGCAAAATCGATAATCTAGGGTGTCGTAGGACCGGAAGTATCGCGCTTGCAGCTGATGAATCAACTAGAGGAGACGATAGTAGGATCCTGTTGCGTGGACACGAAATCGCCTCCCACTGAGTTTCCCTTGGAGGAGAGAGGGAACAAAAAGATTAAAGAGAAAAAAAAAAAAAATTAGAGAAAAAAATCCGGACGAGGGTGGTCGTTGGACTTTTTGAACAGAGCAGAGAAAACCAGCAAGATGGACTCTTCTCGCAAAGAAAAGGGCTTTGAAGATCGATGACGCGTGTACCGGTGCCTGCGGTTCCGTCAAGAAGGAGAATGGTAGACCGGTCCGCCGTTCGGGGTTCGTCCCAAAAGCTACTTGTGAGAGCCAGCGGGAGGACGATTAGATGAGCGGGCGATTGAACGGCGCCGGGTGCGAACGGAGCGGAGATTGAGCAGGTCGGAAGCGAATCGATCTGGGAAGCAGAGAGCACGACGGGGAGGGAGGGAGACGACTGTGACGGGTGGTGATGGTGGGTGGAGTGGTGGTGGTTGATGACGAGGTGGAAGAGATGGATGGTGGTGGGTGGTGTGGTGGTGGTGGTGGTGGTGGTGGGAGGAAGAGAGAAAGAAAATAATTTGGAAAAAAAGCCCACACACAAAACGGGCAACGAGCAGGGCAGCAGCAGCTAACCAATTCAGCAGGCGCAACACATCCGACGACGAACAAACCGCAGACGGCCGATGGGATTGCACTGCGGACTACTCTGTCGAGGATACAATACACAATACATTGAATGGAGATATAATTGACCATGTCTGTGGCTACGATTCACACGGATGGCTCGCACGGTCTACGGATAGTCAGGGCCAGATCGCGATAGCAGCAGAGCCCCAATTGCTCGCATCATGGCAACTCCACTCCCGGTCCTCCTCGATTGCAACAACCTATATTTTCTCCAAAAATTTTTCCACTTTGTGTGTGCGGGTTTTTTTGGCGAAAATTTTGGCTCCTTCGGCCGCCGTCCTAAAAGAAAGAGAGCTAACGAGGATCCAGCAAGCAGCTCCTCATCATTTTGTAATAGGATGGTCGTACCTCGGGATTCCAGTTCCTGGTGATTGGGAAGCCCTCTTGCTCTTTCCACAAAGAAACCTTCTTCATTGATATTATTATTTAATTCTTATCTAATTTTTTATCACGTACAGGTCCTGGCATATGGAGGAACTGTAGCCGTAGGGTTTGTTTATAAACTTCCAACCGCTCCTGTTCCTGCGTTACCTCCAGCATTCCCGACCAGGCGTGACTGAAAGGAGAGAGCGCAATCCAGCTCGGGAAGTTTGTATGCACGTTTTGTCAAAGCGAGCGAGAGAAAGAATTAAAAAACGACTGCAATAATTGGATGTCTTTTGTTTTTTTCTTCTTATCGGGAAACATGTCAACATGCGAAACAATCGTGTCGTGAAGCATTCCTGCTTGGGCGGTTTCCCGCCGCGGCCGGCCAAATGGCTCAATTCTAATTGCTACCACAAATCGTTACTACCATTTTATATAAACATCTCCGTCCGTGACATGCGGAAATTTGAACAATGCCTCCTCCTTCCCTTCCGGAACAAATGCTGTCTTCGGATGATCGGGAGAAATTGTCACAATACCCACCAGACCCAAGACTCCAAACCCGGGTGGGTGCGAATTTCCTCCCATTGCAACTTTACTAACACTGGCGCCATCACGTTGCATGGCATGGCACGGTATGGGATGGGCTGGCGGTACAGGTCCCACAGAGAAACGAACGGCGAAGGGAAAAAAATAAAAAAATAAAAATAAGTTTTGACTGCTCTTTGCCATTGCTCCACAAGGCGCCCAAACCGACAAATCAATTAACGAGGAGGAGAGTGCTTTAATGCACACTTGCTTCCTTATCTTCCCGACCTTACTTGGTCTCCCCTTCCTTCCCTTTGTTCTTATTCTTTTTGCTCTTCGTTTTTGCTCTTCGTTTCGCTAGTTTTTGAAATTTGTCACGGAAATGTCAATTGCCTAAGTACCCGGCCAACAAAAACCCGGCCTCATCGGCCATGGCGTGCATGTGTGCCCTCGCTAGCTTTTCCCATCGATTTTACATTTTGGTGATATTCGATTCGTCGGGAAAACCCCTTTAGCTCGCTCGCAGTGGAAAGAAATTTTTTTTACCCCTCATCTGCAGAACCTCGTTCAGGGCTACCCCTCGCCCGATCATCCCGCGTTGAGTGGGGTTACTGAAATCGTCTTAAACCACCCCAGCAAGGGCATCGATATCAATCTTTAAAGAGCTGGCCAATTTTCATGTGGCTGATGAACCACCACGCATATCAAAAAAAATGTGGCGAGTTTGACATCGACGGGATGACGTGTTTTATGCATGTCTGGAATTCCTGGGCTGGGGTGTCAGTAGGTCCAATTACGGTTTTCCGCCCTTCAATCGTGGTTCGTTCGTTCGTTCGTGTTCGCGTATAATAACAACAGCCAAAATAATGTTTCTGCAATAACATGAGTATATAGTATAGTTATATCGATATTACACAAAAAAGCCTTTTGCCTATTCGCTTCCAGAAAAACCAACCACAAAATAAATAAAAATTACAAAACAAAAAGATGTTGCCTCTTTTCGCCAAGGAATCGCCCTTTCAAACAGAATAAATAACATGTGTCTCTTTCATACAACGGAAAACCAACAACTTGCTCGCCTGGGTAATGGTATCGCTAAGTAGTTATATGGATGTCGTGTAACCTCAACAAACTTTTTTTTATGCTTCCTTGCTTAGCCGCTCAACCATGCAGCTGCTTGTCGAGCTCCAAGCTGCGATGCAAACCGAAGGCCAGATGATCCCATTGGGAAATAGCTCACGAGATACCAGAGTAATGAGCACAATTGTATCACCATAGCGATGATTGTAAGGAGCGCGGAGTGTAGCTGTAGCTTAGTGTTAGTGTATGTCTTGGTTCGGACAGCTTTGAGGAATTGGTGGTAGTAACTTACTCCCAGAGCAAAGTACAGGGTTAGGGCAATGGCTCCAAAGTAGATTCCTGTGAACGGCAACCTTTCAGCGGACAATAAGTGCCGGGCGTAGTTCATCGGTCCGTATAATATCGCCCAGGAGCACAAGAATAACAACGATCCGACGGTCCATCTACGGAAACAAAATCAAGTCAGTCAAAAATAGCCGCATCTACTACCGGAGCTGGAGAGATAGCGGAAGGTCTTACAGGGCCGCGAATTTGGGGATCTTGAAGATGAACATTGGGAATAAGAAGAAGCAAATCACGAAGCAGACCGCAGCTCCGAGATTGCAGATGGCGAATCCCAGCATTCGATCCCAGTATGACACTGCGCCGCAAAGGAAAGAAGAAACATCAGCACGCTGCTCTCGATATAACCTCAAAACAGGATCACTCTGCATATTCACATACTTGCAAACATCCCAGCCTCCTCCTCCTCTCTTGTCCGAGCCGGCAGTTGGGCCTCGGAGTTTGTCGTGGGGAGTCTGACATAGCCATCGCTACCGAAGGGATTGAGGCCGCTAAGGCGCGAGAAGAATCCGGTGTCCCTTGAAGTTCTGACTGGCTCGTCTCGTCGGGACCAGCTGGTCCACTGTGACCGGAATTGAGATTCCGCTGCCATGTTTTCCCCTCAGCTTAGCCGTTAAGGCTTCTCGGTTCTGTCAGGTTCGTGTAGGGGTTATGTTCTTTTTGTTTGTTCGGGGGTCGTTTGGGATATTCGCGCGGAGTTTCGTGAGAGCGGAGAGGAATCTGGTTTCTGGGCGAGGAGAGAAGAAGAACAGGACAATAAAACCCTCCGTGCGGGCTTAGAGAATGGCGTGGCGGTTAGTAAACGCTTTATTATCGTATTCCCGTATCCGTGGGTGTAGCGAGGAAGGCAAAACTATCCGGAGTTTTGACAGGCTTGCGTAACTGGATGCGAAAGCACATACGAAAGTGCTGATGAAAGGGGTCCGTCGTGCCCCAGCCTTGGCGGGCGACCGTGTTGAGCCTCAGACAGAGCGACAGAGCGACGGCCGGATGCGGCAGTCCTCCGTGCGACAAACAAACGCAACAACGACGCGCGCAACACTTTGCTTTCTCGAGTCTTCCTTTTAGGCATCTCGAGAGCCCCTTCCCGCCAGTTAATGCCATTGCATACAGTAATATGCGGGGTATGCATATCATGATACATCCGCTCCCAGGGCCGGATAGATTATTTACCAAGATCAAGTGTACATCGGCGTGACAACTTTGATACCAGCCCGGCCTGGCCGTCCTCAGCGTTTTTTTACTAAGCTGACGAGAAAGCAGGAGGCGAAGCCCTGCGGAATTTGCATTCAAACATCAACGGCCGCGGTATATTATTCAGAACCGTAGTTGAGTAAGCGGAACATGGCGGGAAACGAGATATTTAATCGTTTCGATAATGGGCTTCTGTTTTGCCTCCAATGCATGCAGGCAAGCAGGCAGGGCGTAGGGGCACACGCCTCTGGTCTCGATAATGAACACGGACGGGATTTTGCAGCCATTTTCTTCTTTCTTGTCGAATGCATTCTGCGCATGCGTATCGATTCCTCAAGGTTTAGAATTATCGTTTTGCTTGGGAGGGTGGTGATTCCAGCCTGGTCGACAATGGATTAAGGTTCCCCCCCTCCGATTACATGCATCTGGGCCTGCTTCGAAATCAGAACACCCTTTACTCAAGATTTTAATATTTGCGAAACTTTGCGAACGAGGCGAGGAGGCTATTTGATCCGTATCATATCATATCATATTTATCTCAGAAAAGCATGACGAGATACTTATTTTTGTGATAGCAGCAAGTTGCAAGCTGCTGACATTAGATACCCTTGCATTGCTGAATTTAGGGTGCCGCACTGCATACGAACTTACCAACACTCAAGCCGGACGACATGAATTGATAGGAGAGTATTTTGAATTCGCACCTCGATGACGACCGGTACTTCACCTCAACACGGATGGGAATCTCCGATGAAAAAGCAATCGCAGTGGTAGACAATTACTGAGGTCATGCACGATCATGAGTAGTTCTATTTTGCAAAAATAACGATGCTGATATCTTCCTTCGTCCGGAAGTAGCTGGTCCGTCGGGCATCGCAGACTAGAACCTGCGAGGCAGGCGCTGTGGGGGATGCTGTGAAGGCCTACACGGCCGATAGGGCCCTGAAGGTTGGCCCTCGTCCCCGCCAGACTTTGAAACCAGGCATGCGCCCTAACGAGAGGGAGAGATGGGCTCTTTTGGGAGCTCGCTCTGAATGAGCCAAAGTAATGTAGATAGTCTATTTTCTTTTTAATTACGGTATAGACGATAATTTCGTTTGAAGGCATGGCTGGCTAGAGCCAATAGCGAGTCGCCGGATTGAGTTAGGCCTTGGTTTTAGCAGCAGCATGCAGCGCTTCAATGAAATATTTCGCATATCCGCTTGAAATGGATTGACCGAACGGCAACAACACCTCCACAAACATTCGCGGGCGAAAGCAGGGTTTGGCTCGGCGTTTGACACGGCCAGAGCTGTCTTTTATTGGATGGCTTTGTGGGAAACCAGCTTTGCCGTGGCTGGCCTCGAAAATCGGAGTGCGCTTAAGGGCGAAGCTCCCACTGGTCGGGCGCCCTCCAATGTTGAGCGAGAGCGGCCCAGCCCGTTGAGGAGCATTATTACCTGTGAGCAAGACCAGAGGAAGACGAGAGGGATTACTCGTACTCGTATCCTGTAGGCCACCGTTGCATTTACGGCTGCGCACTGTGTCAACGCGCGATGCAAGACGACAACGAAGGCTGGCTGGCTGGCTGGGCTGGCCTGATGGTGCTGAGTTTTGATCGGGCCAGGAATAATCGTCCTTCGCACAATAGCGAAGATCGAGGAAAAGCAAATGGTTTCGTTAGAAAAATAAAATATCAAAAAATAAAAAAATATCATGAATAGATGGAGAGAAAGAAGAAAAAAAGCTCCGAGTGAGGCACAGAGGCCAGGGAGAGGAGGAGACTCCCTCCCCGACGACCCCCCTCGTTCGTCGGTCGAGCTTGAGAGGTACCTGAGAGGTACTTTGGCCGGCGAGAGAGAGAATGCCAGGCGGAGGAGCGGCCCCCTGGCATACTGGCAGGACGGTCGCACACCCTCCCAGCGCCGACCTCACCAACCCCATGCTGGAATGCGGTGAGGACAACCAGAGAGAGCCCTCGAACCTGGTCCTCCTCGGTTGCCTGCATTCTGAGTCTGCGTCTGGGGGAGAGCTTTGAGTGTCGTCGTCGTGGTAGCTGCTGCTGAGGGGTGACAGGGTTAGCTGCGAGCTGCTGTGCTCCTCCCTTCTGCCCCCTCCTCCTCCTCCGTACATGCAAGGACGGGGGCGCATGTCAAGTTCGAGGCCTCCGAGTCCGTCGTAGTGTCGTCAACCTATCTCTCCCCTCCGACTCCTCCTCTCCTCCCGGCCCCGCTTCTTTGTGCTGAGGGAGAGTGCGAGGCCCAACGTGTGTGTTTCCCGCTTTTTGTCCTCTTTCGTCCCATCTTTTCCCGCTGTGGCCATAATCCTCCTCCTCGACACCACCACCACCACCACCACACCTCCACTACACACCTCCACTACACCTCCACGACACCACTACACAACCACCTCCATCGCTGCTAGGGCCTTTTCCTTGGAGCGGAGTGCTCGAGTGCAGGGCTAGCAGAGTGAAGCCTTCCTCTTGACCATCCTGCTCGCCCATCCCTCTTGTCACCTGCAGCCCACCGGACACTCTTTCCAAAAAGTCCTCTTTTCCCAGATATTCCTCCATTCCACCTACCTACTGCTCCTCTACCGCTCGTCCCGTAAGGATGAGCCAGCCCCACTGATCGAAGGATGCCCGGGTCAGCGGTTCACAGGCACACTACCGTGGACGTCGTCGAGATATAAAGAGTGCGACATACCCCCCATCGCCCTCTCCGCTTGAGCCTCTCCGGACTCTTTCTTCATCCATCTTGCTCTTTGGAATCACTCAGTACGCAATCAATCGCCGACGCTCGCATCATCTATCTTGCCCCAGACACACCCGCCTGCACAACCATTCACACCACAGACCGCCCAAACTCGTACCAAACCTGTCCCACCTGGCATCATCTACACACGCTCCGGCTACCTTAAGGCAATCGAATCCTCAAGCGTTTCCGTACTCGGACCCCAGGCCTCATCTATAAATTCCTTCGGAAGGTTCCCATCTACCGCAACACAAAAACCAACGTCCCAACGAGGAAGGCTCCTATATTCAATATATATAGCCTCTCTCTTCCATCAGCCTTGCTGAATACTCACCCCCAACTACATATTCCCAAGATTACCGCCCTAAAAGGCTCGCTATGCCATTGAGTAAGGCCCCCCGATCACCGCAAGGCTGCACCTTTCTCGCCCTGCATATCCGTCCATTCTCTTCCGTAGTTGCGTACTGTAGTAGTTTCTTAATACTAACCACTTCTCCCCCTCCGCAGGCGTAAACGCAAGTACCCGTACGGATCCTTTTCTTTTTGACTTTGAAGCAGACCTCGGTCCAGAACCGCAAAAGACAGCAACAATGGAGAACACTCAGCACTTCATAAAAGACGAACACGGCGACCAGCAAAACGGTCGATTCGTGCACAATGATTTCTCGGGCTTCGGCGCCCCAACTGGCTTCGGCATCGACCCGTCCGAGCTCTCCATGGGCCAGCAAGGTGGTCTCATGTTCAGCAACAACAATAACAACATGCAGCAGTTTAACAGCTCTGCCATCACCGATGACGAGCTCCTCGACTCTCTCGGTACCTCCTATGGCTTCCAAGGCGGCCATATGAATGCCGGGTTCAACTCAAATGATATGGACAACCTTCCAACTGGCTTGCAGGGTCAAAGCCTCCACCTCACCACCAACATGAACCAGATGTACTCGCATACTCCAGAGGATGCGCCCATCCAGTCACCCTTTGTCCGGGGCTTCCCTCAGTTTCGTCATCATATGCAGAACCAGCCGATGGATAGTCCATCCTCATTCAACCCTTCGCCGGGCATTATGTCGTCCTCTGCAGACGTCCATGCTAGCTCCTTTGGTGATATGATGAATGCAAAAAATAAACGTAAGACCAGACCCGATATCGAGCGAGCTGGTTCTAGCAAGAACTCGGTTCCTCGAAACATAAGACAGGGCAGTCTCTCACTCAATACTACAGAATCAGGAATGCAAGCGCAGCCAATCCAAAACCCCCATCTGAGCCGACACGGGCATCAAAAGTCACTGTCCGGAACATGGGACGGTAGCTCGTCTTACATCGAGTCCCCAATGTCATCTCCGGGACCAGGCTCCGCCGGTCACCGCCAAATCTCAGATATTCTCGGCGGAAAGCATGCCTCGCTTCCAGCTAAAGTTGATGGTATGAGCCCAAGCCAACAGAGCCAAGAAGCCAAGAGACGACGACGACGAGAGTCCCATAACCTTGTCGAACGCCGAAGACGCGATAATATCAACGAGCGTATTCAAGAGCTCTCCTTCCTCGTCCCTCAACATCGTCTTGAGGATGAGAAGGTCCGAAAGCACCTTCAAAATAACACCCCACTTTCCCCTGGACTTCATGGAGTCAGCCCTCCACGAGCCACTTCCATGCTTGCAGGCGGTCTTGGAAGACGTGCCAGCGGTGTTGGCCCAGCTGCTATTACCATCCCTCTCGAAGAGAAGGATCGTGTTCCAAACAAAGGTGATATCCTCAACGGTGCAGTTGGATGGACCAAGGACTTGATGTGGGCTTTGTACCATATGCTCAAGCAAGAGAAAGAGATGCAGCAGAAGCTTGAATCTCTTGGTCAGCCCTTCCCTATCAACAAGAACGAAGAAATGAAACGCATGGAATCCGAGCTCATTGCAGCTATTGAAAATAATAGCACTGAGCCTTTCAGATACTCTCGAGGACATGGATCTGGACTCCGTGTTCCCGGATATACTGATCTCGCAGGAGCCCCAACTAACGGACAAGGCGAGCCCGGTTCGTTGCCAGTCAGCAACCAACAGTTCTGGCATAATACTGGCTCTGCTGATATGAGCGGCAGCCTCGCCTTCAAGGAAGAGGATGAATTTGGTATGGACGTGTCCTAGAGAAAACGACAGAAAAAAGTTGGTCTCAACTTTTCCTCTACATGTTCTTTCTTTTCTCACTCGGTCACGGCGCATTACATACACGGTTCATTTTTTTGGTTCGCTTTTTACAAGAGGTTTCTTATTTCTTTGATTCCATACACCGCTTGGATATTTATTTCAATTTCTTCTTTTTTTTTTCCAACTGGGATACAGGTTTGCTTTCGCGGAGATGCCACGATATCGATGTACATCATTTTTTGTACTAGTTTGATTAATTTTTCTATATTTTTTATCTTTTGCGCAGAGGTGTCTGAATCTATATACATGTACTGGGGAATGCATAGTGTATCGGCGAACAACTTGAGATTTTTTACCAACGATTATCGAATTTCTTTACTTGATTTTCTACGGTTTTGTGTCGTTTCCCCCTTGTTATCTGAGATAATTCAGCGAGCCTCGAGGCGGTGGTTGAACAGCGGCAGTTTTTGGTTTTAGAACTGACTTGTTATTTTGCTTTCGCTCGAGCTCTCTTAATACAAATTTCTACTTTTCCTTATTACATCACATTCTTTGACGCATCTATTTCCTTTGTGTGGAGAGTATGAGATCTTACGATGAGACGCGCAAGACGTTTTCAAGATTTCTATGGATCACAAACTTTTGAGACTTTCCCTTTTGTTCTGTTATTGCAAATCTAGTTTCATGTAATAGTTCTTCGAGTAGGTTTAGTTCTTTTTTTTTCGATTCGCAGAATACAGCTTTTTACTACTATTCTTTAAACGAGAAAATCTCCCATTTCTTTTTCCACATTCGAATGAACCAAAAAAGTTGAGTCTTTTTCCCATGCGTGGCATAAGTTGAATCCTCGGAATATTTTTCCTGCGGGATGGCTGCAGGCAAGTTATCCTTTGGCGTGCCCAGCAGGCCAGTCACTATCCTGATGAGGACATATAGGAAACACCACACGTCGGCGCTACGAGCAACCTCGAACACATCCCCCAGGAGAACGAGATACCCTCGATGATATCATTTCGTCACTGAAAAAGTCATCCGAACGTTTCCCGTCCGCGCCTCTTTCAGTCAACGCGTCACGCTCCACTTTTTTATGTTACTCCTGTCGGATTCCTAGGATCCGTGGTTTTACAAAAGAAAAGAGCAAGCGGAATCATGCCTCCAGGGAAAACACCAGGGAAATGGGCAGTGAAACCTCTGGATCGGTCGATTTAACATCTCCATATTTACGATCATCGAGATCGCTCCGATCTTTTTTCAATATTTACTCGGATTGTTTGTCCAAGGTGAAATTGTAAGCGCCTTGGTTAGTGAAGAAACACAGGTCATGCAGAAGACTAGTTTAAACACTGCATGCATATTGCATGCGGGGCTCCAAGCAAGGTACCCGATTATACCGACGTATAGCAGCTCTAACTGCTGATGGATGATTTTCTCTCGTATCCTAGAACCATAGCTTGTAAAATCCTCAGGTGGAAGTGAAATGAAGAGCTGGGATGAGTAAGACGTTGTGAGAAGAGATCACCGGATTCAAAGCTTCGCGGAGTGTTGTATATGTTTTTCTTCTTCTTTTCTTTTCTCTTTATTCTCCTTTGCTCGCGCTATAGTCTGCCTATTCTATTTCTTACCACATAGAGTAATATTGCGATTTCAGAGCAGCGAGACGTTCGCGAAGGCGGCGCGCAGGTCGGTATCGAACGTTGTGGTGGGGCTTGGGGAGTACATGTGTGGTGGTGGGTGGACAGAATGATTTCACATGATAGCCTCATACGGAAATACTTCATGACCTTTGCCTATTTTATATTCTTGATGGTCAGAAAAATACGTCTAGAGTATATAGAAATAGCTACAGAAAAGGTAGCATCTACGGACAGGGTATACCCTGTCGATCCTTGTCCTTGGGGCCATTTCGTTTTCTGTTGAACTTGAGACCCGCTGCGCACTAATAAAATCCTCCGTAGATAACAGGGAAGGGAAGTATGGGAATTCGTATTCGTCTATCTATATCTTGGTTTGTTCTCTTTTTCTCTCTTGCGACGCTATTGCGCTATGCTATGGCGCTATGGGCGTTTTACGTAGTGGTGTTGTCGGTGGAGTTTGTGGCTTGTCGATATCAACATAGCACGCGGACCACCTTGTCTAACATCCCTTGTCCATGCAACCATCTTTTTTTATTCTGTATCTGAACGTTCGGATAGCGGAGCATTTTGGACTATGCTAAACCCCAGCGTCTTCGGCCTCGAACTCCCCGGTCCAGAAGAGGAGAAGTCCGTACTCGCTTCCATGCTTTCGCAGCCTTCTGCCGAATCTATCTTGACCTTGATTTTTCCCAACAGCATGCTCTCTGCAAGAGCGCTCGATCGCAATAGTTCGGGTCAGCCGGTTGGAGTTATGTGTTGATCGTTGTATTTTTACGACACCGTGCACGCACCAGCCAACCGAAAACCAAGTTCCAAGGCAGAGGCGGTGATGCCCTGCGGAATTCCCCTCTTTGCTTCCTGTCACTCCCATTTGCTAGCATGCTCGCTCGGCATACTACATGCGTTTTTCGTGTTTACAGGTGCAAAAACGGGAGAATGCGTCTTGCATAAACCTTCTTTCGCTAGTTCCGGCTCCGAGCTGGAAGTAATTCCTGGGGCCAGCCAACCAGCTTTGCAGTTTGTCATTTTCTCGATTCGATTCATTCTTGTGGATTTCAGCCTTTGCCCCTCATTTCCCTCAACATCAGCTTTGTCTCGAAAAGATCTCGAGCTCTCAGCTTTCTTCTTCCCGAGCTGAAAGGCAAAGAACACCCCAAAAGAAGTAGGAAAGGGTCTTCAGGCGCAGATCTTAAGTGAGGGGTCCTTCTTATCAGAAGCGAAGATTAGTTACTACATGCGGAATGTTAAACCTGCATATTCCCTCTGATAGGGAACATCGGCTCAAAAGACATCCCTTGTGATATCAGATCTGCTATGATCTATATCTATAAAGGAATACATCAGACGAAAATAAACCAGAAGACACTACACAGAGTATCACCATTTTCGACAAGATAGACGTATTCAGGGTATATCCCACCGCGGCGTAACATCTATGACTCAACTTCTGTTGAAATATTCCGCTCTTTGTCTACAAAAAGGGGTCATGCGGGGTTATTTCACATCGGTCGATTTCAAACGACGATGATGTTGTATCCATCGGTGAGGAAGATGAATGTCTATTTTTGTGTTAGCGCTCCTCCCGTAGACACTGCGGTGCGAGCAGCGGTGGAGACCCTCCAAGCTGCTCGTTTGATCACGACTAGAGAATTATATTTGAACTATTTAGTAAAAGTTCCGCTCGTCTCCGGTGAATAATGGTCAGCGCCGCTAGTCTCGAGTAGCAAAGAAGTGGAGAACTAGGGTGTGTATAAAATGCATTTAACGCAAGCAAAAAGAAGGCTTCGAATGGCGGGCTAAGCCATAACTGAAAGGAAACCATATGAGCATTTCGATAGAGGATCCAAAATGGTCTGCGTGACGAGGCCGCGAGGACTGTTTGAGACTGGTACCTCTCACTCTCTTTCTATCGCAAACCGGCAGCAACAAGCAACAAAGACACGGACCGGCTAGGGTAAGGCCCACCCCTTGTGTTATTTGTCTTGTCTTTCTCTTCGTTTGTTTCTTCCATTTTGTTTTTTGTTTTTTACGCGGAGAGGAAGGCTAGTATATTTGTCTTATCGATAGCTAAGCAGGCTTGCCTGCTCTTATTGCCTAGGGTGGGCATAGGATCGACGACTACACACCCTCCTTGGGCTTACATCCCCTGTGCATGCATGGGGCACGTTCGAAAATAAGGAAACATGGATCGTCCGATCTTTTTTAGGAGAATAAGGAATTTTAAATGAAAATTAGAAGCTCCGGTCAAATGTGTCTAGGGTGAGAAGCGGGGGGGGGGGGTGGGCAATAAGACCTAATGCGAAGCATCTTCAAGCCTGGGGGAGGCCCCGAGGGCTATCAAGGGAGGAGGGGTACTTTCAAGGTACTTTCGAAATCCAGTCGAGATACTTTTTTCTGATAAACTCCGGAGGAAGACCGCTAGGTTTGAATTTAATAGGGTGCCAGAAAACTAAAGTGTGGCGGATGACCGCTGCCTCGAGAATATTAGTCTTAGTGTATATTTATGCGTTTCTTGGGCACTAAATTACAGAAACGGAGATGTCAAGAAATGCAACAGAAGCGGGCAGGGATATGATTGCAGCAAACAAGCAGCAAAGAGGGTTGACCGTGCAGCGGGCGAAGTGTGTTAATGTTTGAGGTCGGTGCGTACAAAATGTTATGCATGCAGGAGGGGAATGCGCAATAGAAAAAAAAAAAGCCGGTTTATCAACCACACAACCCACTAGCCTCAAGATGGGACGATTGGGATATAATCTGTCTTTTCTGTCCTGCAACCTAACCCCTACGATCATCAATATGCATCATGCACGTCGAAGCGCTAAGACGAGGGAGCTTTCGACGCCCCAACCTGCTAGCTCGAACCCTTTGTGTTGGTAGCGAGGGGATGGGAAGAGCGCCGGAGCTCAAGCCTTCTTCTCACTCGCTCACTAACCACACCCTTAGCATTTTCTCGTTAATTTAAACTGATTATTTAGCAGCTACATCGGAATGTTAGCTAGGGTTTGGTCGACTCCACTTTTGCTTTCGTCCCATTTTCTAATTTGTGACCAAACTTTCTGGCATCAGAATATTGCATATCGACGATATCCGCTCGAGTCGGGTTACTCCTCTTTTTCCCTTTTCTTTTCGTCTATTTACACAAGCCCCCCACTCTCGATGCCGTTCATGCGCTTAGCAGTTTTAGAAATCATATTCATCTGACTACGCCACTCTTTTCCTATAATAAATTAATATGATATTTGAGAAATAATATGAGTAAGAATCTAAAAAATGATGGCGGCTCTGGCGAAGGAGTTTCCTAAACTTCCCGAATGTATCTATGAAAAATGTGGGTTGAGGCGTAGCAGCAGGAATATCACCCTGCGCTAGTAGCCCGAAGATGAGGGGAACTTTGAGCAAACGTAAAAAAAATAAAGAATATCTGAAAATATCAAAGGAATCTAGAAGAGCTTAGACAGACAAGTGCATCTTGAAACAGCAAAAGACGGATATTTCCTTGGAAATGGCATCTGGAAAAGAGGGGCGAAATGATATGCCGATCATGTGTACCCCTCTTTCTCGGTTCTCAGACATGATGTTTCTTCCGTTCACCGACTGTCAGGTCTCGACTGTCAGGTCTCGACTGTCAGGTCTCGCAGACGGGATGAGGTAAGCTGGAATGCCGAATCCCAATATGCCAAACTTGTTGGATGGACGGTCGGTAAGTGGTGTGCCCGGCGCTGGCTATCCGACCACTAGTGGGTCTGGCTTGCGTCTTGGTAGTTCCGCTGAGGTAACCCAACAGCAACACGAATCTTCATGCACCCCGGGCGTCTGGCAGTGGCTCGCTATCGACGATAGGCCGGGACCGCTGTTCCCCCTGTGCGATCTCGCCGGGCTCCGCTTTGCAAAAGTGCAAGAATACCTGAATGATGGAATATCAATGAAGTTGTGGGTGCTCATATTTGCAATATTTGTGGAACAGCCCGCGATTTCCAGGCCGGGATATCTAGCCTTGCACTTTTAACCTCATAGCTCTTAGCGATATCACCACATAGCTCTGTCAACACATTTACGCAGTTGTTGTTTTCACAAGAGTGAACTTTTGATTCTCAGCTGGACATAGAGGGCAAACTGCTTCTGTCTCCGTAAAGATGCTTCAATGCTGATCCTGGTACTTCGTCGCACGGAGTCATGGTTCCAACGCGGCGTGTGGCACGGCGTTTGGGCAAAATAGACACAGCGTTTAAAGAAACACCGAACCCGGATCCTTGACGAGCAATCTACCAGCTTCCGTTTATTCTGGATATTGAGTCATTTAAATCAGTATTGAAGCCTCGCCATCGAGCTATTTGTTCGTATAGGAAGGATCAGGGGCTCTCTGGCAGCAGTGTCGCGTATGGAACGTTACACATCCGCATAATAGTGTTGTGCCAGAGTTATCGTTAATATTGACTGGATCGAAGATGAATCTTCTCAATTTACTTGGAAGTAGTCCAAATGAGGTAAAAGTCTCTGGTATCGATTGTATACTTGCTGCATTGGCCCAGGGCCCAGTCCACCGGACGACAGCTACATTTATCAAATTGATAAGGCAATTTAGCAAATAAGGGATAATGATCAATCAAGTTTGTAATAAATGTATGTAGTTAGAAATAGATAAGGCGATATAACCAAGCACTATGGGGTTGTTTATGCTTGCGAAATCACTGATCGCTTTCACAACTAAGAGCTCTATGTCGAAGGAGATGCTATAATTCGCGCGCCCTAGCCAACAAGATCAGCAACTAACCTAACTCACCTAGTCGTATCTGTATAAATCTATACCAACGATGCTAACAATCGGACCAACAAAGGAGCTGGGGGCCAAAGACGGACGCACACATAAAAATCACGGATTGGAAAAGTTGTAACAAGTATTAGAAGATCATAGCTATATTTCGATACCAACCCTAGCCAAGCAACTGTAGTTGCCACTGAGTAGTGGGCTTAACAATGGTATCGACAAGGGTGACTAGAAATCACAGGCCAACGACCCTGGTGACTTTCCGGGCACCCGTATTATAGATTGAGAGTAGCCGCTGTAATAGTGATAGCCTGGGACCCAACTCCGTGCAAATATATTGATCTTGTTAAGACCTAGATATATCTAAGATACGCCAGGCTCTCCAGCCCTTCCACGGATACTCTGCCCCCGGTCGATCACGGCTCTAGTATCATCTTCGAATATTGATCTGCAACAGGGTTCCCGAAACCTATCCTTTGAGCGGATTATCTCCTCTATTGCTTCATTTGCTACTCTACAGATAGGCTCTACAGGCTGCCTAGATACCTGCGCATCGCAGGCTTCCCGAGTTTCACGAGTGACTACCTTCTACTTGTTCTACTTGATCTGAGACTTCTAAGCCGAGGCTTACGTGTTTATTCGTATTTCTTTTTTCTTCTTTCATTCATTTTGAGATTGTTATCATTTTCGGAAACAGCCCTGTGCACTTTCTGGCTCGCGTCTGATTCGCGAGATCGGGACAAAAGCATCCAGCCGTGTTTGCAACTCCGAGATGTTGGATTTGCGAACCTTACGCGTTGGTGTCGAGCGATGCAAGGCGGCCCAACGTACATGTAGAGTCTTCGAAAGCGCATGATCAGTCGCCTTCTACAACCGTATTAATAATGTCAGACAGTACGGGAAAAAGCAATAAAAGGGGAAAACTGAACGCCTAGGTTACACCTGAATCTTCAGCTGCACAGAAAAGCAACACGCCGAATAGTCTTCTCGTATGTAATCCTTCGAAACTTCACCTACGCGCAACTGCTAGCTCTGCTGCACGACGATGACGGGTACTGTTCGCGAACAAAAAAGGGCTGGACCCACACACGAAAAGTTCGGACGAACAGGTGCATTCGATAGGCTGAGATGCACTTCGACTATCGATAAACTAAAGCAACCCAAGAAAAAGGCGCGCAGCGACGAACCAGAAGGAAGGGAAAAAAAAGGCGGGGTCAGCTGCATTCGCTTCAGACAAACATGACATTAGTGTCGTGCATGAGACCGAGTGCATGGGATCCCCCTCTGGCTCGACCGTTTCTGGTATGCAATCCCGTGGCAAGTTCCAATCAATTAGGCAATTTAAAACCTGTTTCTAATCGATAAGAAAAAGACGAAGAGAGACGAAGCGAAGTGTGTCGGTCTGGAGACGGAAGGGAGGGCCATGAGATCTGGCATGTGATATGAGGCTGAAGGTGTTTCCTGGGGAATTTGGCGAGAGCTTGTGAACACACCCTGTCGGGTTGAGGCTTAAAATCTGAGATCTGCGAAGAATCCTGTCCGGGTCCGTCCTGTGTGAACCCGGGCTCCGCGAGAAAGGATTCCTCCTGTGTTTCTCGGGACCGCGCAAGGAGAAGAAGCTGCAAGGACAACGGCAGGACCGAAAAGTCGAATGTTCCTGCCTGAGGATTCGCCTTGGACGGGCGAATGAATCATCATGCCTCAGCGTGAATGTTCCGTGCCTGGGACACCGCGTTGAGTCACCGGCTCTCTTGCTCGAGCACGCCGACAAACCTGCCCGTTCGAGAGCCCAACGCGGGGAGCAACCGCCTGGGCACAGCAGAATTGTATGGCGAATATTCTGCGTGGAGCACAAGCGGTAGGCCGTGGTGACGCATTGGAGTAGCGAGTTCAAGTTCTCCGTGCCTAGGGTTTATCAAGATCGCTTGCATTGACCTCAATTGCGGGCGCTGAATTACCACTAATCTGCCTATCTCGATTGTGAAACAAATTTCTCTGGCTACCAGCGGCTGCAAAGTATACTAGTAGCGGACTGGCCAGACGTGCCTGCCTGTGTGCCTACTGCTGCTTACCCGGCCGTGTTCGAGTCATAACTTTGTCGGACGGCGCATTGTGAGGTTTCAAGTGGGATATAAAATCAGTAAGACGTGCGGATATCTTTTTGGCTATGTCACTTCATCCTCAGTTACCACCATTGCGTCTGACCCAGAAGTTCGATCTACGGGTGGCTCATTCTGTTTCCTCTCAATTCACGAAATTCTCACGATTACGACGGTTGGTAACGAATCTTTCGCTCCGGAGAAACATTACCAAGCTCTCCTTGTCATCCTCCCCCTCCTTCCCACCGCCACGAAAACTTCCCAGTTGTGTAAATATAAACGATAAATTTAGGCGTTACCAAAATTCGATCGTATATCGACCTAAAAGAACTGCATATCACCTCCACACCACCTCTACCCTCCATTGGGGAGAACGCAACCTGCCCCAAACTCCCGCTCCGCTTAACGTCAACGACGCAGCCATGGCCGTCAAAGAACGCTATAACGCTCCATACATAGAGCAGGATCAGAACGAGGTCAATGAACTCGTCAAGGCCCTAACAGAAGCCACAAAAGGCGGCAAGAAGTCGAAATCCGGCTTCTCATGTCGCAAAACCGATTACGATGTCGAAGGTACAAAGATGTCCGTCCGCAGTTGGAAATTTATGGACTGGGACTACAAGAAGCGAGATCTACCCACCTACGCAAGAGGATTGTTCACCATGCGTGGTCAGTCCGGCAACCACGAGATCGTCACCAGAGGGTACGATAAGTTTTTCAATATCGGAGAGGTCGCCAGGACGGAATGGGCTTGGATCCAGGAAAACACCCAGGGACCGTACGAAGTCACAATGAAAGAGAACGGATGTATCATCTTCATTTCCGGACTGCCAGATGGCACACTGCTCGTGTGCAGCAAGCACTCGACGGGCCCTAGAGGGGATGCATCAAAGGCGCATTCTATGATTGGCGATGCTTGGATCACAAAACAACTGGAAAAGGTCGGAAAGACACGAAAGGAACTCGGCCGGTTCCTGAGAGATGCGAACGCCACCGCTGTTGCTGAATTGTGCGACGATTCATTCGAGGAGCATATTCTGGCGTATAATGGCGATGACGCCGGATTGTATCTCCACGGAATTAATTTGAACTTGCCGACGTTTGCAACATGGTCCGGAGCGCAGGTGCAGGCGTTTGCTGACGATTGGGGGTTCAAGAAGATCGAAATATTCGACAAGCAGACCGTGCCAGAGCTGAGAACCTTTCTCGAGGGCGTTGCCGAGACGGGAGAATGGAACGGACGTGCGGTCGAGGGATTCGTGATTCGCTGTAAGGCCAGGTTTGGACCGAATGATCCCAACACGCACGATTGGTTTTTTAAATATAAATTCGAGGAGCCCTATTTGATGTACCGCCAGTGGCGAGAAGTTACAAAAGCTATCATCGCAGGAAAACAACCACGGTACAAAAAGCACAAGAAAATCACGGAACAGTATATTCAGTACGCTAGGGAACAGCTTAGGAAGAACCCTGCCATCGGGAAAGCATTCCAGGAGAACCACGGAATCATCGCGATGAGAGACGGATTTCTGGCAGCCGTGGGTCGTTCCGGTCATGATATTATCAAGACTGAAGAGAACGAAGGCGAAAGTAAAGCCAAATCTGTCGTCTTGGTTCCGATTGCAACGATCGGCTGCGGAAAGACAACAGTAGCACTCGGTCTCGTCAAGCTCTTCGGTTTCGGACATGTTCAGAACGACAATATAACTGTAAAGAAGGGGAAGCCACAGGCGTTCGCTCATGAGGTTGTGATGGAACTCAACGAACATCCGATCTGTATCGCGGATAGAAACAACCACCAGAAACGTGAGCGCGACCAGCTCTTCAAGGATGTTAAAAATCTGATCCCAAATGCCGAGTACGTCGCCTTGCACTACGTCCACTACAAGGCTGGCGAGGATTTGATTTCCAAGATCAAGGAAGCTACACAGAAGAGAATTATCAACCGCGGTGATAACCACCAGACTATCCACTCCGGCGTTGGCGACCAGAAGGCGATCATTGGAATCATGGACGGATTTATCCAGCGTTTCCAGCCCGTTGATACGGACACAGAGCCGGATAGCAATTTCGACTTGGTCATTGATCTCGATCCGCTAGCCGACTCTCGCGAGAATTTGGAAACTGTCGTCTCGCAGCTGTGGGAACACTACCCTCACTTGCTGGGCGAAGATATGCCTTCTTCCCATGACCTCGATGAGGCTATCAAGTTTGCTCTGTCCGATTATACCGTCGACGTCCAGCACGTAATCGGCGGGGGCGGGAAGGGAAAGGGAGCATCGGGATCTAGCGAAGCCGGTCCATCCCGCGGAAAGCAGAAGGTCGTTCTCCACGGGAAGGGCGGGAAGGGCGAGGGAGGCAAAGCCTCAAAGAACCCATTAGTAGAATACTATGCTGTTCGCGTGCCCGCTGCGAATATCAATGTCGCCCTAGACCAGGCATTCGCGGGGTCTAAGTCCCCGGAATTCAAGCAGTTTTACAACCAGTTGAAGAACGGCAGGCGTATCCAAGCCGCGTTCCATATCACAATGGCACACCGCGCGAATTACAAGAAACAGGCAGACCTGTGGAGCCATTACGAGAAGTTACGGGAGGAAGTGAAGCCTGGGAAGGATATGATTGACGAGTTAGAGGTCAAGTTGGAGAAGGTGGTATGGAATAATCGGGTCATGGCAATTGTAGCCAGTTTGGTGGATGACAAGGGACACGAGTGTGGAAACGATTTTATGCATATCACGGTGGGGACAGCGGATACTACAATCAAGCCGAAGGAGTCGAATGATTTGCTGAAGGGGTGGGATGCGAATGAAGAGGATTTAGAGGCGGTGGGGATTAAGGAGCTGCCGCTAGGGAAGAACGGAGAAGGTGTTGTGGTCAGTGGTATCTTGCATGCGGTTTTCGGGAGGTGATTAGTTGGTCCGGTCGTCCAGTCACCTTTTGTAATTAGTTGGTAGAACATTAAAGGTCTCCTCAGTTATAAAGCGCTCGTCATTCGGAAAAACGGGGCATAAAATTAGCTTGGTTTTATGGATTAACGGAATGGAATGGCGTTTATCGGTTATATATTATGGTACAAGTAGATCAATGTGGTAACCTTTATACAGTGAAGATGTATGTAAACCCTTTTTATTTTTCGGCCGGTTTACTGTCCTTTCCGTCTTGGAACCCTAGATTCCGAAACGAGTCTTTCGCCATGAGATTGCTAAAGTAATTGATCAGAAAATTGTAGGCGAAATTTGTAAACCGTAGATTTCTGTACTGTAGGTACTTACTGGTCCATCCGGCATTTGAGGTATGCCTTTGCGAGCAACCTGCACTCTGGATCATTGTTCCCGCGGACTTTCTTGAGGCAGGAGAGATAGTCCTTCATCACGGGCTGGCACTCGCCATCGTGGTCGAGCGGGAAGGAGCCTCGCTCCGGTCTGGAATTTGAAAAATCACCAAAGTTTAGTTACGCGGATTGATGGATGGGTGTTTATGAGTGTTGAGATTGCTTACGGGGTGGGATTGAAGGTTAGCTGTCCTGGAGGACGACCGAACGACATTGAAGCATGAACGGGGGCCCTGGTGGCCTTGTAGATGGTTCAATGGGGTTCCGAGGGACGTGGTGGAGGTTGGAAGGGACGGCGGGTGGCGCTTAACGCGGATAAAAAAATGGGGGGGAGGATTTTCAGGTGGTGTGAGCAGCAGCAGAGAGCAGCAACACGGCCAGTTGCCCAGTTGGGATGTTTCCGGTTCCGTGGAACAGCGCGCGCGATGGGCCTCCAAAATTAAGCTATGAAAGCCACGATCGCGAGGCTAAGCCGCATTTCTTTCCTTCTTTATCTCTTTTCTTTTTTTTTTTTTGAGAAATGTTTGCGATAATTGCGCTTCCAAGGGAACCGTGGTCTGGTTCGCGCATATATCAGCGTACCTCTATAGACCATGGCGACCGGTGGACGTGCCAATGGGAGGGACTCGCGAGTCGCGTGATGGCCGCCAAGCAGCATCGGTTCGCGATGGCCAATGGCAGGATTCGGTCGATTTGAGGCCTGTGTGCACCACGAACAGCGCAACATGCATGCGGTTGGTGCTTCCCATTCGGCGAGCGCTGGCAAAGGCGCAGTTTCATGGCCTGCTCAGCTAGCTGAGCTTCGATCGCAGCTTTTCCCCGATCGAGATTTTAATACCTTTATTTTATAACTCTCTCCGTTGTTTTGTCTACAACCCGAGTCTAACGAGAGAGGAAGTGGGATCTTCGCGATTTGATACCGGCCTGCTCATTTCCGAATAACGGTCAAAGTGGTCTCTGGCTCTAGCGCTCCTCACCATCGGCCTTAGCTTTGGTTAGCACGGCACTGGATAATAATTAATATCGGAGCCCAGCAGACACGAAACTCGAGAACCACGTTGAACCCGGATCGGTCAATTAATTGCAATATACCGGATACAACCGCCGCAGAGACGGTTGACCACATCAGAAAATATTATCACTCATCCACCTTACCGCTCCCTTCCTTCCCCTCCCCTTCGCGATACAAAATAAGATACAATCCGGCGGACTGGACTGCGCTGCGTTGGCCGATCCCCATTGTGTCTCACCCGCAACGCCAAAGTCAACACTTGCCCGACAGCACCGCCAACTCGGCCGGCAACCTCGTTCAAACTCACGTAAACTTCAACATCTGTAACACGCCAGCTCGTGGATTCATCTGTGCCCCGACTAGCTCGCCCGGTCCAATTTCACTTCTCTCCCTGCCTCTCTCCTTCTCGTAGCTTCAGGAGCGTTCTTCGCAAGGATAGCCAGGTCAGTCAGCGTCGGAACGGCCGGTTGACCAAACGAAGAAAGGGCGGTCTCTGACTTTCTTGGGGTCGGATTCCACAATTAAGATTATCAAGATTATTAAGATTATTCCCATTGCCTGCTATCACTCGCCCGGCCTAGCTGCAACCACCACCACCAGCATTTCGGCCGTTTGGAATCGAAATCTCCTCCCTTTGAGACTCGATACCAATCCTCTTTCTTGCATTCTCTCTGGCTCTGTTAGTGCTTCTCATCATCATCATCGTCGTCGTCTGCATTGCATTTGCCTTCCCCTTTGTCCATCGAGAAGCGGTACAAATACAACCAGCCCCAGGCCAACTCCCAACTCAATTCTCACTCGTCTTCGCTCCGTTCTGTTCTGCAGACTTGCTCCATTCGGCCAATCTTATTCGCTCGTTCCCTGGTAACCTCTCATTTCGACACTCACTGAACAAACTCCCGGCCGCTTCTACTCTTCGTCCCTTTTCTACTTCCTCGCTCCGTCGTCGTCGCTGCAGCCGCTTTCCCTTCCTTCCCGTCTTCCTTCCTGTCTGTCTGTCTATCCGTTCCTTTCTCTCCTTCCATTTCTCCCTCCCTCGGCGGCTCCGCACCACTCGACAAGTGCGTCTCCTTATACAAACTAACCTTCGACAACCACAACCCGCTTTGGTCGGCGTATCCTTTTCCTTTTTCCGTTCCAACCAACTCCTTGTTCGACACAACTCTCAACCCTTCACATCCTTTCATCTTTTTTCCTTCTCTCACTTGGCCTCAGCCGATTCTTGAGCACCGACTGAAATGGACAGCACAGCCCTAACACCGAAATCTTCAATCCGGCCGCCACCGAACAAACTCACTCCTTCCGCCCTTGACATCATCGAACTCTCACAAGACCAATCTTCCGACGCTTCGGACCTACTCCCCTCTGACATACGCAGGATGCCGTCTACACTTTCCGACACCGGTGACTCGGCCTTGTCGAGCGAGGATGCTGATGATTTTGAGGGTGACGGCGTAATTGAAGGCAGCGAGGCAGAATCGAGCGATTGGGAGGACCAGAGTTTATATGAAGACATGCTTGGTGCGGAAATGAAGGAGAAATCGGGCGAGAGTAAGCTTATACATTCCATACTCATCACTAAACCCGAATCCTTGTCTTTGAAATGAGTGTGTTGTGTGATTATAGACGTAAAATTATTCATACGCACATATATACCCGAAAAGATAAGATCGATTGAAGTTTCATGAACGCATGGTCGCTAATATGAAATGGCAATAGCATCAGGGCCTGAGTTTTGCACGCCCGAAGAATGTCAGTATTATAAAGACCTATTAAGAAAAGTCGGAAGCAGGGCTTTCGTCGACCAGACCGTCTCTTGCGGAGCCATTACAGCGAAGAAACTTATTACAGCCTTTGGACTACGTCCGCCGGCGTTCTTGGAAGGAAGTGCCGACTCAGCTTATTTTACACTGCTGGGTCTTATGATGCAGCGGGAGATGGCTAAACGGTTGAAGTTGCAGCATGTCAACTCTGTCGACGATGTCGTTGATTTGATTAACAAGTCTAGCAACATTATGGTCTTAACTGGCGCTGGTGTATGTTGTCCTGCCGTTTCTGCACAAATAGCAGAGTGCTTACGCTTTCCCTTAGATATCTACGAGTTTGGGTATTCCAGACTTTAGAAGTAAAGGCAGTGGTTTATATTCTCGTCTCGAAGGGCTCGGGTTGAGTGACCCACAGGAAGTTTTTGATATTCAGATCTTTAAGGAGGATCCTTCGTGAGTTTCTCGCGTTTCTCTTCTTTTTACTTGCTCCCGAAAGTGCCTAACATCTTCGTTTCCAGTATCTTCTATTCAATCGCCAAGGACATTCTTCCCACTACCAACAAGTTCTCTCCCACCCATGCCTTCATCGAGCTCCTTCAGCGAAAAGGAAAGCTTCTCCGAAATTACACACAAAACATCGATAATATCGAACATTTGGCAGGTGTGCAACCCGAGAAACTGGTGCAATGCCACGGATCGTTTGCGACAGCATCATGTGTAAAGTGCAAGTTTCAAGTTTCCGGGGAGGAGATTTTCGAAGATTTACGCGCAGGGAAGATTGCCAAATGCCCCAAGTGCGTCGAAGCTGAGATGGCGAAGCAGCAGGTTGGCAAGAAGAGGAAGAGAGGAACCGCGGCGCCGAAGAGCAGGAAGAATAAATACAACGATGACAGCAGTGACGAGGAGGATTGGTCTCTTGAACCCGAAATTGGTGTCATGAAGCCCGATATAATATTCTTCGGAGAGCAACTCCCAGACCGTTTCCACAGAATTGTTGACCACGATCGCGCCAAGGTTGATCTTCTGATCTGTATTGGTACCAGTTTGAAGGTGGCACCTGTTTCCGAGGTTCCCGCATTCTTACCTGCCAACGTACCGCAGATATATATTTCGAGAGAGGTAACACAATTCCGTACATGCCACTGGTTATTTGAAACCCAAAACTAACAGTTGAAACAGCCTGTCCATCACATAGAATTCGATGTAGAGCTCATCGGAGATCAGTGCGATGACATTGTCACGGAACTCGCACGCCAGGTCGGCTGGGGAGACGAGTTTAGGCATGAGATGATACCCGCCGACTTTGAAGTCGAGCACACACCGAATCCTGATAAAACATCGCAGCACCAATTTTTGAAAGTCGCCAAGCCGCAGGCAATGCTCCCGAGCAGTTCTACGTTTTCTTTCACGATGACAATGTGAAAGGGCTTCCTTTTGGCGTTACTTGGCAGCGTGAAATTATCACGCATTCGAAACTAAAAGTCCCTTACAACGATATACTTGTATGTCTTTTGGATGCTTTTGAAGCCCTCACTCTTTCTGGAGATGAGCTGCCCACCCCGTATTCCATTTGTTCAAAAACCAAAACTTACAGCCACAATTGACTTGTGATAACGTCTAACGTTTGATTTGACTTCCCTTGTTACTCTAGCCCCCTTCCTTTTGTTTGCACACCTTGTACTCTTTTACACGATACTCATGGGATTTACACGGACGAAACTTCTTTCTTGCTGCTTCCAAATACCTCTTGCATATGCCTCTTTCTTATCTCCTACTTGTTCAGGGAAAAACCAGGGTTGTCCTTTTTTTCAGTTTACATTCCTCAAGCTCGTATTACTGTGCCCCGGCGTCTCTTTTTTTTCGCACACTTTGGCCTTCTCCAGTTTTGTTATTGCACAGATACACAAAATATTTACTATCCCTTGTATTCCGCTTAGCACCTTCATATTCGCGTCTGTGCCGGTTGTTATGTACATTTCTCGAGATCTCGAGAGATCTCTCTCTTTATGTCTTTATTGTTTCATTGTTCCGGGAGTCAATGGGGGAATGATTTTTCTACATGCTGTGTTTTCTTCCTGGGATAGAATTTTGTGCCCCTTACTTTTCAATCTATCAAACCATTTGAAACAATTATCAATTGTCACAAGCCATATCGTAGTCACAAGAATTGAATCTGAAAAAACCGCGCCTCACATATAGTTTCAAAGCGATTCTAGAATGATCGGGTGACTGTGTGCTCTCGAGCCACTTAGGCGCTATTAGTCCCATGATAAGTTCTTCTAAACTGTCAGGATAATTTGAGGTATGGCGCGGCAGGCTGCATGATGCTGTACCACTATGTCCTCCTGTCGATTCATGAACCCGCGTCATAATTTCCACATTGGTGGGGAGGAGGGGCAGTTTTGATGAGGGTAGAATGCATTGGAGTGGATAGACGCCCACGGATAAGTTGAACCTGGCTTATTCGGCACCATTTGGCGCCTTTGCTCGCTCCACCTTGCTTGTCTTTGAGCTGTGCCTTCCACATTCCAATACACCCCTTCGCCAAAAAGTAGCTGGTTGTGGGTTATAGGTTCAGGTTAAGTGCCTCTAAAAACCCCACACCACACGCGATGGGCACCCGGTCTCGCTTTTGCTTGGCGGGCAAGGCTGGATACTTCCGAGCACAACCAGGCCAACATATGCATGTTAGGTTGGAGGGGACGCGGCCTAGACTGTTCACGGTCTTAGTTAATCGGTGCGGTTGTGTCTGGGTGGTAAATAAGCGTCCGGGGCGCTATCACTTGGTTCAGGAGAAATGCGCATCATATTTTAGGGAATCAGGCCAGGTAGATTTGGGCATTATATGACGCCAAATAACGAGAAAGTGAGAAGAGAGGTCGACCACCAAACGCACTAATGCGAAATGAGAGTGTACCTCTCCCAACTTTTTATTGTGTGCCGTGTCAATGCATAAACTGTCTTGCATTTATTCTTGTTCCATGCTGCCAGTTATATGAAAGTCTATTTTATTTTATTTTTTGCCCTCATGAACGGGACTGTGGGAAGACTGATACCTAACTGGACTCGCGATAGAAAATTATTTCTTCTTACTACCCTGCCCTCCCATTTGCTGTTAGCGTTGTAGCATCAAGGATACTGAACAAGTTAGATCAGCGAGGTACGAGAAGCACGGGGTTTCTAGATTTTGTTTCGTTTCACTGGCGCTACTACGTACGAGGCTGAAATGCGATGTTGGTGGGCTGGAACGTGCACCACAATTTAATAGTCTCCCTCTCTCACTTGCTCGCTCGCATTCAATCCAAGGGGAACAGGAACGAGGGTTATTTAATTAATTGGGCCTGCTCAAAGGAGGCACGCTGTTTAAAGAAATATACTTTTGCATTTTTAGGCCTTTCCCAATACTTTCGTCAATCCTTTCTTTTATTTTTCGTTCTCATCGTCTACACTCCATCGTCAACGCTCCCCTTTATCATATCCTTATCGACCCTGTCGCCACTTTCTCCACTTCTTTCTACAGAAGAAACCGGCTGTACATGTTCGTAAAGCACGAGCTCCTGTTGTAAAAGAAGTTTGGAAGGGTGCGCATCACACGCGCATGGCATATATATCTTAAGTAGGTGCAGTTTTCCCTAATACATACCTGTTATTGGAAACAAAGTGGATCCGCATTTCTGTAGCCCACCGCACAAATTAATTCCGACAACAGGGCTCGCACCTCTTGTCTATTTACCCAGCATATGCCAAATATCCATCTACAAATATCGTAATTACTTCTAACAAGCGACAACCATTTAGCAGGTTATTGAATATTTTAATTTTATTACGTTTATTTGCCCCTTCTATTCACGATATCGTAACACGCATTTCGTCTCGAGCCTGGTCTCGAATTTGCTTGCCTGAAACAAACAAAGCACCACCGCGAGCGACGAGAGGCCAGCGGAATCCTGGTCCCCTCGCATATTTCGATGCTAAATTTTCTAAAATAATAATCCAATACAATACGACTAAAATATACAACGACGCCGCCCTCGCTTTCCCATTCTCACCCACCCTCTCGCAACAAACAACAACCTGAACTTTCCTATTAAAGCTTCGTCTTCCCCAGCTTTTTCCTCCCTTCCCGTGGGATCGAAAGAACTACCAAAGACGTATCGATAGGCACCCCGCGGCCCATCCATTTATAAGCAGACATCGAATTAAATCTCCCCTCCATCCAACAACGGAACCCGGCAGAACCGAGACGTGGGGGAGAGCAGAGAGAGAAAAAGGCTATCCTAAAACTTAGCTTAATTTTAGTCACTTCCATACGTCACAACCTTTTTTTCTTCTTCAACAAAACAGACAGCCACCATGATGGCAACAATATCGAACGGGATTGGTGTGCACGGTATATCTAACTCCGCTTTACTCAAAACCTACAAGGATCGATTCGAGGCGTTGTCGGAAACTGAAAGACAAAAGGATGAGTTGATAGTGGTATGTCGTCCCTCTCTTGTCCCCTACTCCTCTACTTTCAATCATAGAGCTTTATATTGTCCTGTAAGAAAATATACTGCGCTTTCTTACCGCGTGCGGAACTAGAGGGTTGTCCTTTCTATCATCACCATCATCATCATCATCATTTTTTTAATTTTATTTTCTCTTTTGTGGTGGAAATGGACTAAGCTAACCGATTTTGATGCTTCTAGGATCTTTTACAACAAAACGAACGGTTAACCCACTTACTTGAACGAATTGAAGATGATCTTGAGAGGGAGAAAAGTTATGCGCGTTCGTCCCAGAAAGAAATCAGGGATCTTAAGGCTCAGAATGGAGATGCCGAAGAAAAGCTTGTACGTACATCCTGGATGAGAGAAGGGTTAGGTTGAATAATGAAGATAGACGAAGCTCACAATGAGCTATTGCTATCTGTGTCTCGGCCCGTTAGATGTCCTATCCTTATATTCAAGTGTTAATCGACGGAGATGGAATGCTTGTAAGCTCCGGATACCCCTATTGAGCCTGCTTACTCTTCTTTTTAGCATGACACTAACCTCGATAATGACATTGACAGTTCCATCTCGATTTATTGAAGAAAAAGAAAGACGGCGGTAGCGAAGCCGCCGAACTCCTTCTCCAGGATGTCCGAGAACTAGCCCGCACCAAGCGCGACGAATTGTGTATCAAAGGAGATTTTGAAATCAGAGCCCTCGTATTTGCAAACCTGGACGGCTTGTCTAAGGCTTTAGTCAAATCGAATGTACTCAAACCAGGAGATTTACAGCAGTTTTTCACGGGATTTACTCAAAGACTCGAACATGTTAATTTTATTGACGTTGGATATGGTAAAGAGATGGCTGATTCTAAGATTAGAGGTGATTCCACCCATTGTGCTCGTATTCTTCTACTTACGGCCAGAAATGCTGATATTTGGGATCATCATAGGTGAATTTTTGTTCCATTTGAAGGATCCACGTTGCCGTTTGATATTATTCGGAGGCGGTCATGATAATGGATACGCCCCATTCTTGAAGACTTGCACCGCGACCAACCCTAATTATCCAATTTGGCTTCTTGAGGGACCACCCATGGCCCGAGAAATATCGTCTATGAACCTCCCTAGCCGTTCATGTTATTCAATATTCTCTAGGGAATCACAAAACGAAATAACCAGTGGATCGCCAGTATCCTCGCCGGCATTGTTAACCCCGACAGCTAGCCTCAACGGCCATGTGAACGGCACCAACGGCGGGACATTTGGCGGTTCCGATAGCACTAAATTCTCCTACGCATCCGCGGCCGTCGCCCCCGCGCCGCCAACACTAATACGCCCTGTGAGCATCCAATACAACTCGTCGAGTCCTGTGATGGAAACTGCAAAGACAATTACAATCGGTGGTTCTGGTGCAGCAAGTGCGAACGCCCCCCGCGGAATCCAACATAGTATGGTACCTTCAGCCGACGCCGAGCGCGTGAATTACATCAAGAACCTGAGCCCACGGGCTTGTAATAATTTCTACCTTCGCGGAGCCTGCTACAACCAACCATGTCCATACTCGCACAAGTACAAGTTGAGCAATGAGGACGTGAAAACGCTCAAGTATATTATCGAACGGAGCAAGCCGTGCCAGCAGCTCAAGAAACGAGGGTTCTGTGAAGACGAGAAGTGCTATTATGGACACCAGTGTCCATTTAGGACGAACGCAGAGGCGGCACAAGGAGATGGGCGGTGCAGCAATTATTACTGCCGCTTCTGCCAAGAAGACGAGTAGATATATGGTCTGGGAGTATTCAATAATGATTCACCATCTTAACTGAGAGACATTAGAAAATATATTTTATAATGAAAAGCAAGATGAGGGGTGTTTTACGGCGGTAGGGAGAGGTGAGGTACTACACGGTTTATTGCATTGGCATCGATTGGCGGGTGAAGGTTGATATATTATACACACTACTACTTATTACATTACTATTAGTTATAGGGGATTGCGTACGAAAGCTTTAAAGGTGGAAGGTGAGACCATAGCATACATCTACGAGTAAATACAAGCATCGGCTCGTTATAGCCATTGGCCGTTCTTTTTGATCGATGGCCATTTGGACTTTTTTGGAGAAAACCCTTTAGCAGAAGCAGATTATACAGAATGAAAAATATATTTTTTTATCCTTTTACTTTTTTCCTCTCACTCTCCATCTATAATAATTTCTTTGTTCGACACATTTACAATGGCAACGTGGTGACATGTTAACAGGGGAACCCGGAACTCTGGTTCTCATGCGTCCATCCGTAGTATATGCACGCTTCCTACAAAGTTTTGCTTTTCGCACGTGTCAATCCGCTGTTGCTGGAAATAACAACCACGTTCCTTGAATGGCTTATTCGTGACGGCTCACTGCATGAATGGAAGCGGCAGTGTATTTCCGTGGTCGGGATGTTTCTTTTGCGAAATTCTTTCTATAAAGTTCTTTTTCTTTTCTTTTCATCGGTTCTTTTCATTCCTTTCTTTTGGCGGGCGGTTGTGTCCGTCGGTTTCGGGGAAGATATGGGAATGTCTTTGAAAATTTGGAGAAAATATTGAGAAACACCAGCACGACGAGCATGGATTTGATGTGAGAAATTATGGATGTCACTGTTGGGTTTAACTCAGTGTCTTCTTCTGTTTTTATTTCGCATACTATTAATAATACAAGTGCATTTTTCTATAACTAGAGGATTCCGTCGTTTCGGTACCAGATATAGTTCTCGCCGGATCCGCTACAGTGAATGAGCATGTGCCTCAGAATTCAGCTGGATGGCAATTCGGATACCTCGTTTTTGAGGTCCCCGTAATTGGTGCCCTGTAAGGCTTTTGAACCAGGGACGAGCTAGCAAACCCGAAGAATTTCATAACTTTGTCCTTGTATAGAAAAGGTTGGAACCAGAATTGGTTCCAATTCTGATTTTGCAATTATATTATTTAGCTTCGCCCAGAACCTCGGTGCAACACAATTTCGCAAGTTGAGGTCGAATGGTTCCTGGTCGCGTTACTCGGTCAGACTGAGTTCCAGCCCCCACGAGATAGGGCTGCCTTGAGGATGAAGACCATCCGAAGAGCAGTGGAAGTGGTATTACGAATTATTTGGGGTTTTTTGGTCTTGCGCTGACCCGGAACCGATGGAATACATTGGATATATCTACGTGCGATCACGAGGAATAACAGTTACGCTATCACCAATATGTCATATAGAGACGAGCCTTGCTACACTTGCGTGCGATCAATCGATCTTCATGTAGGTCACGGGTGGAGCTCTACAGAATTCGTAAGCATCAATTGTGCATCGCGGGAAACAATCGACGGATGAGAGGCTGGATGATATTTCAATATTCTCCGTAAGGTCTGATCGACTTTTTTCAACTGCGTAACCACTGTTGGCTGGCTATTAGGATGCTACAAGCTAGCTGCCGTCCCATTCTCTTAGTCTATTCACCCGTTGGCTATCGATAATCGAATGCTTCGAAGTCGGGGCTGCGGTCTAGCTTCGTTTCGACCAGTGGCGTAGAGCCACATAGAGAGGTTTCTCAAACTTCCAACTTCACTAACGAATGAGAACGGATGGAAGCGACCGTTTACAAAGTGGTCCTATATAGCTTGCATGCAATGTTGGAAAGTTAGTTCAGATCGTTCCAAAGTATGTCTGCGCAGGTGGCGGTCGAAGAAAGGGACCGAATCGATGTTCTAAGAACACCCCGTTGCCGTCGGCGAATAAAAACGCCAATCGCGAATGTTCTCTGCCGAATCCACCCTCTTGTCTTTTCAGCCGTCGCAGTTTTTCTTGTAGCGCATACAAGAATTCCTTACATATTGCTGTAGGGTTTCTCTTAACGATATCGCTTCAAAGGGGCGAAAAACAGCATCTCTACGCTCTAGATCTACAGTACGTGCAATATTAACCGTGGCGTTTTGTTCAAATCTAAAACGTGGGTGGTAGCATGAGGTTTTAGGCAGTTCTTCGGCGAGAGCCTTCACGTTCTGGAGGATTCCGGGATTTACCAGGCCAGGAGACGGGACGAACGATCTTGATAGTGGCTGGTTAAAGGAAAGAAAAAACATGAGAAACTTCGTTTGTTGGTGCTGATTGAGATTGTAAGTCAATAAAATCAAAATGTTATAATATCAACCAGGGTACGCCATCTGCGAAATCCGAAACTCGCGACGCGAAGAAGGCAGTAGATATGAGAGATTGTTGATGACAGCGCGCACGTGTTGGCTGGCGGTTCGAGATTCATGATGCCCCCCGCGAAAGGTTGCAGCCTACGATACTTCAATAAAAGTAATGTTCAGGACCCTGATTAACAAACCGTTCGTGATAAGTCCTCGGCTGGAGACTTCATAAAGGAAGGAGGAGGTTTGGATATCATGCGAATGTCACCATCAAGGAAAGGATCATTATCGGATAACGCTAACATTGAACCTTTTCATTTCTCACGCTCAAATTTCTGACGGTGGGTTTTTTATTCCTTTGTTGTTTTGGTGGGATGCGCATTAGGCCGTTATATTGCATCGCCGAAGAATCTTATTACAGGTATTGGATTGGTATTGGCGTATTCTGTTGTTGCCCCGGGAGGAGGAAGTGGGTCCGCAAGTGCCATGTCCCATGGAGATGCAGAATCTTGAAACGGGACTATTCGCGCGCACACATATTTTTGCCCGTGTTGTGATCGCCTTGCCGAATTTCTGTTCCTGCAGGTAATCGTAAAACTTGACCAAGAAGGTTCATACTATTGGACTTACTTGCGACTTGTGCACGGTTAGAACGCATCGAAGATCTGGGGGTTAAAACGTCAAAGTGGAACGACTAGCAGTGGTTAACTTGTGTAATTATGAGCTCTCGGACGGGAGCGGCTGGCAAGTGCGAAACTTGAAAAAGAGTTTTCTCCCAATTGTGTGTGGGCCGATTATTTCATCCCACCGGGGTATATCGAAGCTTGTGACTTTTGGAAATACGGACGACGGACAGTTTTGTCTACGTTCCGTCGGTTGAGCGGGGTAGTGGGAATCAAATGTTTATCTGACATATGCAAAGGGCTCCCCTTCTGTTCCTCTTGAATTAATTCATGGAGCTGATGAACTCTTCTGATAGCACACTGTAATAGGCAGCTGGCAAGCAAATAATTTTTCTGTTGGAGTTCTCTCGATCTTTTGGACTAGTTTACTAATCCCCTTGACGCAAGAGGATATCCTTGACAATATCGCCAGAATTGACCAAGCGGCGTTGACCCGAATGCCAGAGAACCTGCTCTGGCGGCTCCCGCTCGTTGTCCTGCTGGCTCAGGCACCGTTTCTAACGGAAGCTAAATTTGACGAGGGATTAATGATGGTTCAAGGGATATGCTTGCACGTAAGAGAGGTATTAGGGACGAAGAGGGAAACAAAACCAAAAAGCCAAACATATTTTGCTTTCGATTAAAGGCTGGGTGAGCGTTAATAATGACAGCAGCTGTTACCAAGGCTGAAGGCAGTTCGCGTGTTTCAGGGCATGACAGGCGGCGGGCATGGCATTCACGGCTGGGTTTTATGACTTGAGAAGGTACCAAAACACCTGGTTTGCCGGGTCTTTTTCGAGAAGGTCTAGACGGACGCCATGATATTACGCAACCTTTTTAGGGGCCGCAGGCTTGTAGGCAGAATCCGTACCTGCGGGTGAATGACACAGAACATATACCGAAGAACATTGAAAATTTTAAAAGATCAATTTCAGAGTGCGCCGGCATAATTGATGTAGAGGGATTGGGGTCCGGGCAAAATACAGCAGCAGTCAAGAAAGATAATCGACAGAGACGGATTAGTGCAGTAGGGGCCCTTTGTTTTTATTACCATGCAAAGGAGGAGTTAACATTATAAAACTCTTCCAGCAGCCGGGAACCGTACCAGGCAAGAGCGATCGTGACGTCGGTTATGCGTATGCGGTGCATGTCGTTCAGTTTTCATTACGGCTAAAATGTAATGAGGCTGGAGAGCAGCATCCCGGGCCATCACGTCCATGTTGTGTCGCTTTCCCTCTCTTTATTTTGTTCGTATGAGCGAATCGACATGGTGCTTCCCGTGAATACGCATGCAAATTAATAACTGGAAATACGATGGGTCCGATGTGCCAATTGCCCAAGTGACCTCGTAAATGTGCTCCCGTCAAATTATTCTAGCTTCCACGGAAGCCGACGTGAGATTTGCTCGTTGGATCACGGACGCTTCGGGTTATATTTGCAATATACGGGCGACCTCGAACCAACAGAAACAACAACAATGATATTTAAAAATTAATTAAAATTCGCTAGACCGTTTTATCAGGGCATCATATCGGTCAACGGGCTGAGGGCGACGTCTCATGGCTACTTCCTGGGCCGGATAGTGATAGACAAAGAACCCAACAGCGGTGGCACACACCTACCCCCTCCTCCTCCGCCTTGCCCGGGTCCAATGTCTCATGCACCTCATCCAGCTAACCCTCCGGGGCGAGATGCATGCTCCGTGAGGAAAAGAAAGGTGGAGGAGGAGGAGGTGCGCTGCAGACCTCCAATATGCTGCCTACCTGCAGGAAAGGACGGTCAAGAAGCCTGGTCGCCGCTGTGCAGGTTCAAAGGCCCCATGTCGTGGCACCGAGACAAGCATCCACCGCATCTCGTCGCTCGTCCTTCTCGTCTTTTATAGCGGACGTCTGCCCTCCTTCCCACCAGGCCTGGCCCTCTTTTCTCGCCCTCTTTCAGCATTCCCAGGTATCCCTGGATCGAGAGGTTCAATAGCACAGTATCTTAATCCGTTGAAACTGCACCAACGAAACTTCGTTTCTCTCTCTCTCCCTCTCTCTTCCTCCTTGCCATCACCACTCTCTTTTCGACTTCGACCAACGAGGGGGCGCGGAAGGGAACAAACCGATCTTCTTTCCTTTTTGCTGGACGGTTGTGCTTGCTCTGTTTGGGGCAGGAACGAGAGAACGAGCCTTACGTTTTTAGCGACGTGGGCGCCGGCGACAAGTTGAGAGGCCTCGAACGAATCGAACGGCGCACTGAGCCGCCAGCATCCCCCCAACCTCCACGCCGTGGGTTTAAAAATAAAAACCGTCAGGACCAACGGCGTCAAAACCGGATTGTTTAAACAGACAGCGACGGACGGGACCTTGCATTAATATTGACCGATAGCATCATCGTCGCCCGTGTTTTCCTTCCTGGTCTCGTGCTTGTTTGCTCTCCAGCTTGTCCAACAGACCTCGACATATCCTGACTCGAAACATCGCTCGCATCTACGCTATCACGCTATCCAACAGCGAGCTGCAACTGACGACGCAGATACAGGAATAGAGCAAACACTTACGTTTCGTCCTTTTTCCTCTTCGATTGCTTCCTAGCTTTTTATTATTTTATTCTTTTCTGGTAGGCGCAGGAATTCAGGAATCCAGCCCAACATTGCAATATCGGGCGCTATCACAACCACCAACTCGACCCGACATTTCCAAATTCCTAGCTCTCACACTCTCTCGGGACGACCGTTGCCAAAACCAGTCCGGTCTGATTCACAGCTTTGGGCACAGCCGGTTGCTTAGCTCGATCGATCACAATCCGACTCGGGCGAGTTGCACCGCCAGCGAGGAATCCGGCACTCGTACCTGGCATCCGAGACACCGGATCTCCATTGCAAGTCTTCTTTATTTCTATTTCGCGCACGACGGAATCCACCGTTTGTTCACCTTTTTGTTTTATTTTTTCTGGATTTATTCTGCTTTCGAGTAAGTGCCTTCCCTCCCACTGCCACTAGACCGGGGTGCTGGCCACAAAGGGGCTACCTCCTGTCGCTCGTGCTCACCATTCTGCTTAGCGAAGGCCCGTCTGAGGTTGAGCATCGCGAGTGAGTGAGAGGGGGACAGGAAAAGCAAAGACCGAAAACCAAAATCGGGAAACAGAAATCTAACACTCTCCCAACCGTGTGAAGCAGAAGATAATAAATAAGCACAACAATAATAATAATACTTGTGATCCAACAGAGCACTGGCAATTGGGCTTTCCCCTTTGGCTGTGTCCTGCCAACGGGCCCGCGACTCTGAATACGTGCGAACCGCATACAAAGAGCGTCCCGCCCCTTACCACCACCAACCCTGACCGATTGTCCGTTATATCGCCATTGGTTTTATACCCTTTTTTAATTGGAGGACCGCCAGCTTGTTGAGTGGAACCGCCCAGGCGTGATCAATCGAGGCCGGTTCACCTTGTCTGATCCACAAAAGCACCCCCCAGACCGCCCACAATGGCCCCGGCACTCCTGGCCTCGACGCACTACACTACCTCCAACAGCAACAGCAATATCTACTCTGCCTATTCGTCCGAACCTTCCTCTTCCTCCACAACCACAACCATCACCTCGTTCTCCCATCCTCGAACTGCCGTTGCTCCTTCTTTACCCTCTCCCGCCCTCTCTGACCGCTCCTCGAGTTCCAATGGTTCCGGATCTGGCAGTTTGACACCGACACAACGATCTTCAGCTTCACCTCCAGCCAGTGCTAGCGCCCTAATGTTTGCCCAACGGAAACTATCCAAGAAACCGAGCAATTCTGCTTTACGGGTCCAGCCTGTCCTACCCGACATCCTCGAGGCCTCGCCTATGACACCGACGATGCACGAAGCCCCAGCAATGCTGAGAGCCCCTGGATCCGGTCGTCCTCTTTCTGTCCTCTCCGAAGTATCAATTGCTTCCGATGGCTCGGATGGATCTCAAGCTACCATTGATGCCTATAAGTTTAGGTTTCTCGATGACGATCTTGAGTCCGTCGTAGAGGGCAGCGTCTTCGATAATACCGACAGTAGTGAGGAGGAAGACTTCAAGGACTTGAAACGTGCTGAAAAGGCGTTCGCTGGTGTCAAACAGAAACTTTTCGTAAGCCTCTCTTCACAATCTAGACCGGTGCTTCGAGCGTAATAAACTGACTTTCCCCTTCTAATAAATAGGCTTTCGAGAATAATATTGCCCGAGCGCGAGATACCCTTCTAAGCCCGCCGCCAACCGCCAGCCCTACCTTCACTTCAAGTCCCACGCTAGAAACATCCCCTACCGATAGGATACAGCCTTCCGGTATTAAGACTCTCGGACGGATGCCTGGTTCTCTCAACTACCACAATCGCACCGTCAGCGAAAGCGCGAGTTCGGGACCACCAGGGGCTCATCGTAGGAAGGGTAGTGCCTCCACGATGACATCTAGCTATTCCGACCAATTCACAGACGCCCAAACCAACTTCCGGGCTAATTCTGCCATGTCGAACCGCTCTCGATCATCCTCGCGCGCTAGTTCTACCCAAGTTAAAGAGCTGGAAGATCAGATGAACTCATTGAGAGGCAGATTGACCCAGCTGACTGAGAAAACTCGCCGAGAATCATTAAGGAGAAGAAGCATGAATAACCTGAGAACTCCATTGAACAACATTTTCCACCAACCGGACCCGAAATCGGACCCGGAACCGGAACCGCAATCCCCTGAGCCAGAATCATCTGTCCAAAGCCCCAGCGATATAACAAGTCCTGTCAGTTTCCACACAGCATACGACGAATCCGAATACGGATCAGATGAAGGTAGTCGAGCGGGGACACCAAAACCTTATCCGCCAATCCGTAAAGTCATGTCGTACGAAGAATTAGGCTACGACAGCGCCTTCTCAGCACCCGGTGACGAGACCCCATCCTTCATCAGTAGCCCTCGACGAAATAGAGTTCAGGCATACAGATCGAATAGCAGTTCTGGATCAAGATCCAGCGGCGCCAGCACTCCTGTGATGATGCCGTTACACCCACCACCACCAAGAGGGTTTCACAGGAACAACAGCACTTCATCGATAGGAAGCTTTGAGACGGCCGCAGAAGATTACGAAGAACCAACCCATGTTACCCCACTGAGCCACCGCCCCCACCACCGCCGAATTCCAAGTGCCGCCAAGGCGTCACCTTTGAGATCAGTCTTGGATGACAATCTGCGTCAAACCGCGGCCCCGGGTGCAGGCGAATCGAGCCCACACGATGATGGCTACCACTCCGGTCCCTCTACCCCGCAGGGTTCCGACGAAGGAGTTTACATCAACATCGAAAACCAAGATGGCAGCCAAACCCTTCCTCTGACAAAGGAATCGTTGAAACAGATGGACAAATCCCTCGCGATTCCAGGCCCCTCATCGAGAGCTAGGTCTGCTACCAACTCTATTATTGGCGCTGAGGATGACGAATTGGCGCTCAAGTTGCCTGCTGAGGACCGCGAACTGGTGGAGAACCTCTGTGACCAACTCGGTAAAGTTTGTTGCAAATTAGAGACTGCGCGCACTCCACTTGACAAGGCCGAAATCCGACGGCGGATGGAAGTCGCCCTAATGGTCCTGCAAGGAACCACTGATTTCTAAATAAAAATCCCTCTGTTTTAAGCATCGCTCCCTCATTTTTATTGGAAGCACCTCTTTTTCCTTTAATTCTCCTAGTCTGTTTATGTTTCACACTCACACTTGCCTTTATACTTTCCTTTCTTTATTTTGACATTTCGATGGCTTTTTGCTTTTTATTCCTTGATACCCATCATCACTGAATTGCTTTCCTTTCTCTTTATTCCCTTTTTTTGGTGTCGGTTTCTTTTTTTATGACTTATTCTTCACGAAACCTGGTTGAAACGAAAACCCACTACAGCTATCGTCATTACGCAAATTTCCTTTGTTACTGGGCCACTCTTATATGAGCCTGTTTTATCTCATCCCCAAATTAAGGTATATGGGGCTTAAACACTAAAAGTAATTTGCGCTGTCTTTCTACTTTATTTTGTCTTCTATAAAATATTCACTTCTGGGGCCTTGTGCCTTTTATTTGAGTTGGTAGCGGGGGGCTTGTATTCTTTCTTGTTGGATGGCGGGACAGCGTCCGTTCTTCCTATTTCCGATGTTGTATGCACACACATTCTTCCTCGACTTCGGACCTTACAAATACATACATTCTACACAATCAATTAAGATTCTTCAAAAACTAAGCTTGCTTCGCCTGGGATACCACTCATACTGTCTTGCATCTAGAATGTAGATATTGGTGATAAACTTTAACTTAGCTGACAACAATACACATCGTCCGAGGATGACGGCGAAGGTTAAATAGACGAAGCAGTGACACTAAAATACTGATTCGCTTCCCAGTTTAATGTGCCATAGAAGTGAAACACCGATGGTATTGTTAGGAAAAGCAGATATTATAGGAAGATCATATAATTTAATTTGGATATTTCATGAATCAAAGACTATTGCAAAAAAAAGTGTAACCCTCCAGCCCCCCCAAAAGTCTTAACAACATGCAGCATTTACTTCGCATTACTGATCATCTCCTCCCTTACGATATCCTCGTCCAGCTCTTTCTTCGTAGTCGCCATCATGTGTGACCCGATACCCATTAACTCTCGATATAAAGATATTTTCCCCTCCTTATACACCGCTCTGTGATCCGGACGAGCTGTCGGAGGATCCCAGTGGACAAAAAGACTCTTGTTCCATTCGCTTTCGATCTCGCCTTGGAAACTGTAGGCGCCATATCGACATATATCATCGGGCAGTTCGGCCAGGAAGTCGGCGTACGTGCCCGATTCCGCCTTTTTCAGCACAAAGACTTCGGTATTATGGTCGTTTATGCGGTAGATTACGTATTTGTAGGGGCCGTTGGGCTGGAGTTCATTGAAGGCTGGGACGCAGTCTTCACTGAGGCCGATTCCGAATGCCATTTCTGGTTATAGGGGATTTTCTTCGATTTGTGGGTTGTTTAAATTGGGATATTCTTAGGACGTATCTAGATGTAGAGAAAAAGTTCTTTGATTATAGACTTGAATATATTTTGGAAATTCGTAGGGAGCTTTTATGTATTTCTTTTTGAATAAATTAAGACTGAGTAAAGTGAGAAAAACCTGATGACACGAGATATACAAGAAGGCTTTAAATACTGAGGGAAGTGTAGCGCATAGATGTAATTACGTCGGCATCGACGGATTCGAGGTTAATAGTTATTCGGTTGTAGCTACTAGTTATGGAAACCTCGCCTGCTTGGTGGCGTAGAATCTTGACGAAAATACCAACTTTCCATGGAGAGGGATCCAAACTAAGCTTGACAAGGGAACATTCAGGTTCCACCAAGGCCTGGAGACTTCGGAAAGTATCGATGAAAGCGGTGTGGTGGCTATGAGGTCATATATTGTCTTGATATAGAGTAACCAGTCGTTCAAATGACATATTGCTGTCAGCAAAACAGGGAAGGTTCTATATCAAAGCCTTTTAAGCTTAGAATAACCCTTTCGGTAATTTTGATTAATTGGTGTAACATGAGTTATTGCTGAATCGATCCACGTGAAATACGATTCACCAATGCCTAGAGTACACAAGATATCGGTCCATAGCGTTCAAAACTCTTTTTAATTCCCTTTTGGATATTGCCTCCCTCAAAGCTATGCCTTCGATGGCATGCTGCCCGTTTAGATATTTCACTAGCCGGTCAAATATGACACCGATATCCGGTGGCTGTCCCTCAGCTATCCTTTCGATCCACGCAGATTCTAGAGGTGTGGGTTGCGATGGCTCGTAAAGAATCGAGTCTTCCAACTGCCCACTTGAGGATTCTAACTGTGGTTTTTCGAACGGGGTAGTGGGTGTATTGGTACTGGCACCAATCGATCTCGGAGGCGCCGGGTTGGAATTGTCCGTGATATCGGACCACCCAGTCTTCGGTCGGCCGTTAGAAGCGCCAGAATCCCCACCAGTTGAAAGACTTATTCTAGGGATATCATCCATTCCTTCTCTTATTTTGGCATTGGGAATGGCTGTGCCATTTGCGATGGACTTCTCTACGCTAGTGCTTAGGATGTTAGGGCTAAGAATTCCAGGGCTTATGATGCTAGGGCTGGTGCTGTTTACAGCTGTCGCAGTGGCTGCACTGATGCTCGCGGCTTGTATCATCTCCACTGCTGCTTCTGCTTGCTCTCTGGCTTGACGCTCCCTGACAGCGACCTTGATGTCCTTCGGGATTTTGAGAAATGCGAAAGTTAGGAGATTTGTGACCCATCCATATCGCATGAGCCACGCTAACATCTCCATGTATGCTTGTCTGTGGTCTTTGGAAGGTATATAAGCCGAATAAGGACGTGGCTTCCCGGATAGAAGTGAAAGCATTTTTGGGAGAGGAGGGAGGGCGGGGAACAGTTTGTTGAAGATGATAGACTGGGGAACCAGTCGTTTCATGTCGGCGTTTGGAGAGACAATGTAGTATCTTCGGTAGTGGAGCGGCATGATTGCCCTCGCTTTGCGCCAGTATATTAAATGGCGTGCGAAATATTCAATATATTGGTATTCTGGATTTTCCGGATGGATGATACCGTTCGGTGATGAGGCCGAAATCATTTGCGCGAACGAAAGTGTAGGCTTGCAATTCTGGATGAATTGAACAAATGAAGCGCTTAATGAACCTTGATCTTGCTCCTGAATAATTTCTTTGATTATATCGTCTACATCTTCCAAAAACAACAGAGCCAGATGAGGGGTCAAGAGAATATCTTCGTCCTCGCTGGGTGTAGAACCTAGAGTATGCAGGGTAGTCAGGTGCATACCGGGCAGTTGAGGCTCCGATATAGAGGGTAGAATGGCCGTTTCCATCATTATCGGTATTTGTAGCGCAAAATCAAAGTCATTGACTTTTAGTGCTGCGATCTTTGAAGCAGAGATTTGTTGATACAAAGTGGCGATGGCGTCTGCTAATGTGCTCTCACGGAGGATCTTTGACCATAGCTCGTGGATCGAGTCACCACGTTTTTCACCTCGTTCTCTTAATTCGATAATCCTCTCCGTCTCGCGAGCGACGTAATCGTCTTCCGCCTGCTGCGTTTTGAGTGCCATAGTGAATTGCCTTGCGACGTCGTACATGTCGTTCATTCGCGAGTGATACTCTAACTGAGGTGGGTTCATGACGAATACAACATGGAACATTGCGAGTTTGCTTGGTGCCTGTTCTAACGGTTTGCGAGGCTCTCTTTTGAACTTCTTCCTCAGAGATGGAGGTGGATTTGGACTCTTCGACCGAGATAGAGTAAGAGCATCTGGGTCTTCGTCGTCGGCGTCGTTGCCCGTGATGTCCCCTTCGTCATTGACTGCATCAGCTGTGTCATCTTCGTGGTCCTTCGTATCGTCTGTCTTGGACGTTTCGGGCTTGGGCTTCTTCTCCCGCTTTCTTCTTTGCCATGTGCCGTCCGGTCGGTTGTAGCACGGGTATCCCAGAAAAACGAATTGTTCCACGGACAGTTCGAATCTTATCCTCGAGAGAGCCCTCGGAACATTCAATAGTCCGGATATTACATCATGCCTGAAGCCGAGTACGTGCTCCCATTCGGCCCCATGAGCACCGTCTTCGTCATCATCATCTTCCTCTTCATCATACTCGTGATCCGAGTCTCGCCGCCGCCTCGATGACCGCTGATCATACGACCGACTTCGTTGGGACGTCACCGCAGATTTTTCAGTAGCCGCCCCTCCACCATACAATCTAACGGTGGACCTTGAATTTCGATCATCAGCTTCGTCGTCGTCATCGGAAGACGAAGAGAAGCTGGAATTCGAGGAGGTGTAGTCGGTGTTCGTCTCGCCGACACGCCATGTGGAAGTGTTATGGGCAGCCTCCGCACGCGGCTGCGGGGGGTAGTGAAAGACGAGATTACCGCCAGCAGAATCCCGGATCACGAGAAGAATGGCGACGAGCGAGGGATTCGGGATTAACGAGCGTTCCGTCGTCATGCCGTTGGAAATTAGCTATTATAAAGTTGAGAGTGTGGTCTCGGTGCTGCTGCTGCTCATATTGGATGGCTGTGCGTGTGCAGGTTCGCCGGCATCGTAAGAAGAATGCGCTGTGCCCTCTGTCCTTCTTTTCCTACCCGAGACTGTGATATCTGCCTGCTGCTATCCTGTCATCGCACATCCGGCTCTTGTAGATTTGCAGATGGAGGACGAGTTCAGTTTACAGTTTGGTTGGCTCGTTGGAGTGAGGTTGGCGAGGTGGGTTGTGCCAAGACCAAATCGGGCAGGGAATTGTTAAACTCGCGCGACGACCTTTTTGGTTTCGACATCTCTCTCCCATCTCCATCTCTCACACAGTCACAGCACAACCTCCTCATCATCGTGCAACATGGGTGGGTTCGATCAGCAAAACAGAGTCGTAAGTTACGCCTCGAGTCTCTCTCTATTTACCTAGCTCGCATCAGATACTAACTTTTCCTCTCAGGGCTCGAAATTCGGCGGTGGTGGCGTCGCCTCGCACTCTGCCACGAACGCAGACCGTCGCGAACGTCTTCGCCGTCTCGCCCTCGAAACAATCGATCTCGAAAAAGACCCGTACTTCTTCAAAAACCACGTCGGATCGTTCGAATGCCGTCTCTGCCTCACTGTTCATCAGAATGACGGTTCCTATCTCGCACACACACAGGGCCGGAAGCACCAGACCAACCTGTCCCGTCGCGCGGCGAAGGAGCAACGCGAGGGCAAAAACATCGACAGAATCACCGGCCTGCCGGCAGGTATGATTGGACAGCAAATTGCCGTCAAGAAGAATCTGTTGAAGATTGGTCGTCCCGGGTACAAGATCACGAAATGCCGAGATCCCGTCACGAGGCAGCAGGGTCTCCTCTTCCAACTACAGTATCCCGAAATTGGAACGGAGATCCACCCACGATACCGATTCATGAGTGCTTTTGAGCAAAAAGTCGAACAGCCGCCCGATAAAGACTACCAGTATCTCCTTGTCGCGGCCGAGCCCTACGAAACAGTATCGTTCAAATTGCAGGCTAGGGAAGTTGACCGTACGCCAGGGAAGTTCTGGACGCACTACGACAAGGATACCAAGGAGTTCTTCTTACAGTTGTTCTTCAAGACGGAAAGAGAACAGAGATGTATGTTTACCCCATTAGCACTTTTTCTCTGGATGCTTTCAGATATGCTAACAAATATTGTAGACGCTGGTGTCCCTGGTCTCGCTCCTTCGACGACGGTTCGCAAATAAAGTGTTCGATATCCTGAATTTTCTGCCTGGTGAAAGTTGAAAAATCCTTCAGTTTAAAGGTGTTCTTGGGGTTCTGGTTTTACGATTTATGGGTTTAACAGATGGAGACTTGACTTTTGATTCGCTGTATCCTATGCGAAGGTAATGACACTCGTGCCGCTTTCTGCCTACGGCTATCAGAACGTTCACTGACTAAATTTTGTCTCGTTCAAAAGTGCTCGCTCGGATTTGTTGGAGAATAGTAAAATGAAAGTGTTTATAGATAGAAAAGATAATATTCAAGTTATCAGGGTTCTCATCTATATTCGGGTGATCTCTTTGGACTCCCTGATTTGTGACGTAAATCTATAAACTACCTTGATGCAAGCCGATAGATATCTTGAGCCATAACAGATTACGTAACTCGAAAGAGCTTAGAAGTGGTCAATAGGAACCCCATTATCATTAAACATTTGGCTGAACTGATACTCGGAAATAAGCGCAATGAAATACATCTCGCTCGTGTCACAAAATCCCACCAACTAGGTATTAATTCTTCCAAACGACCAGAACCTGCAAGCACTCTACCTAGGCATAGATACCAGGTCTCTAGAAGTCCAATGCAGCTGCTAGTTCTTTCATGTCCATCTGGGAAAAGGCATTGTCAGCAGATTATCATTAGTGATTTGAATTTTTTTGTTACCTTCATCTCCCCAAGAACTTTCCTCACGATTCCCACCAGCTCATCTCGCTTGAATACTTCATCGTGCCTCCCCCCTACAATTTCCACATCAACTCTGACCCCTTCAGCCTCCAGAACTCTGACGAAACCCGTCGCCTGTCTCAACGACAGCAATTCGTCCTCTGTGCTCTGCACAACGACGATCCTACCGTCGTACTCGCTCTTCCACCCGGGAAGGCAAGCGGGACTGGCATCGAACCACATCTGCGATGGCGGGCCGAATGCATTTCGTACAAACGATGAATAATCCGGGTACTCGTCCACCAGATCCGGAAGGTTGTATATCCCTTCCGTGCAGACGACGGCGCGGGGTAGGCCGCCAGGGAGAAACGTCTCCGCAGCGGGAATAGAGGACTCGATATTCTTACCGTTGAATATCGAGCGGAGAGATTGTAGCGCCAACGTGGCACCGGCAGAGTGGCCGACGAGAATATAGTTCCGGCCGAACTGGTACTGGTGCTGTAGGAAAGTTATAGCTGCGAGAATATCGGCCACATGGTCTGGATGTTTCGCCGTGTTCTCGGGAGACTTGATAGACGGCGAGAGGCGGTAGTTTAGAGTGGCGCCGCAGAGGGTGGTATTCTGAGGGGTGTGGATGAGAGCGTGGAGCAGCTGTGTCGCATCCGATTTGGTGTTCGAAGGGTCGCGCCAGGCGCCGCCATGGATGAAGCTTTCCTCGTCAGTTGGTAAAAGCGATGGTTTCAACCAGGGGAAGTGTCTAACATGATCCACATCTTGTCATCCAGCGTGCGCATCTTGTAGCTTGGTAGATGGAGGTCCATCGTCTGGAGCGGGTGCGGGCCATAGGGCTCGCGGAACAGGATGAAGCCTGGCATGGTGAGCGACGGAAATTTGAGGGAACGGGCTATAAGGAGTCGCAAGTACTTGATTGAGTGACCTGTATCATTCTGAGAGGCAGCTCTCGTGAGAGATGGGATGTTCTGGTGGGGAGAGAGAGGAGGGGGAGGGGTAAAGCGGCATGTTGCGAGTTGAACATGTCGGATGCGCTGGCGGCAGACAATCCAATTTGGTTTTGTGTGTTGCGCGACGTTGGAAAACCTCCCCGGTGCCCGGACACAAACCGGGGGCTGACTTACCCGGTATGGTCTCACCGGGAGCACCTCGAACCTCACCCGGGACCTATTTCGGGTCTTCTTTGACGACACTCGCCGCCGTCGACGCGAACAAACAAGGGAAATTCGTTCAGAAGATCAAACTCGCCAGCCCTGTCCGCTTCCCCCTCTCTTTCTTTCTTTCTTTCTTTCTTTATTCGTTCCGTTCTTTCTTATGTGCTCGAGTTATTGCGCCTTAGTGGAGGTCGGCGCGGAACTATTACTCCTCCCGCCATGATTCTGTCTGCCTTGCACTTCTTCCCATCTCCCTCCATCCTTAAACCACAAACTTGATAGTTCGATAGCCCGTCGCTTCTTCTCGCCCGCGCATTCGCGAATAGAATCGCTGTAGAATCTCGCTCTCTCTCACCGTATAGACGATCAACCTACCAACAGGACGAAGCGTCCCTCTCAGACAATATGCCGGAAGGCAAGATCCCTGCTGGGGAGCGATATGTCCAGCTCAATATTATGGACATGTTTCGCAACCGGCGCAGCGGTGAATCGAGTAGCAGTCACACAAGCAGTCAGAACAGTGGCAATCCCGGCCGCGGGGAACCTTCGTCGAGTAGTGGCGGTGGCGGCGCTATTCGTTCCCACCGACACAATTCCTCCCCACGCCATAGCTCTGGTTCCGGTTCAGGACATAGGAGTCACCGGGACCGAGACAGAGATAGAGACAGAGACAGAGAGAGAGATAGTAGAAGAGGCCCGTATCAGGGCAGGAGACACCGTCTGGACGAGAGTGTAGAGATAGAAGAAGATTCCTCAGAAATCACGGACGTTGAAATGATAGATACGCCGATATTTTATCAGGGAACATCGAGGATGTTACGAGCTGCCGGTGGGAGACGCGGTTAGTTGCGCTGAGAAATTTGGTCCTGATTGCTCTTTTAACATCCAAACTAACAATACCATAGAGAGATTGTATAATCTGAACAAAAAGAATGCCAAAGTTGTTGTCGATGAATGCTATAAAATCTCAAGGGCGGTGTTCACTGAAAGCGCCAAAGGATACTTGTATAATGCAATCGACGTCAAGCCGCTTGGGCAGCCGTACTGTCCTGGGTATCGGCTACCTGCTGGAGACCCCGATGCAGGGAAAGTTGGATGCAGGGTCCGGGTGGTCAACCAAGACACCCTCGTCTGCGCTGAGGACATGGTCAAACGCCATAATTTCGAACAAAGTCAAATGGAGATTGCGAGAAAGCAGGGAAATACGGAGCCGGATTTGTATCATCCTGATAATGGCATCGTCATTCTAAACCTTGCTAATGCGGATAACAAGGGAGGTATGTACCTACAACATTTACTCACCTGCTTCTAAAAAAGTAAATTGCTGACGTTTTTCATGTAGGAGGGTTTCTACGGGGTTCCATCGCGCAAGAGGAGGCGATCATGCATAGGTATATACTTTACTTCGAATGTTAGGTCAGGTAGCCACTAACACTGTAACCTACTAGGTCAACGCTTTGGCACACTCTGCCGAAAGATTTCTACCCTCTATCGGCGACGGAGGGCATATACTCGCCGTTTGTCGCTATCTACAAGAAACTAGCAGCAGGAGACCCTGCGGACGCCGAAGACCCTGGCGTATATGAGAATTTAGAGAGGGCACAAGCCATCATTGATGCTATCAAAGCGGAGAAAGTCGTAAAAGATGCAAATAATGCACAGCTACCGGGACCGCCACTTCCCGAAATCGGGGTTATTACTATCGCCGCCCTGCAAAATCCTGGCACTAAAACAGCGGCCAATGGTGATCAAGTGTACTCTAATGACAACGAACGAAACTTGATGGCGCTGAAAATACGGCAAACTCTACGGATCGCGGGGTTGAACGGCCATCGAAGACTTGTTCTTGGTGCTCTGGGGTGCGGTGTTTTTGGTAATCCGAAAAAGGCTGTTGCGGAGCTATTCCTGAGTATTCTACGAGAACCGGAGTTCCGGGGGGGATGGTGGAAAGAAGTAACGTTTGCTTGTTACGATCCTGGCGCTCCCGTAGGTTGTAATTTTGAAGTTTTCGGGAAAGTTCTAGATGGACAAGTTGTTTGAATGGAGTTTCCGAATGGTGTGATTTGTGTGAATTCATTGAGATATAGTTGAACTTAATTGCTATTTCCAAACGCCTCGTAGTCTTGGTATCACTCGTATATATTCATGCGTTTTGTGTAATGTTTCAGTGCATCCATCCATATCCATCTCCAAATCCAATAGAGTCAAAAGGGTATTAACATAGAATAAGTCTTATAACGCGTACGGTTTAATCATCCGCATATTTCTTATAATCTGAGCTCGCTTCGAAGATTCAATTACAATCCAATACCCGCTAAACAACGAGGATACGCCGAAAACGCTCACCGCTAAATACTTCTGTAAACACAAAGAAACTACCTCCACCCGCCAACCCGGTTCTCGTCCCACCGCTCCTTCCTCTCTTTCCTCAGATGATACAGCGCTCTAACTCCTCTGTAACTCTTCACAAAGTTATCCACATCTTTACTCGCTTTCACGCCCTTGCCCGCGTGCCCGCCGCCCGAGCCACCATACTCCCCCTCGGCGTCACCTAGCCCGTCATCTTCTAGGAAGCTCTCCTCGAGTGCTCTACTAACTGCATCGGCTTCCCCCACAGCCTGGCCGAGACGTGCGTGTAACGCCCGTGCAGAAAACCGATTTAGTGCGACGTCCATTTCGTTTTCCTTTTCGCGCCACGAGCGTTCCAGTTGTCTGGTTTTGAGTAGAGCTGATGACGTCGTTGCACGCTGATGGTCCACGGCTGCCGAGAGGGATTGTAGACGTTGAGCGTGGGCTGTATTTGATGAGAGAGCGGTAGTTAGAGCTGCCAGGTTCTGCGGGGATGAAGGGTGGTAGCCGAGGTAGAGGGCATCGAGGAGGTGCTGAGAGTGCAGGATGTGGAGGAGGTCGTCGCGGCTATTACGTATGTTTCATGGTGAGTTATGTGCATATATAAGTTCGGGATCTCGTGAGAAATGTGAGGTAGTGAACGCACGACTTGTCTTGGAGGATGCTGGGAATGAATAGTTCTGCTGGAGCCGGGTTCGGAGAGTAGCCGGGAGCTCCCATGCCTTGTTGATGCTGTGAAGGCGTCGGCGGGGCGAACTGCGAGGGGTTGTACGGCGTGCCTGAGCGGGAGGCATTATTCGAGTTTGGCTTTGGTGGAGGAGGCGGAGGGATGCCCGACGATGGATCGTAATACGGCGGGATCGGGGGGATGCTGTGGTAATGCGGCGAGGTAGCCATCGTGTGTGTATGTATGTATATAAAGGTGGTGATGGTGATGTGGTGATGGTGATGGGGGTGGTGGGGATGTTGGAGTGGCGGGGAGCTTCGACGGCCAAGCTCCAAAAGCGCACAGCTCGACAGGATAAAGCTCCAAAGTCCTGACTCCACCACCACCACCTCGAAACCAACCCTCCACCGCTTCACGCCAGAAATTCCACGGCATCGACATCGAAGATACGGGAAGACAGCATCCGCCCACCATGTCGCGAAATATGTCAGGTACTCCACCTCTCCTTACATCGTGCGGTCCACCAGTGTCGAATGCTAACGAGCACCAGACGACGAGGACATGACCTCCTCCACCCCGTCCTCGCCCTCCACGCCCGTCAACACCAGCGCGAACCCTCACATCCCTTCCCTCCCCGCCCATCTAGACCTCAAGACCCCACCTCAGTCTCAGGACAACACCCCATACGCCTCGCGTACCATCGGAGCAACATCGTACCCGGCCGGCGTCAGCGGTGCCGGCGCGCCCACCCTCCAGACTTCTGCGTCCACGGCGTCTGCGACCTTCCAGGATCTCGAAACCGACCTGACGAGCCCCGGTGGTGCTAGAAGACGGCAATCGGGACCTGCGTTGGCTGCCTTGTCTGGCAGCGCTGGTAATAACGGCGTCAGCGTCATGCCTTCCTCGGAGGTCGGTGTGCCCGCTTGGTTGACAAAACGTGGGCTGGAGGAGATTCAGAACATCGAGGAGAGGGTACAGGATAGGCAGTTCAGCACCCGTACGTCTCGGTCTCTTGGTCCTTACTTATGTGTATCACTAATGGAAGTTTTGGTGTAGAAATGTACGGTTCCATCTTCAACGATAAGGATATGACGGTGCAGAAGTAGATAGGTTCGCGACACGGTTGGACTACGATGATACAGAGAAAGAGGCATAATAGCTACGGTTTACAGTTCTGTTACACTCTACAATGGGTACCGGCGTTACATAGCGGCATTTCTTTTGAGGAAATTATAAATATATATTTTGAATAAAAGAGACAACTACTGTCTACAAGCACGTCCGCTTCTAATTAGAATGAATGGAACCTTCTTCCTCCTCATATTCTTCTTCTGGGTATTATTAAATATAAGACCTTTTAGAGTTCCTATGATGGCTTTTTTGAGGTGTCAGCTGGTGTTTCCAACGTGAAACGAGCAGATAATGGGATAATAGTAGTTAAGAAATAGGAATACATCAGTTCTCCAAGGTGAATTCGATATGGTTGTTTTCTTCAACAAGGCCGAAACCCCGTTCGAGTAAGAACGCAGTGTTTTTGTTCATCATTGTATTGAATTGGGGAAGTAAAAGATAAAGAGAGGTATAAAAGCTTACCTTAGGGAAGATAAATACAGCTAATCAAGGATATGAGAGAGGGAACCTTTAAGTGTCAACCCACTCGTTAGCAAACATTCTTCTACAGCTGATGTGACAGTAACTGCGATATGTATGAACTTTGAGGAGATATGTTGATCAGGCTAGATTGAACGTTAGCAGGCGATAAAGCGGTAGAGTATGGAGTTGGATGGCTTACCTCATTAAATCAGATTTTTGTTTACCGTTTCATCAACCCCGTAGAGGGTCATCAAACAGTGTGAATAGCAAAAAATATCATCATTTCAACATGAAACCGTAAAAAGGCTTCGCAAATATACAGTGGGCAGGAGCAAAAAAAGAAGCTTATTGGATGTATACATACCATATAATTATAGAACGCAGGCGGGGAAACTACAGAGCCTACTACTAATACTACTGTTGCTACCATCAGCACCTGTGCATAGCGAAGTTGGCAGCATGCCCTTATACACGTCGCGGATACGTTCGATGTCTGATCAGCTGACGAGATCTCACCAACTGCCGCCCTACCCGGCCCGTCCGATTTGTACATTGGTGGACAGACGGCTCCTCTAATTAAAGTGGGGGTGGTGGCATACTGTCCGCCCGTTCGTTCAAGTTTTCCTCATGTGGACCGATGCGTATCCGCGAGTGTGCACGGGATGGAGAGGGTATGCGTGTATTGTATTTACCTGTATTCCTCCCAAAGGATAACATTGTTAGTCAAATGAAATGACAAGAATATTTTATTCTTTTCTCAATCGATTGGAATAGAAGTGTGGAGAAGAGATCAGACAAGGCTGAAACTTAAGTGTAAAACATGGAATCGACATGTGTGTTCCGACAGAATAAATGTATAAATACATTGTCGTGTCCTTAATCATCATTTGAAGAATATTTTATGGGCATATAATTTGGGACTGAGCGAGAGGAGGATGCAGATGGGACTTGCCTGAGAAGAGCCTACGCGTGCGGAGGGGCCAATTGCCCAGTTGACTACATTACGAAGCCTACACCTGTCACTGATGTCTCTGTTAGCATGTGCACATCAATTGCGAGCGTGTGCAGATGTAGGGACAGAGAGCGTGTATGCGTATGCACGATCAGGGTAATTCTAGAGCATTTCTTTTCAAGTCCTCAGGAAAGATAGGAGTTGGATTGTTCAATTGAAAAGATTTATCATCACATAACATAAGGATGCATAATAACAAGAAAGAGAGGGAGTGCAACATACCGTATTGTTCTAACTCCCCGACGTTGGTGTCGAAGAGAAGGATGAAGAGGAAGTGAAGAACGAAGAGATGAGGGAAGAGAAAGAACGAAAGAAATAAATAAAGAAATAAATCTCGGCGCACAAAACCGCCCGTCGTCAAACCTTCCCTTTTCGAAAACACAACACGGCCCGACGTCAGGCCCAACACGCTGCGTTGTGAGGCGGACGGGGCTGAGGCAAAGACGCATTGTCCGGCGCTGTGCCTCGTCATCTCTTCCTCTTCCTCCCCTTCTTCTTATTCAGCACCCGACTTATTATCTCCTGTGAGTTCCGAACCCCTTCTACTCCTCTTTTGTATATATTTACATATATCCTCCCGTATTGGAATATTCTCCCGCTGATGGACTAACCCCGTACACAGTTGAACCGCTCGGAGACTCCTCTCCTCTCTCACCGGCATGGCAGCCAACATGGTCATCCCGACGGCCATCAGGGCGCTGCGAGCCGTTGTGAAGAAGGGCATCGCCGTCGTTCGAGACAGGCTTCCGCAGGCCGGACACGACCTCGCCTCTATCGAACCGGCCCTCGCCCGTAATTCACAGCGTATCCAGCAGCCGGCCGCTCGCATCCGTCAGCAGCAACAGCTCCATCGTGCCTCCAACGGCCACCAGAACTTCTCCAGAAACTACACCACCTATCGATATGGCGGAGCCGGCGCCGCTCCCAAGACGCCCGTCCGCACCGCCGTCTCCAAGATCACAAAGACGACCCCTTTCGCATCCACCCTGCGGCCCAAACTCATGGGCGCCCTTCCGCGCTCCGTGAACGGCTACTCCCTCGGCGGTAATGCACGTTACTTCTCGCACACCACCGCCCCAGCCCAAGTCGTCCAGCAGGTCTCCGCCGCCATGCGCGCCTTTGTCCTCTCCGGCAAAGACATGAGCTACTACGCCTCCAAGCGCCGCTCCTCAAACACCAACACATACGTCCGCGGCCAGATCAAGATGCACCTCGCTGCAGCCAACACCGACCGCCTTGCACCCGGCGCCTACATCGACTTCCACCTCACTCCTAAATTCACCTGCATGTCCGAGTCCGACCCCGTCGGCTACACCTGCCTCGACAACTCTCGCGGCGGCTTCATGGATGAACTCGATGTCGAGCTCAACGACGCCATGCGCGACATCTCCCGCGTCTACCAGGACCTTCGCAGGCTTTCCGCCCTCGGCGAACTCCCGGTAACCCTCATCCAGCCCGCCACGCTGCGCGTGCACTTCCGTGGCTGCGACGCCGACCTCGTAACCGCTCTTTGCGATGAGGTCGGCGTGACCACCGGGGTGATCCACGAGGACGAGCGTTTCGCCTACGATCGCCTCATCCCCCACGAGCATAACGTCGAAACCGTGAACTGGCGTGAAATGCTCTCATCTGACGACGAAGACACTGATTGGGAGCGCTACAGCGCCATCCCGTCGCATGAAATCAACAATCCTATCTTTGATCATTTGTCACTGTCGGATCGTGTGGAGAACCGCGGGGGAGGCGTACATTGGGAAGACGATGGCGTGGATTTCTTAGACGAGATCGATCCCGGGGGTATGAGCAGCGATGAAGGGCTATTCAGCAAAGAAGAATACATGATCGAGAGTGGCGGATATGTGAACCCGTGGGTCATGCCAGTCGCTGATCGCGTTGGCGTCTTTTGAGGTCTGCTGGCCTCTATATACTTTTTTGGGGGGTGGTGTGATTACCACCCGATGAGAGATTTTTTTCTTCTTTCGATGAAGCCCTTTTTTTGTTTTTAACTTTTCTCGTTTTGACATTCTTGGATGAGCTTAATTGAGTTTCATCACAGACTGATACCATCGCTACTATCACTGCGTTTTGTAACCTTTTCGTTTCCACTTGATCGCTACCAATATTGCGATTGTACCTGACCATACGGTCACCGTATTCCATTATTATTCTGTAAACAGACTTGACAAATTCTATACATACTTGTGCAAGGAACTGGCGAGTATCTACCTGAATCAATAGACATCTATACGGTCTGCCTTCAAATGGCTATACATCTTGCTTAGCCCCTCTGGCCCTCGTAAAGTGATCCTCATTTGGTAAAGACTGCACTGGAGAAAAATATGATTTGGTGTATTTCTGGTTTGTAATCTCGACTTCAATCGATTAATACACTTTTCTGAAGATTTGCTTTTCGTCGTCGGATGAAAGTATAGAAAGAAAGCAATATAAAAAAGTGTTTCCCATCCGGATATCTGAAATATCACGATGATGCAAAATAAAAAGAGTAAAAGCGAAAACAAGTTTGGAAGAAAGGTTAGTTCGAGGTAATGTAGGAGAGTTCTTTTTAACCAAGTAGAAAAACCAAGGATTTTGAAAAATAAAAAAAGGAATGATAAATCGGTTATAAGTATATACCAAGAAGTATGGAGTCTCATCATCTCGTCTCGTCTGCTTCATAGCTCTTGCACAAAAAGCTTCATACACAACCTCGCGTCCTTGCCACTCATCGTCTGTGTCGCAACTTACGCCTTCGCAGCGAATACATTCGCAATTGGCCACCTCTTCCTAGCCTCTTCGACGTAGGTTCCAACTTCGCCCTTCATCTCCTTCAACATGGCCAATCCTTCGACCGCATCCTTTAGCGTTGTTCCATCCTTCTTCAATGCCTCGAACAGCAAGGTCTCAGAGTCTGTTCCTTCGCTGTCGGATTTCGATCCCTCCGCACCGGCTAGCGCCTGTCGGGTCTTGATGACGGAAAACGCTGCTTTCGCGCTGTCGACATTCGATGATAGGTACGTTTCATTGAACTGCGCGAGTGTGCTCTCCTTAGGTGCAATAGTGAAGGTCTCGTCTATTATAGTTTTAACGGTGGGTGAAAGTTCAGGGTTCGAGTTCACTGTCGTAGGTTAGTGGTGCTTCCTCCAACTGTAACTATGAGCTGAACTTACAAAATATTTGGAACCTGGCAATCTGCTCGTGGACAATGGGGTCTTCAGGAGCGATGTTATGCGCTGCAAGTAGACACTTTAGCGCGAGGAGATATTTCTCTGTAGTGATAGATTAGCGGGTAGTTTTTAGTCTATGGCGCGATTTATACTCACTCCTCTTCATGTAAATATCGAAACCAGCCGTCTGACCCTCAAAAAACGACGGCGATAATTCCAACAAAGGTTTCAACCACATCAAAGCCTTCTCTAGTGGCTCGGTCGTCTGCGCCAACTTGGCGCCCAGTGGATCGTCGTCCTGCTTCTTCTCCTCTCCACCTTTCCTCTCATCTTTAGCCTTCGCAGCAGCCTCTGCAGCAGCCTTCTCCTGCTTCTGCGCCTCTCTCTTCGCTTTCTTCATCGCCTTCTTTCGGTCTGCGGTGCTCAAGCTCTCAAAGTCGACCGCATCCTCTCCGTTTCCATTGGCTAGCGAGCCATGCGCCAAATGAGGCTTGTCATTGAGCAGCAGGTAGATTTTGATTGCATTGATGGCAGCACGTCTGAAGAATGGGTGCGACCATAGGCTGTCCTCCCATCTAACCATCTCGATATATGCCCGAATCATACCTTTTCTAAGCGAGAAGGAATGGAAATCAAACTGATCGTCTGTCCAGTCTTCGAAAATCTTGTAGATGGCGTGGAACCGCTTGAGTGCCAAGCCGAATTTCCCTTGTCGCACGTAAGACTCGCCATCTTCTGTGATATACCAGACGCACTGCATTTCCAGCAAGTCGCCAAGTGGGCCGTTGACATCGTTCTGTCGTATATGTGTTAGATAATTCTTCTGCTCAGGTACTTTGAGTGAGAAACTTACCCTTGTAAATAAACCCATCGTCTTGATAGCCTCCTCGTTGCAATCGTTCCTGAGCATATACTTGGCACACTTGGTATTGTAGTACCTATCACTCTTATCCTTCTGTCTCGCGCTGTCCATCTCCTCCATTGCCTTTTGAACATCGCCGGCGTGCTTCAGGATTCGCGCCAACCCGAGTCGAAGTTCACCTTGGTCTGCATTATCGGGCGCCAACTCTAGAGCTTCGTTGATATACGATAGCGCCTTGTCGGTATCTCGTATCCGCCAGTGATCGTGGTGCTGTGAGAGGTAGTAGAGTGTGTAGATCAATACGCTGTTGTTGGCAGTGGCGCTTCCGTTCGTTAGCTTATCGCCATTTTCCGCCGGCTTCTCCGCTCTTGTTTTGGCAAGGAACTCTTCAACGAGAGACTGCAGGCACTCTCGCTTCGGGATATCGCCGTATAGAGCCTTTAGACTTGTGAATGTTGATGGCGCCGCTCGCTTCAGTCTCCATTCCAAATATTTCTCGGCAACAGCCTTGAATGCGTCACCTAAGGCAAACGGGTTAGCCAAAAAACCAACAGTATAATCCTATTTGGTTAACTACCTTCTTGGAAATCCAACGGTATCCGCTTTGGTGCATCAGCCCTGGGGTACTGTTCCGCTAGTTCCTCGTATATCTTCAACCTTGCATCCCCTTCCAGCCCCAAACTCTTTTCCAGCCCGGCATAGTAGCTCCTTTTCTCCTGATTACGATCCAATAGTACTCTATACGCCTTCTCCGCGTCCTCGTTCTTGCCGAGTTGCAAGTGATACTCTGCTCTTGCCTCCAAAACGGCAACCCTGTCAACCGCCGTCCGAGAAATCGTCTCCAAATGATCCAATGCCTTCTGGTAATCCCCGCTCTCAGCTATAACATAGTTCTTGTATAATATCGCCTCGGAATTTTCCAGGTCCGACTTTGGAGGGGGCTGTTTCAGTGTTTCCTCATACTTTGTGAGCACATTCTCCGCCTCGGCCAGGTTCCCCGCTAGGTGGTACGCAATCGCCAAGCCGGTCCAGTTTTGCCGTATCTGCGGTTTTGACATGACCATCAGTCGTCTGCTTTCGATGTAGCCATTGTAGTCGCGCATCTGGATTTGTAGCAGGGCGAGGTCTCGCAGGATCTGTTGGGATTCGGGTTCGAAGCGTAACGCCATTTTGTAGGCCTTGATGGCCTCGTCAAAGTTCTTCTGAGAACGGTAGAGGAGGCCGTAGACGTGCCAGCAGACGTGGGATTTCATGTCTTGTTTGAGGGCTTCTTTGGCGATTACGAAGGCTTCTTCGGTTTTGCCTTGGCAGTTTATGAGGAGACCCTTCATGGCGAGGGTTTCCCCGTGCTTGGGATTCTTTTTAAGGATCTGTACGTCATAAAATGGTAACCAGTCAGACCCTTGGTGATATAGGTTCAAAAATAGCGTGCAATGGTGGTGGCACAAAAGGTGAAGGGCGTAAATACCTGCTCTGCAGCTTTGAGACCCTTCTTGTACTGCTTGGTCTCGTAGAACTTGAGGACATTGCGGAAGAGGGAGGCCTCTTTCGAGGCGAGAGGTTGTGCGCTGGGCATGGTGGTTTGGAAAACTCGATGGGACGGACGGACGCCACAGGAAGGATAGGTGGGTAGGTGGGACGAATAAGTCGGCTAACGGCAATGTAGCGCTATATTGTGGTCATATAAGCGGTAGGTATTCTAAAGGGCCAGCACAGCACGGCACGATATTAGCTTGACGGGTTTAGCAGCAAAAACTTGAGGGGTGGAGGCAGAGGAGGTGGGCCGAATCGGGGCGTATCTGGGGTTGGCTTACAGTAGCTAACGAAGCAAACGGTGTCGCACACACACGCTGAAAGCGATAGGATATGAGATGCCTGGATTAGACGACAATGGAGCGACCTTGGGCGGGGGCGGGAGGAATGGTATCGCGAACAGATAAGAGGAGGAGGAGGAGCCAAAAATTGCGTGCCTCGTGGTGGTTGGTGGTCGGAGCCCTGGTCGTGGAAGTCGGTGTCGTGGTGGGTGTGCTTCACAGAAATGCAGAATTATTTCGGTTTGTGTGGTGCGGTCTTCGTCGGTTGCCCAACCCGCCCCACCAAAACAACACCGCCCGATCCAAAATGCAACTCGGCGCACCGACCACGCCAGCGCCCAGTGATTATACAATACATCATAAAATATAATATAATATAATGATAGAGTGGTAAGAATACAATATATTATTATGCCTGGGGGCTCTACTTCCGCGCTCTGCCTGACCTCCGCCCCGACGATGGCGTCTCGGGCTGGTTCTTCCCGTTTATCACCACCTCCTCCTTCTTGCTCGCTCTCCCTCTTTTGGCAGCGCTCTTCTTCTTCACCGGTTCTTCCTCTGACTCCTCTTCCTCAAATTCGGACTCCTCCTCTTCTTCCTCCTCTTCTTCAGACTCCTCCACCTTGACTGCCTTCTTTCTTCCCCTCTTCGCAGGAGTCGCTGCCGCTCCAACCTCCGCCTTGACAGCCTTTGCCCCTCTCTTCCCCTTCTTGACCGGAGTTCCGTATTCCTCTTCGTCCTCTGCTTTGATGGCTTTCCTCTTCTTCGCGCTCTTCTTTTCTGTCCCGCTATCCTCATCACTTCCCTCAGACGCAGCTTTCACTGCAGTCCCACCAGTTGCCTTCTGTCTCGTCTTTACATACGCACTAGTCCTCCCACCAACCTTGACGAAATCAATCTTCTCACCATTAGGCAGCTTGTTCCCCCCTTTCTTTCCCTTGCCCCACCTGTGCTTGAACAGCCAATCAGCAGGGAACTTTGAGGAGTCCCCGAGAACGCCGCAGGCTGTCTTGCAGACATGAAGCGTTGACTCGAAGAGCTGTTTCTGCTGTGCGTCCGACAGTGAATTGGAATACTGCTCTGGGTGTATTCTCGCGTGATACAGAATCTCGTCACCAACCCAGTTACCTACCCCGCTGATGAACCCTTGGTCCAGCAGGAGCGCCTACTCGCCATGTTAATCATAAAATTATCTGAAAGAGACACTCGGAGTATATTGAGATATTTACCTTGACTGGGACCTTCCTCTTATTCAAGATCCCTCTGAACCAAGCTTCATCTAGCCCGTCTACCACGGGATCAGGTCCGTTTTCCTTCAACGGGCTTACTTTCCTGATCTGATCCGCAGCGACATCTATAAGCCTAACCCTCCCTAATCTCCGCGGATCCGTGAAGGCTATTTTGTTCTCCTCGTCGTCCTCCATATCTAATTCGAATTTCATGAATCGGGGTGGCCATTCGATTTTCTCTTCCTTGACCTCGTCGTCTGCCATGTCGGCACGGTAGTGGGCTTCAGGCGCTTGGCTGAAAGTAATCCAACCGGTCATTCCGAAGCTACAGATTTGCGAGAAGTGAGCACGGCCGGACACTTTAATGCGTAGTGATTTGAATAATAAACTTACTGCATCAGAGGATGCGGCGGCGAGTCCATGACCATCCTAAGATATTATATTAGACTCCATCGCACCCGCAACATGGGACATCATCCAATTTCCCTACCAAAAGTATTTGCCTTGCTGTCTATCGATGTCGTTAGCGCATTGCAATCATTTTTAAACCCCAGGGACTCTCATACTTTGCATCAACAATCTTCTTGCCCTTCATTGCCTTCATAAAGGCCTCGTTGTTGGTATCCTTGAAAACAATATGGTCTTCATTGGCGATAACCTATCATCTCGATTAGAGGAGAGATCCCACGACATCTGCCTCTGGATCGTATATGCATACAGCTTTGATTGTCTTGCCGGCGAGATATTTCCTGATGTAGCTGTATGGCACCCCTGTGTTAGCGCCGACGTGCCAAGACTCGAAGCTCCTAGGGACTTTGAACTTTGGTGACTCTAGGGGATGAACTTACTGGACCACCCGGGCGATTTCCGCGATTTCTGGCATCTTGAATCGAACAGATTTTCACTTTTGGAGTCTGATTGTTCTTCCCTTGTGAATTTTCTCGTGTCTGGTGGATCGAAAGACGTGGATGAGAGACGCGAAAGTGGCACGCAGGAGTGTGATATAACCACCAGTGGCAGCACCTACCCCGTTTCCGTTGCTGCTTAGTAAGCCCGCCCCCATCCGCGCTCTGACTCAGCGAGAGGCAAAGATCTGTGGAGACTACATTGTTTTTTGGGTAGATTCTGAATTTGTTTTATGTAAGGACTGAGGTCTTAGCTCATCGAATATTAATCAACCAAAATAAGATGCCCTGCACCGCGTAGATTGGTTCGATATATTGCTGTTTTGAACGCCCCTTGAATAGTTTGCGCCACTCTACGCGTGCCAACACATTGTGTAACTTGGTTTCCGTACTAAACTTCACAGTTCGTAGGCAAGAGACTGGGGTAGAAACCAAGTCACGAGGACAAACGCAGCCGGAATTATTTCTTAGAAAGACGAGATCCTGGCTTGGCAACTTCTAAGGGTCGGCAAACAGAGCCAAACCGCTATAACCGCGTTCAGCGTCGGACTATGGTATCTGTTCGCGGCTGTGGATCATACTGTTGCAATCTGTAACTTTTAACACGAGAACATTTGGCATTATATCTCAAGACGGGAGTTGAAGCATCTTTTCCCTGTTCATCATCTAAAGATTAAATATGCGATGCGTAACTTACAAAACAAAATTCCCCATACGTCTATCTGCGACGGCAGCGCAACCGCCATCTCCTAAGTCTTCTAGAACCCCCAGAACACTACTAGTGTTGGTGTAATAATGCATTTCTCAATTTCAAGATCGTTGGGCCTACCCTTATGGTTGCAACGCTCGAAAGTTGATCACTTGTTTGACATTAGCTGGCAGGCTCGCTTTCCGAAGAGATATGTCATGGTAGCGGACGAGAAAACCGGCATGGCGAACTTTGTGCTCAAGTCACAGCAACATATTAACATGAACTCCAAGCTCCAACCCTTTACAAATCTGAATGCAAGTTTTGGACTAGTGCCAGTGTGATAGGTACCAAGGCATTCGGATATACCTAACCTGAAACCAGCGGATCTGCAGTAGATACCAAGGCGGCCATTCGTAAGCTCTATGCATATATGACACGAAATTCGCCCCGATGGAAGAACTTATGAAAGCTAGTCGCGGAAATATATCTCATGGTGGAACGGTGAAGCATGCCACTGCAGACCCTAAAGCGATGGTGAAAAAACCTAACGGTCGAGAAACTAGCTTTCTGCTGTGAATGAAGTCGTCTATGCTGTGAACGAGTATACGACTGGGAGATCTCCATTAAAATTATATTAACAGGGCCGCCGCATCAAGCGCTTTCTTAATAACTGCCTTCATTGGTGAGCCAGCCTCTGTAAACCCGAAGGACTAGACCGACGATAGAATTTCATTGGAAGTTAGCCCTTTTGCTAGTTAGCCACGTTCGAACAACAAAGAAATCCGAGTCATTGATATTGGCACGCTTAAAGACCTTTAGATCAATATAACTTCTGCTTATGTGACTCTGCCGAATGGAAACCGCGATACCCCGAGCTGGGCGAAGTCCCAGAATTAATTGGATTGATGTTTCTGCTGGCAAGTTACAACCTGCTGCAACTACAGTTCAGAAGCTGGTTCTAACAAGCAGCCCATGACGGCTCTTTATTATAAGGGATATATTCTATTCTATTATCTTATGTAATTAATTATGATTGGTCCCGCGAATTATGATATATGTTTATACGTATGAATGTGGTATAGAGTGGTGCTGATAATGAAGCCCCTCTACTCGATAAACGGAGAAAGAATGAACCCAAACCATAGCATATAAAGTGCTAGCATATATGCGCATACCAGTCCACGTGCAGTATCTCGTGCCATGACGAGTCCGTATTCGCTTGTGTAACAACTCGAAATGTGTTGCGACCGCCGACGTCGTGTGTTGTTCCGACAGGGCGATGGACCGACTTGGACAGGCTGCTGCAGCACAGACACAGCCGACGTTTTTCAGGCCATCATCAAATCATCAATCAGCATCACCAATACAGTAGTCCGTCTCCAAAGATGCCAAATCCAAGACCTGGTGCTACGGAGCAGCATCAGCAGTACGAGCAGGGCCTCCAGGGTTAGGATTTATAAAAGCCTGCCCAGACCGAAGGATGGACCTTGGCCGTGATCCGAGTCTGCTATTCCTGGACACACCGCTTGGCACCTTACCCAGCACAGTGCGGCTGAACCCCAGCTCGCCAGACTCCACAGCCTCAATCCATTACTCGACGCTTGACGTTTGAGAAGTGGCCCACCGTTCTGCGAGGGGTACAACCCACCCGCGCCAGCAATGTATGGTGCGGCAGGTATCTTCGTGCTTTTTCAGCTTACAGGCTAGCCGGCATGGGTCCCATGGGTCTGCTTTGCTACAATATTCCAAATGTTGTGCCTCCCAAGCTTGGTTGCTGTGCTTACCTTTGGACACTAACGTTTTTTCTTCCTCAGCCTCGACACACATGTGCTCACTAGCTTGGCTGTTTCGTTATATGAACAAAATAAGCATCCAAACAGCCCTTCAGTCTTTCTCTTCCTTTCTCCTCTTCCCTCCTCTCGTTCGATCGATAGGCGACACTCGAAGAACGAAGTTTGTGACGATGGATTGATTCGACACCTCCTTAACATCATCGACAACGAGTTTGGAGATACCAACTACCCCCACTATCATTGAATGCACGAATAGGGACTTCACCATATTCTAAATATAGCAACCACAGCTGAAATCCCACAAGCCCCAACAACGATATACGACCAAAAAAATGCTCGAAGACCACCTTCTCAACGCTCTCGCCAAAATGTCGTCCGCGGACCTCACCAAGCGGCAGAACTCGCCCATGCCCATGCCTGGTGGCGACCACTTTGGCCGTGACCGCTGGCGCCCCCCGCTGTGGTCTATGATCCTCTCGGCCGTGCTCCTCGGCCTCATCTTCATCAGTCTGATCTCATTCGCAATCCTAACCCTCCTACGCAACCGCCGCGCTAAAAGCCCCGCCTCCGACGTCGAAATCAAGCGCGCAATCGCCCACCAACGCAGAATGAGCGGCATCTCAGATGTCGACCCGGACAACATCAAGCCCGTCAAACGTCTACGCTCCTTCCACATGAAAGGCGCAGTCAGCCCATCTTCCGCCGGTTCCTCGCCACGCACCCCGAAAACCCCAGGAAAAGACAGCCTCTTCAACCGTTTCTTCAGAAAGAAGGACGGCACTCGCCTCGCCCCTCTTGACGAAGAAAAGAACGAATCCTACGCCTCATTGAACGCCTACCCGGACACGCCTGCCCTCGATGAGAAAATGCTCGAGGCCTCTCCACCGCCCACCCCGGCACCAGCATTCGGGTGGAGCTCGAACGTCGGACCGGGCGGTAACCAGGGGCGTAGGAGCACCGTTGACGGAAGCATTGGCAAGGATCATTCGGACATGGGTGAGCAGAGCACAGCGTACAAGGGAGATACGAGACCGCCACTCGGTCAACGGGAGAGCGATAGCTTTTTGCAAACGGACAGCCGACGGGCGAGCATGGATCCGAAGCGTTTGAGCCGCGATTACAATGAGAATTTCCAGTCGCGGCCGAGCGGAGGACTTTTTGATGATGACGACGATGAGAGGCGGCCATTGGGGTACGACCCAGATTCGAGGAGTGGGCATTAAATTGGATAGATGGATGAGTAGAAATTACGGATGGTTTCTAGGGTGTGAGTACGAGGAGGGATGCGCGGGATGTGCGAAAAAGTTTTATGGCGGGAGGGGAAGGATATTTGTTTTTAGTTTTCAGGGAGCTTGAGAGCTATACGTTCGCTATCTTTCCTTTATATATTTTCTTATATTAGGGCATCCCAGGAGTTCTAAGCGTCAATCTTTTATGTGCTTGGATCGAGTGTTTTACGAGAATTTCAATTCTATAGCTCAATTTACCAACTTGTTTCCAATCTACGATTTTCTTTTGCTTCTGCTTTAATTACGGGTTACCAATTCAAGATTAATATATCACGAAGCTTACGAGGAGAGAAGCTTTCTTTTTTTGTTTAGAGAGATTTCATCTTTTTTCATTTAGATTCTCTATATAGAAGTCTTGACTTCTCTTCTGTGTTGAAACAGAAACCAATTGTACGCCGAGTTAATAGCCCCATTCATGCTTTGTATCCGAGAGAAAGAAGACGCCGAATTTGTACAAAAAGAGGGCCTGAAAAAGAAAAAAACCGAAAGGAAGAGAGAATTAACCAGTAAATCTTTTCCTTCGTCTTTTCGGCCTCGTCATTATATAGAAAATCCCAATATGTTGAAAATCCAGTTTGTGTTGAATAACCGCTTTTGTGGTTCAATGTAAAATTTTGTCTTCATGAAACCCCTCCCTATGTAATGCCGTTGAGGACAAAGAACTTTTTTGTTCGTTCAGTAAAAAATAATAAGAAAATGATGATTCAAAACGAGGTGGTTTTAGAAATAATTTCCCAGTTGAATGTTGTCATATCGCATCGTTAAACAAAGGAAAGAGGAAGTGTTGAAAAAATGGCAGATATTAAAGATATTAAGCAGATAGGTGAGTAGCTTAGTATCTGTAGAGCTCCGACTTGAATGGGCCCTCGACCTCCAAGCCGAGGTAGTCGGCCTGCTTGGTGGAGAGAGTGGAGAGTTTGACGCCGAGGTGGTCAAGGTGGAGTCTGGCGACTTCCTCGTCAAGGATCTTGGGGAGAACGTAGACGCCAATGTCGAGCTTGCCCTGGAGAGAGAGAAGTAATGTGAGCATTGGAATTATAAAACTTAATAATAGTAATCAGATGTAATGGAAAGTTGTAACTTACACCCTTGCCGAATTCGACGTGCTTGCTTCGGAACTCCTGGTCGTCCTGCTTGTAGAGGAGGATCTGGGCGAGGACCTGGTTGGTGAAGGAGCAGCTCATGACAAAGGAGCTGTGGCCGGTGGCACAACCCAAGTTGACGAGACGACCCTCAGCGAGGAGAATGATGTGGTTGCCGTTCTTGAGCTCGTATCGGTCAACCTGTGGCTTGATGTTGACGACGTTCTTGGCGTTGGCCTTGAGCCAGGCGACGTCGATTTCGATATCGAAGTGACCAATGTTGCAAACAATAGCATCGTTTTTCTGGAAATAACTAGTTAGCAGGAATTCTACGATAGTATCGGAAAGATTAAAACGCTTACCATCTGCTCGAAGTGCTCGCCGGTCAAGATGTCACGGCAGCCGGTGGTGGTGACGAAGATCTGACCGATGGAGGCAGCCTCCTCCATGGTGGTGACCTGGTAGCCGGAGACGGCAGCCTGGAGAGCGTTGATGGGGTCGATTTCGGTGACAATGACACGGGCACCCATTCCGTGGAGGGCCATGGCGCAACCCTTACCGACGTCACCATATCCGGCAACGACGGCGACCTTACCGGCAATCATGACATCGGTGGCACGCTTGATACCGTCGACAAGCGACTCACGGCATCCGTACAAGTTGTCAAACTTGGACTTGGTGACAGAGTCGTTGACATTGACGGATGGGACGAGGAGCTTCTTGTCCTTCAACATGCGGTAGAGATGGTGGACACCGGTGGTGGTCTCCTCGGAGACACCATAGCAGTCCTTGAGCATCTCTGGGTACTTGTTGTGGACGAGGGAGGTGAGGTCACCACCGTCGTCGAGGATGAGGTTGAGAGACTTGCCGTCCTTGAAGGCAACGAGCTGCTGCTCCAAGCACCAGTTGTACTCGTCCTCGGTCTCACCCTTCCAGGCGAAGACTGGGACGCCTGAGGCCGCGATAGCAGCAGCGGCGTGGTCCTGAGTGGAGAAGATGTTGCAGGAGGTCCAGGTGACCTCGGCACCGAGAGCGGTGAGGGTCTCGATGAGGACGGCGGTCTGGATGGTCATGTGGAGACATCCAGCGATTCTGGCACCGGCCAATGGCTGCTCATTGGCGTATTTGGCACGGGTGGCCATGAGACCGGGCATCTCATTCTCGGCGAGCTCGATCTCCCTTCTGCCAAAGGCAGCAAGGCTGATATCGGCGACCTTGAACTTCTGAGCTGGGGCACTCATTTTTATGTGTGTGTGTATGTGTGGATCTGCGTCCGGCAAAAACACGTTAGTTCTACGAGGTAGGAAGGGATAGCTAGCTTATCGGGAGCTACGTCGGTTTTCTATTTGAAAAATCTACGCAGGATCACCCTGAGAGGAGAACACTTACAATTGGGGTAGAGTAGGGAGAAGGTGAGGATGGCAATGGGAGGGGATGGTGGAGAGGAAGAGAAGGAGGAAGAAGAAGAGGGGAAAGGCGAGGGAGCAGGGGAGCAGAGGTTTTAACTGCTGTGAAATTTTCTTCGTTGGCGGCGTTGTAGCTCAGATAAGTTTTCGTTGCAGGGTCCTTCCCACCGCTCGGTTTTTACCGGCGTTCTTGCACCGAACGGCAGCGAACGCTAGCATGCTCGCTTTGATTGGCTGCCAGAGCTCCACAGCGTGTCGAATATTCGCTGTATCGTGCGATCACTCATTATCAAGAGAGAGGGTTTGGAAGCACGCGTTTCTCAATTGCATTATAAACAGCATATTTATCCAGTATATATTATCCAAATATTTGATGGAAGATGAAGTTATATCGCTTCTGAGGGGCTGTCGGGGTAGCTTGAAAAGGCCGTCGCTGTTGTATTTTGGTTGTCGTTGTTGTTGCTGGCAGCAGATCGCAACACGCCCTCAGACCACCGCGCATCTCCCCTCCCACGCCAACCTCACTCCTCCTCCATCATCCTCCATCTCATCAACGTCAACATCATCGTCAACCGCCACTGTCAACATGCCGCCGCATACAGATAGCACCACCTCTCGGCCTGAGAAGTCCTACTTTGAGACCCAACGGGAGGCCCTCATCGAGGAGATAGCCAAGGTCATACTCACCGCCCTCCACACTTCATTCAAACGCTTTCGTTGACACACTTACCCCCATTTGCAGGCGTTCGACCAGGTCCTCCTTAACCTCAACCACCTGAACCGATCCCTAGAAGGTCTTGCCGACGTGCGTAATCTGTGCCAATATCGTTATGATGTGAGGATGAGGGGCTAATTCGACGACATCCTCCAGGTTGGCCAAGAATTCACCGAAATCGAGAACCTCTGGAGCAAATTCGACACCGTCATGACCCAGCCCGTACGGGATAATGAACCGAGCTCTGGATCTGGCAGGGAAAGCGCTCAATGAAGCTTTTTCTCTTGTGTATACCGTATCATCATGACCATCTAACAATTTGCTCACTTTGCGATACCTCGAAAATTTCCATATATCAACACAGGCGTTTGGGCGCGAGGGCTTCAACACACACATACAATAATGCAATAATGCCAGATGCATAATTTGTATTCAGCTCATATTATGAAATCTATCGCTCTATTAATACATACTCTCAAGAGAAATACTCCCCACGAATAGCTCTAAAAATGGACATTATATCCTACAATGGTATCTTCTAACGCCGTTGATAAAACTGCTGATAAAATCACGAAACGTCCCTCCAAATCAAAAACGCCGGCTCTAAATCATTGTTTCGCGCTCAAAATAAAAAAAAGATGGAATCCGGATGACCCTGTTCAATCGACCCATTTGCCGATGCTCCACGCGCTAGCGTCACCTTCAACAGTGAGCTTTAGCCTCTCAACTCTCCATTCGAGATATATATTCCGAACCGCCTCCATAGCACGAACGTGGCCCTGGTTTGAGATTAGTATAGATTCAAGAGCATCGAAGAAGACAAAATAGCTTACCGGTCCGGCTCCGCCCTTCTTCGCATCATCGCGATGTCTCCAAACGCAAGTCGCGAGGTTTCTACCGGTCTCCGGGTGTGGTGTTCCAAACCAATATTTCAACAGTTGCCCGCTCTCGACGGCTTCCAAGTGCGCGTCTTTGTCGAGTTTCCCTAGGTGTGTTCTATCCGCGTCGAAGGGCAGTCTCGAACGGAACACGATAATGTAGAATTCGGAACGGGGGAACTGATAGTTTTCCTTCTGGGAGAGCTTTTGCACCGCTTGCAGGACTTCGTCCCAGTTGAAAGCTTCGTCGTATGGTTCAACAGCATATTCTCCAGTTTTCGCGTTCATAATTGTGAGAGCCTTGGCAAAAAGCTGGTGCGGGCGAGCGAGGGTGTCGAGATCAAGGAGGTGATCTTCATCGGTGTACGGAGACGCAACTAGGAGCTTTTCTTTAAGACGACCGGAGAGATCAACGGAGTCTATTATCGACGGATCAACTGGTTCACCGATGCCGGGAACCTGGCGAGAGGCGGCAGCGCGGAATTTTATGTCGTCTTGTGTGGAAGTCTCTGTTACGACATGCGAGGGAAATATATTTGTGGTTTCAAATCTGGAGTGGTCTACTGGACAACCTGAGGAGCTTTTAGTGAAGGAAGAGTGGTCTACAGGGCAGCCCGAAGATTCGGCGTTAGACTCTATAGAAGACGAGAAAGGCCACTGGGAGGTGATGCCGGAGAGGAAGTCTAGGGCACCCATGTTTGGGGATTTGTGCGAGCAGCAGAATAAATTTAAAAAAATGCGGAGAAATCGAGTAAAGAGAAAAGAAAAGGAGTTTGTTCAAAGAAAATCACTTGAGTTTGGGCAGCTTGTTGAGAAATATAAACGAAATGTGCTCGATTGCGTGATCAGGCACAGCGAGCAACAAATCTGATACACTTTTCGAGGTTCTCAAAATCGAAAAGAACAGGAAAGCAGAAAGTAGAAGGAGCTAAAGAAAACCGCTATAGCGAAGCAACTAGCGGTGTTTAGCTCGAGGGTGTCTGGCAGATACGGAGAATTATGGAGAGGAGCTCGAACGGGGAAGGCAAAACTACGGGGTGGTTTTATAGCAAAGCGAGCTAACTAGCGACTTCTGCTAGTAGCTAACGGCAACGTATTCCCGATACAATAATTCTGGGCCATTATTGCGAATTCGAGGGTTCCTGCTGCTTCCAGCATTCGCCAACCAATGCCAATGCGAGATGTGCCAATGCGATGTCGTATCGCATTCGAAATATTGCTCATTTGATTATTCGGACATTTTGGGTCACGGTACAGCGTTCGTGCATACATCTGCCATCTGCAGGACGGATAAGCTTAATCGGCTGCGCTATTTCTGGCTGCATAAGGTTTTTTTTTTTTTTTTTTTGGCCGCGACAACACCTTTCTGGTTTGTAATTGCGTGCTCGAGCACGTAATAACCAACAAAGAACCATATAAGCCCGGTGGAAAGTCGCCCCTGGAAACAGCATATCTTCCCGATTCGCGAATCCGATTCCTGATCCATTCTACCGAAGGGGCGAGCAAGCGGGCACGAAAGGGCGACTTTTACCTATCTCTGAGCCTTTTCGGGCTCCCCTCGTTCCAGTTCCGTTGCGGTCTGCCGCTGGCGCACGCCTTCACTAGTCCAATTGACACCATTCGTAACTGCGGTATCGCACGATATTTTCTCGGAATCCCCAACTTGAGCATTGACTGCATATGCTCGCTTTTGGCGAAAAAAAAAAATAATCCAGATATCACTTTTTTATTCGAATGGGATTACGAGACAAGGTTAATTACTAAGCCAGAATTGTTGCGTCTTTGTGCAACGGAGATATCGGATCCCCGTTCGCGCTGTTGGAGAGAGAGAAGAGCGAATATATGTACAAAACAACAGGTGCCGCAATTTATCGGCACCCTGTTTTCTCGAATATGATACAGGAACAATGATCATTATATATATACATAAAATACATACCCAGGATACCATCTAAAACTCCGGATCGCCATGGACGCTTGAAAGTGTTAGAAGTTGAGAGCAAAAACAAAAAGTCAACGGAGAAGAGATATCTATGATTGTTCGCTGATCCAACATGGTGGTAGCTTGTACGCACCACTGGAGGATATGCTGATGGACTAGCTGCGAGGTAATACAATGTGATGTTACGATGAGGATGACTTTTTCCATTCCTCATATGCCTGTTTCCACGTCATGCCGCTCATCCCGTCGAGACTCCGGCCCTTGATCACCTCCCACGTTCTGGAGAGGCAGCAAAAAATAATCAGTATGCGGGCGTAATAAAAAACACTCATCTTTGCGGGTATGTTAGGAAGGGATAGAGCAGTATATATATACGCATAAATACATACCTTTCTCGTACAATCGCTTCCACGCCCCTCTCGTTTCTTACCACCCCGGCGAGTACCTCTGCCCTCGTCTCCCGCGGGAAGTAGCGGCCGCTGTACGGATCCAGCCGCTCGTTGACTATCCGCTGCTTATCGGCCTCGTTCGCTTTCGTGATAGCTTCTGCATCCGGGTCGTTCGGGTCTGGCGAGGTGGCGACGATGGCGCAATAGGTTAGCACTTCGGTACGTCTCGACCAGGACGGGTAGAGGGACGCGGTGAGGAAGGTCTGCAGGGTGGAGGTCGGGATGAGGCGGTGGGAGGGCTGGCGGGTGGAAGTGGTGGAGGGGTCGAAGGTGGGCGGGTGGGAGAGGGTGTTGAGCTGCTGCGCGATTGTGTCGTCGGTTGTGGAGCGGGAGAGGCGGAGGAATTCTTCAGTAATATGAGTATTCAGATACGCCCTATCAGCAGTACATAGGAGAGGTGTAGGCACCTTTCAACGTGGACGTTGCGAAGCAGAACTGCGGGGTGAGGGTCGGAGAGGCGTCGTTGGAGGACGTCATTGGAGACCGCGAGGTCGAGGCACGCTGCGGGTCGGCGGGACCGGACTCTTGCGGCGGGGCTTTCCACATGGGATATTAACTATCGATACAGCCTGCAGAGGTATCAGCAGCGTAGTCCGGCAGAAGGAGGAGAGGAGAGGGAGCAATACGCACTTTGAAGTGGATATAATTGTAAATATAATATTCTATGTGATAATATTCTATCGAAGGATGTTATCGTATGACAGCTGCCCGGCAAATGCTTGGCGCTGCGGCTCTGTCGCAACACCGATTTTTTAATCTTTTTAATTTTTTTTTTTGTCTCCAATCCAGTCGGATTTGCAGTCAGTCGATATCGCCCACCTTTGCACTTTCGGGAAAGATGGCAAAGACAAAGACAAAGGCTTCCAAGAAGGCCCGCCGGAAAGAGTCCTCCGGTGCGACTCTGGCCTCCGTTCTCACAAACATCGCCAAGCACGAGCAGTCCCAGCAGACCGCCAACATCGATGCCCTCATCGCCCAAGCGTCTTCCCTGCTTCAGGAAGAATCGAACCCGCAACAGGCATTAAAAGTAATAACATCCGCACTCACCAAGAACCCCACAAACCTGCGGGCCTTGGAGCTGGCCGGAGAGATCAATATCGAGCTGGAAGATATAGCCACCGCCATTCGATGCTTTACCACCGCCACCGAGCTGGACCCCGAGGGAACCGACAGCGGCGCAGAGAAGTTTCTATGGCTGGCGCAGATTTGTGAAGAAGGTGGGGAGGTTGCTATCGGATGGTACGAGCGAGCTGTAGGAGTTCTGCGAGTAAAAGCGGCTGCCGGCAGCAGTGACGAAGAAGCGAGGGAGAAGCTGTGTTCGGCCTTGTGCGGCATGGCGGAGCTGTACATGACAGATCTATGGTATGTCTTTGATTTTTCTGCGAATGCGGTTATTCGGTGGAATAATTTTGGCTGACGATCGGTCACAGCATGCAACCTGACGCCGAGCCTCGTTGCGAGACATACATCACCGAAGCACTACTCGTCAGCCCGTCGTCGCCGGAAGCACTCTCTACACTCGCATCGTTTAGGATCTCACAGTCGAAACCGGATGACGCCCGAGCAGCGCTCACAAGATCCCTTGAGGTCTGGAAGGACCTGGAGCTAGGGGACGAGAGGATACCCGCTTATCCATTCAGAATGAGTTTTACCCGATTGCTGATCGAATGCGAGATGCTCGAGGAAACGATGGATGTTCTGGAAGGACTACAGCAAGAAGACGACCAAGTTGTGGACTTGTGGTATCTAGGCGGATGGTGCCTATTTTTGATCGGCAGCAAGTTGAAGGAGCAGGAGAAGTTAAAGGGTCCCGCTAATGGGAACATCGAAGATGAGGTGGAAGATTGGAGGGACACGTGGGCGGCCGCCCGTGAGTGGCTATGGAACTGTGAGAAGCTATACAAGGCGTTCGGCTGGGATGATGAAGGGATCAAAGAGCACGCTTCTGAACTCCTAGGCAATATCAGTGCGGAGCTGGGAGAAGCTAAGCCGGAGGACAACAATGACAATGGGGACGATGATGAGGGTGGAGATTGGGAAGATTCCGAAGGCGAGGACGGGGATGAGGAGATGAAGGATTCGTGAAAGCCTCTTTCTCTCTCTTCAGTGCATGCATATATTATTTGAGCCTACGGAAGGGGTGGTTGTGAATGGGAATATGGCATATGGCGTTTGGGATGTCAGATTCGTATAATTTTGTAAATATATTTTTTGGTGCATCGCATAGACAAAAGTCCTCTATATATTCACGGCATTCTACCAGATATTGCTCTCGGGACCTTAGGAGAGGAGATTAGTACCCCACCTGTTGACCATTCCGACTATGCTATTTATCGGCACATGAAATGGTTGCGAAAATACGGTGAAGCCAAGCGCATTGGCTTTTTCTTTGGCGGGGCAAAAGCTTGTCGTTTAGTGCCCCACCATCCCGGCAGAAGACCCGCGACGCAACTCAACATGCCATTCCTCCTCCCCGCGCACCATGTCGGCGACAGAAGAACAGGAACAAGAGCTAGAAGTGCTCGAGTCTATCTACCCCGATGAGCTGAACAGTACTTCCCCCCTTCTCTCCTCTCTACGGTAAATTAAATCTGTATTATCACCGCTAACAATCCTCGTGCAGAAATCTCCGACACCGAGTTCACAATCCAGCTCTCCCTCGAGGAACCCAATGTCGATGTCGACGCCGAAGGATATGAAGCTCGTACGTTACTCAATCACAGGCTCATACGTATAATCTGCAACTCGCTCATGTTATACATCTAGCCACGATACTCCTCCGGGTGACATACACCCCGAAATACCCCGAGGAAGCGCCCGTGCTCGCCTTCTCCCTCCCCTCGTCAGATCACCCGCTCACATTCCCGGAGGATGAAGAACCGCTCCAGGCGGCCCTCGACACGGCTGTCGAAGAGAATATGGGCATGGCGATGGTCTTCACGCTCACCACAACGCTCAAGGAGGCAGCCGAAACCATCCTCCGCTCCCGCGCAGAGGAGGCCCAGCGGGTACGCGACGAAGTGGCACGGATAGAGGAGGAAAAGGAGATGGAGAAGTTCAGGGGCGAGTTGGTCACGAAAGAAGTCTTCGAGAAGTGGAGGGAGGCGTTTATCAAAGAACAAAAGGAAAAGAAGGAAGCCGAGGACCGAGAACGGGAGGAGGCAGAGGCGAAGAGCGGGAAGAAGAGTGGGAATACAAGTGGGGTTGGGGCCGGTGGGAAGAAATTGACTGGCAGGGACCTGTTCGAGCGGGGTCTGGCGGGTGGTGTTGATGATGATGACGACGGGGAAGATGAAGAGACGCCAGACGTAGCCAAGTTGGAGATTAAGGCGTAAAAATACCATTCATCTATTCATTATAGAGATAGATGTGTGCCTGTGTACGTATAGAATCTACATATATATTTTTTTTTAAATATTTCTTCCTTTTAAACAATATACCCTGTAGGTTGCCGAAACCCGGTTCGGGGTACCGGGTTTGAGCGTCTACCAAGCATTTTACAACGAGCTCTTTGCGTAGAGAGGATATGCATCGCTGCCTCGGCGTTGAAGCCTAGTATCTATATCGGCCGACATGTCCAAAAGAACGGGAAGTATCGATAAATATCTGCAGTACTTCTCTCGTAATATATGTCTAATCGCAAAATTTCTGCTTCTCCTGTGTCAACGGCGGTTCTCCACCATTCGCTGATAAGAGTGGGGCATGTCAAATAGCTGCATGCACAGTCTCGAAACAATAGAATTACTCGGGAACATGTCATTTCTTAGCGCTCGTGAGCTTTTGCCTCTTGGACTTTCCCGACTTCAATGGGCGTTGGAGGGTGAGTTTTCCGTCGGCCGTCGGGAAACCTGAAGGTTTAGCTGAGCGATGGCTTGGAAATGGTACCTAAGTCGCCTCACGACATCATTTAGAGCTCAAAAACTTTCGTTCTCGGACAAATCTACAGACATTCAGAACGAAACCGAAAAACAAAATCAAGGACGGCGAGACATTACATAAAAAGCCCGACCCATTCCCGCAATGGCATATCCAATTCCTCTCCTCCTGCTAGGCAATCGCTCCAACTTCCTCCCTCCATAGGCATTTCCCCTCTTACCTCAAATATATGCATATCTTACATCGTTAACGTAACGGTTAACTATATCTTATCATTTTACAATTTTTTTTTTGACTAGTCTGGGGCGATTGAGGAGGACCGAAGAAGAAGGACAGAAGCCATGGTTCCATGTACCGACCCACTCACCAGCTCGTCGCAGACAGCCGATAAGCAGCAGGTCTCGCAAGAGCAACTCCACGCCGACGCCGAAGCGACGCTAATCAACTATGGCGTCGAGTTCAACAAGAACATTATCGTCCGGGCTGAGGGGCTCTACATCTACAATCCGTCAGGCCACCGCATGCTCGACTGGACGTCTGGCCAGATGTCCTGTCTGCTTGGTCACGGCAATCCAGAAATCGTAGATGTTATCTCGGAGCACGCCGCGCGTCTGGACCATCTGTTCAGTGGCATGTTGAGCCCGCCGGTGATCAACCTGGGCAAGCGACTGACGGGGTTGACCCCCAGCGGGTTGGATAAGGCCATATTTCTGAGCACGGGAGGGGAGAGCAACGAATTTGCGATCCGAATCGCCAAATTCTTCACGGGCAAGTTTGAGATTGTCGGTTTGAGCGCCAGCTGGCATGGGGTTACCGGGGCGGCAATTGGTGCGCAGTATCATTCCGGGAGGGCAGGGTACGGGCCAGTGGTAGGTTTTCAACTCCCAGATCAGTTTTTGTTTGTAATGGATTGGACGGACGCATGTCACGCGGGGTGAACGGGCGAACGAGGGGTGGCGAACAGGAGGAAGTCTAGCGAGCTCGTTCGCCTCGTCCAGTTGGATGTCGTCCAGGGGAGCTAGTTGAGCTTAAGCTTTGCGGTTGTGTATGCAACGCGGGAAAATGCAACAAACCGGGCTAACGGGACCGTGTTACGGGGACATTTAGATGCCAGGCAACTTTGCCCTTCCTGCACCGAATGCGTACAGATCGATTTTCCGCCACCCAGACGGCACTTACGACTGGGAGACCGAGCTCAACTATGGCTTCTCATTGATCGATAGGCAATCCTGCGGCTCGTTGGCGGCAGTAATCCTCGAACCGATACTCAGCTCCGGGGGCATGCACACTTTACCCCCAGGCTACCTCAAGGCGTTGAAACAGCATTGTGAGGAAAGAGGCATGCTTATGATAATAGACGAAGCGCAGACCGCCATCGGGCGAGCGGGAGACATGTTTGCCTTCCAGCATTATGCCGAGGACGAAGGTGTTGTACCTGATATTCTGACGCTGAGCAAGACACTGGGCAATGGCATTCCATTGAGCGCGGTTGTGGTCAGCGACGAAGTGGCGGAGAAGACCAAGAAAGACGGGTTTATGTACTATACCACCCACTTGAACGATCCGCTACCTGCTGCGGTTGGAGATAAAGTGCTGGAGATTGTAGTCAGAGACGGGTTGGTAAACCAGTCGAGGGAGCTAGGAAAGATCCTGCAAGAAGGACTGAAGAAGCTGCAGTCGAGATACGGGTGCATTGGCGATGTACGAGGGAGAGGTTTGATGGCAGGTGTTGAGATTGTCACGGATCGGGTCACGAAGACGCCGGGATTCGAGCTGGGCAATAAGATTGGAGAGCGCATGGCAGAGCTTGGTGTCTGGGCGCAGCTGGGCACCCACCAGAGCTTCGCCGGAGTGTTTAGAATCGCACCACCCATCACGATCACAGAAGAGGAGTTGAGGGAAGGGCTGGAGATCATGGAACAGGCATTCGAGTCTACGGAGGGCTCGATGCCGCTTTATTAAATGTAAATATTATTACATTGACTCTAGTATATACAAGAAGCAGATGTTATGCAAGACCAAAAGCCAATTTCGCCTGAAAAGGAAACCATCATTACCCGTGCTAAGTCCAAAGTTTCGTCAAAAGGAAGTAAACGCATCCATTACTATAAAGGCATCGCTGATATATTCACTCCGTCCATAACTTGCGGTGTATTTCCAAATAAATTCGTCCAAATATCGTCGATAGCGTCAAACCCTCCAAGTGGATCAAATGGCATCAAGGAGGAATCGTTCAAGAATTGGAACGCGTCTTCGTCAGTCATCGCGCCAGGCGTAGGGATTATAGGCACCATCTCCGGGTTTATTGTTGTAACTGGAGGTGCGGTCGTTTGAACCCTAGCTATCAATTCCGCGCAACGCTCCAAGCAGAGCTCGCCAAGCTCCCAATTGTGGTTGTCACGATGTAATTCAAGGTTGTCCTTTAGGGACATGAGCGTTGCGGCGCAGGTCACCTTAATTGCTTGGTTCTCCGTTTCGACAGCACACCGTAGCAATATCATGGTCGCGACGACCAATAAATGGCTGGTATACGGCAGCCAGAACTCCTGTAGCTGGGCCTGGGTCAGGTTCGAGACATACTCCAGCACCTTTGTCGCAGCGAGCTGCAGATCCACCAAGCATTCGTGGATCACACCCGCGTTATTTCCATGACTCGTCTGTAACCACGCGGCACGGAGACTTAATCTGCTGAAGAGAAGTTTAACAGATAGATAGCAGAATTGGAGGTTACTGCTTGCGTAGTCTTTTGTCGCCGCGCGCCGAGCGGAATCCGCCGCTGCATCTTCCCACCTGCGCAGCATTACAGCGGTGGTTTTTAATGTTTCAATCATAAGTGCCGGGTCGGGGTTGAGGTTGTACACCATGGGGAGCATTTCGGCGAGTATCTGGGAGAGAGAGCATAGTGAGTAGAAAGAGTTAGAGCAACAGGGCGACGGTAGAGGATATCCGTTTGCGCTTGAGTGGCCGTTGGTTTTTGGGCTCGAAACTGGCTTCGGCTCAGGCAATTGGACGTCGTAGCACCCCTTTACGATATTTGGCGGCGTTCCATAAGACACACTTGACCACGCATCAACGATAAAGATGCACCACCACATTCTTATCCGCGTCTCCTTCTCTGTCGCGGATTTGTTCCATTTTCGAGGGTCCCTGTGCAAACCAAAGCTGTGCGCGAGCGCGACAACGCGACTCGAGTTTGCGATGTTGCCGACATAGTACAGCGACGGTCGGCCGATGACATTGATGCTGCATAAGAAGATTGTTGAAAAGCTAGGAGATGTGGAATCCTCCTGCAACGCTGAGACGGCCAGATTCCAGATATAGTCTGAATCCGGGCGAGGATGTAATCTGAGTATCTCCGACCTATCCCACAGAGGTACAATGCTCGCATAGATGTTACAGAGTAGCGCCGAGTTCACCTCTGCCCATTGGGAGCCTAACAGCTGAGCGCGAAGGTCGTCCCCGATGACCGGGAAACACGGATGCACGAGCTCGAAGTATAGCCTGATGGCCTCCTTTTTGAAGGGACCGAATATCTGTTCTATGATTTCGCGCTGTTTGTCGCCCGTGTCGAGCTTTGGCCGAAAGCCTCGACGGTACTTGGGGATAGTGACATACACAACAGAGCCTCCGGGGTCCTCGCTGGCGTACGTCGCGTTCGAGTTGTGGCGCTGGGACTGCGGGGTGATACTCATATGCCGCTGAATGATCTCCACATCTTCAGCAACAGCCGGGCCGACGATAATGGCGGATTTGCCGCTCGAGTTGTCGGCGGCAGTTCCGATTGGGATAGCCGCTGACGAACCACCGACATCTAAGTCATGACGACGCCGCTTCGCGGGATTGAAGCCCGTGGTACCATTTCCATTTGAAGCAGGAGCAGAGTTGCTGCTATCTTCCGGGCTGGCAGACGGGATCTGGCAAGCGACGCCCTTCTCGCGGCAGAACAGGCATGGCTGGTTGGGGAGATCAATCTTGCATCGAATTTTCCTTTGGCGACAACGGCTACAGGCGGGAACCTTGTGGCTGCGGTAGGGGCGATGTTCCATAGATATCGAGACCATTGACCTGCGACTTCCTTTTCTCCCTTCAGTTCTTATTGTTTCCCAGAAGCGAACGTGTAGTAATATTAGTAACAAAAACAGAAGACTGTACAGTCAGATTTGAGGCTCCTCCAAATACGGTACTCTGCATTTGGGCTCTGTGCCCTTTTATCAACTTAGCTAATGGGAAAGTAGAAACGAGAACAAGCAGATCGAAAGATAGGAGGAATGACGAGATGCATGCTGATGTCAAGTGCGCCTTAGCTTAGCTTACTTACCTACCTTCCTGCTCTTGGGTGCTTGGTGCTACCAGGCGGCAGTTAGAAGCCAGTCTAAGCCATGCACGCTGCCCCCGATGTCCCGATCATGGGCCTTGGTTTTAACCCCTGTTGGGCCCGCCGCATCCAGAAGGCATCGACGGCCGTCCTGCAGCCCGGCGACGCATTTGAGATGGTCGAGATTGCAAGAGACAGGCGACAGACCGAGAAACGGTTCAGACCTCGCAGATGTAAGACCGTGCTCACAAGAGAACCCATCCGGATTGCTGCTTCGAATGCTTTTTTGAAGCTCGTATCCTCATTGTATACGAAGGCCCAGCGCCAAGAGGGTTGGTAATTCAAACGAGATGTGGTGACGTCTGACCGTGCGGGCAACACATTCGTTGCCGACCCACGCGCAAGACTTGCCGGGCAGAGCACTTATCTAAGCCTAACCCACGCTCGAGGCAACGGCTTACTCTGCTAGCACGACCCTCCAAGCGTAATCAACATGTCTGGGCGGCAGTGGTAAAGTTATATAAAGTGAAAAGATTTGCCCCTTTGGTTTTACAAGCCTTCTTCCTCGACTATTCTTACCCTGTCGGAAACCGAAACTGGAATATCACAATCCAAATCTCTCTGCTGGCAACACAGCTAAGCATCTATCAATTGGTGGACAGGTCACGCCAAGTATTCTCGGCAGGCGGAAACGATGGTGATCTATCGTTGCTAACCTCGGGGCACCCGAGAAAAATAATTGCAAATGCCCTTATTTTTATAATTTTAATCCTAGATGCCTAGTAGATGATCTATGGTATACGCATTCTACGCCTCGCTATAGCGATCTTTCTCGAACAACCGTATATTACAGCATATTTAAATTTCCATGTGTGCATGTGTGCATGTTGAAATCTACTGGTCTGATACTACCTGGAGTTCAAAGCCCCTCTGATAAACATGGCCTTGGACCTACCGCATGCAGTCTCATATCGTGTATTTCAGCCCTGGAATTCCAGAGATCTCAGGTGATAAGATGAGTATTGCCGCAAGATCTGTAGGTATTTTATGCGAATAGGGTCTAGAAGTTAAGATTTTAAGAACTCTTCATCCCTAAGATAAATTACCTTGAAGAACCGGGATCATGTACCTCCAGCTCAGATCAGATATATGCAGATGATAATATGTTAGACCCCTGGATTTTGTGGAACCTCATTTGAGTTCTGAAAGAAGAGCCTTAAAAATCACTCTTACTCAGCTCCTGCGTTCGGATCTTAGGGCTTATTTGGGTGGTAGCATTCCGTGTGCCGTTTGATATGCGACATGTGAAAGCCAGTAACCCTCGGAGTGAGGATGATAGTATGCTAAAGAAGACCTGGATGATAAGCTCCGGATTCATACTCCATAACGCCTTTGGGCGAATGGCGTCTCTGCTCACATTCTGCAGCCGCGGTGTTGGTCTGAGGCTTGTTTTAGTCAATTATCTAGCTGAGGTTTTTGGTCAAATATAGTTTGGCTCGATCCGTATCCCCCACATTGAAGAAAGCTATTTCGTTTATACTCATGTTAGTCTGAAAATTCCTGGACGTCTAAGCTTCGTATCAATATAATCCGCCCCGTCGCTGACCAATAGAATGAGCGAATGAAATCCAACATTCGCAACGCAATGCCAATTCCGTAAATGCGTACAGCTCCGAATGTGGGCGCTCTGTGACAAACCTAGATGCATTTCGTGCATTGCATCTACATACTGGCTTGTTTCAATTCGGAAGTATATACTTTCCCGAATAGAGTTTTTGCAGAGGTCTAGAAACCAAGGATCGGTTCCCACTCTAGCCCATGATTAGATGTTTGGCAGCTGCTTAACTGTTGCTCGAGACCAGGCTATGTTAGGTCTAGAATTCCCAGCATCCAACCTCTTACGAATGGGACATGGATGCATTACTACTAAATCCTGTGGGTAGTGGCTTTCTGCCGATATGTATAGTCTCTTTGAATTTTTTTTGGATATTCCTTTTTAGTCCTCCATTTGCTGTCCAGATATCTCAATATCCGTTGATCGGGTGCATCCGGTAGCCAGAATTAGCTGGGAAAGCCAATCATTTGTAAGCAATAAAGAAGTGTAACTCCTTATTATTGTGAACTTAGTATCTCTAGGGTAGATGCTAGGGTAAATGTACGATTAAGTTCTTTTCCCCCGGCTCCGTTCTCTTCACACCTATTAACCTGAGCGAAGAGGCGCCTTTCCTGCGAAACAGTCGAACTTATCTCAGCCTGTGGTTTCCTGTCGTACCGAGTTCTTTGTACAACAATCCAAAGTCCGTTTACATAGATTCTGCAGCCTGAATAACGATATTTATCCCTATCATAACGGTGCAGATAAAATGTGGCTGGGATTTGGTGATATTAACTTGTCTGCTTTGAAACGAATCTAGCGGATTGATAAAATATCGGTATATAGAAGCGGACGCCATTGAAGTTCCCATTTACGAGATAAACTTTGATTGATGATTCGTATGGCGGATGCTTTTTGGAATCTAGCGCAGACTCGGGAACAAGAGCATTGAGATTAAGGTTTTTCAGTCACTCTGGGGCTAACCTGGGTGGTGTAATGTAGCCAAGATTCAAATAAAGCCAAGTTCGACCTCATGCCCGGATATTCGCGAGTGAGGCCGCAACCAATCCTTGCGGCAGCTCAGTTATTCTCCGGGATATAAAGGAAGATTTACCTTATATTGCTGGGTGGAACGGCTCAACCTTATTCTTCTCTTTAGATACGGTTTAGTGCCTAAATTGTTTAGTGTCTAGACCCAGAGACTCTCAGGCCACCTTCTGTAGGACGGCTGGAAACAATACCAAAACAGACGATTTGATGTTCCAGATCCCTGAGATTAGACTATGAATGGTATTTCTTGGGACGTATCTTGATCAATCGCTTGTATCGAATACTATTTGATGACCTTTAGGCAATTGGCGAGCCGTTCCGCTGCCATATGGGGAGACAATTCCTGTGTTCTAAGTCTTTTAAACTGGTATATTCCGGCTTGGGAAAATTATCGAATTGTCAAAATTCCATTGTTCCATCCTTGATTTGTCGTTAATAGCCGTGATGTGGAGCATTGAGAGGCAAATCTGATTTTGCTTGAGTGAGAAGGCTTGGACGCTTGTGCCTGGAAATAGCCCTGGATTTAACTGGGGGCTTGGAAGCTAGAACCACCACAAAATTTAGTAACGTTGCAATGGGGTGTGCCTCTTGACAATTAAGGAACTCAGTAACGAGCAAGGGACCCAAACAGTTGAAAATAGCACCGCACGTTGGGGAGTTCGGCAGAACTAATTTTGTTTCATTTTAGCCCCCACTTTCGCTCGGAGTGTTGATCCGATGGGATGGAACCCAACCTTCGATTGGTTACACGAATGCAGGAGCTTATTCACGGGAAGGCAAAGCGTGTTGCCGAATATTGCTCGGAGAATTAATATAATCGTTTAAGTCGTTTCGAACCCACCAACCCCCTTGGCCGTGCCATACAATTCGACACGATCTTTGAGATGAAATGGAAAGCTCCGGGTTAGACTCCATAATCACGCGCGAAGGCTTTCGGAATTTTACATCGAAGCAAAGCCTCGTGGAAACATCTCTGCAATGTTAGCTTTAGTGCCTTCCCCGGGGCCGTGCGCTTATTTACCTTATCAAATTACAACAAATTGACATACTAATAAAAACTTTAGAGTAATGGAACGTTTCGAATTCTCTACGCTGCTGCTTTGCGCGATTTTGGGATGTATATTATAATCTATATTATGCCAAAAAAAACACGCGAAAGGATACCGGGCCTAGATTTCGTCCGATGTATCGATGGATGATTCCAGACTCACGGACCCAATACATCTTGGGATCCGAGGAACGTGTAAGTTAGTCCCTGGAATATCTCCTATGATCCCGGTACTATTATATCCAGCGCGTTAAGAAATCGAGAGGTTGCACAGATATCCGATGCATGTTAGAAGCAGGTTGATCGCCTCCCAGTATCCATGCATGCAAGGGCTGCACACGCGATTCTGTCAAACAGGCCGAATGTAAATAACTTCCCAACAATCACCGGGACACTGAAGGAAAAGAGGTATATTCCGAGTGGAATTGTTCTTGGTATCTGAATTAGCAAATGCAAGCGCGCCACGCACTAGGCCGGCGACCGCTACAAGCGGAATATCATTTGTTTCAATGCCCGATTTAGATAAGTTTTCTTAATTAGTTAGATCTAAGCTTAAAGATAGTCTGGGGCCGTTATGGTGAATGAGTAGCGATGGCGATGGCCCAGGAATCAGCTCATGCTCATGACTTTATCAGGCAAGAACCCTCTCCACAACGGAAAAGACGGGATAGATGGTGGAGGATGATTGAAAATGCCAAGAAACAAGATCTATCTAGGCCTCGAAATCGAAGTCTCATGTGTGCATGAGCGCTGGGAACCATCAAGGCCTCGACTTCTCTTTTGCCTCAAACTCTGGGATGGTTCGCAACTTTAAGGAAAACTTAGAGATGCCTTTCACTATAAAGCGGACTTGCTCGTCCGTGTTTTCAGATCAAATCATCACCAGCATCGACTATAGCTTTTAGCTTAGTAGGTAAAGCGCTCTTCTGCCTTGGCAAAGGTGAGTATTCTTCAACTTCACTCAAGCTTAAAGGCGATCGGTTCAATTCACAAAGGTGAGTATTTTCCCTTCTTAAGGGTGAGTGTCCCTCAGCTGGTGCTATTTCCCAATTGTACCAGGGTGAAGGTAAGTATCAACCCAACTATCTGTCAAGGTAAGTTAGGTAGGTTTAGCTCTCGTCGCTTTTCGTAGTGGAATATTATATATCCAAAGGAAGCATTAAAAAGATGCTCTTCTTGCGAGGAGTTCTCCAGGTCGCACTCCTCGCGAATGTAGTCCTTGGAGGATCTTGCGGGAAGTCCTCTCTCCCCGCAAGCTGCAAGTCGATTCTGAGCAACAAGGTTTCGTCTTCGAGCTGCTCCAAAATCGTTACTCCTTCTACTTGCACCAAAACAGTCACCAAGGCTACACCGACGACGACGAAATACGTGAAGAAGGGCAAGTCTACTCGCACTCGCTGGAAGACTTCCACATTTGTGAAGACTCTCCGCACTGCCTGCCAAACCGTTACTTTGCCCACTACTACGACTAAGCGTGAAGTCGCTCACAAGACTGCTTGGGAAACTTGTACTGACCTCGAAATTATCAATGTCCAACGCACTTCGTAAGCGCTGTCATATATTCATCGCTGGACGGGTGGGATTTTATACTAACGCATGGGAGGCAGATCGTACACCTCAACCAAAGTCATAACCAAGACCACTACAGTTATCGGAGCAGCACCCGCCAAGCTGTTTAACTTCCTCAAAAGAGCCCAAAATATCCCCAAGCCGTGCTGTAAGTGCAACTCGTAGCAACGGAGAACCCAATATGCTGTACTGAATATTTTTGTTAACTCTTCTGTAGCCTGTTTTGCCACAAAGACGAAGACTTCAACGAAAACGCCCAAGAAAAAGACAAAGACGGTATCAATTCCTACTGCGACAGTCAACAAGTCTGCTACCAAGAAGGTTACCTCGACGAAGACGATTGCTGTTGCCAGGATCACAAAGTGGTCAACCCGTACGACCCAACGTACTAGCACCCATTGGTCCACGACTACTAAGGTTGTCAAAGTGACCTCGACAACATCCGTGGTCAAGAAGACCTCTACGAAGACCAAGACCACCTGGTCTACCAAGTGGCTGACGGGATTCCCGGTTACGACGATCACTGGAGTTGCTACCGGGGCGAGTGGCTACAAGTCCACAATATTTCCAACGGACAGTAGCGGGCATACGATTACGGATGGGTCTGCTAAGGTTACAGTTATTACATATCGTCCATTACCAGCAACTACCCTTACCCAGACAAACTCCGAAGCCTACACTACCACTCTGTTCCCAACAGGATCCGATGGGAAACCCCGTACTGATGGCTCAGGAACCAGAACTGTCATCAAGTATGTTACACGGGGAACCATCCTGCTCACCCAGCCAGCTACCAATGGTCCTTCCACAACCACTATCATCCCAACCAACCCAGCGGAACCGGTGACCGTTATTGATTATGTTACTAGAGGAACCACCACGGTTACTCATATTGCAACCGATGACCAACCTTACGCCACCACTATAATTCCAACGGATCCCACGGCCACTGCCACGGTTGTCACTTATATCAAGACGCCTTACACTATAGTAATTGTTCCTGTGACTGGAACCGCGGCTTCTGCGACTACCATATTCCCCACAGATAGCTCAGGAAACCCGATTACGGATGGCTCTGAACCAGTTCGTATCATTACATATACTCCTATCAGGAGAGTTACGGAGACTAGTGTCCTCCCTGCAACAGGAACTTTTGCCTATGCTACCACTATCGTTCCTACGGATAGCGCTGGAAACCCGATTACCGATGGTTCTGTTCCAATTCGTGTCGTCACTTTCACACCCATCCAGAGAACCACTATCACCAGTGCTCTACCTGTAACTGGGACCACCGGCTACGTTACCACGATCTTCCCAACTGACAGCTCTGGAAACCCAATCACTGATGGTTCCGTGCCTATCCGTGTCGTCACCTACACTCCTATCAGGAGGACTACTCTCACCACCGCCCTTCCAGTGACAGGAACGGAAGCATTTGTTACAACGGTCATCCCAACAGATAGCTACGGGCAACCTATTACGGATGGATCTGAGCCACTTCAGGTTATTATGTATACTCCGATCAAGAGGATTACTGTAACCAGTGCTCTACCTGTGACTGGAACTGTAGGCTATGTTTCAACTATCGTTCCGACTGATAGTACCGGAAATCCTATCACAGATGGTTCAGAGCCTCTCCGCGTTGTCACATTTGTCCCGTTGTCGAGAACCACCGCAACCAGTTTTGTCGTGAATACAGGAACCGGCCTTGATATTTCTGCTTCTACGGTAGTCCCTACTGATGCTGCTGGGAATCCGATAACCGATGGATCTGTTCCAATTACTGTTATCGCCTTTGTTCCAAAGAGGTTCACCGTTATAAATTCTCCTGCAGTCAGTGGGCCATCAACAGCTACTATCTGGCCGACGGATAGCTCAGGTCACACCATCTTTGATGACTCTGTTCCCGGCACCGTCATTGAATATATTGCCAGGGGCATCGTGACTGTTGATCTTCCGGTCATAGGAACTGCCGAATATACGGCCACTATTACTCCCGCTGACCCTCGTGCACCCTTAACTCTCATCCATTATAGGATTAGGAAGAGTGTAACAACTACTCAATTCGGGAGCACTACAGGTCTCACTACTGTCTATCCAGCGGATACTACAGATATTAAAGCCACAGTTACTGTTGTCACATTTGCCAACTACCCTGCTACAACTAGTACCGTTGTTGGAACCAGTGGCTTCACCAGCACTTATTGGCCTACAAATGCAGCAGGATCTACAATAACTGATGGCTCTGTTCCAGTGACTGTTGTAATTGGTGTCGACCAGCATTTTACCAGAGTAACCAGTCTGGCTACTGGCGCGTCACCATATCAGAGTACCGTTTATCCTACGGGAAGTGACGGAAGGCCGATTACTGATGGAACTGGCACTGCTACTGTTATCGATTTTGTCGCTTTGCCTCGAACTACGGCGATCGCCCCTGCTACCGGTTCTACGCCATACACGAGTATATTATACCCCACCGATGGCAGCGGCAAAACTATCTACGACGGTTCAGTTCCAATTACAGTTGTTGCTTATAAGCCTGCGGTTACTGTGCATACTCGGGCAACTGGAGGTGCTCCCTCAACAGCAACTATCTACCCTGATCCAACCGATGTTGGCGGCGTCATTTCTATAATAGAGTACGGTGTTGGATTTGCGACCACGAGTACACGCGTGGGTCCAAGTGTTTTCACATCTACAGCTTTCCCAACCAATGCTGATGGCCAAACTGTAACTGATGGAAGTTTTGGTACACAAACGATCATTTTGTTCACCACCCAGAAAGCTACCACAGTTATCAGACCGGGAAATAGTGCCTATCGGACAACAGTAGCTCCGAACCCTACAGATGTCTTTGGAATAACATCAGTTATCGATTATGTTACTATACCTGTTACCTACGTTACCTCCATTGGGGCTACCGATACTGTCACGACGATTTTCCCTGATCCAACTGATGTCTATGGCACCATATCGGTTATTCACTACCTTCCAAGGCCGACAGTGACGATTACTAGACCTCCAACTGGTGGTAGCTCTTCGACTTCTACAGTATTCCCAGCTTCAACCGAACCAGCCAGTGTTGCGGTTACGGTAATCGTCTATCAAAACCAACCAGAAACTCTTGTAACCAGGCTTGGAACTGCTACCGGCCTCACAACACTCTGGCCGACAAATTCAGCTGGTTCTATGGTCTCTGACGGCAGTGGAACTAAGACTATTGTCACTTTTATAAACTTCCCGGCTACTACATACTTGACAGTTGCCCCAAGCGCCTACACATCTACCATCTGGCCGACCAACAGCGCTGGTTCGACTCTTACAGATGGATCACCAGCTACTGTTCTTGTGGGATTGAAGGCTATTACATCAATTGTCGGTGCTGCATCTAGTGAATTCACATCCACTGCATTCCCGACCAACGATGCAGGTTCCACTATTGTGGATGGATCTGCTCCAGTCACCATTGTTGTCGGTGTAAAAGCAAAATTTGTTACTGTTACTCAAACTGGTAGCTCTGCGTTCACGACGACGGTATTCCCAACCAATGCAGCGGGATCTACAGTTTTGGATGCCTCGGCTACTATTTCAGTCATTTATTATGTTAATGTTGGGCCGCAGTCAACTAGAACAATCACACAATCTGGTAGCACTGGATTGAAGACTCTGTATCCAACCGATACAGCTGGCTCTACTATCACAGATAGCGGCGCAACCGTCACTGTCATAACTTTCGTCCCGCTCCCCGCTACCACAATCACAAGAGTTGGATCAAGTGCCTTTATAACAACGGCGTGGCCTACTAAAAACGATGGTTCCCCAGTCAGCGATGGATCAGCTCCTGTCACCGTTATTATCGAAGTACCTCGACAATTCACTACTTTGACAAGTATTGCTCCTAGTGTCACGCCTTATCAAACGACGATTTATCCAACTGGAAGTGATGGCCAACCGATTACTGATGGTGCCGCACTTGTCACTGTCATCGATTATGTGACGATACCCCGAGTCACTACTCGTATTCCTCTGACATTTGGAACTGGTTCTGTGCCTTACATTGTGACCCTTTTCCCAACGAACAGTCGTGGTAGCACGATACTTGATGGATCTGCTCCAATCACAGTTGTGGAGTATGGTTCTGAAAAGACTACTACAGTAACGAGTCTCGCCACGGGTACATTGCCATACCGGACGACGATTTATCCAACTGGAACTGATGGCAAGCCAATTACTGATGGCAGTGGCACTGCTACCATTATTGACTTTGTGGCCCTACCTCGAGTTACTACTCGCACTCCTCTGTCCTTCGGAACGGGCACGGCGCCATACACTGCTACGTTCTACCCGACAAATAGCCAGGGTAGTACGGTGTTTGACGGTTCTGCTACAATCACTGTCATAAAGTATGATGACGAGCATTTCACGACGGTAACAAGTATTGCCACTGGTACCTCAACCTACCATACGACTATCCTTCCCACTGGCAGCGATGGAAAACCAGTTACGGATGGCAGTGGTACTGCGACTATCATATATTTTGTTACCCTGCCCCGCACCACCATAACTAGTCCCATTGCTTCCGGAACTGGCACCCGTCCATATACTGCCACTCTCTATCCTATAGATAGCAAAGGAAGTACTATTCTAGACGGATCTATTCCGATTACAGTTGTCGACTATGGATATGTTGACCAGACGTTTACCACCCTAACCAGCCTTGCCTCGGGAGCCGTTCCCTACCGTACCACCCTTTTCCCAACTAACTCAAATGGTCTTCCATTTACCGATGGTAGTGGTACTGCCACTGTTGTTGATTATATTACATTACCTCGAGTAACTATCACGAAACCTCTTGCTTCCGGAACTGGCACAGTGCCATATACGACATCCCTCTATCCCACTAACAGCAAGAGTAGTACCATTCTAGATGGCTCTGCTCCAATTACGGTTGTTATATTTAGAGACACCTGGACGACATTGACAAGTCTTGCTACTGGCACAGTCCCTTACACCTCGACCGCATATCCCACGGGTCCAAATGGTAATCCGATCACAGATGGCAGCGGTCAAGGTACAATTGTTGAATTTGTGACGTTACCTCGAACGACTTTTGTGAGTACGATCCCTCTTGGGTCTACTCCATACACCGCTATTAAATTCCCTACCGACAGTAGAGGTAGTACCATCCTTGACGGCTCGGTGCCACTCACTGTCGTCGAATTCACGAATCAAAAAGTCACTACTATTACCAGCATTGCAACTGGGGTTACTCCTTATAAATCTACTGTTTTCCCCACCAATTCGAGGGGTGATCCAATTACTGATGGTAGCGGTATTGCCACCATTATCGATTTTGTCGCACTACCTCGCACAACCGTCACTAGCACTATTCCTCCAGGGTCTACGGCATCTACGGCCTTGCTTTACCCAACCGATAGCCGTGGAAGCACCATTCTCGACGGATCTGTCCCAATTACAATTGTTGAGTACACTAATCAGAAGTTTACTACTTTGACGAGTCTTGCACCAGGAACTCTGCCGTACAAGACCACACTTCCAATTGGAACTGGCAGCAATCCTACCGTTACTGTGGTGGATTTCGTGACCTTGCCGCGGACAACCATCGCAAGCCGTGTTAGTTCAGGCGCTACTCCCTACACAACCACATTTTATCCTACAGATAGCAGCGGCAGCACTATCCTTGACGGCTCTGTTCCACTCACCGTCGTAGAGTTTGGTAACCAAAGGCTCACCACTATTACTAGTCTGGCCCCGGCCACGCCATTCCAATCCACAATTTTCCCAACCAATTCCAATGGCAGCCCAATCACTGAGGGTAATATTCTAGTAACTATTATTGATTTTGTGACCTTGCCTCGAACCACTATTGGAAAGCCAATCGCTTCTGGCACTATTCCCTTTACGACTACCCTGTTTCCAACTAATAGTGCAGGTAGCACAATTTTCGATGGTTCAACTCCGATTACAGTTATTGAGTTTAACAATCAGAAACTTACAACAGTAACAAGCATTGCTCCAGGGGCGACGGCTTTCAAAACCACCTTATATCCTACTGATGCGAATGGTAGCCCTATTACAGATGAAATCAGCTCAACTATTACAGTTGTTGATTTTGTCACCCTTCCGAGAACTACTATTGGGAGCCCTATTCTTTCTGGTTCCACGCCCTATACTACCACATTGTATCCAACAGACAGCAGGGGCAGCACTATTCTTGATGGCTCTGTTCCACTCACAGTCGTGGAGTTTGGTAACCAAAAGCTCACCACTCTGACGAGCCTCGCCAGTGGTGCTTCTCCGTATCGTACTACGGTTTATCCTACTGGTCCCAACGGCAATCCTCTCACAGATGGATTAAGTGCAACTATCACCGTCATCGCCTATGTGACGCTTCCGCGTGTTACTGTTACAAGCACTATTACCTCTATCTCTGTACCGTCTCCGACAACATTGTTCCCGACAGATAATAGTGGCAGTACTGTTCTCGATGGGTCCGTACCGATCACTGTTGTGGAGTTCAGAAATCGACTGTTTACTACCGTTACTAGTCTTGCCACTGGTAATTTACCATATATTAGCACCATCTTCCCCACTGACAGCAACGGGCAGCCTCTTACTGACGGAACTGCCACTGGAACTATCACCGTTATTGACTTTATAACGCTTCCAAGAACAACAGTGAAGACCCCCGTCATATCTGGATCGACACCTTATACAACTACTCTGTACCCTACCGACAACAAGGGAAGCACAATTTTGGACGGAACGGTTCCAATTACAGTTGTAGAATTTAACAATCAAGTATTCACTACTCTGACAAGCCTCGCTCCTGGTATTTCGGCATATCAAACTACTATCTTCCCCACTGGCAGTAATGGACAAACCATCACTGATGGAAGTGGTACGGCTACCGTAATTAACTACGTAACCGTACCACGGATCACTATTACGACCCCCGTGGCCTCTGGTTCTGCGCCATATATAACCACGCTCTATCCTATCGACAACAAAGGTAGCACTATTCTCGATGGCTCCGTTCCAATCACGGTCGTTGAGTTCAATAACCCTGGTGCGCAACCAGTAACAACGATAACGAGCGTAGCCTCATCTACTGGGTTGACAACAGTTTTCCCAACTGACTCGACAGGTGCTACAATAACTGATGCAACTGGCACCAAAACGGTTGTCACCTTTATCGTGCAGCCGATTATAACTATCACCCGGCCTGCCACTGGTAGTACCGGGTTTACAACAACTCTCTTCCCTGTTGATGACAATGGCAATACTGTCACCACAGCAGGGACTGGCACGATCACTGTCGTTGACTATGTTACGAACCCAGTCCAAAGCCGGACCACAATTACGACCATTGCATCCCTTCCATTCACCAGCACTGTTTATCCAGATGACGGTTATGGTAGCACTATTACTGATGTCGATGTTCCGATCACAATTGTTATTGGAGTTACTCGACCGACTACCACCGTTACCAAGATCGACGCAAGTGACTACACGACGACTGCCTTCCCAACAGATAGTGTGGGAGCCACTATCACTGATCCTTCTATCCCAATTTCCGTAATCATTGGTGTCCGCAGACCAGTCACAACCGTTACAACAGTTGATACGTCTGCTTTCACCAGTACAATCACCCCAACAGAAGGCCCGGCACTTACCGATCCTACAGTTCCAATTACGGTACTTATTGGCGTTCCACGACCTATCACGACGATTACGTCCTTCGGCACCGCCAAGAGAACGACGACCTTACTCCCTACAGACAGCGCAGGTAATACAATCACTGATGTATCTGCTACAATTTCAGTGATAATTATCGATCTCGCTCCAACTACAACAGTTACCCGCGGCGGACCAAGTCCATCAATTACAACAGTTATTCCAACTGACCCAGCCGAAATCATTACCGTGATTACATATGCTCCACAAGTGTTTACTACCGTGACTCTTCCAGGAACTGATGATTATACCACGACTGCATGGCCCACTAATAGTGACGGAGACCAACTCACTGATAGCCTTGATACTATCACAGTGATTGATTACTACGAGCCATCATTAACCACGATCACGAGTGTCGCGACCAATGGATCTTCAGCTACCACGATATTGCCAGACTCTACTGATACCGCCGGGGTTGGCACTGTGGTTGAGTACGTTGAACAGCCAACTATCACCGAAACCAGACCAATCACGGGAGGATCTACTACTACTCCTTACGTCGCAACATTTACTCCAAACCCTACTGATGTGCTAGGAGTTTACCGAGTTGTCAATTACAAAGTTGCTTCCTTAACTCCGAATGTCACTTGTAATAATACCGGATTGCAAGTTGCCATTTACAATAACCCTTTCCTAAACAGCGGTTCCGTAAATATTGTCAACTGGAATTTCGAGTATTTCGGAAACATTGCACCATTCAATGAAAGTACTACAAACAAATTGGGTTTGCACTGGGTAACAGGAGGAACGGCAGCTCAAAATAAGGATGCTCTCTATCCATATGGATTCATTCCAAACCAAGGCGCCGCACCTTCAGGCACATTTTACGTTCTAAACTATCGCGGATACTTTTATGCTCCGAAAACACAAAACTACCTTTTCAACCTTTATAATATGGATGATATTACCGGCCTGTGGGTTGGTGATAAGGCTCATGACAAATGGAGTGGATCCAATGCCGATATCATTGGCAAATATATTCTATCCACCGCTACTTCAGAGTCGAAAGTCTTCCAAGTTACACTTACAGCTGGGTCTTATACTCCCCTACGACTCATCTTTGGAAATGGTGGCGGCGGATCCAAGTTCGATTTTGACATTATAGGTGCTGATGGTGTCTACTATGTAAAATCTACTGTGGCATCTAACTACCTTGTCAGTGTAGCTTGCGATGATGATAGTGCCGACGAATACCCTGATTATGGTATGGAATTCCCATCTCCAGACACGACTTGCGAAAATTCTGGCTTGGGGGTCGCTGTTTACGACAATCCCTTCAAAAACATCGCCGGCACAATTCCACTCATCAATATTGGTGGATGGAACCCGGAGTACTTCGGTACTGCTACTCCAGGCGGAATCAATACCACGGCCAAGATCGGATTGGACGATACCAGCCGTACTGCACCTGTTGGCTTCTATCATCCCGATGGCATCTACGCTCTAATGTATCGTGGATACTTTTACGCCCCTTTTACTACAACCTACAAATTTACAATCAGTGACACCGATGACATTGCTCAGTTGTGGATGGGTAATAAATCTATGTCTGGTTGGAATAACGGCAACCCCGATCTTCAGAGCAAATATTGTACCAATTGTCCCACAAACCCTTATCCAACAAATACTTGGACAATTGATCTCACGGCTGGCTCTTATCTACCATTGCGGATTATCTACGCCAATGGCGGTGGTGTCGCCAAATTCAATCTCCAAGTTACAGATCCCGACGGTTTCTATTATTTGAACCATAACTACGCATCCCCATTCTTTATCACAAGAGATTGCGATGATGCTGCACCACCCTTCCCAGAAGCATTACCTGACGTCAGCTGTGACAACTCCGGCTTGGAGGTAGCCATCTACACCAACCCATTCGCCAGTGCCAATCTCATTACAGCCAATTATAATCCCGATTACTTTGCTACCCAACAACCGTATGGTACAAAACGTAGCAGTGTCATCGCTGTCGTTTCCCCTGGAGCTACCCCTCAAGGCTTCACTCCAAAGACTCAATATATCTATACTATGCAGTATCGCGGATATTTCTTAGCCCCCTCTACCGGTACATACGTATTCACATTCACAGCGATCAACGACATCCTCTACTTCTGGACTGGAGACCAAGCTCTTACTGGCTGGTCAAAGACGAATGCAGATGGCATGGCTAAGCGGACTGGTACCCTCAATGGAAACTTCACTCTTTCCTACAATATCACGGCTGGCGAATATTTCCCAATCAGAATTCAGCATGCCGATGGAGGTGCTGGCGGATCGTTCAGCTTCAACATCTATGATAGCACGGGCGTTCCATTTGTTCGCGACAACTTGGCGTCGCGATACTTAGTCGCACGTGCTTGCGATTCTGACCTCGGACCAGCTTACCCTGATTGGGGAGCGGAGACTTTGGTACCTGATATTTGCGAGAACGCTGGTATGGATATCGGTATCTATAGCGATATATATACCAATGATGCAAGTGCGACATACGCTTCATTCAAGCCAGAATACTTCAAAAAGATCACCCCTTACGCTAATGTGCAATCGGCTCGTATTGGTATCAAATGGGCTGCAACTGCGGACAATGCTGAAGCTGCCAAACCTTACGGTGTCGTCCCGAAAATTGCACTTAACTACGTTTTGAACCATCGAGGCTATTTCTTTGCCCCGAAAAGTTCAAACTATACTTTCAGAATCTGGCAGGGTGACAATTTCGCTGGATTCTGGGTTGGCAAAAATGCTTATTTTGATTGGAATAGATCGAATGCCAACGGTACCTCTATCTGGAATCCTTCTACCTCAAGCTCTCCTGTGAGTACATTCACGGTAGCACTAGAAGCAGGAGCCTATATTCCACTCAGAATTATGCTCGGTAGCTATGCTAGTACAGTTTCCTTTTACTTCCAAGTCTATGATGCGGATGGTGTTTATTATGTTCAATACGGGGTCAACTCGCCCTATCTCGTGCAGGTGGGTTGCGACCAGTCAAAGGCTCCAGCTTACCCCGCCTGGGGTGCAGAGGATGGTGGTCAGCCCACTGTCACAGTCAATCGACTTGCATCTTCTACCGGATTAAGTACTATATTCCCTACAAATTCAGTTGGGAGCACCATCACAGACCTATCTGGAACTGTCACGGTTATTAAATACAACAAGCAGGTGTATACCACAATTACCGCTGCTGGAACTAGAGCAAGCAACTATTTGGTCACCCAGACCCCCACGAATGCTGCTGGAAGCAGGGTCACGGATGGTTCTGTTGTCGCTACTGTTGTCGCATATCAGAAACCATATTTTCCTCCATCTATCAACGGACCAACCTTTACCTGTTCTAAATACGGTTTCATTCTCTTCAATTCGGCATTCTACCAAGTTGATCTCAAGAACTCGGTCTTCAAAAACATCAATCCCAAGATCAACGGCGGTGTCCCACTTAACGCGATCGGTTACAATGTTTTGGACAATTACATTTACGGTGTGGAGCCTGCAACGGGTTGGATTGTGCGTATTGGCGCAAATTCAAAAACCACGAAAGTTTTCAAAGTTCCTCAGGTTGCAGGTTCCTATATTGCCGACATTGATGGTAATGGCCAATACTGGCTAGCCCACGGTATAGCCGGCAGACCAGGTTGGCATCAATGGGTTCAGATCAACCTTAAGCCGGGTACAGCCAACTACGGAAAAATGGTCGGGACTGGCGCGTTCAACCCCACTGGGTACGGTTTCGCCGATTGGGTCTATATCCCATCGTCCGGAAATTACCTCTGGGCCCTGGCAATCACTACGAGTAAGAAAGGAGCACTCGTGAGGTTGAACTTAGCCACCAAGGCCTTCCAGGTGGTTGCTGTATTCCCAGGATGGACTGGAACAGGTTTTGGAGCTATGTTTGCTACCAATAATGGTGACATATATTGCAAGCAGAACGCATCCGGCAGAATTTACAAGGTCAATGTCTTCAAGAAGAATCCGCCTGTGCTTGTTACCAACGGTCCAAAGGTCTCTTATACAGACGGTGCCCGGTGCGTCTACAACAATGACTACATCTAAGTTGGTTAGCAGTCATGGTAGGTATTTTTAGTTGTTTGCAAGTCGCCACACATGCGGCATTGAATATACAAACAACTAATATTTTTCATTTCTATATTTCAATCTTACACGCGATGACATTTCCTGTTATTTTGATGCTTTAGGAGATGAAGTGCGGCACAACCTGTCAGGTCTGATAAAGGCCATCATTCTTTTCTTGACGTCTAATCTCTGTCATTTTAATTGTACTTTATCTTAGATTTTTATTAGGGCCGGTAATTTACTGAGCCTCGAGATCTTGGATCTAATCATTTGCATTTAGTGCTTACCCCCCTTCTCACAAAAATCCTGTTCGGTTAATGTATAAATACTTATTTCATTGCCCGTCAAATATTTCAACGCAAATATCCTGTATTTATAGCTATCAAGTCGACATCGTGCCCATCTTTGGTCCCACATATTTCGTGATATTCGACACATCCTTTTTTGAGACGCCAACGAAACTACGATATCTAACGAAAGCTCCCAGTACCACCCAATACCTACTAATCCGGGTATCATTAAAGAAAAACAAGGCGTCAGTCATAGATAAATATAATACAATGATAACCACCAGAATTATAACACCGTCATCTTTCAAATACCGCTAGCTATAGAGGTAGTCCCGTAGCTTCACGATTGGCTTAAATCTCTTACAACCTTATACGAAGCCATCGGGCTTCCAATGCATATATCTCGGTAAAATAACCCAGAGGTATCTAGGATCGAAAGGAAATATCTACTTATATAGGGACGGATATTAGGAAGTTCCTTTAAATATACTCATAAACTTTTTACTATTATTTGAGGTTGCCATATTCTAGGTTATACTACTATCTACCTACTCGTCAGCAGATCTGAGTGGAAGTAAGGTACCTAAGGTATATAAGGCCTTATTCGCTCATTTCCGTTCTTTCTGACGCCGACAGCAAGGTTATACAACGATTTGTTGAATTTGTTGAACCTGAACGGACTATCCTTCTCATACATGGCGAGATCCCCCACGACAATAGTCTTCACCATCCCGCGAGAAATCGCGACATTGACCCGCCGAGGGTCCCGCATAAACCCGATGTCTCTCTCCTCGTTTGACCTTACAAAGTCTACAATAACGTATTTGCGCTCTGACCCCTGGAAGGAGTCTATAGTGTCGACTTTAATGTTCTTGAGCCGAATTAGATCCCGCGTGACAAGGTTTTTGATTGCGGATACCTGGGAGAAATACATGGGTATTACTGCTATATCGTCGGCTTTGATTTCTGGAGCAAGTTGCTCCACGAGCCCCAGCAGTCCGATGATGGTGTTGGCGGAAGCAGGGTTCAACCTGCTCTTGGTATTTGGATCTTCCCGGTGTGAATTGCGTGCGGTGTCCTGCCATACGACAGTGGGCGGTGGGGTTTAGAAAAATTTGGGATAGGTTCTTGAAAATAATATAGTAAATAAATTTGGGTCTGTATTATCAGGAATTGTAAGTATATAAATTCCATTAATATATAGGTTATAATTGAATATTTAAGTGAGATATTAATTTTTAGCGCTTGTTGTGGAAATTTTGTGAAATGTATCTTATGATTCCCGCTGAAGAGCGGTAGTTACGTCTTAGAAGCTTCCATTAAATATTTAACCATATGTCGTAACAATTCTTCATTTTATCTCCTGCTTCCTCAGCAGGTCTAGCTTCCCTAGCAAGCTCGTTTTAAGGACCGGGATGTTGTGAAGATTTACCGGTGGGAGTTGTATAGGATCCCCCAATATAGCATTTTATTTATGACTAGAATGCAATAAATAGTAATAGTAAATAATAATTATAATATAACTTGTCTTGTTGACTTGCAGGATAGAGGAATGTATGTTTCTATCTCGGAGCATTGCCCCGCTTCTTTAATAATGATTATAGTTGGTTGAAGTAGTATAGGATCTGGTGTGAATCAGATCCTATACACGTGGTAAACAGAATGGTTGTATCAGTCAGTATATCCTTGTCCATGGCGTTGCGACAGTCACTCAAACCCCCCATGGTACCTTTGACGTAGCCACCTTTTAGCACTTGTCTGAGAAGGTGTTGGTAGTCATCCCATCTCCAGTGGCGCATTCGGTGGGCCATGATACTCATATGCGGTGGGAATGTGCCTTTGGAGATGTCTGTTAGCTCCAACTGGATGTCGATATCGATGTCGACTTTCCCCCCTTCATCGTGCGATCCTCGCGGCCTCAACTTGGTACTCGTTGAGGCCGCTAGATCTTAGGTCATCTAACTGGCTTTTTTGTACTTTTTTAGAAAGTTCAACTCTTATTGAAGGTATGTCAAAGAGCAGAGAGCTATGTTGTTTTTATATTAGTCTTTTGGGACTTTTATAGGTCTGATTTATTCGTTTTAATGCTGTTTTTGTCTGTTGCAAAGCTGTTTTGTTAACCATTGGCTCTAAAGAGGATTCCTTGATGTTTGAACGATAAACTGATTATTTGTAGATACTAGTACTATTGATATAATTATATTAATTCAAGGTGAAGTTTTGATTATATATTGGTTTTTGTGGCGATAAAATTTCTGATGATTATGATGCTAAGTGTATGTGTATGATGTAATGTTCAAGTCTGATTCATTGAAGAGGGTGGTGTGGTGGGCGGTGTGTGTTGCTTAGTCATGATGCTAGATAGTAGTCCTTTGTAGGTAGCATTGGTTAGATAGAAACAGAGACCAGTATTTCGCTCTTACACTTCTACAGATAATACGTCCACCATACAGACCCCGTACTCTTATTAATATTATTTGAATTTGGTAATTACCTTCCCCCAGAAGGCAAAATTATCAAAATACCAGTTATATGTATATAACCCCAATAATAAAGTAAACATCGCCCCCACCAAAAACGATCTTTTTAACTATCGCTGAGTCATAAAAAATTTGGTTTCAACCTTAAACTACCCACATCCCTATACTACACATTTACAACACATTTTAAAAATATATTAATTCTAAAATAATAATTTAATTATTTTTATCTAAAACACTAAATCCGACTATCTATGACAACAACAACAATTAAAAAAAACTACATAATTAAAAATTATAAATATTTTTTTAAAACTTTTTCTCCTTTTACATTATTTTAAAAAATATATTTTTAAATATAATAATATTACACCCTTTCTCTAAATTAAATAAAAAAAATAATTAATATCAAATTATATGGATAAGAAAATGGTAAATAAATCTATAACATTATGTTACACTTCGTACGCTACCCAATGTAATAGTACAAATATGCAATACTAAGATATGTAAAACTCTCTTTCTACCTAAAATACCTAAATCTCTTAATAAAAAATATATATAAAATTACAAAATATCAAAGATAGCTTACCTAAAATATATAATAATAATAAAATAAAAATAATTAAATATTAAATTATATTTAAATTAATTAATAAAGATAAAAACTATTTTATTAGTTTTAATAATAATCTTATATACATGATTATAACTTTTTAAATTTTAAAAATTCTAGTTTTAAAATTTTAATATTTTAAAATTTTAAATATTAAAATTCTAAAACAATATATTATATCATAGTTAAAAATATAAAATAAATAGGTAAGCTTTATAGATAAATATATTAAAAATAATATATATTTATAAATACAAAATGTAATAATAAAATTTAAAATAATATAATATAAAATAAAATATAAATATTTATATTATTAAAACTTATAATTTATAATTGTCATAGACCCCTAGTCTTGACAGTGCAAAGAACTGTACCTTGTTATACACTGTACTGTTCTGTTGTCTGCTGCTGTACTTAGAATTCATAATTATATAGTATTTTTAGTATGTTTGACTATGAATCTTGCTTATTTGTTTAGAATTTTGGTCTGCAGTAATGTTATAATATATGTTGTTTATATTTAATATTTAATGTTTAAAATGAGTGATGAGTGGTGAATAATTATTAACAAATATTTTTTATATTCTATTCTAATATATTATATATATATAACTATCTTTAAAACTGATGATAATAGTTTTTTATTGGTTAATACTATTAATAATATAATCTTTAATTATTTATTATTTATTTTATTATTATATATTTTATATATAATTCTAATTATTTAATCAAATATATACTTCCTTAAATTAAGTTTTGGTAATTAGAATTAAAAGTCTAGTTTAGTGAAAATAATTCGTCTTAGTATTTATGTATTGGGGAAAAGTGTAACATTTTAACCAATTTTATTTAATTTAATTAAAAGAGTTATATATATATTGAATATGCTAACCTTTATTAAATAATTATATATATAGAGAAACTTTGTTCTAGGAGCAACTAAATAAAATAATGCTTTGGATTATAAATTTTAGATAAATAATAATGGTGATTATATTTATTTTTATAAAAATGATTTTGATTTTAATAACTTTTTAATAGAGTATCAAAGTAATCAAGTATATAGTATAATTTAAACCCTTTTTTACATAAGAAATTATTAAAATAAAAAAATATTATTATATTATAATAAAATGTATTTAAAAGAGCTTATGGAGTATTTAAATATTAATTAAGAAAGGTTAAATTATTATAATAAATAAATATAAATGTTGAATAAAAAAGTTATTAAAAAATATGACTTAGATAGTAAAGAAGAAGAAATATCAATATACAATCCGGTTTAATAAATAGAATGATATAATAGAAATTTTAGTACTACTATTGAGATATTAAAACAATTTAAACAAATAATTATAAAGTAACTACTGCTATTGTTTATTATTTTTTAAAATATAGCAATAAAAAACAATTTAAATATAATAATTGAATTTGATACTATATCTTTTAACAAATTTTTAAAAAAAAATAAATAAATCAAAGTTTTAGAAGTAATGGCCTTAATTTTAAAAAAAATCTTTATTAAAATATTAAAATTTAAAAACCTTACTAAATTTAAAGAATACTTTGAGAAATTTAATCAATTTTTTAATAAATTTGATAATTATTTTTTTTTTTAGAAAAATCAATTCTTCAATAATAAATATAAAATTTGTTTTATTATATTTAATATAAAAAAAATAATTTTCCATATTCTTATTATATATTAAAAAAAGTATAATAAATAAGATGAAAAAGAATATATTGAATATTTTTATATTTATAATGTTCTAATTAATTAAAAAAAATTTATAGAATTTTTTAAACAAAAATACAAATATAAAAATAAAATCTAAAAAGTAATGTAAAAAGTTTATAATTTAAAATAGGTCAAATTGGCTTAAAGTTATTTTTAAAAATTTAATTATTATATACTATTTATAAAATATAATAAGGAATAAATGTTTGATTTGTTAATCAATAAATTTAAGCTTTTTGTTAGGGAATATATTATTTTGAAAAAATTTAAAAAATTTAATATAATGTATTATGAAATGCAGTCCCTTACCATCTAATTAGATGATGTAAGATTCTGTTAAAATAAAATGGGTTCTAAGGATATTAAAATAAAAATTATTTATTTTATAAAAATTTTAATAAAAATTTAAGGAATGAAATTTATAATTATTACAGTTTTGTTCTTATGGATTTGAATTATATTTGTTTTTATAATGAAAATTGATTGAAGAAATTTAATGAATAATTGTGTTGGAATTATAACTAATTCAATTATATTGCTACCAATTGTTGCAAATTAAAAAAGAATAAATTTTTAAAACGATCTTAGTTATATCAACATAGAATTTAACACACTTAATCTAAAAAAAACTAATAAAAAAAGAAAATTTAATTTAATATGATTTAAGGAATTTGATTTAATAAAATTTTAAAAAAAATCAAGGAATAAATTTAGATAATATAATTTAAAAAAAAAAAAAAAAATTTCTGAAGTTGAAATACAAACTTCCACGAATATTGTTATAATTATATTTAATTTGTTTAAATTTGAAAAATCTATTTTATTAGAAATTTATAAATTTAATTTTATTAAAGAAAAATTTAATTAAATATGGGCTAATCTTGTTTGAATTTATTAGTGTTATCAACATAGTTTTGATAAATAACTTTAATAAACATATTAGAAAAATAATAAAAAAATTATTATTCAAGTTATTTAAAAAATCATTAAAAATTTTAAAATTTATCTCAACAATTTTTATGATTTTTATATGATTTAATAAATTCCTTTATAAAAATAAATTAATTTTTAGAAAGATATTTACAAAATTATCAACGTTTTTAATAAAATTAAAATTAAAAATATTATTAATATCATTAATGTTAATAATTTATGTAATAACAATTACTGCATGAAATAAAAATATTATATTGATTTTTAAAATAAAAAGAATAAAAACTTTTAAATTACATTTATTAATTAATGTACAAAATTAATAAATATTGGTAATATAAAATAATTTAAATGTTTAATAATAATATTTGATATTATTCTAGTTGTTAATATAAAAATTAGTTGGAAATTACAAATTAATAATATATAAAAAATAGAATTCATAATATTATTGTTAAATATATTCTTATTATTTTTAATATTATAATTAAAGTAGATAGGCTTAAGTTTATAACTAACTAAAATATTTATTAAAATTATTAAAAATTCTATATTATATCTTTATATATTTATAATTTAAAATAAGGTTTTTATATTCTAAAATATATTTATCTTAAAAAAGGAAATTGTTATTATTATAAAATAAAGTAAGCTATATATATTGGCTATGATAATTCTTTAAAAATATATAAAGAATATATTAATAATTGGATGAAAATTATAAGTAATATTAAATAAATTGAATATAAATTCTTAAAACAACCTATTAAATAACAATATTTTAAATGCTTCGATTATTTTATATCCCCAACGCATTGGTAAAATTATAAAAAAAAATATTAGTAAAATTAAATTATTATTCTATTTTATTGGATTTATTGATGGAAAGGATCCAGGTTTATTAAAGATAAGTAACTTTATAAGATTTATTATATTTTTTTTTTAATATTTAAAGATTTTTAATAATATTGAAGATATTATAAGGAATGTTAAGAAAATTGGTATTTAGTTAAATATAAAGTATGATATTATAAATAATGTTTTTAAGGATTTAAGAGCCTTATATATTATAACAATTATAAATTATAATATTTAAATAAAATTAGTTTATATAACTTTTTTATATAATATTTTTATTATCAATAGGAATTCCCTACTAGTCAATATTTTAAAGCCTATAAACTAAAATATAAAAAAAAATGGGAAATTAAAGAATTATAAAATAAATATTTTATTAAAAATTAATTACATAATTATTAAATTTATAATCAAAGATTTAAAATAGTTTTAGAAGTTAGAAAATATATAAATTATTATTATTGATAATAATTATAAAAAAAATTCCAATATATTTAATATTTAAAAAAATTTATTAAGAAGAATTAGTTAAAACAATATTAAAAATAATGTTTTAAATATAATATTCTAAAACCTTGTTTATTTTTAAATTATTATTAAAAAGAAAAATCCCTTTTTGGAATATAATTTAAACTAAAACAGCCCCAAAATAAAAAATAATTTAAAAAACCTAGATTAGACTTTACTTACCTAAAATCCATTTAGCAAATTAATATTATTACTATTAAATCATACTTTTACATACCAACATATTTAAATAAATAACCCCTAAAACCACTACTTGATTATAGAGTATATTAAACTTTTATTTTTATAAAAATTGTTAAAAAAATAAATTTTCAACTTTGCAATAAAAATAATCTTTATAAAGTTATAGTTTTTGAAAAAAACCCTTTAAAATAAATTATTTAAAAAGTTATTTTCATTTTTCTCATTCAAAGACATTAAAAAAAAATTACCATGGATGTTTTAAATCTTTTTACAACCTTTCCCCTAATATTTGGAATTAATTAACTTAGGATTTATAATTTTAAAATTGATTAAATACAAGAAATTATTTAGTTTATTTGATACAAGTGTTATAAAATTGTATTTAAAAAAGTTACTATTGCCTCTCAACAAATATGATATTAAAATTAATATTACAAAATCCAAATTTTTAGTTATAGAAATCAAATTTCTAAAAGCCATTATTACTTTAAAAAATATTAAAATAAATTTAAAAAAGATATAAGCAATATAAAATTAATTTAAATTCAATAATAAAATTTTAATATAAAAAATTTAAAAATTTTTAAAATTTTATAATTACTATCAAAAATTTATTAAAAAATATAATAAATTTTCTATTGTTTTTATAAAATTTATTAAAAAAAATATCAAATTTAAAATTATTTCAAAAAAATAAAAAGCTTTTAAAATTTTAAAGAATGTTTTTATTTCTATATTAATTTTTAAAATCTATAATTTTAAATTATTTATCAAAATTAAAATAGATGTTTTTGGCATTATATTAGAAATATACTTGTTATAATTATATTTTAATAATGAATAATATTTAATTATATATTTATTTTATAAATTTAATATTATTAAATAATAATATTTTATTTATAATCAAAAATTTATAACTATTGTCAAAGTATGTAAATAATGAAAATACCTATAAATAATTAATCTATTTATTATTTATTTTAATTATATAAATTTTATTTACTTTCTAATTATAAAAGAACTTAATTAATATTAAATTTGTTAGTGGAAATATTCTACAAATATAATATAAAGATTATATATTTTAAAAACAAAAAAATATTTTTGTAAATATAATTAATAAAAACTTAATTTAGAAAATATTGAACTAAATTAAAATATTATATTAAAATAAGAAAAAACTTTATTATTATTAATAAAATTTTTAATTTTATATAATATATTATTAAAAATAATTTTTAAAAAATTTAAATAAAATTATTAAAATTATACCATCACTAAATAAATTTTAAATAATTTTAATAAAATATTTAATTATTATAAAATAATTAATAAAGTCATTTTTTTAAAAATTTATTTTATGTTTTAACTAGGAATTATAATAAGAATTTATTTTTAATATTATAATAGTCTTATTTATAGATATTTAGGAATTAAACATATTTAAAAACTTTTAATGAAAGATTACTTTTAATTAAAATATAATAATATATTGAATAATATATTTATATTTGTAATATATACTATTGTAATAAGCTAAATCAATATAAATTTTATAAAAATTATGACTATACAACATATTTAATATACCTTTCCAAGTTATAATTTATAATTTTATATAAAAAATGCTATATGTAAGAAATTTTTGACTAATTAGATTTATAATAAAATCTTAATTATTATGGATAAACTTAGTAAAATAATTATTTTCGAATTATAGAATTTAAAATAAAAATAATAAAATTAGATGTAATCTATACTTAAAAATATTTAATTAGTATAGTATCTAATATAAATATATTTATAATAAAGATGTACTTTTCACAAATAAATTCTAGAATTTTAAAATAAGTTAGACTAAAATTAAATTAAATATTGTTATTAAAGGATATATATTAATAGATGGTGTATTAGAAAGGATAATCTAAATATTAAAAATATACTTTTAAAGTTTCTTGGATTATAGATAAAATAACTAGATTAAGTATTTACTTTTGGTAGAATTTATTTATAATATCTTTAAACATTCAATTATAAATTTCACTTTATATAAAATTTTTAAAAAATAAATATTTAAATTATTATTACCATCTTTTATATTTAAAAAAATAATACCCAAGGCAAATAAATATATATAAAATATAAATTTTTTTATAAAAATCTTTAAAAAGATTTTGAATTTACTAACAAACAAATAATTTACTATTATAACTTAAAACATAAACAAGTTTTTACTTTTAAAAAAAAAAATAAAACATATCTGCTTAGTCGAAACATTAAAACAATAAAATCCAGTAAGAAATTTAATTATTAAAAACTTAATATTTATAAAATCATAAAAAAACTTAACAATGTTGTTTATAAGTTGGAAATACTAGGAAAATTGAGAATATATTATACCTTTTATATTTTTTTATTAAAACCTGCTTTATTAAAATTAAAAAAAAACTCTAAAAAAATTAAAATTGAAAAGGATGATTATAACGAATATAATATTAAGAAAATTTTAAATAAATTTAATAAAAAAAAAAAATATTTTATTAAATAAAATAAACCTTATAAATTAAAAAACGATTTATAATAATTAAAAATAAATATTATCTTTAAACTTATCCAGACCTATCTAAGAAAGAAATAAGAAAAACTATTAATACCAACACTATTGGTAAAATAAAGATGTAGATAATTTAGAAAAATATAATATTTAGTATATCTAATTATCACTTACATAATCAATTAAATAAGATAATTATATAAGTTATAAATAAAAAACTCGGTTTATGTATATTATTAGATTTATCCAACCTTTTATTCCAAAAATGTTATATTATTATTTAATAATTATTAAAAATTGATATTTTCTAATAACTATTGATGCTACGGGTATGTTGGATGTATTGTTCAAAGGTGTTATATTAAAGAAGGCACTGGGCCGAGGGTGCTTAAGTAGCTGATCGCTGAGCAACGCCGAGCGGGCCACTGACAGGCAACACATAAGCGCAACAGTGCCTGCAGTCCACAATTCCCCCGAACGGATAAGCGGTCCGGGTGGTGAGCTGCTATCTAACTAACTATAATGATAGTTACAGGATTGTAGTACAAGGTTTGTTGTATGAACGAGAGAGGATAAAGATAAACATAAACGCCGGTAGCATGTATAAGAGACAAACCAATCGTGGCCAGATCGGCTTCACACGAGGGGGACAAACATCAGGCTTGACGAGCCTGTTCATAAGCATCAACCAGTTCTTGGGCGTTTTCCAACTCGTCCTTATCAATCCAGATATCGTGTTCGGGACCCCAGTTCTTCCATCGGACCAGGTATTTAGTAAGCAGTTTGGACGGTCCCATACCGATGGCTGGGCGACCTCGTGGGCGTACGGTTTTCTTGTCGATGATTGCCTCGATTTCCCATTCCTATTCACCATCAACAATAACGGCATCTGCATTGAGGTCTTGTTCGTAGTTGTCGGGAGGGGCTGGCTCCAGATGAATCACAGAGATCACAGGGTGGATTTTGACATTGTCTGGTAGTTCCAGGCGGAACGCATTACCTTTACCCAGCCTTTCGATGATCTTGAACAGCCCACAGCGTTGGGGACCCAGCTTGGCTTTGCGGACAGATGGTAAAGTGTAGCCCTTGCGCAAAGATAGATAGGCCCATCCAGAGAAGAAGTCTAGCTCGATTCTTCTATTATTGGCGTAGTTTTCGATCACCTGTACTGCCAGTTGAGCGGCGTCGTTTGCATCACGCTGGTAGATGAATCGCTGTTCAGCAAGCTGATCGAGGTTGGAAGGGAGGGGCGCTCCAGACGGCAGCTCAAATGTGACCTTTCCATCTTTATCATTGACGGCTTTGACGGTTACAGCGGAGAGGGACGATCCGATAAGCTTTCCATATATAATCTCGCTAGGGGCTCTACCAGTTGTCCTGTTCTTGGAGTCCATGATGCATCTCTCGATTTCTGGCAAGCCTTTTACCCAGTCGCTTTAGTTGGCGTCCACAAAATAGTGGAGGGCTATTTCGATCTCTTGGTTTATCCGTTCCACCTGGCCGTCAGCAGAGGGGTGGAAGGCAATAGTAGAGAGAAGGCGGGTTCCAATCAGGGTCAAGAGTCCTGAAAATAGCTCTGATAGCCAGTGGGGGTCTCTATCTCCAATGATCACTTGAGGGAAGCCCCAGCTTGGGTAGACGTGTACGTAGAAAGCTTGGGCCCATTGGAGGACTAACCAATCCTTGTATCCAGGAATTAATTTGGGTGCTTTAGAGGCTTTGCAGATAACTACCATCAGGGTGTCAAACTGGTCCCTGGTGTTGTAACCTGTGGCTGGAGGGAGGTCGGTGATCAAGTCGATACAGAGGGTCATAAAGGGCAATTCGGGGGGTGGCATCATATGTATCTTGCCATATGATTTATATCTAGTAGTTGAATTCCTCTAACAATCAAAACAATTAGTGATGTACTCCTTGACAATTCACGCCTAGTATCTCCAGTAAACGCTTCCAAGCCTTTGATATGTACGTTCCAATTTGTGATGACACTGGTTGTCGTGAGCGGCTTCCAGAAGGGTCTTCTGGATTTCAGTGTCTGGGACCCAAAGACGATATTGTTTGCGGGAGCGGTCGTTGAAATATATGAGCTGTTGGCCGTCATCGTCCTTCTGCCCGAGGCAAAAAAGGCTGTTGGGTGATGTAAAAAAACCGTCCTTTTCGACAGTGGCGTTATCTTGGAGGTATTTGATGACCTTGCCGTCTTCAAACTGATGGTATGAAGATAACAATTTGGCTTTATAATCGGTTGCCATATGAGTGTATACGCCATTATATGATAATTCGTCTTCTGGGAGGTCGGGGAGATCGGGTTCGTCATCACCAAGTTGACACTTGAGTCTAAACAGTACATCCGGAACGATTATATCCTAGCCTTTCTTGTAAATCACAGTCAATTTTGGCCAAAATTGTGATAGATAATTGATCCAGTCGTGGTGACACATATTTGCCTTGCTAGGGAAGATGGTTTTGAGCTTCTTTAGTTGAGTGAGGTTCTTGATAGCTTTATGATCTATAAATAGAATGATTTTAAGGGCTATCTCTACCTAATGTTGTAGCTTTTTCAATCCCTAGACCATTCCAGAGAATTCCAGGTCTGTAGGCCAATATTTTGCTTCAGCGGCTGTAAGCTGTTTAGAGAGAAAATATACTGGGACTAGTTTAGCCGGGTCGATTGAGGCGGGGTCAATTTCAGGAGACTCGTCCTTGGTGCCTGATTTCATGTCGGGCCTTTGGAGCTCGACGGGCTCTCGAAGCTGATATGCAGCAACTCCACGTCCCCATTTACGGCTATTGTCCACATAGATATAGAGGGCCTTCTTGGGGTCAAAATGAGCCATGTAATTGTCTAGGCTAGTCTTGGTGTCAGTAAATGTGGTCCTTTGCTTGTCATTGAGCTTCAGCTTGGAGGTTGATAAAAACTGTTTTTGCACATAGTTCTTCTTTAGTGAATCCTTCAACATAGACATCTTCAGGGCTTGTAGTAGTGCCATCCTCTAATAGAGAAAGGGAACTAATATACCTCCATGCCACTCCATTATATTAATAAATCATTTAAGATCAGCCAGTATCTCTAGTTTAAATATATTGGTAATTACTTTAGCGCGGCTTTTTGGGGTAATAAAACCGAATTTATTAATAAGCCTACCCAGTATCTTAACTGAATGATAGCTAATATAATATTTGCTAACCTTCAGAGTAATTCCAAAATCAGACAAAATCTTGAATACTTCGTCGAGGTATTTGACGTGCTGACTAAAGGTCATGGAAAAAACAGTGTAGTCATTGACGTATACTATGATAAATCGGCGTCCTCCAAACCGTTTAAATAGTTGATCAGTAAAGAGTCGATCCATCAACCTCTGTTGATGTTGAACTGATCGTTTGTAACCCATGGGTGCCACCAAAAACTGTTCATGTCCCCTATGGGAGACAACGGCGGTGCGATACCTGTGGTCTTTTCTGATCATTCTCTGGTAATATGATGCGACTTGGTCCAGTGTGGACAACCATTCACAGCCAATTACTTCGCCAATCAATTCGTCTTGTAATGGTAGAGGGTAACCATCGTCGGGGACCATAGCATTTAGGGGCCTTATATCAACCACTGGACGTGCTTTGCGGCTTGGGCTACCTAAAGTGCCAGAATATACTACAAAGATTTGCAGTGTATAGGGGGACCTATCAGAGTCGACTGGCTGCATACATCCAAAGGCGGTATTTTGGCCAAAGGTCTTATCAATTTCAATTTTGCCTTTAGTAAATATATAGTATAAAAGGTGTGATTTGAGAGTTATTTCATTTCTGGCAATTGGTATGGACATCCAATTGGACTCAGATTCTTTGACAATATTTGGTTTATTATTGAATATCGACTTATGGTGCGAAAGCAGCCGTTTCAGGGTGGCAATTTGATTAGAAGTGATATTGTCGTCTTGGTTGACATTGATTTGGAGATATGAGGAAGTATTTTTGGTAGGAATCACAATGCCGTCCAATATTGGGTACGGGTGGTTTGGGATGTACTCGTCATTAAGGTAACTGAAGTCGTAATCGGGGCTGACGTCCCCAGAGCCGAAAAAACAGCTGTTAATTTCCTTAGTTGCCTCTGCCCAATAGGACAAGGTTAGTACCTCTAGAGATGATAGGATACTAATATTGCAATTACGCGCTAGAATGATGGTCTCTGTGGGGGAAGTATTGGTTACTATAATGTAACTTTGGTTGGCTTGAAATAGGGTGGCGGGGATAGTTACTCCACGGGCAAGTATATTTTTATTTGGCTTAAATAAGTAATTCTGGGAGAAATCGAGGGTTTTGGCTAGGTGTATTGGGGTGTTAATAATTTGGCGTGGCTTAAGAGTGATAGACGCGGCTAGTTTGACAGGCATTACCTTAATTTTTCAGTGTTTAATAATTAAACCTTAAATAATTCGATTATTGTGACAGCCTATGGTTAAAATTTACTATCTAAAGTTAATAGTCATATTTTCTGTGTATAATATATTAATATTAAATAGTACATTACAGGCCAAATGATTGGAAATTATATACTGTCTTCGTATGCTATATTTAATACCATCTATAGTCCAGAAGTAAATAATAAAAATAACGTATCTAAAAAGCATTTTCACTTTATTAGCAAATCCACGAACCTATATAGGTTTAGCTAATGTATTATATTCGACTTTAGCTCCAGAGGTCTTAGCAATAACTTTTTGGAGGAAGTTTTTATCTACAAAGAACCGGCCGAAACCACTGTCTACATAGGATATAAAATGTACGCTTTCGAATGCAAAAAATATACAGATCTCAAAGTATTTATAATCTCAAACATCTTCACCGCTATGTTGATCAAAATTTAGGTTTGATGACAAAAGGATGATACCACCATTATGGATAGTAGCAGCGTCGGGGTGCATCTCAGTTTTATCCCAGTTTAGAGGGGGCGTGGGCAGCGCCAGTACCAAGTAGTATAATACAGCTCAATAATATTCATGTAGCTTATTATTGCTGTATTCTTTATAGTTGTAAACAGGGTATAAAAATATCTATCTTTTGCGAAAGGTAGTTAACTTAGCGGGTGTCTTTTTGATAATGCCTTTTAAGATATTAATATCTCTAATAAAAAGAGCAATTTCTGGGAGATCAGAGAAAGCAGGGAAGGCATTATCCTCGTCAGATTCAACGGCCTCAGAGCCTAAAAAAGACTCCTCAACAGGGGTATCATCATCTTCAATAATATAAGCGTCATTTTCTTCCTCAATATCAGTCATTTCGACATTATCGTTATTACCATCTTCGTCATTTTCCCCAAGGTCGTAATTAGCAACAAATGCGGAGTGGTGGTTGCCAAAATCCTCAAATTGTGCCTTAAACTAGAAGTATTCGTCTTAGAAATCATTATATTATTGTTCTTCCTTAGCGGATGCGCCAATTATCTAGAAATATGATTGGTCTGCCTTTAATTCTATACATTCTCTAGTCTAATGGTTTGTGCCATTATAATTGTTGTATGGGTTGGCAGGGCCACGGGTCTTGTAAGTCCTCTTCTGTACACCAGCTTTGGGCGCCTTGGCCTTGGTTTCCTTTGCTGGTTTTTTACCATCAGCGACAGATTTCTTGGTGAACTTGCGTTTACCATCAGAGGCGGCAGAGCCCGCAGACTTGGCATTCCTGGCAGGTTGGTCTGAGCGCGCTTTGTTGCTGTAGGGGTATGAAAACGGGCGGGGGGTTGCTGCTTTTTCCTTCTGTTTTTCCTTTGCAGCGGAGGATCGTTTATTCAGTTTTTCACCATCAACGGAGGCAGCAATGATTGCTTGTTTGTATATCTCCAAATTACCAGTGGCGAAAGCCCATGTAATCGATTGGTGGAAATCTAGTACCGGCTCAAAACCATCGTGGATGGCATTAATTATATCTTTTTTACTATTCTCCCCGGCCATGCGGAGTAGCTTAATCTTGTGATTAACGTATTCCATAGGGGAGCAACCTTGCTTTTAAATGAATTATTCTTTTACAGCCTTGGGCTTCAGATTATGGATAATGTCGATGAAATCGCATCTCAAGTACTATTTCCAAACATCTACGGAAATCTCCATTTTATCCTTATCTGCTTGGGATAGAAAGAAATACCAGATAGTAACATCACCCTTGAGATACAAACAGAGAGTGGCTCGTACCCAAATTAATAAATAACTATTACAAGCATTTGTAATTACTTGTATAAAATTATAAGCACCTTCGAAGTCTGGGATACCATCAGGTTTAAATTCACCAATTTGCTCAACCTTGAAAGGCAATGTAGCTGAGGATGAGATCTGGGTTTGTGCCTGTTAGGTGAGGGTGTTCAGCAGTGTGGTATTGTTATTTGATGTCATCTGTCCTTGGATGATCATCTGGGACATTAAATTTAACATCTGGGCGTTCTGTTCGTAGATGTTACGCATCGCCTGGTCGTTCGTCAAGTCGGACGATGAAGAACCGCCAGCTGGAGCACCGCCAGCTCCACCAGCTCCACCGGCTCCACCGGCACCATCACCGGCTCCACCAGCACCACCAACTCCGCTCATATTCGCTGTAGTTTCGGCAGAGGTTGATTGGTCGAGGCCGAAAAAGGCTTGCCAATCGTACAAGGAATGGTATTGGTTATTGGTTTCTTGATCAGTTGCTGGTTGGTATGATCCAGCGGGTGTATATGGGGGACTGTTGGTGTCTACGATTGGTAGAGTGTCGGGGTTGGTACCAGCAGTGTCAATTGGTGGATGTGAGTTATTGGGGTCAGTGATTGGGGAGACTTCAGTATCGTGAGGTCTCGGTGGTGACGCGGTTAATTGGGTGATCGAGAGGGGTAGGGAGTATTCACGTTCACGGCGGTATCGTGCTTCTTCAAGGTCTTGAAGATATTGGGTGGTGTAATCTGTAGATAGTGGTGTCTCGATGAACTCGAAACCTGATCGTTGATTCCAAAAAAGATCGTATGATGCTTTTGCAACGGTTGGGAACGCGGAAATGGCAGATGCAGCCGTTCTACCAAGATAGTACGCGGAGCGTAAGAGGGTATTATTGACAGCTAGAGGTGAAGCTAAAGCAGATGATTCGACCTGGTATGGTACGAGGGCGAGTTGGTCTTCTACTCTTCGGAGGGTCTCTTGGGTGGCTTGTTCGATAGCCTGTAATTTTTTGTAGCCTAGCAAGCCAGGTGTCTTCGGCAGTAACCTTGGAGAGCTACGATATGAGGGTCGACGAGAACGAAAGATTGGAGACGGCGAGGGGGACTCGACGTGGGGAGGGGATTGCAGAGGTGTATGGGGTTCAGACAGATAATAAGGGTATATTTTAGTGGCTTCGAGGTCGGGATTTGGTTTCGGCTGGGCAGCTAAAACCGACGATGGATTGATTTTTTCAAGACCGAAGAGCTCGCAGAACTCGTCGAGGACCGTTAACAGCTCTGGGATGTCTCTAGGGATTGATTGCCTCCGTAATTGAGCGGTTACACGTGTTATTTCAAGATTGACGATGTTTCTAGCCGTATGGCTTTCAGCAGCTTCAACCAGGCTTGGGGTAACCAGACAGGCCAAATTACGAGATACCAAAGCCGGGTGATCTTGGTAGATGGATATCAGGATAGCAAGACGAGCTTTCCTAACAGCAATGGTAGTAGAGCTAGATGGAACTGCTGTTGAGGGATCAGGGGCAGGGGTGGGGCCACGGGAACGAGTGTGATGGGGGTTGGGGTTCTTCGAGCGTCGATCTCGGTGACTCGAAGCCAGTTTGCTTGATGACGATTGGGGGTGTCGTGCACGTATCTCAGTGCCAGCAATGAGTTTGATTCGCGTATTGAAATAGATAGATAGCGATGATGATCAGTGATAGTATAATATGGGGCTGAGAAAAAGATTGATGGCAGGGGTGAGAAGAGAAGAGATGAGATGTGATTGTTGCAACGGTTGGTGTTGAGGTTACAGTCAGGATCTTGGGTTGAACGTTGCAAAACGCAAATTGGTCTAGTTCAACGGCAACCTGCAGCAATCGACAGGGGTGTAAGACAAGACGTGGGACGACAGAGAGAAGGATAGAGTGAAGTCCTTGACAAGATCTTCAATCCTTGGCTTCGATGAATCGAGATGGCTCAGATTACCGTGTGAAGCTTGGGATCGTTCGATGCTACCAATTATTGATGCTACGGGTATGTTGGATGTATTGTTCAAAGGTGTTATATTAAAGAAGGCACTGGGCCGAGGGTGCTTAAGTAGCTGATCGCTGAGCAACGCCGAGCGGGCCACTGACAGGCAACACATAAGCGCAACAGTGCCTGCAGTCCACAATAACACTAAATTAATAACTTAAAATTACTTAAATTTTTTTTATTTTATAATAAAATTTTCCTTTTTTTCAAAAATTCTTTATATTTTTTTAGTTATTAAATCCAACTCCTTTTTAAGTTAGATCATTTAAACTAATATTTAAGTAAACTTAGAAAATAATATTATTTGTTTTTTAAATAAAATAGTTTATTTTTTTACTATTTTATTTAATTCTGTTTGCTTTGTATTCAAAAAACAAAAGGTGTATACTATTAAAAAATTAAAATGATTAATTAATAATTGCTTTTTGAATAAAATTATAATACTTATTTGGAGCCTAAAAAATACACCTACACCTTCAATGAATATAGATATTATATTTTGTATTCACTTTAGGAAGTATTTTGCAAACACAATTATTTATTATATAGTATTTATATGCAAACTAAGATTTCCAATTTCAATTTTTAATTTTACAAGTTTGTAAAGTTTGATAGAATAAAGAGGATAATTTCAAATAATAATCTATGGATATTATCATGTTAAATAGAAATGTGTTGATTGTATATACTTGTAAGAATATTTTATAGTTTAAATTTTATTATACTACTTTAATTTGATTGTTATACTTTTATGTATTTTATTTATATAAACACCTATTTCATTTTAATTTTATACTATGATATAGAAGATTATTTTATACAGATCTAACTCTGATGTGGAATCCCTTTAATTGTTTATAAAATTCCTATATAGGAATGATTGCATTATGTTTTCCCTTCTTATATATTTTTTATTTTTATATAAAACTTTAACCTTTAGAATAAAAATTACCATATAAAATCTTATTTTAGAAAAAGAGAATAATATTATAAATTCCTAATCTTAACAATGTAAAAAATTATATTTTATTATATATTATACTATTTTGTTATTTGCTATTGTATTTAGAATTTATAATTATATAATATTTTTAATATATTTAATTATAAATCTTGCCTACCTATTCAAAACCTTGATCTACAGCAACACCATAATACATGTTGTTTATGTTCAACACTTAATGTTTGGAATAAACAGTGAGCGGTGAACGACTATTAATAAACATTTTTTATATTCTATTTTAATATATCATATATATAAAACTATTTTTAGGATTGATAATAATAATTCTTCATCGGTTAACACTATTAATAATATAATTTTTAGTTATTTATTACTTATCTTATTATTATATATTTTATATATAATTTTAGTTATTTAGTTAAATATATACTTCCCTGAATTGAACTCTGGTAATTAAAGTTGAAAGTCTAATCTAGTGAAAATAGTTTATTTTAGTACTTACGTACTGGGGAGAAGTGTAACAATAATATTAATTTTTTTTTTTAAAATAAATTTTTATATAAATAATTTTTTTATAAAATCTAAAATTCTATATAAATATGTTACACTTCGTACGCTACCCAATGTAACGGTACGAATATGCAATACTAAAATATGCAAAACTCTCTCTCTATTTAAGATACCTAGGTTTTTTAACAAAAAATATATATAAAACTATGAAATATTGAAGATAATTCACCTAAAATATATAACAACAATAAAATAAAAATAATTAGATATTAAATTATATTTAAATTAACCAATAAAAATAAAAACACTTTATTAATTTTAATAATAATCTTATATATATAAATATTATAGAATATTTTTAAAAATTCATTCTTCTCATATGTTTACATAAACAAAATATATAAATAAATGAGTTTTTGGGAGTTCTTATATTATTTATTTAAATTAAAAAACAAACAAATATTTATATTATACCATAATGTAATATTTTAAATAAATATATAAGTTTTATAAATAAATATATTAAAAGTAATATATATCTGTAAATATAAAATACAATAGTAGAAATTAGAATAATATAATATAAAACTTAATATAAATATTTATATTATCAAAATTTATAATCTATAACACTATCCTTCTTTTTAAAATAAACTTCCATATAAATAACTTTTTATAAAATTTAAAATTCTATATAAATAATAATAATTAAATATAAAATAATAATATATCATTATTATTCCTATATAAAAATTTGATTTTATATATTATTGGTTTTACATTAAAATTAAATTTATATAAAATAATAATCTATATTACAGTACAGAGTTTATTTTAAAATGAGTGTTTATATAATCATATATATATAAAAATATAACAATTAAATTAAAATAACAAAATAAAATTTGAATTATAAAATATTTTTACAAATATAAGTAATTAATATATTTTTAAAAATAATAATGTTAACAAATAAACATTAAAAAAATTGAAATAAACTTTTTATTAATATTGTATTATTTAAGCTAATTAGATTAAAAATTCCAATATTTTTTTTTTTTTTTTTTATAAATTCTACATTTAGAATAAATATCTTTACTTTATCATATTTAAAAATGTAAATTATTCCATTTATACCTAAAATAAATAATATAATTATTTAATAAACTTGTATAAATATTTTTTAAATTCTTATATCTAATCTTTTTATTAATTAATTTATAATAAATTGATTAGATCATTAAATAAAAAATAAGGAGAAAAAGTTGGAAAAATTGGAAGAGGAATAAGTTTTGATATAATAAAAAGTATTTAAAATTTAGGCGAGGGTTATAAGAAAATGTAAAAAACTAAAATTATTAAAAATAAAATATATAAAAATAATCATTTATAAAGGTAATTTATTAAAGTAATTAATTAAATAAGAAAAAATAATTAAATAAGTAGAAATTAAATTTTATAAAAATATAAATATAGTTTTTATTAAAAAAGAGATGGTATAAATTTATTAGGAAGTTATAAGCAATTTTATTAATTATTAATTTTAAAATTAAACTTTCTTTAATTGTTTATATTTTCTTTTTATAAATTATACTATATTTTTCTACTAAAAATAAATTTAAATAATAATAAGAAATAAATTGTATTTAAAAATCCATTTATCATCTTATAATTTATATAATAGAAACTATTTAATTAAATATTTATTATTTTTATTAAGTTTATTAAAAATTTTTTCAAATTTATATTCTATATAATCTTTATATTTTAATTCTTTATTTTCTAAATTTTTTTAGATTTAGGAGTGTTGGTTTTAAAATAAAATATAAAAATCAATAGATTTAAGTAAATCCTAAAATTTCAAATTCAAAAATATTATTATTAAATTTTTAATAATAATAAAAATCTATATTTTTAATAATTTAATTTTTATTTTATCATCCTTTTATTTAATATATTTAATAAATAAATATATTTTATCTCCTTTTTTAAAAATATTTTTATATATTATTAATTATAATAATATAATATATATTCTATTATAAATTAAAAAATTTTTATAAATTATTATAAAAATTTTTATATTATTAATATGTTTTTATTTTTAAAATGATTTCTTTAAATATTATAAAAATAATATTATAATAAAATTCTATTTTTAAATATTTTATAAAATATATATTTGGTGGATAAATATTTAAATATATTATAAATAAATTTGAAATATAATAATAATTTAATTTAATTATTTTATATTATATTAAAAATTTTTAATTATATTTTAATAATTTAAATAATTTGTTTTATAATTTTATTTATTTAAATACATTTTTTACTAATAATATTAATTTTAATACCAATCTAATTCCTAATTAAGTTTTAAAATTTATTAGTAAATAATATATTTTTATCATAAATATATTTAAATTATAATCTATATTAATTAAAAATTTGTTTATTATAAATTTATTCAAATTTTATTATAAATTATTTAAAATTTTATAGTTTTAAAATTATTACTTTATTAAATTTGTAAATAATAATTAGAATTTTATTATAAATAATATTTATAAAAGAATCTTTTAAAAGGTATTTTTATATAAAATTATAAATAAAAATAACTTAGAATAATTTTAAAAATATATTATAAAATTATAATTTTTTAAAATAAATATTAATTAAATTTATTTTAACAACATATATCACAGATTTTTATATATTATTTAATATATTATCACATTTAAGATTAAAAATAAAATTTAATTAAAAGTTTTTAAATATGTTTAATCCTAGGTGTTTATAAAATAATGTATTATAATATTATTTAAAAATTATTATTAAAGTGTTTTAATAGGGATGTAAAAATTTTTAAAAAATAAATTTTTTTATTATAAAATAATTTAAAATATTAGGATTTTTAATAATATTCTTTTATTATAAAATATTTTTAATAGCTATACTTGAGATCTTTTATAAATTAATTTTCTAAAATATAAAAGTAAAATTAAAAACTTTATTGATTAAAATAATTACATATTGTTTTTTTAAAAATAGTTTTTATTAAGTTAGATTTTAACCATTAAATTTAATTATTAATTAATGGTGTTGGTTTTAAAATTCTTTTTTTTTATAATATATAATTTTTATATTATACTAATTAATAAATTTTTATTAATGGATTTATCATTTGCTAAAATTTTTAAAAGATAGGAAATAAATAAAATTTTTATAATCTAAATATATTATAAAAATTCTTTTATTTAAAAATATATTTTTATATTTTATAAATTTAAATGATAATTATTAATTTTTTATTATAAATAAAATATTATAATTCAATAATATTAAACTTATAAAATAAATAAATAATAAAATATTATTTTTAATTTAATTATAATTAATATAGATAGGTTTTTAGTATAGTATTAAAAACATCTATTTTAATTTTAATAAATAAATTAAAATCATATAATTTAAAAATAGAGGTTAAAAAAATAATTTTTAAATATATTAAAAACGCATATTTAATTAGGAATCATTTCAAAATATACTCTAATTTTTATTAATTTTAAAAACATTAAATATATAACTATATTATTTAATAAATCATTAATAATAGTTATATAAATTTAAGAAGGTTTAAATATCTTTAATATTTTAAAATCAAAACTATTTTTAAATAATATTAATTTTTTAAAATCCATTTTAATTTCTTAAATAATAATAATAATTTTAAAAATTTGTATTTTGTAACTTTGAATTTTATTTTTTTAATTTAATTTTAAAATTATATTTATTTAATACTTTGAAAATGGTGATGATATATTATCAGTGTTTTTAAAGTTTTTATTATAAATTAATATATTATTTAAATAAATAATATATATCTTATTAATATGGTTTTAATATATGATTTATAAAAATTTAAAAGGATATAAAAATATTAATTAATTTTATAAATATAATTAAATATTTAAATAAATTATAGTGGTATTTAAATACTATTTTCCAAACATTTTTTAAAATAACTTATAAATTATAATAAGCAATAATAATATTGAATTTAATAAAGTAAATGGTTTTAATAAAGTAATTTAGAAATTTATTAATTTGTGGTAAGTTATTATAATCTTTAATAATAATAATATTTAAATTTTAATAATTAATATAAATTTATAATTTTTTATTTTTCTTAAAAATGAAAAAAATTAAATGTTTGGTTGGAGATTTTAAGGGTTAAATATATTTTTTTTATAAATTTTTTTTAATGTATTTTTTGAGAGTTTTAAATTCTTTTTAAATATAAGTATAGATAGGTAAAAATTTAAAAATAATACTTTTTTATAATAATATTTTATAAATAAATTTATTAAATAAAAATAATATATTTTTATTTTTAATTTTAAAAGTTTAAATCTATTTAAAAATCTATTTTAAGATTTTAAAAATAAAATATTTTTAATAATTTTTTAATAATTTAAATGATATCTTTAACCTTCAACTATATTTATTTAAAAATATTAAATTTATTATAAAAACAATAATAAATTTTTTTATTTAAAAGGTATTTTATAAATCATAAATGAATTTTTTTTAATTATTTATAAATGATTTATTAAATTTATTATAGGTTTTGTTGATAATTATAATAAATAAATTTAATTATTTTATTTTTAAAATTTATAATTGGGTTATAATTTTCTAACCAATTATATTCTAAAATAAAATTGTTATTAACAAAATTAAAAATATTGATAATTCATTTTTTCAAATATTTATTAATAATAAAAATAATATTAATTTTATATTTAATTGTGTTTAAAAATTTTTTCCAAAAGCAACAACATTATATATAATATTTTTAAATTATATAAAAATTATATTTTTTAATATATTTTTCTACAATATATGTAATTTCTACTCTATTATTTATAAAAACTTATATAAAATTTTTATTAATAATACAAAATATTTAAAAATATTATTTCTTAATTTAATTAAAAATTCTATTAAATTTTTTTAATAAAGTTAAAATTAAACAATTTAACATATATTATTATTTAAAACTTTTTAATTTAAAATATTATACCATTTAATATTATTAAATTTTATATAATATAAAATATCTTCTATTTCTTTTTATTTTTAAAGGTTAAATAATATATTTATTATAATTAAAATATTCTATTAACAATTTTAAATATAAAATTTTAAATCTTTTTATAATAGAATTGTTGTTTATAGTTTGGGTAGCTTTTATGAATATATAATTTTAGAAATTTTTTAATATATTATAAGGATAATGTTAATCTATTTTTACATATAATTAATATAAATATAAAAATTTTTATTATAAAAATAATAATTAAAAGTTTTAACTTGTAAAATTAGTATTTTCTTTTTTTAATTTTTATAATATTAATATTTAATATAATATTAATAATATTATAATTTTTATATATAATTAATATATTTTATAATCTTATACTAATTTAATTTTGTAATAATAAAATATTATAAAATATATAGCTTATTAATAAAATTTATAAAAATTTTTTATTATTTTTATATATTTATAGTTAAAAACGATTACTTAGTTTGTATAATTTTAATATATAAATTTAATTATATTTATATTAGAATATCTATATAGTTGATATTAATATATTTTGCATAATTTTGTATATTTATTAATAAATTAAAACCAACTTTTATTATTATTAATATAAAATATTAGGTGACTATGTTTTATAAATCAATATTAAATAAAATAAATTATTTAAAACATTAATTTTTAATATATAATATTTATTTCTAAAATAATAAATAATCTTTCCTAAATCTAATCTTTAATAATATTATTAGATTTAGAAATAATTAATTATGAATTTTTTTATTAAAAAGCTAATTGGTATAAATATAAATTTTATAATCTAATTTTGTATAATTTTATAATATTTTAAAAATAAATTTTAAATTTATAATAATATAAGGTTTTCAAAATTTATTGTAAATAAATTTTTTAAATTTTATATTTTTTTATAAATTATTTGAAAAATTTTATATATATTATAAGTATATTGTTCTTTCTAAAAGAAATTTTTTATTTAAAATAATATTTTTTATAATAAATTTAATTTTATTTTTTATTAAATATCTTTAATTTCTAATTTATATCTTTAATTTCTAATTTTTAAAAATATATATTTTAAATAAAATAATAAAAGGAGTAAAAGTTTAAATTCTTTCTAATATAACTAAAATTTAAAAACAATAAGATTAATATTAAAAAATTTTTTATTAACTCAATAAAAATAATATTAAATTACCATTTTTTACAATTCTTCTTTAAATTACTAATAATCACTTTTATATTTTTTGATATATTTATCATAACTTTCTTAATATTTTTATAATTATATTATTCTTATAATATTTTTAATTAATTATTCTAATATTTTTTAAATATTAATTAACTAAACAATTTTGTTTAATATATCTTTCTTTATTATACTAATAATATATTAATTTATTAGATTTTAAAAGATAATTCCTAAATTATTAATTTTAATTTTAAATTTTTCTTAATTTTATAAAAATAATTTAAAAATATTTTTAAAGTCTAATTATTTCCATTTTATTATTATTAATTATTTAATCTTTAGTAGTTATTCTAGGAGATATATAAAAATTATTTTAATTTTAAAATAATTAATTTTAATTTATTGTAAAATAGTTTTTAAAATTATAAAATAATCAATTTCTTAATTATTATTACAAAATTTAGGTTAATTATTTTATTAATTCAAACAATTCCTTAAAAATTAAAAATTAATTATAATTATTATAAATTTATAAAATATTTATTTTATATTTTTAAAAATAATTATTATTAAATTTTATAATTAAATTTTTAATTATATAATATTAAATTTTATAATTAAATTTTTAATTATATAATATTAAATTTTTAAATTATATATAATTATTTTAATAATTTTTATTTTTATATAAATTTTAATCTTTTTAATATAATAAATCAGTTATTCTACTATATATCCAACTATAAAAATATAAATATTAATAATTTAAAAATATTTTTAATAAATTTAATTTATTATAAATTTTAAATAATATAAAGAGTTTTTAATTTTATTTTAATATTTATAAAATTATTTAAATTTTTAATAAAATATAAATAATTAATAAAAATTTAAATAATATAATTATTATTAATTTTCTATTTTTATTTTTCTATTTTTTTATATTATATAAAATAGAAATTATAAATATGGAAAATGATTCTAATAAAAATATAAAAATTTTATTTTTATTATTTTTAAATTGTTAATATTGAAAATAAAAATAATAATAACTTATTAAATAAATTAATCAAATTTATATAATAAATTGTTAAATTTATTAAAATCCAATATTTTTATTTCCTTATATTAAATAATAAATTGAAATAAATTAATAAAATTTATTAAAATTATTAAAATTATTATTAAAATATTTTATTATTATTATTGGGATTTTCATTAAGATTTTTTAAGTTTTAAAATCAAAAATTAATTTATAACAAAGTTTATTTTTGTTTAATGTAAAATAAAATAAATTTTATTTAGTTTTAACTAAATTCTAAAATAATTGGTATAGCTTTTTTTAATTATATCAAATACACCTTATACATCCTTATAGATTTTAATAATTGTTTAAATCATAATGGCTATTTTTTTAAATTTTTTTAAAATTTTTATAATTATTTCTAAATTTTATAAATATTTATTATTATCTAAAATAATAATTTTTATTAAATTATCAATAATTTTATTAAATATATAGTTTTTCTTCCTGTATTTATATAATAGTGTTAAAATAGATTTTATTATTAATAATCGAAATTTTATTTTTATTTAAATAAATCAGTTTTAAGGATTAATAGAGTAAGGGTAATATTTTTCTTTTTATCTTTATAAATATAAAAATGTTTAATTAATTTTATAAAACTTGGTTTTGATTTATTTATTTAAACATTATATAGATAAGAATAATCGCCTTCTTTATTTATAATCTTGTTCTTTAAAACTATAAATTTTTAAATTAAAAATACTATTATATATATATTTTTTTTAATTAAAAATAATTAATTAAAGTATTACACTTTATATATTATTTAATATAATAATATAAATATATAATATTAAAATATATAAAATTTTTCTTTTACCTAAAATATCTAAATTTTTAGTAAAAATATATATAAAATTATAAAATATTAAAATAACTTATTTTAAAATATATAACAACAATAAAATAAAATAATTAAATATTGAATTATATTTAAATTAACCAATAAAATAAAAATACTTTATTAGTTTTAATAATAATTTTATATATATAAATATTATAGAATAAATATTATAGAATATTTTGAAATTCGTTTTTTTATATATTTATATAAATAAAATATATAAATAAATAAGTTTTAAAATTTTTATATTACTTATCTAAATTAAAAATAAATAAATATTTATATTATATTATAATATAATGTTTTAAATAAATATATAAACTTTATAAATAAATATATTAGAAATAATATATATTTATAAATATAAAATATAATAATAAAAATCAGAATAATATAATATAAAATTTAGTATAAGTATTTGTATTGTTAAGGCTCATAATCTGTGATATATAAAAATAATTATTAATAATTTAAAAAATTTTTTTAAAAAGAATGGTAATTTAATGTTATTTTTTATTGAATTAATAAAGAAGATTTTTTTAGTGTTGATTTTACTATATCTTAAATCTTAACTATGTTAGAAAGAATTTGAATTTTTATTTTTTTTATTGTTTTATTTAAAATATATATTTTCAAGAATTGGAAATTAAAAATATTTAATAAAAAAATAAGATTAAATTTATTATAAAAAAATACTATTTTAAATAAGAAAATTTTTTTTTAAAAGAAGTAGTATATTTATAATATATATAAGATTTTTTAAATAATTTATAAAAAAAATATAAAATTTAAAGAGAAATTTGTTTATAATAGATTTTAAAAACCTTATATCATTATAAACCAAAAATCTATTTTTAAAAATATTATAAAATTATATAAAATTGGATTATTAAATTTATAATTATATTAACTAATTTTTTAATAAAAGAAGAATATAACAACCAAATGGATAAATTATATTATCAATAAAAAAAAAAAATTTATGATTAATTATTTCCTAAACCTAACAACACCACCCAATCACCAAAAACCAAATAAACTTTTAAAAATTAAATATTAAAAAAATTAATAAAAATTATAAAAATAAATATTACACCTAAATACCAAAAAAATTAATATTTTAAATAACTTACCTTATTTGGTATTGGATTTATAAGATACAACCACCCAATATTTTATATTGATAATAATAGGAATTGGCCTTAATTTATTAATCAATACATAGAATTTTATAAAATATATTAATACCAATTATACAAATATTTTAATATAAATTTAATTAAATTTATATATTAAAATTATACAAACCAAATAATTGTTTTTAACTATAAATATGTAGAAAAATAATAAAAAATTTTTTATAAATTTTATTAATAAATTACATACTTTATAATACTTTATTATTATAAAATTAAATTAATATAAAATTATAAAATATATTAATTTTATATAAAAAATTATAATATTATTAAAATAATATTAGAAATTAATATTATAAAAACAAAAAAGGAAAAAAATATTAATTTTACAAATCAAAATTTTTAATTATTACTTTTATAATAAGAATTTTTATACTAATGATTATATATAAAAATAAATTAATATTATTTTTATAATATATTAAAAGAAATTTTCAAAATCATATATTCAAAAATTACCTAAATTATAAATAATAATTTTATTATAAAAAATTTAAAATTTTATATTTAAAGTTATTAATAAAATATTTTAATTACAATAAATATGTTATTTAATCTTTAAAAATAAAAAACTAAAAATACTATTAATAATATAAATTTAATAATATTAAATAATATAATATTTTAAATTAAAAAAGTTTTAAATAATAATACATACTAAATTATTTAACTTTAATTTTATTAAAAACCTAATAAAACTCTTAATTAAATTAAAAATAATATTTTTAAATACCTTATATTATTAATAGAAATTTTATATAAACTTTTATAAATAATAAACAAAAATTATATATATTTTAAAAATATATTAAAAATATAATTTTCCTATATAATTTAAAAATATTATATATAACATTATTACCTTTGGAAAAAACTTTTAAAAACAATTAAATATAAAATTAATATTATCCTCATCATTAATAAATATTTTAAAAATGGATTATTAATATTTTTAATTTTACTAACAATAATTTTATTTTAAATTATAACTAATTGGAAAATTATAACCTAATTATAAATTTTAGAAATAAAATAATTAAATTTATTTATTATAATTATTAATAGAATTTATAATAAATTTAATAAATAATTTATAAATAATTTAAAAGTTCATCTACAACTTATAGAACATTTTTTAATAAGGAAATTTATTATTATTTTTAATAAATCTAATATTTTTAAATAAATATGATTTAAAATTAAAAATATTATTAAAACTATTAAAATAATATTTAAAAATATATTATTTAAAAATCTAAAATAAATATTTAAATAAATTTAAACTTTTAAAAATTAAAAATAAAATATATTATTATTATTTAATAAATTTATTTATAAAATATTATTATAAAAATATTATATTTAAATTTTTATTTATTTATATTTATATTAAAATAAAACATTTAGAAAATATATTAAAGAAAATTTATGAAAGGGATATATTTATCTTTTAAAGTCTTTTATAGAATATCTAATTTTTTCATTTTTAAAAAAATGAAAAATTATAAATTTGTATTAATTATTAAAATCTTAATACTATTATAATTAAAAATTATAATAATTTATTTTAAATTAATAAATTTTTAAATTAATTAATTAGAATTATTTATTTATTAAATTTAATATCATAATTACTTATTATAATTTATAAATTATCCTAAAAATATTTAGAAGACAACATTTAAATATTATTATAAATTATTTAAATATTTAATTATATTTATAGGATTAATTAATACCTTAATATTTTTTAAATTTTTATAAATCATATATTAAAAACTATATTGATAAAATATGTATTATCTATTTTAATAATATATTAATTTATAATAAAACCTAAAAAATATTAATAATATATTATTATAATCCTCAAAACATTAAATAAATATAATTTTAAAATTAAATTAAAAACAAAATTTAAAATTATAAAATACAAATTTTTAAAAGTTATAATTATAATTTAAAAATTAAAATAAATTTAAAAAATTAACATTATTTAAAAATAATTTTAATTTTAAAATATTAAAAATATTTAAACTTTTTAAAATTTTATAATTATTATTAACAATTTATTAAACAATATAATTATATATCTAATATTCTTTTAAAATTAATAAAAATTAAAATATATTTTAAAATAACTTTTAATTAAATATATTTTTAATATATTTAAAAAAATTTTTAACTTTTATCCTTAATTTAAATTTATTTATTAAAATTAAAACAAATATTTTTAATATTATATTAAAAGTTTATTTATATTAATTACAATTTAATTAAGAATAGCATCTTATTACCTATTTTTTATAAATTTAATATTATTAAATTATAATATTTTATTTATAATAAAAATTAATAGTTATCATTCAAACTTACAAAATATAAAAATATATTTTTAAATAAAAAATTTTTATAATATACTTAAATTATAAGAACCTTACCTACTTCTTATTATTTAAAAATTTTAATAAATAATAAGTTTATTAATAAAAACTTATCAATTAATATAATATAAAAATTATATATTATAAAAGAAAAGAAAATTCTAAAATTAACACTATTAATTAATAATTTAATTTAATAATAAGAATTTAATTTAATAAAAAGCTATTCTTAAAAAAAAATATATAATTATTTTAATTAATAAAACTTTTAATTTTATTTTTATATTTTAAAAATTAGTTTGCAAAAATCTTAAATAAAATTATAATAAATATTTTATTATAAAAAATATTATTAGAAGATTCTAATACTTTAGATTATTTTATAATAAAAAATTTATTTTTAAAAATTTTTCTATTTTTTTAAAAAATTTTAATAATAATTTATTAAATAATATTATAATACATTATCCTATAAATATTTAAAAATTGAATATATTTAGAAATTTTTAATTAAATCTTATTTTTAATTTTAAATATAATAATATATTAAATAATATATTAAAACTTATAATATATATTATTGAAACAAATTTAATTAATATTTATTTTATAAAAATTATAATTTTATAATATATCTTTAGAATTATTCCAAATTATTTTATATAATTTTATATAAGAAATGTTTTTAAGAAACCCTTTTATAAATATTATTTATAATAAAATTTTAATTATTATTTATAAATTTAAAAATAATAATTTTAAAATTATAAAATTTTAAATAATTTATAATTAAATTTAAATAAGTTTATAATAAATAAATTTTTAATTAATATAAATTATAATTTAAATATATTTATAATAAAAATATATTATTTATTAATAAATTCTAAAATTTAATTAAGAATTAGATTAATATTAAAATTAATATTATTAGTAAAAATATGTTTAAATAGATAAAATTATAAAATAAATTATCTAAATTATTAAAATATAATTAAAAAATTTTTAATATAGTATAAAATAATTAAATTAAATTATTATTATATCTTAAATTTATTTATAATATATTAAAATATTTATTTATTAAATATACACTTTATAAAATACTTAAAAATAAAACCCTATTGTAATTTTTTTTTATAATATTTAAAAAATAATTTTAGAAGTAAAAATATATTAATAATATAAAGAATCTTTATAATAATTTATAAAAAGATTTTTAATTTATGATAAAATATATATTACATTATTATAATTAATAATATATGAAGTATTTTTTAAAAATATAAAGTATTTTTTTAAAAAAAATAAAGTATATTTACTTATTAAATATATTAAATGGAAAGAATAATAAAATAAAAATTAAATTATTAAAAATATAGATTTTTTACTATTATTAGAAAATTTAATAATAATATTTTTAAATTTAAAATTCTAGGATTTATCCAAATTTATTAATTTTTTTATATTTTATTTTTAAAACTAGTTTCCCCAAGCCTAAAAAAGAATTTAAAAAATAAAAAATTGGAATATAAAAATTATATAAAATACAAATTTAAAAAGATTTTTAATAAATTTAATAAAAATAATAAATATTTAATCAAATAATTACCATTATATAAATTATAGAATAATGAATGGATCTAAATATAATTTATTTTCCATTATTATTTAAATTTATTTTTAATAAAAAAATAGCACAATTTATGAAAAAGAATAAAGATAATTAAAAAATTTAATTTTAAAATTAAAAATTAATAAAATAGTTTATAATTTTTTAATAAATTTATACTATCTCCTTTAATAAAAATTATATTTACATTTTTATAAAATTTAATTTTTATTTATTCAGCTATTTTTTTATTTAGCTAATTACTTTAATAAATTACTTTTATAAATAATTATTTTTATATATTTTATTTTTAATAATTTTATTTTTATATTTTTTATAATTTTTGTTTAAATTTTAAATACTTTTTATTATATTAAAATTTGCTTTTTTTTCAATTATTCCAACTCTTTCTTTATTTTTTACTTAATAATCCAATCAATTTATTATAAAATAATTAATATGGAAACTAAATATAAGAATTTAAAAATACTTATATAAGTTTCCAAATAATTATACTATTTATTTTAAATATAAATGGAATAATAATGGAATAGCTTATATTTTAGATATAATAAAGTAAAGTGATTATTCTAAATATAAAATTTATAAAAGAAAAGTAAAGATATTAGAATTTTTAATCTAATTAATCTGAATACTATAATATTAATAAAAAATTTGTTTTAATTTTTTTAACATTTGTTTATTAATATTATTATTTTTAAAAATATATTAATTACTTATATTTATAAGAATGTTTTATGATTTAAATTTATTTTTACTACCTTAATTTAATTACTATATTTTTATATATATATAATTATATAAGTATTTATTTAGAAATAAATTTTATACTATAATATAAATTATTATTTTATATAAATTTAATTTTAATATAAAAATTAATAATATATAAAATTAAATTCCTATATAGGAATAATGATAGTATATTATTATTTTATATTTAATTATTATTGTTTATATAAAACTTTGAATTTTAAAAAACCATTTATATGGAAACTTATTTTTAAAAAAGGAAAATATTATAGATTATAAATTTTAATAATATAAATATTTATATTTTATTTTATATTATATTATTCTAAATTTTATTATTATATTTTATATTTATAAATATATATTATTTTTATAATATATTTATTTAAAAAACCTACTTATTTATTTAATATATTATATTATAATATAATATAAATGTTTACTTTATTTATTTCTTAGTTTAAATAAATAATATAAAAAATAAATAAAGTTTATTTATTTATATATTTTATTTTTATAAGTATATAAAAAAAATAAATGTTTAAAAAAATATTTTATAATTATTATATATATAAAATTATTATTAAGATTAATGAAGTAATTTCTATCTTTATTAATTAATTTAAATATAATTTAATATATCTAATTATCTTTATTCTATTATTATTATATATTTTAAACAAACTATTTTTAATATCTTATAATTATATATATATTTTTTGTTAAAAAACCTAGGTATTTTAGGTAAAAAGAAAGTTTTGCATATCATAATATTGCATATTCATACTATTACATTAGGTAGCGTACGAAGTGTAATATACACCAATTATATACAAAAATAAATTAATATCATTTTTATAATATATTAAAAGAAACTTCCAAAACTATATACCCAAAAAAGTTACCCAAATTATAAATAATAATTTTATTATAAAAAAGATTTAAAATTCTACACTCAAAATTATTAATAAAATATTTTAATTATAATAAATATATTACCTAATTTTTAAAAATAAAAAGAAATTAGGAATATTACTGAAAATATAAAATTTAATAATATTAAATAATATAATATTTTAAATTAAAAAAGTTTTAGATAATAATATATATTAAATTATTTAACTTTAATTTTATTAAAAAAAAATTTAATAAAATTTTTAATTAAATTAAAAAATAATATTTTTAAATATCTTATATTATTAATGAAAATTTTATATAAGTTTTTATAAATAATAAAATGAAAATTATATATATTTTAAAAAAATATATTAAAAAATATAATTTTTTTATATAATTTAAAAATATTATATATAATGTTGTTACTTTTAAAAAAAGTTTTTTAAAAACAATTAAATATAAAATTAATATTATTTTTATTATTAATAAATATTTTAAAAAATAAATTATCAATATTTTTAACCTTATTAATAATAACCTCATTTTAAAATATAATTAATTAAAAAATTATAATTTAATTATAAATTTTTAAAATAAAATAATTAAATTTATTTATTATAATTATTAATAAAATTTATACTAAATTTAATGTTACACTTCGTACGCTACCCAATGTAACAATACGAATATGCAATATTAAGATATGTAAAACTTTCTCTCTACTTAAGATATTTAAATTTTTTAATAAAAAATATATATAAAATTATAAAATATTGAAGATAGTTTATTTAAAATATATAATAATAATAGAATAAAAATAATTAAATATATTAAATTATATTTAAGTTAATTAATAAAAATAAAAACATTTTATTAATTTTAATAATAATTTTATATATATAAATATTATAAAATATTTTTTAAAAATTTATTCTTTTTATATGTTTGTATAGATAAAATATATAAGTAAATAAATTTTTAAAAATTCTTATATTACTTGTTTAAATTAAAAAATAAATGAGTAAATATTTATATTATACCATAATATAATGTATTAAATAAATATATGAGTTTTACAAATAAATATATTAAAAATAATATATATTTATAAATACAAAGTATAATAATAAAATTTAGAATAGTATAATATAAAATAAGGTATAAATATTTATATTATTAAAATTTATAATTTATAATATTATTTTCTTTTTAAAATAAGCTTTTATATAAATAATTTTTTTATAAAATTTGGGATTCTATATAGATGATAATAACTAAGTATAAAATAGTAATATATTATTATTATTCCTTTATAAAAATTTAATCTTATATATTATTAATTTTTACATCAGAATTGAATTTATATAGAATAATAATTTATATTGTAGTATAAGATTTGTTTTTAAGTAAATACTTATATAATCATACATATATAAAAATATAGCAATTAAATCAAAATAGTAAAATAAAATTTAAATTATAAAATATTCTTATAAATATAAATAATTAATATATTTTTAAAAATAATAATACTAGTAGATAGGTGTTAAAAAAAATTAAAATAAACTTTTTATTAACATCATAGTGTTTAGGCTGATTGGATTGAGAATTCTAGCATCCTTGCTTTTTTTTTTTATAAGTTCTACATTTGGAATAATTATTTTTACTTTATTATATCTAGGAATATAAATTATTTTATTTATATTTAAAATAAACGGTATAATTATTTGGCAAACTTGTATAGATATTTCTTAAATTTTTATATTTAATTTTTATATTAATTATTTTACAATAAATTAATTAAATTGTTAGGTAAAAGATAAGGAAAAAAAATTAAAAAAATTAAAAAAGAAGTAAATTCTAATATAATAAAAGGTATTCAAGATTTAAGTAAGGATTATAAAGAAATGTAAAAAATTAAAATTATTAAAAATAAAATATATAAAAGTAATTATTTATAAGAATAATTTATTAAAACAATTAACTAAATAAGAAAAAATAATTAAATAAATAAAAATTAAGTTTCATAAAAACATGAATGTAATTTTTATTAAAAAAAAAATGGTGTAAATTTATCAAAAAATTATAGATAACTTTATTAATTATTAATTTTAAATTTAAATTTTTTTTAATCATTTATGTTTTTTTTTTATAAATTATATTATGGTTTTTTACTAAAGGTAGATTTGAATAGTAATAGGAAGTAGGTTATATTTGGGGATTTATTTATTATCTTAAAATTTATATAATAATAACCATTTAATTAAATATTTATTATTTTTGTTAGGTCTATTGAGGATTTTTTTAAATTTATATTTTATATAATTTTTATATTTTAATTTTTTTTTTTCTAAATTTTTTTTTAAACCTAAAAGGGTTGGCTTTAAAAGTAAAATATAGAAAAATTAATAAATTTAAATAAATCCTAGGATTTTAAATTTAAAAATATTATTATTAAATTTTTTAATAATAATAAAAGATTTATATTTTTAATAATCTAATTTTTTACTTTATTATTTTTTTTATTTAATATATTTAATAAATAAATATATTTTATTTTTTTCCTTTAAAAGAGATACTTCCATATATTATTAATTATAATAATACAATATATATTTTATTATAAACTAAAAATCTTTTTATAAATTGTTATAAAATTTTTTATATTTTTAATATATTTATCTATTTTTAAAATTATTTTCTTAAATATTATAAAAATAATATTATAATAGGGTTCTATTCTCTAAATACTTTATAAAATATGTATTTAATAAATAAATATTTAAATATATTATAAATGAATTTGAAATATAATAATAATTTAATTTAATTATTTTATGCTATGTTGAGGAAATTTTTTAATTATATTTTAATGATTTAAATAATTTATTTTGTGGTTTTATTTATTTAAGTGTATTTTTATTAATAATATTGATTTTAATATTAATTTAATTTTTAACTAAATTCCAAAATTTACTAGTAAATAGTATATCTTTGTTATAGATATATTTAAATTATAATTTATATTAATTAAAAATTTATTTATTATAGATTTGTTCAAATTCTATTGTAAATTATTTAAAATTTTATAATTTTAAAATTATTATTTTATTAAACTTATAAATAATAATTAGAATTTTATTATAGATGGTGTTTGTGTTTGTAAAAATCTCTTAAAAAAGTATTCTTTATATAAAATTATATAAAATAATTTAAAATAATTTAAGAGTATATTATAAAATTATAACTTTCCATAAAATAAATATTGACTAGGTTTATTTTAATAGTATATATTATAAATTTTAATATATTATTTAATATATTATTGTATTTGAAATTAAAAATAAAATTTAATTAAAAATTTTTGGATATATTTAGTTTTAAATATTTATGGATTAATGTATTATAATATTATTTAATAAATTATTATTAAAATTTCTGGTAAAATATAAAAAATCTTTAAAAAATAAATTTTTTTATTATAAAATAATTTAAGGTATTAAAATTTTCTAATAATATTTTTTATAATAAAATATTTATTATAATTTTGTTTAAAATTTTTATAAACTAATTTTTAAAATATAAAAATAAGATTAAAAACTTTATTAATTAAAATAGTTATATATTATTTTTTTTAAAATAGTTTTTTATTAAATTAAACTTTAATTATTAAATTAAATTATTAATTAATAGTATCAACTTTAAAGTTTTTTATAATATATAATTTTTATATTATATTGATTAATAAGTTTTTATTAACAAATTTATCATTTACTAAAATTTTTAAAAATAAAAATAAATAAAATTTTATAATCCAAATATATAATAAAAAATTTTATTTAAAAATATATTTTCCATATTTTATAAATTTAAATAATAACCATTAATTCTTTATCATAGATAAAGTATCATAATTCAATAACATTAAATTTATAAAAAAAATAAATAATAAGATATTATTTTTAATTAAATTATAATTAATATAGATAAATTCCTAATACAATATTAAAAATATTTATTTTAATTTTAATAAATAAGTTAAAATTATATAATTTAAAAATAAAAATTAAAAAAAAAAATTCTTTAAATATATTAAAAATATATATTTGATTGGAAGTTATGTCAAAATATACACCTATTTTTGTTAATTCTAAAAAAACAATAAATATATAACTATATTATTTAATAAACTATTAATAATAATTATAAAATTTTAAAAAAGCTTAAATATTTTTAACATTCTAAAATTGGGATTATTTTTGGATTACATCAACTTTTTTAAAATTTATTTTGATTCCTTCAATTATAATTATAATTTTAAAAAATTTGTATTCCATAATTTTAAATTCTATTTTTTTTAATTTAATTTTAAAATTATATTTATTTAAAACTTCAAAAATAATAATAACATATTATTAATATTTTTTGGGATTTTTACTATAAACTAATATGTTGTTAAAATAGATAATATATATTTTGTCAATGTAATTTTTTAGCACATAATTCATAAAAGTTTAAAACAATATAAAAACATTAATTAATTCCATAAACATAATTAAATATTTAAATAAGTTATAACAACATCTAAATACTATTTTCTAAATATTTTTTGAAGTAACTTATAAATTATAGTAGGTAATGATGATATCAAATTTAATAAAACAAGTAGTTTTAATTAACTAATTTAAAAATTTATTGATTTGAAACAAACTATTGTAGTTTTTAATTATAATAATATTAAAATTTTAATAATTAATATAAATTTATAATTTTTATTTTTTAGAAATAAAGAGGATTAGATATCCTATTAAAGATTTTAAAAACAAATATATCTTTTTATAGATTTTTTCAATATATTTTTAAATATTTCAAATTTTTTTATATAAATATAAATAGGTAGGAATTTAAAAATAATATTTTTATAATAATATTTTATAAATAAATTTATTAAATAATAATAATACATCTTCGTTTTAATTTTTCAAAAATTTAAATTTATTTAAATATTTATTTTAAAATCTTTTAAAAATATATTTTTAAAAATTACTTTAATAATTTTAATAATATTTTTAACTTTAAATTATATCCATTTAAAAATATTAAATTTATTATAAAAATAATAATAAATTTCTTTATCCAAAAATATTTAATAAATCAAAAATAAACTTTTTTAAATTACTTATAAACAATTTATCAAATTTATTATAAGTTTTATTAATAATTACAACAAGTAAATTTGATTATCTTATTTTTAAAATTTATAACTAAATCATAATCTTCCAATTAGTTATATTTTAAAATAAGATCGTCATTAACAAAATTAAAAATATCAATAATTCATTTTTTAAAATGTTTATTAATAATGAAAATAACATCAATTTTATATTTGATTATACCTAAAGGGCTTCTTTTAAAAACAACAATATTATAAATAGTATTTTTAAATCATATTAAAAAATTATATTTTTTAATATATTTTTCTAAGATATAAGTAGTTTTGGTTCCACTATCTACAAAAACTTAAATAAAATTTCCATTAATAATGTAAAATATTTAAAAATATTATTTTTTAATTTAATTAAAAATTTTATCAGATCCTTTCTTAATAAAGTTAAAATTAAACAATTTGATGTATGTCACTATCTAAAACTTTTTTAATTTAAAATATTATATTATTTGATATTATCGAATTCTACATTATCGGTAGTGTTTCCTACTTTTTCCTATTTTTAAAAATTAGGCAACATACCTATTATAATCAAGATATTTTATTAATAATTTTAAATATAAAGTTTTAAATTTTTTCTATAATAAAATTGTTGTTTACAATTTAAATAACTTTTATAAATATATAGTTTTAGAAGTTTCTTCTAATATATCATAAAAATAATATTAGTTTATTCCTGCACACAATTGGTGCAAGTGTAAAGATTTTTATTATAAAAATAATAATTAAAAGATTTTAATTTGCAAAGTTAATACTTTTTTCCTCCTTTCTCAATTTTAATAATATTAACATTAAGTATAATATTAAAAATATTGAAATTGTTTATATATAATTAATATATTTTATAGTCTTATACTAATTTAATTTTATAATAATAGAACATTATAAGGTAAATAGTTTATTAATAAAATTAATAAAAATTTTTTTATTATTTTTCTATATATTCATAATTAAAAATAATTATTTAATTTACATAGTTTTAATATATAAATTTGATAAAATTTATGTTAAAATATTTATATAATTGGTATTAATATATTCTACAAAGTTTTACATATTGATTGATAAATTAAAACCAGTTTTTATTATTATTAATATAAAATATTAAATAATTATATTTTATAGGTCCAATACCAAATAGGGTGAATTATCTAAAACACTAATTTTTTTAACATTTAAATATAATATTTATTTTTATAATTTTTATTAATTTTTCTAATATTTAATCTTTAAAAGTTCGTTTTTTCCATTAATATATTTATATATTGTTTGACTTAAAGAACAATTAATTATAAATTTCTTCCTTTTATTGATAATATAGTTTATTTATATAATTGTTATATTCTTTTTTTATTAAGGGGCTAATTAATATAAATATGAATTTTATAATTCAATTTTGTATAACTCTATAATATTTTTAAAAATAAATTTTAGATTTATAATAATATAAAATTTTTAAAATCCATTGTAAGTAAATTTTTTTCTAAATTTTATATTCTTCTTGTAAATTATTTGAGAAATTTTAAATAAATTGCAAATATATAGCTCTTTTTAAAAAAAAATTTTTCCATTTAAAATGATATTCTTCTATAATAGGTTTAACATTATCTTTTTAAACTTTTTCGGCTTTTGATTCTTGAAGAATATATATTTTAAATAAAACAATAAGTAGAATAGAGATTCAAGTTCTTTCTAGCGCAGCTAGAATTTAAAAAATAATTAGATCAGTATTAAAAAAATCTTCTTTATTAATTTAATAAAAAATAATATTAAATTACCATTCTTCCTATAATTCTTCTTTAAATTATTAATAATTATTCTTATATTTTTTAATATATTTATTATAGCTTTTTTGGTGTTTTTTATAATTATATTATTTTTATAATATCTCTTAATTAATTATTTAAACATTCTTTAATTATTAATTAATTAAATAATTTTGTTTAATATATCTTTTTTTATTACATTAATAACATACTAATTTGTTAGATTTTAAAGGATGATTTCCTAATCATTAATTTTAATTTTAAATTTTTCCTAATTCTATGGAAAATAATCTAAAAATGTTTTTTAAAATCCAGTTATTTTTATTTTATTACCATTAATTATTTAATTTTTGATAATTATTTTAAGGGGTATATAAAAGATTATTTTAATTTTAAAACAATTAATTTTAATTTATCACAGGGTGATTTCCAAAATTATAAGATGGTTGATTTTTTTAATTATTATTACAAAGTCCAGATTGATTATTTTGTTGGTTTAAGTGATTTTTTTAGGGATTAGGAAATTGATTATAATTATTGCAAATCTACAAGATATTTATTTTATATTTATAGAAATAATTATCATCAAACCTTATAATCAAATCTTTAATTATATAATATTAAATTTTTAAATTATATATGATTATCTTAATAACTTCCTATCTCTATATGGGTTTTAATCCCTTTTTAATATAATAGATTAATTATTCTACTATGTATCCAGTTATGGAAGTATAAGTGTTAATAATCTAAAAATATTTTTTAGTAAATTTAATTTATTGTAGATTTTAAATGATGTGAAGAGCTTTTTTAATCTTATTTTAATATTTGTAAAATTATTTAAATCCTTTAATAAAATATAAATAATTAATAAGAATTTAAATAATATAATTATTATTAACTTTCCATTTTTTATTTTTTCTATTTTTTTTATATTATATAAGGTAGGAGTTATAAATATAGAAAATAATTTTAATAAGAAACATAAAAAGAAAATGGATTTTATCTTTATCATTTTTAAATTATTAGTATTAAAAATAAAAAATAATAACAACTTATTAAGTAAATTAATCAAATTTATATAATAAATTATTAAATTTATCAGGATCCAGTACTTTTACTTCTTTATATCAAATAATAAATTAAAATAGATTAATAAAATTTATTACAAAATCATTAAAATTATCAGGGTATCCTTTATTATTGTTATTAAAATTTTTATCAAAATTTTTTAAATTTTTAAAATCAAAATTTGACTTATAATAGGGTTTATTTTTATTTAGTATAAAATAAAAATAAATCTTGCTTAGTTTTTGGTTGGATCTTAAAACAATTAATACAATTTTTCCTTTGGTTATATTAAGCACACCTTGTACATTTTTGTAAATTTCAATAACTGTTTGAGTTATAATGGCCATTTTTTCAAATTTTTTTAAAATTTCTATAGTTATTTTTAAATTTTATAAATGTTTGTTATTATCTGGGATAATAATTTTAATTAGGTTATTAGTAGTATTATTAAATATATATAATTCTTTTTCCTATATTTGTGTGGTGGTGTTAAAATAGATTCTATCATTTATAATTAAAATTTTATTTTTATTTTTAAGTAAATCGGCTTTAAGGATTAATAAAAATAAAGATAATATTTTTCTTTTTTATCTTTATAAATACAAGAATATTTGATTAATTTTGTAAAATTTAATTTTCGATTTATTCATTTAAATATTATATAAATAAGGATAGTTACCTTTTTTATTTATAATCTTATTTTTTAAAATTATAAAATCTTTTAAATTAAAAAATGCTATCATACATATATTTTTTTTTAATTAAAAGGTAATTAATTAAAATGTTATACTTTATATACTATTCAATGTAATAATATGAATATGTAATATTAAAATATATAAAACTCTCTTTTTACCTAAGATATTTAGATTTTTTAATAAAAAATATATATAAAATTATAAAATATTAAAAATAATTCACCTAAAATATATAATAACAATAAAATAAAAATAATTAAATATACTAAATTATATTTAAGTTAACCAATAAAGATAGAAATACTTCATCAATTTTAATAATAGTTTTATATATATAAACATTATAAAACATTTTTTAAAAGTTTATTTTTTTCATATACTTATATAAACAAAACATACAAATAAACAAATTTTTAAAAGTTTTTATATTGCTTATTTAAGTTAAAAAATAAATAAATAAATATTTATATTATATTACAATATAGTATATTAAATAAATATGTGGGTTTTACAGGCAAACATACTAAAAGTAATATATGTCTGTAAATATAAAGTATGGTAATAGAACTTAGAACAGTGCAATGCAAAGCAAGGTATAGGTATTTATACTGTCAAGACTTGTGGTCTGTGACATTTAATAAATAATTTATAAATAATTAAAAGAAGTTTATTTATAACTTATAGAATATTTTTTTGATAAAAAAATTTATTATTATTTTTAAAATAAATTTAATATTTTTAAATAAATATAATTTAAAATTAAAAATATTATTAAAATTATTAAAATATTATTATAAGAAAGTACCATATTTAAATTTTTATTTATTTATATTTATATAAAAAAAAAATTTAAAATATTTAAAAAATATATTAAAAAAAATTTATAAAAAGGGTATATCTATTTTTTAAAATCTTTTATAAGATATTTAATCCTTTTTATTTTTAAAAAAAATGGAAAATTATAAATTTACATTAATTATTAAAATTTTAATATTATTATGATTAAAAATTGTAATAATTTATTTCAAATTAATAAATTTTTAAATTAATTAATTAAAACTACTTATTTTATTACTTATTTTATTAAATTTAATATTATTATTATTTATTATAATTTATAAGTTGTTTTGAAGAATGTTTAAAAATAGTATTTAAATATTGCTATAATTTATTTAAATATTTAATTATATTTATAGAATTAACCAATATTTTAATATTTTTGTAAATTTTTATAAATTATATATTAAAAATTATATTAATAAAATATATATTATCTATTTAAATAATATATTAATTTATAGTAAAAATTTTAAAAATATTAATAATATGTTATAATTATTTTTAAAATATTAAATAAATATAATTTTAAAATTAAATTAAAAAAATAGAATTTAAAATTACAAAATATAAATTTCTTAAAGTTATAATTATAATTTAAAAATTAAAATAAATTTTAAAAAATTAATATTATTTAAAAATAATTTTGATTTTAAAATATTAAAAATATTTAAATTTTTTAAAATTTTATAATTATTATTAATAATTTATTAAATAATATAATTATATATTTATTATTTTTTAAAATTAATAAAGATTAGTATATATTTTAATATAATTCCTAATTAAATATACATTTTTAATATATTTAAAGAATTTTTTTTTAATTTTTATTTTTAAATTATATAATCTTAATTTATTTATTAAAATTAAAATAAATATTTTTAATATTGTATTAAAAGCCTGCTTATATTAATTATAATTTAATTAAAAATAGTATTTTATTATTTATCTTTCTTATAAATTTAATATTATTAAATTATAATATTTTATTTATAATAAAGAATTAAAAGCTATTATTTAAACTTATAAAATATAAAAATATATTTTTAAATAAAAAATCTTTTATAATATATTTAAACTATAAAACCTTATTTATTTTTATTATTTAAAAATTTTAATAAATAATAAATCCATTAATAAAAACTTATCAATTAATATAATATATAAATTATACATTATAAAGGAAAAAACTTTAAAACCAATACTATTAATTAATAATCTAATTTAATAATTAAAATCTAATTTAATAAAAAAGCTATTTTTAAAAAAATAATATATAATTATTTTAATCAATAAAGTTTTTAATCTTACTTTCTACACTTTAAAAATTAATTTATAAATAATTTTAAATAAAATTATAATAAATATTCTATTATAAAAAATATTATTAAAAATCTTAATATTTTAAAATTATTTTATAATAAAAAAATTTATCTTTTTTAAAACCTTTTTATATTTTTATTAAAAATTTTAATAATAATTTATTAAATAATATTATAATATATTAATCTATAAATACTTAAAAATTAAATATATTTAAAATTTTTAATTAAATCTTATTTTTAACTTTAAATATAATAATATATTAAATAATATATTAAAATTTATAATATATATTATTAAAATAAACTTAATCAATATTTACTTTATAAAAATTATAATTTTATAATATATTTTTAAAATTATTCCAAATTATTTTATATAATTTTATATAAAGTATAAATATTATTTATAATAAAATTTTAATCATTATTTATAAATTTAACAAAATAATAATTTTAAAATTATAAAATTTTAAATAATTTATAATAAAATTTAAACAAATTTATAATAAATAAATTTTTAATTAATATAAATTATAATTTAAATATATTTATAATAAAAATATACTATTTATTAATAAATTCTAAAATTTAATTAAAAACCAAATTAATATTAAAATTAACATTATTAATAAAAACATACCTAAACAAATAAAACCATAAAATAAATTATTTAAATTATTAAAATATAATTAAAAATTTCCTTAATATAGTATAAAATAATTAAATTAAATTACTACTATATTTTAAATTTATTTATAATATATTTAAATATTTATCTATTAAATATATATTTTATAAAATATTTAAAAATAGAATCCTATTATAATATTACTTTCTAAAATATTTAAAAAATAATTTTAAAAATAAAAAATATATTAAAAATATAAAAATTTTTATAATAATTTATAAAAGATTTTTAATTTATAATAAAATATATATTATATTATTATAATTAATAATATATAAAAGCATTTTAAAAAAGAAAATAAAATATATTTGTTTATTAAATATATCAAATAAAAAGGATGATAAAGTAAAAAATTAGATTATTAAAAATATGAATTTTTTATTATTATTAAAAAATTTAATAATAATATTTTTAAATTTAAAATCCCAGGACTTATTCAAATCCATCAATTTTTTTATATTTTATTTTTAAAATTAGTTTTTCTAAGCTTAAAAAAAGATTTAAAAGATAAAAAATTAAAATATAAAGATTATACAAAATATAAAATCAAAAAAATCCTTAAAAAACCTAATAATAATAACAAATATCTAATTAGATAATTACTACCTTATAGATTATAAAATAATTTATAAAAATTAAAAGGTAATATCTTCTTAGAGCTAATTTAAGATTACCTTTAAAAAAAAATATTAAAATTTTTAAATAAACAATCTAGAAGAAGACTTAGAAAAACCATATAATATCCAATATATTTAAATATAATTAAATAAAGAAAACGGCCTGATTTTCTTGATTGATTATATTTAAGAAATTTAATTTATATATTATATCTATTTAATCTTTTATTTAAAAAAAATAATATTATTATTTAAAAATTGTTAAAAATCAATATTATTTAATAATAATTTTAAATCTAATTTTTAAAGTTATTTAAAAAATTTTTATTCTTTAATAATAAATTCCTTTTTTTTAAAAATTAATTTTATTTTCTTATTTATTAAATCCACCTTTTTTTATAAATATACTATCTTTATCTAAATTTAAATTATTTTAATAAATAATAAAACTTAAATATTTTTTATTTTATATAATTTTATTTATTTTTAATTTAATTATTAAAGAATATGGTCTATTATAAAATAATTAGCTTTATTAATAATATAAAAATTATAAAAATTTATTAATTGTTTTTAAATATAATTATAATTATAATAAATATAATTAAAATATTTTTTATTAAAGAATTTTATTATATAAAAAAATTATGTTTTTATAAAACTTATAAATTATTTAAGACTTTTTTTATACTTTAATATAGCAAACCTGATTTTGATATTATTTAGTTAATAATTTTATATAATAATCCATTAATATTATTATATTAGAAATATATTAATTATTATATTTATAAAAATGTTTTATAATTTAAATTTTATTTTACTACCTTAATTTAATTATTATACTTTTATATATATATGATTATATAAGTATCTACTCTAAAATAAATTTTATATTACAATATAAATTATTATTTTATATAAACCTAATTCTAATATAAAAACTAATAATATATAAAATTGAATTTTTATATAAGAATAATAATAATATATTATTATTTTATATTTAATTATTATTATTTATATAGAATTTTAAATTATATAGAAAATTATTTATATAAAAATTTATTCTAAAAAAAAATAATATTATAAATTATAAATTTTAATAATATAAATATTTATATTTTATTTTATATTACATTATTTTAATTTTTATTATCATATTTTATATTTATAAACATATATTACTTTTAATATATTTGATTGTAAAGTCTACCTACTTATTTAATATTTTAGATTATAATATAACATATTTTATAAATTATTATTTACTATAAATTATAAATTATAAATTATAATCCATTATAGTTTATAATTTATTACAAATATATTAAATTATTTTTATATATAAGATTATTTTTAAGATTGATAAAATATTTTTATTTTTATTAATTAATTTAAATATAATTCAATATATTTAATTATTTTTATTTTATTATTATTATATACTTTAAATAAATTATTTTTAATATTTTATAATTTTATATATACTTCTTATTAAAAGATTTAAATATCTTAGGTAGAGAGAGAGTTTTATATATTTTAATATTACATATTCATACTGTTACATTGGGTAACGTACGAAGTGTAACATGGGTACATTAAACCCATATAAAATAATAAATGACAAATATAGATAACTACTATTAGAACTAAAAAACATATATTAAACAATATATATACATAATTAAAAATAGAAATTAAAAAAAATTATAATAGTTATGTATAAAATATAGGTTTTAAAATTAATTTTTAACATAAGATTTATATAATTTATACTTTATTTTATTAATATAATAAATAAAATAAAATATTCTATTAATTATATAAAATTATTATTAATTTTAGGGCTAACTAATTAATTTAAAAATATTATATAAGGGTACATTTTTAAAATATTATATATAATTATATTTAATTATACAAATAATTTTAATAAAAAAAATAAAATAAAATAAATTATTATAATTTTAAAAATTATTATAAAATTTGATAAATTTAAAAAAATTTTAAAGTTATTAATTATTTTTATAATTTTTAAATATAATTTTTAAATATATATATATATAGATATAAATCCAAGCATTTATAATAAAAATTTTCTTAGAAAACTTAACTATATTATTATTTAAATATATTAAAATATAGAATATATATATGTATATAGGAGTACTATCTTTACTTTAATTTAATATAATTATAATATTATTTAATTAAAAGCATTAATATTTATCTATTTTACTAGTAAATTTTATAAATAATTATATAATTAAGAATTTATTTAATATATAAATAACAAGGCCAATAAATATATTAAAAATATTAAATTCTTTAATAATCTAGCTATAATAAGATATGCAATTATCTTTAACAAATATTAGTTTATAATTAAATGGATATTAAAATTAATAATGATAGTAAATTCCCTATTACGCATGGTTGTTATACTGGTAAACTAGTCCGAGGTACTTACGTTATTAGAAATAATTTTTAAAAAAAAATTAAATACAAGGATAGATGTATATAAATATTAAAAGTTATTACTACCATTAATTATAAAACCAAATATCATTAGTATTCCAATTTTTTTAAATATAGTTTATATTAAATTTATAATAAATATTTTAATTAGTATTGGTATTGAAGAGGTTTCCATTTATGTACAGGCAGATTTTTATTTTATAAAAAATCTAACAACAACAAAAATATTTATATTATTATTATATGTGCTACATTTAGACACCCTAGTATTAATACTAAAAAACATAGTTTATATGATACCCATTTTTTTTATAATATATCAAAATGTAAAAATTAAAAATAAAAACAATACCCTATATCACCAACTATATCTTAATTAAAAAATTATTAACATATTTAAATAAATATTTAGTTAAAATAGTAAAGATTATATTTCACCAATATTATATAAAAAATAATATTCTATATATTAAATACAAAGGTTCATATTTAAAGATAATAATGGAAATTAAATTATTAAAAATACTTTACAAATTTTATAATAGTATAGGTTATAGATTTTTTATTATTATTTATCACCATTTTTTACAATCATATTAGTTTCTTATAGCTATAATAGTTATTAAGAGATATATTAAAGCTTATATATTATACCAACACTTTAACAGAAATAATAAATTTTATTTACCCAATTACTAATTATAATTAGACAATATATTAAAATATTAAAATATCAATTTTATAGGATTATTTTTAGTAGATATTACCACCAAAATAAAATATATATTAATTATAATAAATCTATTAACCAAATGAGTAAAGGTAGAATTTATAAAAATATATAAGTTTAAAAACACTAACCGAAGCATATATAATCTATCTACAAAAATAGAATTATTAAAATCAATTATAAATAATAATAATATATATTTTGTTAATAAAATCATATAAGAGTATTCTAAACTACTAGAAATTAAATATTACTATTTAACCCTATACTATTTATAGTTGAATGGTTTCCCAAAGAGGGTAATATAGATAATAAAAATAATAATGTTTAAAATAGTTATAAATTTGTAAACAGCCAACCTTACAAACATAAAAAAAATAATAGATATTAACTGAATGTCTTTGGTATAAGTAGTTTTATAAATTTATAAAAATATTATATATTTAGTTATTGGTATAATATCAGTTTTTCTGGTATATAGGTAAGAAATTAAAATTCTATTTAATAAAATTTTATTAATATTTTTAAAAATGGATAATAAATATTTTAAAACAATAACTAAAAAAGTAGTTTATTTGGTGGATTATTTATTAAAATTATAAAATTTATAAAAAAATAAGCAACACCTAATAGCCTCGCCATTTCATCCCAATAAATATGTTATTAGTAATAAAATTTAACTAAAAGATATTAAATTAAATAAAGGCTTCGCCTTAATTTTTATACCTAAATAGGAAGATTCCTATAATATTGTAAAAATATTTAATAAGAATGTTTATAAATTTAAGATTATTAAGGAAGTTATAGGGAAAAGGCTAATAAAGAAGTAAGAGCTTGTTAATAAAAATTGGTTATGATTATATTATATTAAAGATTTATTATAGGTAGGATTGATTAATAATTTAGTTAAAAAGGTTATTAATATAGTAAAGGATATCTTTTAATAACCTTCCTTCTTTTTTTCAGATTATATGTTTTATTATAGGCGTAGTTTTTATAGAGATTGCTTTTATTATTTATTGACTATTATGGTATTAATTCCAATTTATTATATTTTATTAATATTATTAAGGGTGTCGAATTTTTAGGCCTATTATTTTTATTTTTAAATTTATTATTATTATAGGCTATTTACATTACTATAGGATATATTATTGTATATTAGTATTATCATTATTTTGTTTTTTCTTTTTTAAATTTTTTTATAATTATTATATTTATATATATACACCCTTTTCTTTGTTTTTTTTGTTTGACCTTTTGTCTTCGCTCCGCGGGGGACCCTGTGGTGGGCGGTGTGTGTTGCTTAGTCATGATGCTAGATAGTAGTCCTTTGTAGGTAGTATTGGTTAGATAGAAACAGAGATTAGCATTTCGCTCTCACACTCCCACAGGTGGGATGGTTGTGCTTTTATAGTTGCCAGTGCTGAGCTGCAACGGTGAGCAGACAACACAATCAGCAACCACACCACATCAGCTACGTAAGTCCAGCTCGGGAACAACTGGGCAATACCAGCGTCTAGCAACGATCGCTGTCTCCACGATGGACAGTGAATTTCATTGAGCTTTTCTTATCTATGCCGAGTTGTGTATGTAGATTTTTTGACACATATATTAGCTTATACCGAGTAAAGAATTCTAATCTCTATATTCCACAGAATAAACCTTTGGATTGAGGTCTTTGATATTGAGATCCAGCAAGAGATGGAATTGAGGGGACTGTTTGGTCTTGGGATCTAGCGACATGATTTCGAGTGGATATGTTGACCGCGTGGTCTAGCAACGAGACTGCATGTTATGGATATTTCACAGTTTTTATTGACTGCTATACAGTGGGAGGGAGGTGTGTGTGGTAGCAACCTCTACTGTAGTGACTGCTAAATTTTACTCAGAATAACTCAGAGCTACGTTCTGTGATGCACAAAAAGAAAGGAGGAGAGATCAAAAATAAAATAAAAAATAAAAAAATAGTCTCGTTGCTGATGCCAGAGCCTGTTATGTGCTACGTTGCAAAAGCAGCAGCAGCAGCAGCCAAATCAGTGTCTACAGCCAAATCACCATCTGGCAACGAGACTATAAAAACCCTACAGCCTGCTGTTTCCTATCAAAAACTTTCATCTCTATTCCATCATCCTCTTCTTGCTGAACATCCAAGCCTGATAATACTAAATTCAAGCATCCAAATCTTATTATCCCCTATCCATCCTCCCTTACTTAATCTCAAGTCAAGCATCAAAGCATCCTATCTCTTGCTATATATTTCAAGATTAAGCATTAAAGTATCCTATCTCTTACTACATATCTCAAGATCAACCATTAAAGTATCTTTCTAGATCGTAAGATCAAATATCCAATTCTAAAGATCTATTCTATAATATATTAGAGATTAAATATTTTTATCAAGTACAAACTAATATATCTCAGATTTATAATATAACTCAGCATAGATGAAAACAACTCAATGAAGTTCATTGTCTATCAAGGAGATAGTGGTAGTGACGGAGGCGAACCTAGTTCCTCCAGGGCCCCACAGCGCCGATGCCAGCCCGCGCAGGTTGCTGCCAAAGAACCACGTCCAGGCAAGAAGCGTAGGAGGAAAAAATGGAGGACAGAGCCAATCCTACATATAACAATAGTCGGTGGCTATTGGAGAAAGTCATATTTCAGGGACATAGAGATGACTTACCCGATACGGAATATTGTATCGAGGGTAAGGATTTTCGCATGCGACCCGTTAATCCTGAGGATAAAAAGCGCAGCCTCAGATTTTAGGTCAAGCAACCCACCGAGAAGGATGTAGACGCGCAGGTTCTATTCAAAGAGGAAAAGGTTGACTGGTTCATCTTTGATCCTAGGAAGATAGGGAACCTCGAGTTCGAAAATGAGGCTTGGGCAGATGAGCTCGAAGAGAACAAGGGAAAACAGAGCGACCCAGATACTTTGAAAGCATCCAGCCAAGATCAACAACCAAAAAAGACACCACAGAGGTTACAGTCTGTATTCACGTACGGAAATATAGAGTACTTGGGAACCCCTATGGCAGAATTTCAGGATAAAACATCCGTCGCTTGGCAAATTCTAGATAAGATCACGCGAGAACGTCGAGGAAGAATTGTCTTTATAGTATACCTCTATAAGACTCTGATTCCTTTTTTGCAAAGCATCTATTCGGCGTCCCAGATCAACATATGATGGTCGCTCGGAGGTTTCTCTAAAGATAGAAAGATGCAGCGATGGTGGGAAATTTTCTAAAGAAGACTTTTCTGTGATCGATGGGAGGTATTCCCATTGATTGTGTTTCGTTTCTTTTGTAGCTAGAAAATATTAACTAATTAAATGAGATCCCCAAGCCAAATTGTTGGCATTATGGGGTAGCAGCAATAAGTTGCTTTAAAAACAAATATACTACTCAGAATGTTGGCAAAGTCTATTTCATCTCTACCCTTCTGACTGCTAAAATTTACTCAGAATAACTTCCAGAAATTTCCAGAGCCTAGAGCTACGTTCTGTAATGCATAAAAAAAGGGAGGAGAGATAAGAACTACAAAAAATAGTCTGTTAACAATGCCAGAGCCTGCCATGCGCTGATTTTGCTGTAGCACCTACAACTAAGTCCAGTCTCAAACCCAACCCAAAACACAACAGAACTAAATCAGAGTTTGCAGCCAAATCACTATCTAGCAACGAGACTATAAAAGCCCTATAGCCTATTATCTTCTATCAAAAACTTTCATCTCTATTCCACTATTCCACCCTCCTTTCTGGTAATGAGACTCTGGCAACGAGACTACAACGAGACTATAAAAACCTTACAACCTACCAATTTCTGTCAAAGGTTTTCATCTCCATTACATCCTCCTTTTGGCAATGAGACTATAAAAACCCTACAGCCTACTATTCTCTATGAAAATCTTTATCCTTATTAATATATTACACCCCCCTCTCTTTTTACTGAACATCAGAATCAGACATCCGAAGCTTATAATCATAAAGTCATAAATCCAAACTTCATAATTATGCATAATCCCTCCATCCTCCTGCTAGATCTCAAAGCAGGTATTAGTATCCCACTATAAAAACCAGGTGTGTCTTTACGTTGATGTCATGGTGGCAGTTTCAGCGACGCGCAACGTAGCCTGAAGCCACATGGCCACAGTCCAGCTCCCTTGCTATTGTTTATAGTCTCGCATGCTAATACCTCTTTCGCAGTATATCTAGGACGCAATCTCTGCTAATAAGCCTCGATGGCGAACTTCATATATATTGAAAATTATTTCATGAACAATAGTAGTATTCTCTTAGCTCCTATTTGTAAGATCCAAGGTTTGGATCCTAACATATCAATGAATCTCACAATTATAATATCACATATCAGAACTACTATGAATAATAACAAAGTTTTATGATCACAAAAACACAATAATAAGAAAGATATATATCTTTTCCAACAATCTTTCTTACAATAACAATCAATTTTTTATAAGTTTTTCAATCTTACATCCTAAGCGTAAGTTCACAAACGAACATCAAATTCTATATGCCTCAAATAGGTTGTTACCACTTTACAATACACAGCATCATTATTAGGGTTTACTCTAGATTTATCATGGAACTAAGGCTATTAGAAATCCTTCAAATCATGAGATTTTCTATTAAATCCAAACAACAATAATATTCAGTCTCGTAACCAGACTTTATTATCATTCTAAATAAGATATTGTGTGGGTTGACTAACCAACTCACTCACTTGAATAGTGGGTGCCCAAAAATTTGGAACAATAGAATAAATATATCGATCTCAGTTGGGCACTAGTCAGGGCCGCGAGTGGTAGAATAATAAAAAACATATAAAGAATGCTTTGGTATTGATCATGTTTCAATCCATATGAAATATCATAGCAATCAAGCGATTTTGTCTACAAGTGCCCTAGTTCGACTACATAAGCCCGCACGCACATAAAATCCCTAACGCTGACTACCTGTAAAAATAAACCGACGCTAATCCCACCAAACCAGGGTTCAGCTCAATCTATTCAACCGAGAGGACGTAGAAATGACCGACGCGATGGTAATCGTAGGAGTGGCCATGTTCATTCATATTCGGATTCATATACATACAACTCGAGGATTGGGCCCGGATATGCTGGCAATCACCAAGGCATGAGTGATTTTAGGCGAGGTGGTTTACATATGGGTGGCTCCAATAGGGGCGGTTTACACCAAGGGGATAACTTCCATAGGGACGGTGGTCGGGGTGGTCACGGCGTTTCTGGGAGGCGCGGATCAAGATGTTGGAATACCTGGCGAAACCCCGGGTCACACTCTACGGGCCATCGCAATTCTGTCAATAACTCTGGCTGAATAATTGCAGACAATAGACAAAAATATTCAAAATCGAATATAATGGACAAATTTTGGGCCTTAGCCCCTTCTTCTAAGAACTGAACGCAATATACGATGCAAATTTAACCAAGTAGAATAGATGAATGAAAGTGCCTGGGATTCCCTGGGCTATATCCTAAAAGCATGGGCTTAGAGTTAGAAATGGTAATTCTTAATGCATTTAAAAGTGGCTCCTATAGTGTTCCGGCAATGCAACTTTTTGTTTTCCACGGGTATGAGAAGATAGCTCCCCTCTGGATCAATAAGACTGAGGGCCTGGAAGTTAAGCAGTAGTCTGATATTCTTATTATTACCTTCAGATATAGCGTAAAAGGCTATGTAGATTTTACCCATGCTATTGATGTGTTTCTTTGGTTAAAGACGCACCTAAGCTACCCTGCATCGATGATTATCAGTCTCTGTCTTGCCTTTGATTGCCCATCTCGTATTTGTATTTGTTGCACTCTGAAGGGTGTAGACACATCTTTTAGCCTCGAGGCTAACATGTTGTTTCTTGATAATCCTGTCTTTTTGCGTTGCTCGACACTGAGTATGTGAGTGTATTAATACTGTGGCAGCTACATTACTATACACCCTTCGAAATGAATCTTTTGCAAACGGTTTAGTCAGGAATTGCTACTAAACTACAAAGAACTAGACTATATGGTCATAGGCACAACCACATGCGCATATGACACCCCATATACTACATGCTCCCTGGTATCAAGGCTAACATGCTCCACTCGACTAGAATTTCAAAGTACAGAGCTCAACACCATTTAAGACTGTTGCATTTTATAAATTCACCAATATAGCCGGCTAAGCTCCCCTGCGATGCAGGGCCGTTTCTTGTAGCCTTTCCCATGCCCGCCAATTTATGACGGACAATTGATTACACGTCCAATTACTTAATATAATATTACGAGTGGGTCTCTCTCGTAATTCACTCATTCTATTATGCCGGATGTTAAGAGTATTTTTTGGCAGGCTAAGCTATGACTTCAGAGCACAAATTCTTGTTGAATGTAGTAGTATATTTGACGGATCCAGAGTTCGGATCACCGGGCAGTTCGGCTATCTCCTGTATTAATCCTAGTCTCCGGCAGTTGTCACTTATGCCAACTGTATTTGAACGACTTGGCTTTATATCTAAAGTCTTATATATCAAGCCTCAAACCTTGTAAGGCATATATGTCATAATCGCGGAACGTGCGAAACGTTAGGCTCCTACTCCCATGAAGCATCTTGGCTCGTATTTCCTTTCGGCCCTTCTTCTTCCTCCTACACACTATAGAATTAGCCTCCACGGTATCATAGCACCGAGATTATATTGCTCTCTAGAATTCTACCTAATGTTATTAAATCTTGGCGATGATATATACCGGAGCAATCGGTGCCTTGCAGATGTAGAAACTTTCAGCTTACTTCCAGAAGTGTATAAATACTTGGGGCAATAGCCATGTTCAAATTGTTCCTCTAATGCTACTTGACATGTAAATCAAACACCCAGTCCTCATCCATAAATCTAAAAATCAAACAACTATCCAAATTTCACAACTTCCAAATATACTCCTCAGAATGTTGGCAAATTCTATTTTCGTCTCTGCTCTTCTCATTGCTTCCGCCTCAGCCGCCGCCGTTGCTGGAACACCTACCAAGAAGGCTCTTCAAACTGCATGGGGCACTGTAAGCTCAGAGTGCTAATATCCATCGTTCCGCAATAAAGCAATATATATTAACTTGATCATTTTCGTTTAGTGCGGTGGTACAGGATGGACCGGACCCACTGAGTGCGTCTCAGGATACCATTGCGAACACTACAGCACCGGCTATGCCATCTGCTTCCCCAATCCACGTTCGACCCCGGTCCATGAATAAGTAAATTGGAATACCAATAATGATTGCGGGCGGTGTAAGGATGGAAGGCATATGTGCCCATGATGCTACATAGGTTGCGGCGATATCTGCATACACAGGTTAAAATTCGATTGAATGTATATATGGGAACTCCGGAATACGTGAAGTACACTACCTTTACATTTAAATATAAATTCTTATTCATTTCGGGATTCGTACCCAGAGAAAAGCAATGCGAGATTTTACGGCCGGAGCTGAGGCGGGAAGCGCTGAAGCGACTGGGTTATATCAAACCAAACCCGATGTTGACCAAAGAATCCTAACATATGTCTCCGGTATTCGGTCGCTAGAACGTCTCTGTCTAATATTCAAACCAAACTACCGGGTGGCCTTGAATTCCTACGATAAATAGCCATGTCTCAAACAGCTAGCGCTAGCTTCAATGTGTTGGGTGGTCGAAGTAGGTATTACTAGCGGTACACTACGAGTAAATCCGATTCAAACAGCGTACCCGATTCTCGATCTTCTTCTAGATAACAACGACATTGAGCTTATCTTTAATCGCCTGAAATAACCGGAAAAAGAATTTATAACTATACTGAAATGGAGTGAATGGATCACATCGAATCCAATCACGCTCGGTTCGGAGACCCCGTTTGCGGAACTGCCGGCACCTCCAGACGGAGAATAAGGCTCCCCAACGCCGGCTTTGGCAGATACGTGATGCCTCTTTTCGAACGAGGATTATGACATTAACAGAAACCGTCCTGTCTCTTTACCCATTCCCCTTACATTTCAACAAGGCTGTCGAGCCGTTCTAGAGTGGGATCCGGGCTCTCATTCCAATTTTAGATTGAGTATCCGTCCGACTTTTCTTCTGATCAACCTCTCAGTAGTTAGTCATAAATCTTAATGGAGTAAGGAGACCTTTGCCTGCTGAAATATATTAATAGCTGATATTTAAAAAAATGATTTTGTGGAAGGATTTCTTTTTCAGCCCTACTTTACTAGCTAGACTCAGCCATTTAGTTTGTGTAACAAAGCATCCATGCAATGTAGGTGATGCAGATGTACGGCTTCGCTACTAGTCTGTGGAAAAGCTTGCTAAAGAATAACAAGATATACGTTTTATAATTTGTTTGAAATTTTTATGTCCATATCGAAACGAAAACCAGCTAAGAAGGATTTTTCCCCCAGAGTTAATAATATGCCAAATAATTCAGACTATCATGATGCCACCGATTACCTACGTATTCACCACACTTGATTAGCAACCCGATAAACAGCATCTACCCAAAAGGGTTTATATACCATCTTTTTCTACAACTAGCCCCATTGATATGCTTCGCAGTTCCTGCAGGGGCACTAAAGCATCCGTTTTAGATATGGACTGACAATACCCGAGACGAATTTTCCGATACTATCAGGAGCTTAGACGCCAAGCGAGAGAGAGCCCATCTGCTTGATAAGAAGCAGTCAAGCCTCCCACTCAGAGCTTTTGAAATATTATTCGGCGGATTTTTGCAACCAGCTTCAGAAAATTCGAAACCGGGAGATAGACGCTGAGAGAGCTGTTAACGTGGCTGGCATATAGCCTCTAAAACTTGAAGCTTCAAATTTCTGATATATCCGAAAATGCACCTCTCGAATCTTCTGCTTCTTCCTCCGGTTCTACTGGGTAGTGTGCCCTAAATGATATTTTTGAGTATAAAGCCTTTAACACGCTAGAGGAAACCCCTTCTAACTAAAGAGGTGTCTATCTCGAATGTAGCCGTTAATACTTCCACTCCGCTCGAGCTACGCGTTTGCGTGGACCAACCGAAGAATATATCACCCGTCGAGCAGATTATTATCGAAGCCGGTTGCCCGGAGAGCCCATACAAAAAGGAAGCATCGCCGGGGAAGGCGAAGGATAGAATCGATATCAAGAAGAAAGCCTCGCCACAAGACTTCGGCATCATCAACAAGAATGGATGCATCGCTGTCAAGAGTGCAGTTAGAATGGCCGAGCTGAACAATAAATCATATCGCCAAAGTTGGTCCGATGGAGGAGAGCCCATGCACACTCTTTCATATAGAGTACTTATCAGTCTGCAATCGAGTCTCGACTTGATCCAACCGACCAACAAGTTTCCGCCTATGCCAAAACGCAGTGACTCAATAGTTAAAGCTTATGCTTTCCCGCACGCTTCACGAATCCGAGGGCGGGCTATGTCACCCGCCGCCGACAAGACCATAACCCTAAGTTGTATCGCAAAACTCTACGACTATGCTGGTGGCTCATCGGTTCCCAGTTCGGCTAACAGGATTGGGGTTGTGGGTTTTGTAATACATGTCGCTCAGACAAAGGGTCTCAAGCAGTTCTTGAACCGATGCACATCCAGCAAAGCGAAAGGTTCGCCCAGATATGCTGCCAGCAAGAGTGATGGAACACAGGACTTGAATCCAAACGCCCGGATCGATAAAGCGAGCTTTGATATCAAATATACCCGTGGCATTGCAAACTCGTACCAGAGCATGTTCTACCCTCTAGGTCAGGTAACGGATGTCAGATGGCTGAAGGCTATGATCAAGGAAAAACACTCCGGTAGAGCACTAAGGATTTCTATTGGGAAAAAGGAACAACATCAGCAGGAAAGCGATAAATTGACAAAGGCAAAGAAACTTTACAACCTATCTATGCACCTCGGCCTCAGAGGTATTAGCGCAAAGGGGTATATTGGATCGTGCAGGATTTCGTTCAAACCAGATGCGCCTGCAAGCCAACGCCCTTCGATATCGAATTTGTTCGAAAACTCAGATACCGTCCCGGAAACTATTACGTATGCCAGCTTCCCAAATCCTTCAGAATCTTTCGACAGCCCGAATTATAGGAAGCCCGTGGTGGATGAAAGTCTCGAAGATAGTAAGGATAGGAAGTTCCAAGCCGGGGATTCTGCAGCGGCTGGAATGGCATCTACTGATTCGACCCGTACAGCCAGTTTACGTTTTATCAAAAAGGGACGTAGAGGTGAGGGGATTTCCGTTCCCGCACCGATCTTGACTTCCGCCGTTACCATGCTGAACGATCAGAGGGCCAAGGACGGTAAGTTGCCCGTCGGACTCATGCCTGTGGGGATCCTGAGCCCCAGGTTGCAAACGGATTCTGCTGAGGATGCGTTAAGGGACATTTCTACGGGAAAGAGCCTTGTGGGCAAGAAAACAGGGAGCGGCTTCAGCTGGAGGGTGTGGGATTCGAATACCAGGATGGGAACGGCAGGATTAAAAATTCCAGTTTGAATGCTTTTTTCTTTCTTTCTTTCTCTTTTGGTTTGATTCCGCGCACTTATACCATGTAAATAATACTCGCAATGCTTTTGCCGAAAAATTGTGTACCTGTCAAATACCAGATTTATGGATCAGGGAGTTTCAAATTGCACCCAATTTTGAGGCTGAAGGAGATCTGATATCCGAGTGTGCACAATACGCACCATATGGTGCATATATCGCTATGACTGACGGGTCCCGAGAACTATACCCGCAACGGGCATTCTTTACCAGAGCCCTCGCAGGACACGACGGGCATGTGCGGCTACCTGAGCTGAGTCCTGGGATCCGCTCCAATTGAATATGGGCTCTTGGCTGCGCTGTTTGGAGACCGAGCCCGTTGGCGGTGACTTTCAACGGCGGCTTTGTGTTGCGTGGTAGCTCTCCTGGCTGCTGCATCCTCGCTCGCTCGCTCACTTGACCTCAACCCCCATCCGTCCTCCTCTCCCTCTTCAACATCAACCACCTGCTCCCATCGCCGCCGCTTCGCATTACGTATTTCATTTTTGTCGCCTCTCAGTCATCGCATCAGCCCTCTCAGATACCAGTCTGTCTTCATCTTCGCGACATCCCCTCCGTCCCAGCTCAACACTCCGAAACCTAAACATCTCCAACCTCCAAGTTTTGCCGTCAAGCAGCCCTCACCATGGCCTCCAGCAGCAGCAGCAACAACCCCACCGCTGCCACCACCGCAGTCTTCCATATCGCCGTACGTGATCGTCCCCAGTTCCGTATGGCCGGCGGGTGTGTCAAGGGCACGTTTTGTGCTAATCCGAAGTCCATCTAGATCCTCGATACGAATCAGAAGCCGCCGAAGAAGCTGATTTCTGCGAGCAATCTCAGCAGCTTCTCCTTCTTCACAAAGGGAAAGTACGTCAGACCTATAGAATCACCATGAGAAGCCCTTCTCCCCCCATCCTAAGTCCGAGCTAACCCCTAACTCGCTAGGGTCGAGGAATTCATGCACTTCACCAGCTCTACCATCGCCGAACGAACACAATCCGGAGTTAGACAGAGTGTAGCCTCGGAATGTATGCTACCTTTCCCCAGTTCCCCTTCCCACCCAAACACCGCGATGACATTTTTCCCTTATTTTCTTCTTTCTTTCTAACGAACGCAGCGTACATGGTCCACGCCTACACCCGCCCCGAAGGCTGCACAGGTATAATCATAACTAACGCCGAGTATCCCCGTCGTATACCGCACGAGCTCCTCAACAAGCTCCTCGACGAGTTTGTCACGAAATACCCACGCGACAACTGGAAGGGCGATATCTCCCTACCACAGCTCAACGACTACCTCGAGAAATACCAGAACCCAGCGCAGGCGGACAACATCTCCAAGATCCAGAAGGAGCTCGATGAGACCAAGATCGTGTTGCACAAAACTATCGAGAGCGTGCTAGAGAGAGGCGAGAATCTGAATAACCTGGTGCAGAAGAGTGATAACTTGAGCAGCGCGAGCAAGATGTTCTATACGAATGCGAAGAAGCAGAACAGCTGCTGCGTTGTCATGTAAGATGGGCAGAAGGTTTGGTGTGTGGTGGGTAGTCAGTTCGTACGATACGGTAGTTGGTTGGGACTTTGGCGATTTTGAATAAGCAGGCAATACGGCCGGGTTGTTTTTTAGTATACCAGATTAAACTAGCAGTGTGTCTGGAAGAGGTGGATGCTTTTTTTTTGCCGCTAGGAGGATTATAATATATGCCTGTCATTCATTAGCAACTTCTTTTCTTGTTCTTTTAGAATATTCGAGTTTTATATTGGTTTCTTTGGTGGGCCATGTTGCATCTGCCAGGGCTTCTTTCTAGCTATCGTTGCTTACATCTCCGTTCTTGTTACTAATACACTCTATATATGAATACGATCACGCAATGAAAGTTTTACGATAGCAGTTTTATACTTCGTCGACGGCACCGTCGACAATTCCACTTTAACCCATAGTTAATATTGTTGAAATGTAGTTTTTTATTTCTGTAGTCTTTGAGACCCTGCGGCCCCACCTCGAATACTACTCTGAGCATTCTTATAACAAGAGAGGATAATATTATTATGCCCCTGCTTGTTGTTTAAAAAACCAAACCCAAAGATCTACTTCTATCCTCTAGATCCAGAGCTAGTTTCTATCTATGGAGAAGAAAAACATACACCATCATGCAAGATTATAAGAAACATCATGATGCCAAATTTCAAGAAGGTTCTAAGTCAATGAAAATAGTGGTCAAGAAAGATGTTTGCCCATTGGTGACATTCAATCCCAATCAGTAACACCATCTTGTTCGGGAACAGGAGACTTCAAGCGACCCTCTTTGAGTGCCATCTTGGCGTTCTCTATATTCCAGCACTCCATTTTGGTTTGAGTCTACCCCAGTGTTAGTATTACAGTCTCAAGGTATCTACGCATAATTTGAATGGAGGGAGTGTATACCTCGACAGTGAAAGTACCCATGTGTGGAATGAGCATGACATTGGGATTATCCACAAGCCCTGGATGAACCGTTGGCTCCTCTTCAAAAACGTCCAATCCGACGCTTCTAACTTTCCCGCTGTTGAGAGCTTCAACCAACGCTGCTTCATCCATAACCGCTCCACGAGCAGTATTGACGATGACAACGCCGTCTTTCATCTTTGCAAACTCGGCCGTCGATATTATGTGGCGGGTGTGGGCCTGTACAATTTCATCAGCTTCAACCTTCGATCACTAATCCAAAAATCTCCACCATATCACTTTATTTAGAGAAACAGTCTACTAACATTCAAAGGAAGATTCAAGCTGATGACATCAGATGTAGCCAACAACTCATCGAAAGAAACATACTTGGCACCGTCCTCCTGGTCCGGATCCAATTGCTTTCGATTGTGGTACTGAACAATCATGTCGAAGGACTCAGCTCGTCGCTTCAACGTCTTGCCGATTCCGCCCATGCCCAAGATCCCGAGGATCTTGTTCTGAGGGTCGTGCCCGAGGGTAGCACGCCCTCGCCACTCAAGGTTTCGGAGAGCGGAAATCCCAATATTGAAGTTGCGCAGGGCGCCAATTATGAGGAACATGTTGACATCGGCCGTGGCATCATCGACAGCGGTGGGGACATTGGAGACGCGGATTTTACGGTCAGTGAGGGGTTGGATATCCAGTTGGTCGTAGCCAGCGCCTATAAGAAACCCAATATCAGCACCAATTCTCTATAATTCCCGGGACTTCAAGCTTCAAATATATCGATGAAACGGCCATTGGCTTACCATTGTGGCAGATGAACTTGAGGCTCTTTGGGAGCACCTGAACAAGCTCGGCATCAATCCTCCCTGTTATGGCAAAGCTGGCGAACGTTCGAAATGCCACGACAACGCCCTCTAGAGAGCCGGACTTGCACTCTTCGATGAAGTCCTCGCGGTTTGTAGATTGGGGCGTAATAAGCTCTGCGAATTCTGCGAGGGCATTCCATTCATTAAACGCACTTGCAACAGCTCCCGTTAGCAATTGAAGCCCGAAGATGTGGGAAATAGCGCAACATTGCTGCTCGGCTAGCCGCGATAAGAGCTCCCCCCTTCGCGAGCCCGTTTTCGGCAGCGATATCGATAGCGATACGAGAGCGAAAAAAAAAGAGAAGAGCGCGCCGCCCAAAGGCGCCAGGAAAAAGAAAAGGAAACAGTGTGAGAGAAGCACGGGAAAAGGCTCAATTGATGGATACCCTGGAGGATACCGGCGCCCCGGATTTCTGAGAAAGGCAATTGAATTCGCTGATCGCGTGGGCGTTGCCGGCGTGCGCGCGCACACAGGCACGAAGGCATAACCAGGCTTGAGGTTTCCGAGAGAAGAGGGACACTTACTGCTCAATCTCGCCCAATAGCAGGCATTTTGGCTTTTGCGTTGCCATGATTTTGGGATTCGTGACGAGGTTACGAATGAAGCACTGGAAAAACGATGGGTTATCCCGAGGATAGGCGGGTTGCAGTCGCACGGGTGCAGAAAAAAAAGAGGATCGAGGGTGAAGATTGAAAGTTGCAAGTGTTTGAAGTGAAGGATCGATTTGTTTGCGAATGGTGGCACGGTAGGGCGTATGCAAGAATAAGTAAGTACGAAAGATATGGAATTTAGATGAGTGTGCGAAAGAGAAAGTGGGAAGTGAGAGGGCTTGAGCTTTGCAATTGACCGGGTTAGTTCGATATCAAGGGAGTATCGTCGCCTCTTGGATGGCACCGCGAATAGGGCAACAGCAATATATTACGATTGATCGAGCTTCATTCAGTTCACTACAAATCAGGCAACGTGAGAACGAAAAATGAAAAGGAAATGAAAAGATGGAAAAGAAAATATGAGCAGGCAAATGATAAAGGCGTCGGTTCGTGGACGGTGGACCCGGGTATTTACTTACATCTGGCAAGCTACGGGAACCCAGCTAAGCTACGAGATCCTGGGAGCTTTCCTGCTTGGACAGAGGCAATGAGGTGGAGTCGGGTATCGTGGTGGCCCCTGTTTTGTCTAACGAGGAGCGCTTTCCGAGGCGGACGCTTTTTCTTTCCTCTCTGCTGGAGTTCGCTTTGGGATCTTAAATAAGGTTAATCGGGCGGTGAATCGGATTCCAGGCCGGCCAGTCAGAGTCCGCCGGAGATTCAGATTCGATACGCTGGTACAGCTCCACGAAAGTGAACTAGTCAATTTAGCTAGTTGATTGATTGATTCTCTGTTCGGTTGCTTGCTCGGGCTGAAGGACGAACGACGTCTTGGAACAGCTGTCGTCGTTAGCCTCTGCCCATCAGGTTCGATTCTCCACTCGAGATCCGATATACGGAGGCTATCAGGTAATATAAAAGCACAGATGACAAAACAGATAACGGCAGCTTTTTCCCACTCTCGCTAGACGCAGCAAAAAGCTTGAGGGCGGCCGTGGTTCTGCAAGTGCCATTGAACGAGCTCGTTTGCTGGCTCGCTTCTGGGGGGCAAGATGGTATGAGCGTGGCCAGGAACCGAACCAGTGACGGTGACAGGACCAGTTGCGGTGCAGCGAGTGTGCAGGGCGCGGGCTGGGACACGGAATAAATGCCCACTACCATTTGCTTTTTCATTTTCCGTCGGAGAGTCCGTTTGCGAGCCAATGGCCGTTGAGGCGATAGTGACGAAACGAAAAAGCATGATTTCGAGGGACCGCAATTCATCCGGTGCTACTGGCTCTGGCCCTGGTCCGGCCGAAGGTGAAGGGCGGAACGAACAAACGGTATTGCAGGTCCTGCAGGGTGAGCTGTCGGGTATACTCCGGCAGACGGCTTTGGCTGGCATAAATATATCTATATTTATATATATATTTATATATATATATATATATATTGTTCAGTGGTCAGTGTCAATTCCCGCATTTTGCCTGTGCAGTGTCTCGTGTATCGGTGGACGATATTTCTTTGCATTTCGAACCGCAGAGGTCTGTTCCACAGAGACGTCGGAACGGTTGCACACGTACCACCGAAGGACCTGTTGTGGGACCCGGTGCCTGAGTCGCTTGCATGCAAAAGCACGAAATGACATGAACAGAACGAGCACGACACCAATCCGAGCAGCCGGAAATGCGAACAGGACGCGAACAGGACGCCTTCGGACAGCCCTCCCCCAGCGGCCGACGAGACCCGCTCTTGCTCGCGAGAGGATGTTGGAGCGCTGCAAGATGACGCCGCCTGGATGCGGCAATCTAGCCGAACTGACAGCTACCCCTGCTGCAACACCATCGACACCGCTCAACGGAAGACAGAAGAGATGCGAGGAGGAAGGCCGCTAGAAAAACCTCGGCACGTGGACGCTCGATGCTGAAGAGCTCGTTCCCCAGAAGACCCTTCCTGCCTAGCAGTCTTCTCCCCGGCAGATACCAAATACGCCTGGGCGAGGAGCGAAGCCAGACAGAGACTGATGGCTGGAGGGGTTGGCTGCGTGTGCCCTGGCCAATCACCGCCCGCTAGTTTTTTCTCCTTTTTTTTTTTTTTTTTTTTTTTTTCGCTTCGACAATAAAATTTCTTCCAACAGACGTCCGGCCGCCGATTCCTCTCCTCTTCTCTTTCCTTCTACCCACTCCTAAAACTCTAAAGAAACATCATGTCCATCGATCACTCCCCTCCTCCCCCTCCTCTCCTCCCTCCCCCATCCTTCCAATCGTCCCAATTGGCTTCCGGACGGCCATGTGCAGCTCGCTCTGGTAACGCACCCGCGTCGTCGTCGCAGCATCCGCTTGGTGTCCCATTCGTATTTGACTTGCCACCAACTGCAACTAGCACCTTAGCCGCCGTTGGTTGAGACAGCCGGGCAAATCTAGTCCAATTCACGCAGACTGGCAATCGATCTCTTCGCTCGATTTCCATCCCTCCACCTCCATCTCCCCCCAATCTCATCTCTTCACTGTAGATGAACGGATAGCCCCCCACCACGCCCCCAAATCAAACCGTAGCACGACGAACGCCTAGCGTCCCGTCGTCTTGAGTTTCAACACACCTGCCCGAATCGGTTTCTGTGGCCTATCCAACTGGCTTCCGTGGCTTCGCCGCAATTCCCTATCAACACCAAGGTTCGTATATCAGAAATTTCCCTCTATATCTACACCTACCATTTGGTTTTTCAAACACCTTACAGACGGTGGTTTCTGTGCTTCACGCACCACTGTGGCTTTCATGATGATTCAAATATCAAAGATGTTAGACTTCCGAGAAAAAATCTGCGGACAAACATATATGCATGGCTTACTGATCTATTGCCTTAAAAAAAAAACACTATTCCCGTTATATCTTACATCGTTACCATTTTCTTGTATCGATAGCTAACGAGAATGCTCAAGACCACATCTAGGAACAATCGCCGAATAACACCGTCATCATGTGTGGTATTCTCGGAGTCTTGCTGGCGGATATGAACGGCTCGGCAGCCTACGAGCTGCACGAAGCTCTATATCTACTGCAACATCGTGGCCAGGTATGTCTCTCTTATTCTTCACCCACCTGTGCCCCAAGAATATGTACCAAACTAACAATATCTTCTCCAGGATGCTTGTGGTATCGCCACCTGTGCCCAGGGAGGGCGTATATTTCAATGCAAGGGAAATGGCATGGCCTCTCGTGTCTTCCAAGACGGAAGCAGAATTGCTGAACTCCCGGGGTTCATGGGGCTCGGGCACCTGAGATATCCAACTGCTGGCAGCAGTGCAAACTCTGAAGCCCAGCCGTTCTATGTCAATAGCCCTTACGGAATCTGTTTTGCTCACGTATGTTTCGCTATCTAATTCTTCTCTTCAAGACCGCTCTTACTGACGCTTTTGCCTCAGAATGGAAATCTCATCAACGCTGCCGAGCTACGAAAGTACTTGGACGAAGAGGTTCACAGACACATCAACACAGATTCTGATAGTGAGGTCATGCTCAACATCTTCGCAAGCACGCTCCAAGAGACTGGCAAGTTCCGAGTCAACGAAGAGGATCTATTCAATGCCCTCAAGGGAATTTATTCCCGCTGCAAAGGTGCATATGCTTGTACTGCCCTTCTTGCAGGTTTCGGAATAATCGGTTTCCGAGATCAGTACGGCATTAGACCTTTGGTCCTTGGTGAAAAGCAATACGCAAATGGAACATCCGACTACATGCTCGCTAGCGAAAGTGTAGCGCTAGATATCCTCGGCTACGGCAACGTCCGAGATATCCAACCGGGTGAAGCTGTCATCATTAAGAAAGGTGCAAAACCTGTGTTCAGACAAGTCTGGCCTCGGGAAGCCTATACCCCCGATATCTTCGAGTTTGTGTACTTTGCCAGACCGGACTCCGTCATCGATAGCATCTCGGTGCAAACCGCCAGGTTGAAGATGGGAGAACGCCTCGCGGAAACGGTCAAACTTATCCTTGGTGAAGAGGCCGTCAAAGCCATTGACGCCGTTATTCCCATCCCGGAGACATCAAACACTTCCGCGTCTGTGCTGGCGGACCAATTGGAACTCCCATATGTCCAAGGTTTCGTCAAGAATCGCTACGTCTTCCGTACCTTCATCATGCCAGGCCAGTCTTCGCGAACCTCTGCCGTTCGTAGGAAACTCCACGCCATGTCCACTGAATTCAAAGGACGAAACGTCCTTCTTGTGGACGACAGCATCGTTCGGGGTACTACCAGCCGTGAAATCATCCGCATGGCCCGCGAAGCAGGTGCAAAAAAAGTTTACCTGGCCAGTTGCGCGCCGCCCATCCGCAACGCTCATATCTACGGCATCGATCTCGCTGATAGAAAAGAGCTGGTGGCATTCAATAGGTCCAAGTCCGAGGTTGCCAAGGAAATCGGCGCGGATGAAGTCATCTACCAAACCCTTCCTAACCTTATCAAAGCCTGTTCGGAAATCAATCCTTCCATCAGCAGCTTCGAAGTCGGTGTTTTCAACGGTGAATATATCACAGGTTGTGACCCGGCGTACTTCAAGCACCTGGAAGACCTGCGAGGGGAGAAGAGTAAGGCGAAGCGAAAAGAAGCGGCGATGCAGGCGGTCAACGCCGGCGTAGCGACCAAAGATGATGTCGGGCTGGTGCTCGAAAACTCTGCCCCTACGGCGAACGGTCACCATGCTCCAAACGGCGTACCTGCTAAGATTCAGCAACCGAGTCCGAATGATGTTAGTTTGCATAATATTTACGAAAATGAGCGGTAGTAACGCCGATATTTGTTAATGTTTTGCAATATTTTTTTTTTGATTCTGCTGGTCGGCCCTTTCTCTTTGATCATAGACTGTATATCGTAGGGGTCTATTTTATTTTCTTCCTTTTCTATTCTTCCTTTTTACTTTTTTTCTGTTTAGAAAAGTCTTGTAGATTCAACGTTCAAATAGGTTTTCAGGCGTGTATGGTATTTTAAGGAGCTTCGTAGGATTTTTTGGAGTGATTGCAGTGAATACAAAAGTTTTTGATGATATATCTTTTGTTTCCCTCATGATTTAAAATCGGTCATCTATGTATGTCAGCAATGATATTGGTCTCTACACATACTCCGGTCCTGATATATAGTCACGCATGGCCGAATTCTAGACGAACATGGACAAATTATTTCTTCTATTTATGCAATATAGCTAGGTACAAAGCTGTAAAACTTTTCGTGAAACACGGGTGGCTTAGCCCTTTGCGGCACCAGCCTTGAAATGAAGACTATTAAGATAGATTTCGGGTCAGAATTCGCACAAATTCAATCAGAAGATCTCGCCTCGGGGGAGGGGGACTCACATATCTCCATCTTCAACGACGTATTCCTTGCCCTTTGTCTGGATCTTTCCGCGGGCTTTGACGTCGGCCTCGTTACCTATTTCCTTCAAGTCGCTATACTTGAATACTATAGCCTGAATGAAAGTCTTCTCGAAGTCTGAACAGAAAAGAAAAAGCAGATTAGTAAGAATCCCATGGAGTCTAATCAAAGAAGATAATTATAGAGCATACCTCCGTGAATGATACCAGCGGCCTGTGGGGCCTTCGTGCCGTTCCTGATAGTCCACTGCCTGACTTCATCGGCACCGCAGGTGAAGTAGCTGCCCAAGCCGAGTTCCTTCCTCATATTCACCACCAACTTTCCAAGCGCGCTCTTCGCGCCCATCTTCTTCTCTTCTTCCTCAGCCTCAGCCGGCTCCATCTTTGACAATCGTTCCTCGTACGCCACGGACAAAGGAATGATCATGTCACCGGGCGCGTTGTCCTGTACCCACTTGAACACCTTTGGCAGGTACTTGTTCTTCTGGCGGATGTAGTCCTTCTCGCTGAGGTTGACGACGTAGATGACGGGCTTAGCAGTGAGAAGTAAAAGTTGGTTGATGACCTCGACTTCCTTGCTAGTCCATTCCTTTTTCCGGACGTCCATCTTGTCGTCTTTGAGGCAGGCGAGCACCTTCTCGACGGTGGTTTGCTCTTCTTTCAGCTTCTTCATCTCGAGGGATTGACCACCGCGGCGGGTTTGCTTGACCAATGCTTCGAGGGACTTCTCAACGAATTCGATATCCTTGACGCGGAGTTCGTCAGAGATGATATCCAGGTCGCGGACCGGGTCGACATCGCCTTCGACGTGGATGATCTCGGCGTCGTCGAAGCAGCGGACGACTTGGAAGATGGCGTCGACGGCGCGGATATGTGAAAGAAAGGCGTTACCGAGACCGGCGCCGGTGGAGGCACCGCGGGTTAGGCCTGCAATGTCGTAGACTGTGAGGTGGGCTGGGACACGGGAGGCGGGTTTGTAGTGCTCGCATAGCCAGTCGTAGCGTTCGTCGGGGACGATGACACGAGCCTATATATTCGTCATTTATGGTTAGTAATGGGCACAAAGTATAAGAGACAGGAGGGTGAAATTGAGAACAAACGTACTTCTTCAGGGTCGATGGTGGCATATGGATAGTTCTGGAGTGGACTGTCAATATCCTTTCTGGTTTAATAGAACAAGTTTTTGGTGGTTTATAATACCGCTGGGTTACCCAATGGACATCTTGTGACGGCCTACTCATAACATTAGCTCATGTCTGTCTGCTAAATTTAAAGACAGCAATGAATTGAATTAAACATACCTGGAAGAGAGTCGATTTTCCAACGTTCGCGAGACCGACCTAGTTTCAATATTCTTCGTTAGCCCCTCCACCGTCGTCGACGTGGACAGAAGCAGGCGGAATGGACACTGACAATTCCACTCTTGAGATTGTTACCAGGTCGCCCCAGTGGGATCTTCTCTTCCTTGGCGGCTTTCTTTGGCGGCATCTTTCTGGACTTTGCGGCGGAGGGTCTCGTGGACGAGAATGGTCGGAGGGGTTGCAATTGTTGGAGGGAGGATCGAAGTGGGGTGTTTGCTGGAGATGCAAAAGAAGAAGCGGTTTGCCGGGTGAAGCGCACTAGCAGCCTGCTGCCGCAGCTGACGAGGGCGATGCGGAGGGGCGGTATCTTGGAGATTGGAGGGATCAAGATATCGTGTGCGGATATCTCTGCTCTCTCTCGACGCTGGCGTAGGTGTATGATTTATATCTTAATATTGCAATTGATGCTGGCAGGAAAATTTTGAGGCGAGCCCCGCCCCGAAACACTTCCCCGGAGTGCCCCAGGATTGGATGCTGCCCCCGGATTCCACGGTGCACCTTCCCCGGAGCCGCCAGGAACTGGGGCAGCTTGGCATCAGCCACCTGCGAGAGAGACCTCTCTGATCTCATCGCACCCCCATCTCTTCTCCCTCATTCATCCGTTACTCTTTTTCTCTTCTGTTCGATTGTTGTAATACCCGCCCATTCAGCCTCGTGCCGGCCCTGCATTCCCTTATTCTTCTTCTTCCTATTCGTATTTCCGAAAGATCCTTCTGTTCGTTCGCTCGCTTTGTCCAGCCGGCGTCGCTGAGACAGTTCCAAAACATCAGCCTGCTGCTGGCCCCTTCCTTCACCGCCTTCCTTTGTCCTGTCTTCTCTCTCCTTCTTCTTCTCCCCCCCGGATTTCTCAACATCGACCTCCCCACAAACTTACCCACCGAAACCTCTCGGAGATTCGTCACAATTACCTCCCAAACATCAAATAGGTCCTACCTACCGTTACACGAGACTCTGCCATGAGCCCCCCGCAGAATGACCGCCGCAACTCGGAATCCGCAACCACCCTCATCAATCGAGGTGCCTCAGAAGACGATGGCATAGCTATTACGATCAACGTCTACGACCTCCTGCCTGTACGATAACCCCACCTTTGTAACATTATTTTCCAACTCTATTAATATCCCCAACAACTAACAATTCATCTAAATTCATTAGCCCGGCAAGCTCTCAACTGTGTTTTGGACCCTTGGCGTTGGCCTCCTCCACACCGGCGTTGCCATCAACGATAGAGAATACGCATTTGGCGGCCACGATAGACGGTACCTTCCCCCAATAGCTTAATATTATAAAGAGGTTGTTTTTTTTCTTTTCTAATAAACAAATATAGAGGTGTAACCGGCGTCTACTGGATGAAACCAAAGCAAGAGCCCCCCGGCGCGACCTTCCGGATGGGCTTCGTCCACGCCCACGTCTCGCACACCCCTGAAGAAATCCACCAGATCCTCATCGATGTCTCCCAGGAATTCCAGGGCACTTCTTACAACGTCCTCACCCGCAATTGCAACCACTTCACCTCTTACCTCTGCGAGAAACTCACGGGTACACCCGCCCCAAAATGGATCAACCGCGCTGCGAGCATCGGGGTCGCTCTGCCCTGCGTCGTTCCGCAGGCGTGGGTGCGCCCGCCGGAGTGCGAGGAAGAAGATCAGTTGAATCCCGAGGATTTCGATGACGAAGGGGAAGACAGCGAGTGGGACGACCGCTTCGATGATCGGTTCGGGCTGGATGATAGTGATGCCGAGGGGGACCATAAGCCCGGAACGTCAGGGGCGACAAATGTCACGGTGAAGGATAAGAATAATAAGGAAAACCACAGGCACAATAAGGAGAAAGCCGGGAGGTCGAGAAAGTCGACCGACGAAGGAGGGATGTTATTGCCGCAGAGCGAGAGGGCGAAGCTAGATAAGACAGTGGATTAAGATATTTTTCCATCCCAGGGTTGATTTGGAAGAATTATGTGTGCGAGGGCATGGGTTATTACCCTTCTTTTTTTTTGGTCATTTGGGTGTAGGAGGATCGAGCGAGCGAGCGAGTGAGTATGTTGGACAACATCTTTTATTTCTGTCTTGTGTAAGAGGTGTACATATATATTCCTTTTCCTGCCTTTTCTTTCTTTCTTTTTAATCTTCGATGTTATGGATAGCGAGGTGTTACGGATATAGTCATTTTAGTATCACATTTTTATTTCGTTTCTCAATTTACTAGAAATATTGAAATTGGCAAATTTTCAAGTGATATAAGCTCTTAAAGTGAAGGTATCCCATTTGCTTATAGTAAGCACCCTTTTAAGAATACACCCCTCGGTGATAGTTTACAGACGAGCAATCGTTCTAACCGAAATTGATGTGCGTGCATTTCCCGTCGTTATCAACATGGACGTTCATTCTATAGACAAAGGGTTAACCAGCCAATTTCACTAAGAAAACACCTGTTGGGTCAAACACATGATACGCACCTGCTTGGTCTAAAGTCTTTGGTAACCATACTACCAGGCGGGATCACACGATGGCTTTGCGGACCCTGGGGGAGATCTTCCTTGCAAAAGTGCTGTTGTATAGTCCATTTGCGTTAGATAAATATTCCCCATTCAAAATAGCTAGCTAGAAGACGAGGTTGCGAGCATATTTATACCTCTGGATGGTCGGATGGGGAGTCAACGATCTTCTTGCCAACGAGCTTCTCCTGCCACTGCTGCTGGATTTCCTGCGATGGTGGATCCATTTTCTCAAATCGTGTAGGAATTCGGTATTTCCGGTATGATGTGTATATATAATTTAGACGATTTGTTGTGCGGTACGTATGCATATGCAGCTTTGGAGTGCGAGGGTCGACGCAAAGGTGTCGCTTTGCTACGGCCGGGGTTGTTTATATAGCACAGAAATCCCCAGATTCCGATGACGTCGGTACTACCCGAAAGATCCCAACACGGAAATTCACAGAGAACCCTTTATGCGAACGCCACTCAAATAAAGAGTATAATAATTACTTATTTAATCACTAAGTCCTTAAGTACGTATATAGAGATATACTCCATGTCCGAGGTCCGAGTGAGCTACAGTAGAGCGTAACCCTAGCTACTCAACCCCGAAATACTCTATTCTCCGTATATATATCCTCCAGGCGGCCTTCTAACCAAAGTAGACATGTGTGCATTTCCCACTATTATCAATGTGCACGTTTAGTCTATAGATTCACTTATTAGATATCTTCGTTTTTGAAACTGCGATGGAAAATAGGCTGGGTTGTCCGCTTGGTGATAGCTGGGTACGAGACCAGGCAAGTTCACCTACCGCTCTTCTATAAAGTCCGCTGTAACAGAACAGTTGGGCGGTATCACACGATTGGGATTTGGGAGAGTATCGGTATGAACGATCTATTAGCAGCACTCTACATTAGCAGAGTCGAAGGAGCTAAATTGCGCCGAGGGATTACAAATGATTTATATACCTCTGTTGCTTGAACGTCGGATGCGACACGAGGTAGGTATTCGTCAGTGGGGTCAACGATATACTTGCCGACGAGCTTCTCCTCCAACTCCTGTTGTGATCGTGATCCCATGGCTGTAAAGAAAGAGAGAAAAAATGAATCTAGTGTGTTTTAGAGTCGAGCAAATATATCGTTTAGATACACTGTAGTTGTGCAGTTGGATGCGGTTGGATGCAGAAGCTCGATTGGTCAATCAAACAGAAATAAACTACAGCTATCGCTTGCAAGGCAACTAACCACCCACACGTAAATATAATACAGATTATACAATGCAGAAATACTACAAATTTACACCTCTTCTCGAGATAGCTTATCCCTACCACGGTGCTTGATGGCCCATATCATTTCATCCGCCGCTAGATACGCAGCACCTGCGAACACGACCAGTACGGAAACCACTGATATCCCGAGCGCCGTGAAGCTGAACCACCTCGTCGCGACGCCAAAGCTAACCCACAGCGGGACGGTCCCGGCCTGCTCTGCTGCCAATTCAACCTGCAATGCGGCCAGGACGACGGATAATACAGCGAAGGAAAACAGCAGCGGGGTGATAATGTAGGAGAGCAGGGCGCCGTACTGGCCGTATATTCTGTGATAGGCACGAGAGGTAAAGGTGACGCGGCTCCAGAAGTTGAGGCGCGAGAGGCATAGTTCGCCGTAGCGGTAGCGTCTGCTGACCTGCTTGTCCTGGACGTGGTGGAAGCGGGAGAGGAAGCGCATGAGTTTCTTGAAGGCTTCGTAGTCCGGGCGCTCGCCGTTGACGACGTTCCAGCGGAGGAGTCTCTTCTCGATGGCGATGTCAAAGTCGGTTTGGGTCTTTATAAGGTAGCTCCAGGAGCGGACGAAACCCAGGGCGGCGCGGTATTCTTCGCATTGGGTGTCTATCAGATGGTGCTCCCAGAAGAGGTGGTTGAGGAGGAATTCCGGGATGGGCTTGACAAAGTAGCGGTCGTAGTGCCAGACGAGGTGGAGCTGGTGGTCCTCGGTGATGACGATTTCGTGGCCGCGGACCTTCTGGACGTGGAGGGGGAAGATTTGGCAGCCGGTCTTGGTGGAGACGAGGGAGAGGAAGCGGTAGAGCTTGTCGAGTTTTTTGGTGCAGAGTGATTTCCTGATGAGACGTTGGATTTTGGAGTCGTCTTCGAAGGGGATGAGGGGGTAGCCCGGGACGGCCAGCGGGTCCAGGTCCACGGAGAATGAGGAAGGCCCGCTCTTCTCGTTTATTGTGTCGCCGGAGAGAGAGCGGTGGACATGGCGCTCAGGCGGCTTGGGAAGAGTGTACAGCTCTTCGGAGGGCGAGAAGGGTGTCGTCATGTCGGGACGGTAATCATTGAGGTTGAAAAGATATATGTACACTTTTTGTATGCGCACGGCGAAGCATTCTGCCGGATCAGCCGGAGGGGCATATCTTTATATATTTATATTCCTTCCCCATTGACCCGCGAGCCTCCTGTTTCAAGGCCGAGGATACCGCGACCTCTCCAGACGGGAGGCCGTATTATGAACCATGCATGGTCGCTGTGGTGAGAGCGGCCTGCGGCTGAAGGGTCAAAGCCTCGTTTGCGCGGGATTGATTGACCGATAGCTCGAGCTCGAATGTTACCCCCGGCTGCAGTATGCACGCCAGAGACCGTTGCTGCTGGGCTGGGCCGGCTGATCTGCTACCGCAAGCTCACTAGTACGTTAGCATTAACATATTGTAATAATAAAATGTATCGAATGCGACGGGGTTAGCACCTGCTGGATCTGATCTTGGTCGCTTCGGCTACTCGCCCGGGATGGGAACGTTACGTCGTCCGGAGCGAGAGCGAGCCAGGCCGCAACGGGAATCTCCTTCACCGGACGCCAGGTACATGCGCCCTCCAACCTCACCCCAACACACGAGACAGGAGACAAGACCCCCACCGCCAGACCGAAGAGTGAAAACTGAAAGACTGTCGAGGAGACCGAGCAGAGGAAGAGATATTGATATTGATATCGGTTTTGGTATTGATATTATTGGTGGATAGGAGGTCGTGCCCATCTCTCGGTTTCGTTGTGCACATGCCCTGCGAATGCAGCCACGCAATTTAGCGAGCACATCCCATCTCGAAATCACCCCTCCTCCTCCTCCTCCTTCTCTCCTCTACCGTCCTCGACACCCCCATCGTCCTCCAGACCCCACCCTCACTCGCTCACTCGACAACCCGGTCTTCCCCCCCCTGGAATCCTTATGAATGCCGCTGAATCCATTCCTCCGTGCCTTCTTCCGAAGCACGATCCCCGCCCAGTGCTCCCCGCTAACCGACTACATCCTCCTCGTCCCCACGACCGATGTCCTCCTGCACTCGCGCGATCGTGAATCCACCCAGCCCTTCACCGACCTGGTCCAGTCCGAGGAGTTCCTCGGCAGCCACGTCCTCCGCGCCCCCAAAGATGAGATCACCGGCACCACCGTTGCCGCTGCCAGGGAGAACAGAGGCAAGGCCAGGCAGTACAGCACTTTCAACGGCCGGACCGTGATCATCAAAGACACTTGGGTCTACACCAACAAAGGTACCCTCCCCAATTGAACACCACCCACATTCTACATGGATACATATAAAGAGCTAACCGCCTTGCGCACCAGGCTTTCGGACCCTCAATCAAGCCCAGCTCCAAAATGACGTCCTCTACTGGCCAAACTCGATCGAAACCCAGCCATGGCTCATCTACTACATCACCCGCCCCTTGGTGGGAACGCTGGAGCACGTCCCGCTGACGATAAAACCCAAGCTCGAAAACGCTCCCTTGGAATCTTCGAGCTCCATGATGCCAAAGAGGAAGGAAATCAAAAACTTCGAAGACCTGCTGGGAACCTTCCCCATGATAGCTAGGCAGCTCCAACCCGGCCTCAAAACTCTCTTTCAGGAACTCGAAAAATCCATTCCCGAGCTAGTGGGCAACGGCGGTGCCAGCAGCGCGGGTACCTCCACTCCAAAAGCAAGCGCAACAACCGATGGGGGCACCACTCCAACGACAAACTCGAAATCCCCATCCAAGCCCGTCGGCTGGGACATCCAGGCCTCTGTGGACGAAGCAACCATGCGCACAACCATCGAAACTGCAATCATGGCCGCCATCGAGCTCTTCCAACGAGTCGACCAATCCCAACTCCAGCTCCTCGCAAACACCACCGACCTCACCGGCTCCAGCATCGAACACCTCATAGAACGCTACATCTGCGAACAGCTCCACGACGCCTATATCTTCCCACGCCTCTTGGCCCTCAAGAAGGACGAAAACGATATCCTTGACGAAAAAATCAAAGAAATGGAATTCATCGACATTGCACAAGTTGGCATCTCCGTCCCGGACCACGAAACCCGTCATAACCTCGCGAGCAGAGTCGTCCGCGCTACCGAAAAGTTCGAGCGCATGTCCGATGCCAAATCACCCCAAGAAATGTTGGATATCCTGCTCGAGACGGCGCAGGCGCTAACTCAGAGCGAAGAGGAAGCTAGGAAACTGAAGGAACAGATCCAATCGCCCATCACACCAGCCCGGACACCCCTTCTAGACACCGACACCTCGGAGAAACTTAACGATGACGAAACAACGAATCCCGTACTTACTATGAACGCCGACATGTTGGTTTCGTTGTTGCTCATTGTGGTGATCAGAGCCAAAGTCAAGGGGTTGCAAAGCTCCCTTACCTATATGAGGAATTTTGTGTTCATCGATGAGGTCGAGGTTGGCGAGCGAGGGTACGTCTTGAGTACACTTGAAGGTGTCTTGTTTCACATCACTATGGATAGCGAACATATGGGTAAAGCGGGCAAGAGGAACGGAAGACTATGGGACCGAATTCGGAAAGGGAATGTGAACGGTGTCCGAGATCTACTGGAGAGGAAGGAGGATATCTCAGAACTCGATAACGGAGCGCTTAGTCCGGTCAACGATGTTCCGGACGTAAGGTTCGTCGGGTTTGATGATGAGGCCGGTGCGGAAAAGCGACGGAAGAGAGCAGAGGAGAAGAGACAAGAGGGGCTGGTGAGGAATGGAGGCCTTAAAGTCATCGAGTCAGAGATCAATGGGGTTTCATTGAGCCCAAATATGGATGCCTCGGATACTACACTATTACCTGAGATTTTTGCCAAAATCGAGAGCCCGAGAGATAAACTTCCTGAACTGATACCGGAACTAGAAATGCCGGAGAACGAAGATGACGATGGCACCGAGCAGAGAGACTTAAAGGTTGACGAGAAGGAAATGGACGGCGGGAGCTCCAGTTCTGAGCTTTCTAACGGTCATCCTATTCCACCCGAAGTCGTTGCGACTGTAGTGGAAACATTGCAGGAAACCACGGCACAAGAGACTAGCGAGCCACCGCAGCCTATTGAAATTCTAGCTGATGAAGTAATTACAGAACCAGTGACAATGACCGATCTTCAGAAGCATACTTCTGAAGAATCCGGAGAAGTTGACGCAAATGGAAACCAGATGGATGGCGGCGACGTTGAGGCACATGAAGTCGAAGGAACTCGGAGCCCCAAAGAAAATAGTGTTGAAGACCGTAACGCTCAAGGAGATACCACTGATGGCCAAGTTGATGGGGAAGATGATGACATCGAGCTTGAAACCGAGCTTGAAACCGAGCTTGAAACCGAACTTGAGATCGAAAGAGAAACCGACACCGAAGCCGGAACCCAGGCCAATTCCAACTCTATTGTTTCAACAGAAACCGGAGAGTCAACAATAGTCCCATCGGTCGACGAAGATCCAGAATACCAGGAACACTTAAAGTCCAAAGCAAATGGGAAAACTAAATTCAATCCGGAGGTCATATTTGACGGTATTTCAGTACGACCGCACCGCAAACTCACCCGTTCGATATCTGTGAGAAGCGACCTATCGCGCCACAGCTGGGCTTCATCGTCTTTCCACTCTCTCGAACATTTGTCACATTCCGCTCTATCTCTATCGGAAGACCTCATGTCGGTGGATGTCCTATCAAAAACGCAGAATCTGCGAGGCGAATCCTTAGTCATGATGGCGGTCAATACTCAACAACAGGACGTCTTGGAGTATCTAATCGATGAATCGACATATTTTTCATTATCTTGGTTACTTCAAGATCGAACTCATGAAGGGACGACATTATTATCTGCGGCTATCCAAGGAGAAAACTACGATATAGTTCGAGTAATAATGGAAGAGGTTATGAAAGCGTCAGATGAGGATGTATTGCAATATATGAAGGCCGTTGATTCAAACGGCCGAACGGCCGGTCACTATGCTTTCAAGTATGAGAAGCCCCCTTCCGTTCCAAGAAGCGTAGATACTGACTTTAATACAGTCAACCAACCTTTTTACGCCATTTCGGCAGATTAATACAGTGGACTCTCAAAGACAAGAACGGCCAGACACCATTGTTCGCTCTCTGTCGGTCCTACGACCACCCCAGCTACAAAGAAATGGTTATTTTAGGGATCCGTGCAGCGGAAGCAGCCCAGACTGATGGCGAGCGGTTACATCTCGACGACCACGTTGACAGGAAAGGAAATAACCTCTTGCACATCATCCACGATCAACACATTCTCAAGATGCTGTTAAGGAGGGATTCAGACGTCAACGCCGTGAACGAGAAGAACTTGAGCCCTCTGATGCTAGCTAGTAAATACGGCAGAGTGGACAATGTCAGAACGCTGTTTAGTGACAGGCGTGTCGATATCTACGCTAGAGAATCGAGAGGTCTAACAGCGGTGGAGTTGGCGAAGGATGATGACGTTAGAAATAAATTTGACGGTTTGTACCACCAGCTGCCACGATAAGACATCAAACATGCTAATCTCTGTTTAGATATGGTCATGTTCTCATACCCACCCCAGGCCGATGGCAGAATAACCGCAGTAGTTCGTGGTATCTTTGTGGAGGACGCAACGGTACGATTAGTCCTAAAGAGCGGCATGCCATCCTCGGATATGAAATACACTATCACCACCTGTCGAAGATTATTATCGGACTTCGAATTCCTCGCCTACTGGCTATCATATGAGCACCCGGCATCCTGGCTACCCGCCTTACATGTCAGCAGGAGTCCCTTCCAGCTTCCCTCAAAACCATCCCGGGCGGTACTCAGAGACATACAAACGCAACTAGATAGTTTCCTACGAACGTTGCTATCACACAGCACTTTTGCAACCCATGAACTGCTGTGGGAGTTTTTCCTGATGCCAGACATGCAGCCGGACAGTATGATGGAGCGGTCGAAGCGGAAATCTGAGATTCGCGGTGAAATGGTACAAGAAGACTTCGAGCCCCTCCAGAACACCAAGGACATTGAGATCTTTATGGCGCACGCCCGAGATACTGTTCGTGCGATAATGGTGCATACGAAGATAGTATTCCGGCGGACGAACCAGATGCTCCAGAATTCAAGGGATTTCGGTGAGGCGATGACGCAGGCTAGGAAACAGCTGAATGCATGCGAGTTTATGGAGGGCAGTCAGCACGTGCGCGGGCTGTGGAAGGCGGCGATAGCTATGACACCGAACGATTCGAATCCATATGTGCATTTTTTGGAAGACTTTAGGAGTATCAATCAGAGCTTGCAAGGAATGATGACCGCCCTCGAGAGACCGAGAAAGATCGTGGCGGAGATCAACATGCTACAGCGGGAGGTTGAGAAGCATATGGTCTCGCTGAGGAGATCGGACAGGTGGCCTTTGGGGCTGATGGATGAGACGAGGGCGAAGATTCACCAGGGCGCGGCAGATAATATCAGGTCGACCAAGACGAGGCAAGAGGCCTTGAGTCGAGAGCTACGGTACAGCCAGTCAGTGGCAGCGGTAGAACTGGCGAGTTTCCATGAGATGCATGGTAAATTCGCTAGGAATGCGGTGAGAAAGTTGGCGAGGAACCAGGTTCTTGTTGAGAAGGAACGGCTGGAGGGGTTGAAGAGGGCCTTGAGGGTTGTGAGAAGTACATAGTGGGAAGGGAATGTGGGGGCTGTGGATGTGTGCGGAGCAAGTGCTTTCTCCAAGTTAGAGGGGGTCACTGGCGTTTCAGAAGATTCAGGTGTACGAGAAAGAGATGGAGTTAGCATTAGACGGCGTCCCATTGGCGTTTTTTTTTTTGTTTCTTTTCTTTCCTTGTCATCCCTCCTCCTCCTCCCTTTCATCCATACTTGTTTTCTCATGTTCATTTTACTTTTTCTTCTTCCACTTTTTGGATGGCAGATTTGGCGATTGAGCTTAGCCCATTTTGATGGTTTGCGGTACGTATGATTCATAATATACCTCTTCTTCGATTCTTGTTTTATTCTTCTGCATATTGTAAATATCACATCAATATGCACGTGGTCCTTGCAGAAGGTCTACTTGATACGTGGATTTATCTGCCCCCAGACAATATACCACTCTTACTATTACGCCAAAGCCAATCAGTTATCATTGTTCGCTTACCGGAAAGCTTTACGATCCGGGTCTGTCCATCTCGACCAGGACGGCGCGCACAGGCGAACTCTATGTCGACACTGGTCTCGGATACCCATTGGCCAGAGCTTTGAAACAAAAAACTGACAAGCGAGCAGCTGAGGTTAGTGTCAACTTGAATTGTTTCCGACCTCCGCGCTATAATTACGATAATGCAACTGTGGAGCTGCGCACGGGAGGCAATCATAATATCAAATGCAGCTCTGAGTCATCAACAGCGAGGGCAGCGCACTTTCCAACATGGATACAGCCCACCGGACCCAATCAATCTTAAGAACAAGCTGTTCTTTCAGGCCGTTGGAAACAGACAGGAATGCAGAGACCGGACTCTCGTCCGCTCATGCATAATCGGGCCTGATTATAATGCCCGGTGTCTCCCTGCAAAAGCGTCTTCTATCACGCACACCGTATCCATCGCCCAAAAACAACGAGCGGAATGTTGGAGTCGGAGTCACCTACTTGAGCATATTTTTGTTATACGATATATTCTTTTTATTATTTTTTTGTTTACATTCGGAATGTATATATTGTAAACAGAGTATATATATATACATGATGATGATATGTTCTTTGTCTTCGCATCCTTCTACACTCGACACATAGTCCCCCCGCCAGAGAACCGACCCGCAGCCGATCCTGCTAACCGTTCGTTCCGAACCGCGAGATCAAGGTCACCATCGCTTAGCCGTAAGTTTCTCGAACATCGAAGAATCCATGTCGCCTGACCCTTTGCGCAGAATGTCAAAAATTGTATATATTTCTCATTCATTTTCTAAAAACTTGTTTCATGAATTCAGCTAACGCACGGCTAAATTCTCCATAGCATCCGCCTCCGCATTATCTCCATCTTCCTCGGCTTCAACTTCGACTCGAGAAAGAATGGGTTACACGCACTACTGGCGCGGGCCCCTCCACCACGCAGACCAACTGCTCCCAGATATCCGCAAACTCTTCGCCGTCACCTCCTGCGCCATCGCGGGTCCCTATGGCAAAGATGAGCCCATAGCCACAGGCGACACCGTTGCATTCAACGGTGCCGGCGAGGATTCCTACGAATCCGTGGTGTTGACCTTTGGCGAGGATATTCCCTTCGGTTTCTGCAAGACGCAGTACAAACCGTACGACCAGGTCGTTGGCGCGGTCCTGCTCAGGTGTGCGTTTTACAATCCGGGGTTTGATGTTTCGAGCGACGGCGCGTGGGAGGATTGGAAAGCCGCGAGAGAGCTGTATCAGACGGCTTTCGGGGTGGACGCGCAGAAGCCGGAGGGGCTTGCGAAGTAGTAATGCTCTTTTCCCCTTTCCTATCTGCGCGCAAGTGTCAATCGTTGGATAAGGCTAGGCCGGGCCGGGGTGGTGAACGTAGACGAAGCATCATTTATCAGCCATTGGTTTTGCTTATAGTAGTTGTATTCACATTAGTAGACCAAGTTCATCGATGCTTTTCACTTGTCAAACGCTGCTCAAGGAGTAGCCGATGGTCAGTTTGAATTAAAGATAATAAAACACTTTCATTTCACTATTTTTCTAAAATTTGAAAGGAGGATCAAATAAAATAAATAAGGAAGCTTTGACGATAAAGAGACACCGTAATAAAAGGGATAATAACTAAGAACTTAAAAAGTATATGTATTCTGGGGTGTAAGTTTGTACAGGGAAAGAATCATATAAAGAGGGAAGGGAGAGGCTAAATCAAATGTCCAAAATAGCAAGGATCATAAGACAGGCCAGACGCCTCCATTTTTAAATAAAGACAAACGGATTTGACATAAGTCAGAATGAAAATAGAAGAAACGAAACGAAAAAATATCAAGCAGGGCAAAATATTGACAGCTACACATACACCAGTATTATCTCATCCCGGTGACGCTGTTGAAATAAAAGAATAAAAAGAAATAACAAAAAAGGGGGGGTACTATGCAATGTGGGGGAAAAATTACCAAAGGCACACGTTTGAAACCATATGAGATAGGAAAAAACAAGGAATAGCAACCCATCTCCTCTATAGTACCAGTAAAAGCAACAGCGGGCGCGCAAAAAGCAGACGAATAATTACGGGAAAGTCGTTCATTCATTCCTGTAGAGAGGTAGAGAGAAAGAAGAATGGATGTAAGAAACGGTGTATAGTGGTAGAAAATAATACTGGAAAGGAGAGGAAAGAAAAAGAAGAAAGAAAAAATCAAACCTGAACCCCGATTTAATGAATGGTTGGAACCATTGTACTCACGGCGAGAAAGAGGGAGATAGGAAATTGAGGAGAAAGCAAGAGACAAAGAGGAAAATATGTTCTAAGAGGAGATAGCAGTCTGGCAGTTTTGTGTTTTTCCCAAATTAAATATCCTAATTCGCCATTGAATGCAAGTATACTGTAAGCATCGTTACATGGAACGGAGCCCATGCTACGAGACCTTGAAAAATAGTAAAAATTATCGCATCTCGAAAAGTGCCGTTCAAACCAAAGCGGACTTGGTTTGGTTCGCATCTTTCCTCTGGAAGAGAGCAAGGGCCCTGGAGCATATCCGTCGGAAGACACAGGTTGTCTCTCCAGACGGTGTTCGAGCCATACCCTCGATAAAGCTCTTGGTATCATCCAAATTCGTCGACTTCTTGCGTTTCTCTTCCGGATCGGGGTAGGTATCGTTCCGGTCGTCCTTCAAAGCTGCCTGGAGGTGGCGAATTAACGCAATTGAGTAGATGATATCTCGGTTGTCGAGACTTCTCTCTAGATACGGTTTGCAGGCTTCTAGAATGTCTCTAGCGATTGGGGAGCCAACATCGGAGAGTTTGAGAAACATCTTGATTGCACCCCAGAATCTAGCCGAACGAACGTCAGGCGATTCTTCCTCTGGATTCAAATCGGCCAGGGAAAAGCTCGACGAATCGTCGTCTTCTTCCAAGCGTTTGTTCATCACCAGTGTCTCGATGATTCTCACACGATCCAGAGTCTCTGAGATGTTCTCCGTTCTGGAAGACTGGGGCCCGATGGCGGAATCACTCTTCCTGCCAAGTCCGTAAAGCAGATCCATAACAGTATACAAAATGAGAGCCGCCTTTCCAGGTGGGAGGTGGTCCATTCCGGTATCTGAGTCCGATGGCGCATCTCCAGAATTGAGTCTATCGAACACCAGCCCAAGGAAGTTAACAAGGTCCGTATTCAATGACATGATCGAGATGCATTCATCCGAAAACCAGCCAGTTTCGAACAGTTGGTCAAGAGCTGGCGCATATTTGCTGCTGTAGAGGGACTTGACTCCCTCATTTCCGGGAATATAGGCATTTTCGCTCGGGGGTGGAGTTGGGGGCGGCGGGGCAGCTCCGACGATGAGATCATCGATTTTTATACGTTTGGCCGGGTTCCCTGTGGAAAGATCGTCTCTGAAGTTAGGGTATCCAGAGGCTCCAGGAGTCGATGACCTCGGAATTGGAGTGCCCGACGTTCGGGGAGTATCAGAAACCGAGGGGAACGGGCTCCCTCGGTCATAGGTTCGCTTCAAATCTCCCCGAAAACCATTCGAGTCTGTCAGCATCCGCTCTCCGATCCTGGGGCTGAGGCTTGGTGGAGGAAGCGTTGCACTCTCCAAAGCAGGATCGATTGCCGAATATGGATCATACTCGTACTGAGAGCGGGGGGAACTGCCGTTGGTGGAGAGGGTGTGGCTGCTTGTCATGTACCCCATTGGGACCGATGTCGGCATGTGGTGGTGTTGCATGGGCGGTATCGGTGGCATTGCCATCGACATTTGCATCTGATGCGGGTGTGAATGTGGCATCGGAAGGGAGGGACCGGGCGAGTGGGGGTGGCCATAATTTGCTGGTGCGAGACTCGGTGGGGTGTTTGAAGGAGCAGGCTGAATAGGTGGAGGTCCCTGGGGTGCCTGTTTGAATATCGGATCGTAGCCCAGGCATTCGCGTTTGGATTTAGCGCAGTTTTTGCAGGTTGGGTGAGCCTCATCGCACTAACGAGAGTACAAAGGTTAGCATATTCGCGTTCCAAATTCAAATTGCAAAGTTACATTATTTATTTTTCGTAGGTGAGGAAGAGGGGGAAAAAAGAAAAGAAAGAGGAAAATTATTTAGCGAGTTGCTCAGGTGAAAGCCTTATGTACCTTGATTCTTCGCTTCCGACAGGTCAAGCAACCCGTCTTTGTGCGTCTCTTGATTTCCTTCTTGTGTCTTCCACCGGACATGATGCGCTCAGAAGGCTGCATGACCGAAGGCAAAGGGTATCTCATGTTGGGCTGGTGAGGTGAGTTTCCGAGGTGGGGAGGGCCACCGGCCATTGAATAGTAGCCTTGCATGCCGGGCAACGATGGCGAGGGTGCTGGCAAAGGAGATCCTACTTGCAGAGGTTGCGGGACGGGCGATGAGGTCGGCGGTGGCGCGAGTCGGATAGGCGGGAGGGAGAAGGACGAGGATCCAACACCTGGTAAAGTGGCAGACGAGTATGTTGGTGAATCTCTGGCTGATCCCGGCTGTGGAGGATATGATGAGTAGGATGACATGGAGGGGGATGGGTAGGAACCAGGAGACGGGTAGGAGGTTATGTTCTGCCTGTTCTGAAGGGGCGGCTGGGCATAAGAGAAAGTAGGGGAGGGAGTCGAGTGCGGCGAAGGCCTGTGTTCGAGATGTTGGAGATGGGGAGAGGAAATATGCGGCTGGTACCGAGAGGAACCATGCACGCTGGTTGGCCGGCTGTCAGGATGGGTGCTGTTGTACTCAACCATGATCATACCTGAGGCCGGGAATTACAACGGCGGGCGATAGAGTGGGAGGGGCAGGCGTCCGGTCGACTCGAGACTTGGCTCGAAGGGAAGGAGAGACGGAAGGAAGAGAAAGGAAGAAGAAAAATAAATTATATGGCAATAAACTTTCGTTTTTGTCGTTCCGCAGGAAATTTCGGAGAGTCGAAGGGGTTTCCGTGCTTTTTTAATTGTGCTTAAAGAGAGAAAATGTCAGTCGCAACGTATCCCTTTTAATTTTTGCAGTTAATTTTTGTTTTCGAGGTTGTTCGCCCCCGCTATGTTTCGGCCGGATCCTAAGGAAATTGATTGGGGGGAGAGAAAAGAGAAGGGAAGGGCGGTGTGAGAATCGGGAAAGCTAATGTAATGTACTAATGTACCAGTCATGTACGTTGGTTTCTGCTAGCAGCGTAGCGTAGTCCTGTGGGCACATGTATGTATGTACTTATGTAGCCTGTAGCCTGTAGCCTGTAGCATGTATGTGTGCGCAGGTGGGCAGTGGTGTGAGGGTGCAGAACAAAAATAATAATAATAATAATAAATGCCAAATATGCAGGCGAGGCGAGGCGAGGTGAGGTGGGCGGGTGCGATGGGGGAAATATGATGTAAAAGGGTTAACAGGCGGAGAAAGAGAAAAGTAATAGATTTTACAAAGTTTGAAGCAGATGCAGGTGCTTGCAAGGCGCCCAGCCGGCCACTCGGGGTCCCTCGGATTCCTGACAAACAGCAACTGGGGCAGGCAAACCACCAGAGACGGAGTCTGACTTACTTGGCCTGGGATGACAGCCACCCCCAAAGAAACGTAGGAGAGGGGGGTCAGGCGTTCAGGGAATAGGAGTGGAACGATTCGATAAGGAGAAGGGGTAGGAGAGAACGAGAGAGGGAGAAAGCGAGAAGGAATGAGACGATATAATGAAGCTGGTGATAATGCACCTCGAAAGGTGGAACCAAGCGAAGGGATGATGAGACTTCTCGCTTCCCTGGTTCAAGGTTTGCCTTGCCGAAATGTTGGTTTCGAACAATTTTAAGTGGGAAAGTGCCCGAGTCCAGAATGAACGGGTCGGCTAAAGCGTCAAGGAGGAAGATCGAGCGCCCACGTTTAACATATGTAAATATATGTACGCATGTACGTATGACGACGGTCTCCCTTTTGCTTTTGGGGGGTCGGTTTTTTTTTCTTCTTAGAGGGCAAAATAAGAAGAGAAAAAAAGGGAAGAAAAGCAAGAGAAAAGAAGAAAAGATACTGGCTGACAAACGGGTCCATATGAGGGGAAACAGAAGAAAGAAAAGTTTTCCTGTATTCTTTCTCCCCAAAATGAATTTCTCTTTCAAGTTTTTCGCCCTATTCTTTGAGCGGGCATGAGAAGGAATGCAGCGTCGCACTCGCCCTTGTTCAAAATGTGTGCGGAGAACTCACAAAGAAAGAGGGAGAAATGGCCCAGTGAGGAAAAAAGAAAAGAAAAATGTGATGGAAGGAAAGTAGCGAGATTACTTACGCACATGCAACTAACTCACGGCGAAGGCGTGATGCGAGGACTGGAGGCGGTGAAATGTCTTCGGGTCTATGGTGGGTGTTTCGACAATTTTCCCGCTGGGCCGGACCCAAAAATAAAGAAATGCGAAATTTTGGGGGAAAATCGGCTACGGCCAGATAACCGGGCGACCAGATCTATTTATGACTTGTCGTAAGCCGTAAGTAATCCCGAAAGAAATTTTGTCGAGGAAACGAGCACGACAGGCACGCACGCACGAAAGAACGACAGGGCAACGGACAGGCGAGAGGTGGCACGTAACCGAGCTCCCTGCTCACTGGTTCGCTCGTCCCTTTTCTGTTTCGCTTGAGTGGGTGGTGACCTGAACCTGACCTTTCGGTTGGACAGACGGACTTGGCTTCTTTCGCCTTAGCCGGAAAGAAGTCTTCTGGAAGACCACACAGAACACCAGGGCGAAGGGAAGAAAAAAGAATAAAAAAGTTGAGGGCTGTGAAAGGCGTGTACTAAGCAAAAATGGGTAACTCACACACACTTCGTATTTTGTATTTTTTTGCTATGAATTTTTTCGTGAGGGCTCTGTTCGGAATCTCGAGCCTTGCAGATGCTGTATTTTTCTGTTGTTCCCAAGTTGGCGGAAGTCCTTTCAAAGTTTTCGGCCTCTCTCCACTCCTGTTGAGCTGGATAGTCTGCGTAGAATTATTCTCTCGTAAGTGTGAGACAGAGTGGTGCCAGCAGCGTTTTTATTTTGAAAAAAATAAAAATAAAATAAATAAAAACCCGAAAGGTAAAGGCCTTTCTAACAAGGTTTGTGAGAGAAAGAAAAATTACTAGGCGCAGTGAACTAGTCAGGTTAGCATGCGAGGAACCCCGAGTTTAAACAAGGAATCTAATCCTCCAATTGCGCAAAGGAAAATCCAAAATTATCTGGCGGGAAGAAAGGCAGCCATTAAGAATCAACAAAAAAAAAAGAAGTGCGAAACCCAAGTAGCCGGGGTCCACGATAGCAAGGACTGTCCCTTTGGTAACGTCGGCGTACTGTTGTATGTACCAAGTCCGTCCGCATGTGCTGCTCGCTGATGATCCGTCCCAGCTGCGAGAGAGGGGTACATGTAGCGTGGTAGGTAGGCGATGGTGGCAACAATCGGACGCTAACCCTGCATTCCCACAGAAAATTCAACATGATCTCGTAGTTTTTTCTTTTTCCGGAATAGGTAGAAATCAAAAGAAAAGAAAAGAAAAAAACGAAATGGGCCTCAGGAATCAGTTTACAAAATAGAACAACGTCTCCGCGCTAGTCATCGTGCCATTTAACTCTTTTGGTTCCTGAGGTCACCGAAGAAAAATGTAAATGAAATAGCGGGAAATAAAACGAGGTTGGCCAAACCAAGGACATTGACGGCATAGCCTAGAGTGGCTTAATGTAGAAGGAAATGCGAAAGTCGAAATCCAATGGCAAAGCGAGGCTTCCCATAAAAGCCCACTACAAATTCGTGGCTGTCAGAAGAGAAAACTCGAAACCTTCCGACCAGCAATGGCCGGCGCCGAGGTGCCCAAGTACGACCCCCAACCCTAGCGGAGAGTTAAATTTCCTTGGGCTTCTTCTGGACACCTTTTGCAGACACCAAACCACTTGTCTAGCTCGATGCTAAGTAGACAGGCTTGTAGGGTAAATATCGAAATGGGGAATTCCGTGCGATTCTATAGAATCGTACAAGCTCACCCGCCCAGTTCCTCTCGTTAATCTGGAAATCCTAAAGTCGCTTCGACCAGATGTTTTGCTGTGCTTTCTGGTAAGGTCGGATTCAGTGCGCTTGGAGCCGAACTCCTACGCGAGAAGAAACGTCATTCTGTCTGATCCCCGGGAAAAAGACCCAAATCTCGTCTATTGCCCCTGTTGAAGCGTGGCAGCGGACGGGCAGTTGCACATTATGCGTGTGGTCACTCACTCCTGCTGTTCCTGTCCTGGAATTGAGCCATGGCGCCCCACCCTCCGTTATTCCTTTTCCACCGCTGGCACCTTGGTGCATGCAGGATTCGGAACGACTAGGCGATTGAGCTGAAGGTACCAGGTTGGTGTGCACCAGATCTCCGAACCGAAAGGCTACCTCCGTTCTCTTACCCCTGCAAAGGGTTTCATTCGAACCAAAGAAAGAAGCTGAAAACATGATCCGAGAAATCTGACAGTAAAATAATAGTGACTTACCGAGGCTCACTGTTGGAACTGTTTCCCTTTGAAACCAGAAACTGACGCGCTTAGAAACGGTACTCCTTTTGATGAGGGTTAGAGGCGTGCAGCGATTCAGAGAGGGTGTGGAGGTTGGAGGTGGGCAAAAGTTGTCGCTGTTGTTGTTTGGGGGTGGAATGCGATCTCCAGGTTTGGGTTTGGTGTTGTTGGGAATATCTGCTGCTAATATGTCAGCACCCGACAAAGGCACTAACTAACCAGTAAAGGCCGTATGTTGGTGGACGCCGAAGAATCGCGAAAAGGATGGGCAATAAGATGAAACGTGTAGCAAGATATATGATATCGAGGAAAGAGTTTTGAAAGAGCTTTGGAGGCTGGGAAGTAAAGATACAATGAAAAAGCGAAAGAGTATCTCTTTCCCAGGCTTGCGGAACAATAAGTAACCAGAGCACACGTTGGCTCGAAACGAGGCTGTAACTCGACAAGGCCAATATTCGATTTATACTTTCTTTCCGAAATACGTTAATCGATTCCGATGATAGGCCAACGTATGCAATGTCTCCATTCGTTACCCTTCTTCCCGAGTGGGGAACCAGCCTTATAACCATGGAAGACGGGGGGCGGCGTTTTTGGTGCGATGGAAGTCCAGTAACAGACTTCTAGAAAGCTGCTCACCGCAGCCTTTCGGAAACGGAAGATAGCAAACAGATTGTGACATCTGCTAGTATAACTCAAAGGAGTGAGGTAAGAAAATTCCTAGCGTGTTCGAGCAATATCATGAACCCAGCGACAAGACGATCGCTGAGCGAACAAACGCACGAGCGCGAGCTCTGGGATACGTAAGACCCCAACAGCAGATTGCTACGGGCAGCTGCAGAAGGGGGACATATGCTTGGAAATGCAAGAACAACTATTCGATAACAGGGGTATAATGGTATATTTTGTAAAACATTCGATCTTAACTTACCTGGTAGGGATTTTATTCGTGTCCACGAGGTTTAGTGCAGTCTATTGATAATTTGAGTCTTTTCTGTGTAACACCGGAGGCACAGTCGATGTTTGCTCTAGGAACTGCCAGCTGTTGAGATTCGCACAAGATCCTTCTTATTGATGGAGGTTTTAGATTCGGTGTTCGTAGTCGGCTCGATTCTCAGTCGACTTGGAGAGATTGCGAATGGAAAGGCGTCTGCTTTAATCTATTGTGGAAACAGTTTGAAAGTGTTTAATAGTAGACAATGTCGTACCGTGAAAACAGTTGTGGGGAATTCGAAAGTAGACGCTGTCTCAACAATAGAAACTATTGAGAGTACTAGTCGCTGCCAAATAGTTCCTGTGTGGATATTGTGTCAAGATCGACTTGGCTAGCAAGAGTGTCGATTGCTGTCCTCTAGGGCTTTTTTATCGTACCCCAACGTTAGATTTCGACCCGAAAGTGTAAAGATAGCCAAACTATACAGGTCCAATGGAATCATTCAATCAACAGCGGGCATAAGGGATTTTTGATTATGACAAATACTGACAATAATAGATAAATAGAACTGAAGAGTTAAAATGGAGATATCGAGGGAGTGTGTAATGCGAAGGAGTGGGAGCGAAGGAGAAGAAAAAGCCTAGAAGAGAATCCTCCACATAGCAATTGGGGGGTTCGAGGCAAATGCGGGACACCGGAAAAATAGCTTGCTCTTCTAATTCGCTATAGTACGGGACTGATGCTGTCAACAATTATGGCGGTCTGTCAAGCCCTTGCTAGGCGTTGGAATCCCGCAAACTAGGGTTCTAGCGTCAAAATGCCGGGGAATTGATGAGAGGGCAGGTTATGAAGCCGAACGATATATGCGGCTGCGTCTTATTGGGTTTCGTTAAACTGGGGTAGTTTAGATGTTCAATATGTCGCCAAAGATATTGTCGGGTTGACTCTCAACTTTCCTCCGTAAAAAAGGTAAAGAGAGAATGTAAAAGAAACAAGCTCGCAAGGTAAGAAGACCAGTGCTGATATCCGTTTCTTCACTCCAATTCCCGAGAGATGTACAAGAAAGGCGATTGAACTTCTGTACGGTTGTGGGGAGTGAAAGCGAGATGATAAGCCAGTAAGTCAACCCTTACCCAGCTAGACATGCAAACTAGAGTGGTGCCTATCGAGTCGCTACACCCAGCTCAATGCAGGAACAGGAAGGGTTTCGCGGGGCTATACTCGAACGAGATCGGACCGAAATAATCATTGGCTCGCGCGAGAAGTGATTGACTTACCTCTTCGCCTAACTAAGACAGTGCTTTCTTCCTCGTGGAGACCTCGAGTGTGAATAGCTTTTTTTTATATATCTGGAATTCTAAAGAGGCAAGTCGCGAAGTTTTTGGGAAGTTGAGGTGTTGCAAATTGGATTAAATTAGGTCGGATGGATTCAGCCAGTGCTCAGTCGCTGGGAGCCACATCCATGCATGCAGCGATACCAAGCGTAAATCGTTCGTGCGGTTGCCAATTAACCTTGGGACGGGAACAACTACGGTGGATCCACTAAGAAGTCCTGAGGGTGGTTACTAGGACTCGTGCGATACGATATGATGCGCTGGAACCTCGTATTGGAATTTTCTGGAGACTTAACTAAACGAGCACTAGCTAGTAAACGGAACGTCGAAGCGTAACTTTGGTAGCAACTTAAGCCCGCGGAAGAACCAATAAGTGGATACAATTTTTTGAATACTCGGGTACAAAATATATTTTGCTTTACTGGCTTTTGAATGGAAATTCTAACAGGTGATAACCATCAGGAAATCAAGAGGGTGGCATGAGGTCCCCTCCCGACCAGCATTGTGGTTGCAATCTCAACAGCAATCGCACTCCTGCGGTGCCACACTAACGTAAAGTTCTATTATAGCATGCTGATTTTAGAAGAACGAAAACACGGAATTACGGAACGGGTTCGTTTCAAGACTCCCATCTTGTTCACCAACACCCATCGATAGGCAACTTCTCAGACCCCCCCCCAAAAAAAAAAAAAAAAAGAGGAGAGGCTGTCTATTAGCGTAAATTTCAGAAGTTATACTAAACGCACTAAAAATCTCGCCAGTTCTACCCTTGCATAAGTGTATACGCAATGGAAGCTAAAATGGTCATGGGCACTTTCAAGTATCTGTGCATCTCTCAAATATTTCCATTCGCTTTCTAGAATGCGGGTCGCAATCTGACGGCTAATCACCCGGGCTGGTCTGGAGATGGGGATAAAAGGTACATTTGGGGGTCACCTCTACCCATGATAACAATCAGTAATTGAGGAACCTTTAATCAACTACTATTTAAAAAGAATGAAAATAAATGAAAAATAAATAAAAACAATGCAAGATTCTTTCTGAGACTTCCTCGTCATATCCAACACTTTAGTAATGCAGGGGGTTCCTTTTCACAGTTCGTTCTCGATATCGCTCGTTTTCTAATCCTTTCTTCCCAAGTCCCTGTTTCTTCTCGAACGAATCAAACGTTAACCGGCACGGGAGACACTCCCAAACCTGCAGGTGCTAGTATAGACCCATGCAAACTTTGCAGAAAAAGGAATGCTTCCAGAAGGCAAATAGAAGCCTCCTTTGCTTGTGAGACACCTGTGCGAGGTCACCAAGGTTTGGCTTCGGCTCTGCTTAACGAGTCAGGAAGTCAAAGGCACCACTTATACGAGATGAATCCCAACATTAGTCTCTGGGCTTGCAAATTGATCACAGGCACATCGGAGTCGCCTGCTTTGAGTGTGAAGAGGAAAAATAAAATAAATGTTGCTTGCTTTCTCATTCAATACAATAGTCCCTCCCCCCCCCCCCTTTTTTCTTTTTCTTTTTCTTTCTTTTTTTGCTCTCTCCCACCCTCTGGGCTCATCTTCGATTGTTGGTTCAGCACAATAGTGGACGTGCACAGGTACATGTATGCTGCTGATTGGTACCCGTCACAGAAGATCAAGCTGCAGACTTTGCACTTGCGTTGAACCAGGGTGAAAGGTGTGGAGGTCAGCTCTTCATGTTTCGAGAAGAGACCGGATAAACCTCCCCTGCCACTTTTTAGCAAAGAACCCCCAAAAATGCCCTCAAAATTTTTTTAATTTTGTTTATTGAAGGTAGACGACATATACGGGAGCCCAAGGCGGATCCAATTATTCCCTCATCTTTGGACCATTGACTGAAACGGTAAAGGTGGGTCGTCAAGACAATTACAAGCGGGCTGTGTTAAAGTCATGCAAGGAACGGTTTCTAGAGAAGACTGGAGGTGGGAGCTCAGATCATTCTGAGCTAGTTCACCCCGCTTAGGCGAGGGACTCTTAATTGTGTATCACGAGAAATCTCGGTTCATAATGCTCTGTGCATTCCAGCCTGCCATGCGAACGAGAGATGTTTCGATTCGCCGATGGGTTCGGATCCTAACCGAGGTATCAACGAAAATATCGCATGGTCTCATGAAAACTGAAGAGGGAAGGAATTTCATTGATGTCATGGAATACGAGTGACAAGTGGAAATAGAGGGTCCTGGTGTCTGCAACTTTATGCGCTCGGATTAATTTTTTTTTGTCATTTACAAAGGCCGCTTTTCGAGCCAAAAGCTGGCACCAATCAATTGGAACCAGCGCAGAACAAAGAAACCAGCCACCTCAAGACGCAAATGCGACGAACAATGTAAAGCCGACCTTTCGCTATCAATCTCCACCCCCAAGGTTTTCTCGGAACAGATTCTGGCGGATTCCGAACCAATTTGCAGGAAGAGGCAGGGACACACACGCAGCCGAGATGTTTCGTAATAGTAAGGAGCATTTTCTCTGGTCATGCGATGTTTCATGTCGAATAGATTGCCGTGGCTTCCGAAAAGGCAGTTGAAGCAGAAGAATTGATACTAAGTTTGCGCACCAAGATTGGACTATCGCATCATTGATTGCATCGATTGTCAGCCACGTGCTGTTTGTTGGAGTGATTGGTGATATACCCAAACCCATTGACACAAGCGGCTAGTCTAATGCATGATAATTCGCCGCTGGTATGAGGATATCAACAATGCAGTTCTCCAAACAGTAAAGCGGTGGCAGACCCGCCAACAACTAACGTTTCGACAATCTGTCCACGTAACCACGCCCTTTGGCAACAAGCCCGTCCTAGTTCGTGTAGGTCCGGCGCTGTTGTTCGCTCACTAACTCGCATTTTTTTTCTACATTTGGAAGACAACATGAGGCTGAACGCACTATGACAAGTTAGGAAAGCTTCTGGAATGCTGCAAGGAAATCAAGGGGGTGGTGCGAAACTCCTTTGAACAAGGGTAATCCGTGCCTTCTAGAAGGTTTCGATGAGCGAGAGTGAGAGGAACGAGGAAAAAGAAACTTTTAACCAGGAGCCGAGGAGGAAGCGGGCGCACCATCATTCAATTAGGCTCCCAGCATTTTGCCTATGTGAAGCAAATCCAAGTCTGTTGTCCGTCCCCACCAGGTACCGCATCTTCGGATGTGTGGAAGCACTTGGCAGGTGTTCTGGAAGAGACATTCTGATGCAAGCTTACGAGGACGATCGATAGATTAGGTTCCTAGATCCTGCTTAGAGCCGGATAGGACGCAAGGTCTGAAAGCTAGTAATGAAGTCATTACGAAATACTTTACAGGCCCAGCCGGCGAGAGGAACATGCTTGGGGAATCAAAGTTAATCCAAAGAGCGCTTGGACGCCTTGCACAGTATGTCGATCCTTGAGGCCTGAGAGGAGGAAGGATTAGATTGGGAGCAGGAAGAACAGCCTGTGCTACAACAATCATCAAGGTTGTTATCAAGAAGGAAAGGAAAACTCCTCGATTTGGATGCTTCCTTGTTTGAAGTTATGCAACTTTTATCAGGGTGTCACACCTTGCATCAAAGCAGCCCGCTTCATCCGCGACTGGGCGACCGTCGACGGCAGCAGCGACCTTCTCTGCAGCGTCGTTAGGAGTTCGCCGACCATTGGCACTAATTAGGCTTACCACCCAACTTCTCGATTCATTATAGTCAATTTCCGGCAAACAATTTTACGATGGTCATGGCACGGCTGGCTTGGTCTCCGACGCCACTTTTGAGCCCTCATATCATGCACCGTAAAAAGCTTGTGAACAAACGAGTCTTTGTTATTCCCTTTTCTGTTTATTTTCTCCTATTCCAAGGTGAATGTTAAGCAAAGGTAGACCATTACTGCAGTCAGAGTCACATGCGCTTCTAGAATTCTTTTACCGATCGGAATCAGCGTTGTGTTATGAAACTAGGTACAAACTAGCAACTCGTATTCTTGCGACCCGGTTGTCGAATCGAACTCCTGACCCGATAAATCATTGTTTTGTCCTATAAATAAATATGAAGAGATTTCTGAGTACCGATACCCTATCACCTGTGTCTTCTCTCGGGTCCACGCTAGTAAGGAGTTCGTCTAAAATATATCAAAACGGCAAGTGCTATTGGATTGCGCCATTGGGGAGGCGTTGAGAGCTCTCATGATGAAAACTGTTGGAACTTCGGAATTTGGGTATGCAGGTATTCTTTTGCGCACTGAGGATGTATCCTTGATGATGGATTTGATACACATGCTGTATTGGTTACCCGGACACGGTATCGTTTCTAGAATGCCATGGGTTGGTCAAACTTTTTTGAAGCAGAGGGCGCGGGAAGCTCGGGGAAATAATGAAGATGCTTCGGAGATAAGGAAGATTTCTGTCTTTTGAGAACATCGCGCCACCCACCGTGAAATACGTAATTTGTGGTTTAGAAAAGCTCTGAGCGAAATCAAGATTCGAATCGCCAGAGATATTCTTCAATTTCCCTCCTTGCCAATTCTGGTGATGATGATTTTGAAGATATCATTGGCGTAGGAATAATTACTGGAACTACAAGCAGATATTCTTCGAAGCCCTGGAATTCGTGGAACTTGAAATTTCCAAACCTTCGGCTTAATTTTTCGCCTTGAGGTGTTAAGTTAATCTATTGGAAACATCCATTTTAGACCGAATATCGCGATAATAATAACACTCCAGTCCTATATGCGGGTCATCTTTATTCTCGGGCCACCGAGCAAACCAGGTAACCGGCGCTCAGTCAGTACTTGCATGTACATATAAAAAAGGGACAGCCCTCTCTTATCCAATTTGGAAGACGGTTTTATTTAAAATAAATAAATAGAATAAAATAAAATAGAAAAAGCCAAGAATGTTCATCGCATCCCGGCTTTACATGGCACGAATAAATTCCACCAACCGGATGCTATGGTTACGACATGTCGTTACAACGATTGACGAGCAATGCTGATCGAGAACATGCTATAAAATTTATTCCTAGCTAGGCCTAGTAAGATGATATTTTCAGGCCACGGGAAGAACCTGCACGAAAATTGGAAGCGGGGGAATAAGTTTTCTCGGTTCAGAAAGTCGAATATTGGAACCTTCTTCCTCGTTTCGCTTCGAGGTAAGGCGAGCTGCCAGCTTTGTATGATGTAGATGATCTCCGCGGGGGGACAGGGTATGAGGCTCGTAAAGGAGCCAAAAAAAATAAACAAATATGTGAACAAATAAGACTAGGTGGAAGTGGCGAATATTTGAATGCGTAACCCTCATATTTATGTTTTCGTCACCCCAGAAATGAGTTTTGAGTTCTCAGCGAAAATATTATCGTAAGTATCAGAATCCTTAGCTTACTCGCTCGTAACAATTTCAACTTGCATTTGGGATTAGGATAACAGAGATTAATTCTAAGCATAAAGTAGCTTGGGGGAGATAGGCGAAGTTCATCCCTCGACCATTAGTCTCGTACATTTTGGTTCGTCCCAAAACAAAGCATACACATAAGTTTGGACAGGTGATTCACCGTTTCGAAGTGTGTCTTGATGTAACTATTTACAGGGACTGGTGGGATGACTCGGAATATGTTCATACAATCATTCCGGTTTGTCATGCTTGAATCAGCAGCTACTACGAAATAAAATATTATTATTGATACTTAGTTACTTTGAATATATACATGCATACAGCCTCATTCCCGAGTCTTAATTGAATTGCACACAGAATCAAGTATTTAGCCATTTGTTACCAGTTTTATAACAAAAAATAATATTAGGAGTGTTGATAAGGAGCACATCGACAGGGTACGCACGGACGCACTGACCTGGCAGAACTCAAATGACACCCATTTCGTCAGGGCCTACAATCATAACCGATCAATGCTCTTTTTTCGGTGTGTCTATATCCGAGCTGTGCGTGGCCGTGCGATTACCGTATTGATGCTCGCGTAGAAGTGGAGACGGTTTCTTTCTTCGAAACACAGGCGAATCACGTCAACGTTTTTGTTCATTTTGTTTTTATTTACCGGAATTACATCCTAGTTGTCCACTTATATATAAAATGTCGATGTGTTCCTGAATTTTTCTGGCCAATATATCTCGGTCAAGGCAAAGCTTGAATAAACATGCTTGTAGGTGATGGAGGATCCATGGAACCTTCGAGCTCCACTTCTCGGGCACGGTATCCACTCGTTCAATGCGTATTGAAAAGAAATACGCTCGTTCGGCCCGGTGCCTACCTCGCCTGAAACTTATTTCCCTCGCTCGTCCAGGCGAGTCCTAGGGGGGGTGTATTTGAGATGCGGTCACCTGCTTCACTAGCCCCTTTCCTAAAGCTCCAGTGGTTGCGAAAAAAGGACTAAATAAAATAATAACCAAAAAAAGCGTTCGTTCTAGAAGGGATGTCAAGGCGTTGAGACCAAAAGTTGAATTTATCCGATGCAACGAATCGGATTGATTGCAAGGACAGAGCCAGGGTTTGTAACCTTGGGTCATGCAAGACAGCCTAGCCATAGACCAAAAAGAATTCAAACCCACTCTCTCAATAGAAAGGAATCAGTTCATGATTCCCTAAATTTGCCTCGATTCAGGAGGGGGCTGCATCCAGGAACATCCCTATGCTTCAATCCAAGGAATTTGCTAGAGAAAACAGCCTTGAGGCGGTGCTTGCTATTCCGGCAAATATCTGGAAAGATACCAACTTCGGAATGCAAAAGGGAAAAAGCCCGCGGGTTAGGGATTATGCGGTTTAAGGCAACGCTAAAATATCGATTATCCGTCTAGAAGCACCCGAGTCCAATCGAATTTCTTCCATTGTCTCCGAAAATCGTCTTCTCTTCTGTCTTTGCCTTTATTCCATCTTCCTTGCCTCTTGATGATGTCGGGTTCGCAATCCAGCATCCCTCCAATGATCTCCCGTGCGAAAAGATCACCCTTTGGCCACTTGTTCTCGTTCTCGACGATATGACCCATGCCTCCATCGATTTCGAACCATACATGAAAGTAGGGTGCTTCTTTTACCATGGACCGACGGAAAGCCTGCTTCCCCAAGCTTTTCCGGGACAAAGATGCGGTATCAATAATTGGCTTATGCTGAGACCATTCTTCGTCGGCAGAAAGGAACGCTTCCTTGAGAAGAAAATCAGTAAACAGTTGGGATACTTGTCTTGGGCTTCGTTTACTTACTTTGAAGAAGGCAGGTGCCAATTCTCCCTGCTCGAGCGGGAGGGGTATGACTTCGATGGCAGCATGTCGTTTCCTATGAGGGGCTGATGCGTTCTCGTAGAATATGACATCCTGGCCCCGAGCGTGGTACATTCGGATTAGGCATTTCATGAAGTTCTGGATGGCAGGTTAGAAATGATGTTCAGTGGTATGGGAAGAATTCAGCAAAAGAGCACATACTCGTATTTCTTCCCATTCATCATCGTCACATTCTAGAGTGTTCGTACGGTGCTGTATAGGCACTATAGTCGCACCACCAGCAGACAATTCTGGCTCTGTAGGAAGCGTCAAGAATACACGAGTCCCAAGTGATATCACAGGTGCAATTGGCTGTCTATTCTCTTGGGAACAGAGTGGGCAACTGTCAAGAATACGCTGCTGCCGTTTGAAATCATTGATGGCCATATTCTTGATATCGATCTCGCTCTTCTGGATACGGGTAGCCAGTTTACTCGCATTTTCATCCATATACTCTAGATCATTCTGATTATCATATTAGTAAAAAATTGAGCTTGAAATAAGGGGGGATGTAGCAGAAAACAATCAGCTTACATCGAATTTGGCATCTTTGGCTATTCTCTCAGCGAACATTCGCCCTTCGTTGACATGACCTTTTGTTCGTTTCTCTTCTCGTAGCATATCATCTAGACTGATATCCTCGTTCGCCTCCATTTTGCCTTTACGTCTACCACTCGTGATTTCTTTTGCTTCGCTACTCCTGCCACCACCAGCGAGGAGTCGCGAGTCCATAGCAGATAGTACAACGACCTCGGGCTCCTTCTGGTTGGCAAATGCAGCAAGGGCTAGATTGTATTCCGCCTCAAGTTTTGCAGCTTTTGAATCGCCTCTCAGTTGCGCCTTGAGTAAACTTGCACGTAATTTGTTTAATGCCGATTGGTCGATAAACTTGGTGACAGTTGGGACTGGCTGGTTTGCTGTACTTATTATTTTCGGAGATTTCGGTGGCGGGCTTGGTGAGCGTCTGGTTTTGGTGTTCCGCTGTGAATATAAATCACCAGTAGGATGTTCTTTATAGTCTCTCCGGTCCTTGCCGTAAGTCTCCCGTCGATCAAGCTCTATTCTCTCCTCGCGAATTTCATCGAAACTCTTGAGATCTCCAAATACCTCAGCACCAACATCGTCGATGCTCCGTTTTTCCTCTTCTGCTCTTGCGTACACATTCTTGAGTTTTCTCATGCGCCACTGAGAACCGCCATCTCCAAACATGAAAGAAGGACCTGTCTCCTTGGGAGGCTCGTAGGAATCAAGTGAGATGCCCTCTCGAAGAGCAGTGTTTAGCTCTTTCGACGATACGTTCAGACTATAATCTTTAACCATCTGCTTCGTGGTTTTAGACGTGTCCTTTGGTTTCCTTTCCCCCCTTTGCGTGTATTCCACATCGATTCCTGATTCTTCCATCCAGGCGTCACGCTTCAATGGTGGGCCATTCGAAACCGTCTTAGATGTACTCATCCCGACATTGGGTGCCGGGCTGGTAGCCTTTTCCACCCACATTCCTTCACCTTCGGCCTCTATGTCTTCTTTCTGTATTTCGTCGGGTTTATCGTCTCGCTTGTGCCTATCTCGCCTTCGAGAATCATCGTCTTCGTGTCGTGAATGTCGAGACCGTTTGCTGCTGTGATGTCTGGGACGGTCATCGTCGCAATCCCTATCATGCCTCGAAGATGATGAGCGATGATGATGCCGATGCCTACGATGTCTGTCTTCAGAATCACCTTCACGAGATTTATGTCTGTCGCCGGTCTGTTCGTGATCTTCGTGTTCGCGGTGCCTATGACGTCGTTCGCCAGCTTCGTCGTCGCGTTCGCGATGTCTTTTTCGGTCGTGATGGTCTCTATCCCGCGATTCACCGTGTCGGCTGGATTTGGACTCCATTTTCAGTGCTTGGACGGGCCCGCCACTGGTCGGTACACCAGTTTTCTTTTCTTCGGAGCGATGATGGGTGAGTGTATCGGGTCGCCGTGGTTAGTAATGTCTGGGTCGCGATTTAGACATTTCTTTGGCGAGACCTCGAATGACAAACCTTGCAAGCTCCACATCTCAACCCGCCGCACCTCAAACTCAAACCTCCCCGCCAACTTCACCTCAAAAATACCTTTCACTCTCCGAAGCAACGGTCATCGTAGCGATATCTTATCCTGGGACGGCCGGTAAATCTTCCATTTCGCTCGGCAACTGATTCAAAGCTCTGATAGAGCCTTCCAAAGATGGCACAACCACCAGCGATCATGGTGGTCGGTATGGCTGGGTCTGGGAAGACAACCTTTATGCAACGACTGAATGCACACCTACACGAGAAGAAGGAGCCGCCTTATATCGTTAATCTTGATCCAGCTGTCAAGAATGTTCCGTTTGATAGACATATCGATATTAGAGACTCTGTCAACTACAAGCAAGTCATGAAGCAGTATGTCCCATCAGATCCTTTTGTTAAGGTTAGAGGTCTTCCGGTAGTAGTTCGACTAGCTAACGGTGTATGTGCTCTAGATATAATCTTGGACCAAACGGAGGCATCATGACATGCTTAAACTTGTTTGCCACTAAGATCGACCAAGTGATTGGTATTCTCGAAAAACGGGCTCCGACGATATCTCGTATCTTGGTTGATACACCTGGCCAAATTGAATGTTTTGTTTGGTGAGTAGTACAATTATTTATATTAAGATATCCGGTCATTAACTGATGAAATCAAGGTCTGCTTCCGGAGCTATCGTCACAGATGCCCTCGCTTCGTCGTTTCCAACTGTTCTCGCCTATGTGATTGACACGCCTCGAACAACGTCCACCTCCACATTTATGTCCAATATGCTTTACGCCTGTTCGATTCTCTACAAAACCAAACTACCGATGATTATTGTGTTCAATAAGACGGATGTTCAAGATGCGGCTTTCGCGAAGGAGTGGATGACGGACTTTGAGGCCTTCCAGGCGGCCTTAAGACAGGAAGAAGAGAAAGAAGACGGGTCCAATAGTGGATACATGGGCAGTTTGATGAATAGCATGAGTTTAATGTTGGACGAATTCTACAACCACCTCGATGTAAGGTTTCCAAGCCGATCCTTGAATTTATATTGTGGACACGCTAACCCCGTAGAACAGGTTGTCTCGGTTTCTTCGATGACGGGTGCTGGAATAGATGATTTCTTTAAGGCTGTTGATTCAAAAGTGGAGGAATACAAAAAGGACTATCTCCCAGAACTAGAGAAAGCCCGAAAAGAAAGGGAAGAGAAAAAGAAGGACGATCAGAACGAGCAACTAGACAGGTTGATGTCGGATATGAAAATGTCAGGCTCGGCGTCAAAGAAACCAAAGAAAGATGTCAAGATCTCGGCCAGCGAGCCGGAGATTGATACCCTAAGCGATGCTGCAGACTCGGACGACGAATTGATGGAAGGTGACCAAGATGTTGAGGATAACACAAATGATGGGAGAATGGGAGACGATAGCTTGGTCGACAGGTACGAAAGAGCTCTGCATCCCGACGGGAGGCAAGATGACGTCGCAGACGAAAGCTTTATGAGATACCTAAATGCTCCCAGGTAGCCTCGTCTTGTATCCGCCCGTGATTCCCTCCCCTAGCATATTCCTGGCGTTTTCTATTGGCGTATGATATTTATACCATCGATATCTTGAAAATTATATATTTTTGTGCATGATCTCCGAATAGAGTAGGTAAACCAGCTTTCTGCAATATAAAGCGAAATTGACCTTGAAATATTTAATTAAGTTTGCAAATTTGCAGAATAAGAAAGTTATCTGCTTGAATTTCGAGGGAAGGGAGATTCTGACATGGCTCAAGACATACGCGCCTACTACCTTGGGAGTTTATATATATATATTAAAAAAAAAAAGAGAGAGAGACATTATATGCGAGAAGCATAGTTCAAAGCCCTCAAGTCAGAATGAAAAATAAGAATTAGAGCCTTTCCGTATAGTTGATTAGGCATATCGTCTTCCGAAATTGCGTTGCGGGCCTTTGATTTATATAACGTGACTCAGGAATTCGCTTGGTCCCACAGCTCGCGAATCTTCACTGGCGGCATCCAGACTTGTACTTCCCCATCGACGCGACATCGACGGTTCACGGACACCGAAAATTAACTACACCCCGCCCACGGATCTGGTCGCTAGAGCACACGGCACAATGAGTACCTCGGAGAAATCACGCGGCCCTCCAAGGGTTAAGAACAAGGCCCCATCGCAACGTACGTCCTCGAGATCCACCTTGATCGTGAGAAGAAAAAAAAGAAAGTCACACTACTAACGAGCGTCGGTTTCATACAGAGCAAATATCCGCCGAACAGCTGCTGCGAGAAGCCTTTGAACGACAAGAACCCGGCGTCCAAGCGCCAACCCAGCGATTCGCCGACCTCGAAGAACTCCATGAGTACCAGGGAAGGAAACGGAAGGAATTCGAGGACTATGTCAGGCGGAATCGGATAAACATGAACAATTGGATGCGGTACGCCGCTTGGGAGCTGGAGCAGAGAGAATACAACCGGTAGGTGTCCCATTGCCCGTCTAACGCATATTCAATACAAAAAGGCTGATGGCTGACAGCAGAGTTTTGTAAAATGTAGCGCACGTTCCATCTTTGAGAGAGCCCTCGATGTGGATTCGACATCCGTCCCGCTATGGCTACGATATATCGAGGCAGAGATGAAAACCCGGAACATCAATCATGCTCGAAATCTCCTGGATCGCGCTGTCTCTATACTCCCGCGGGTCGACAAGATATGGTACAAGTATGTTTATATGGAAGAAACACTAGGGAATATTCCGGGTACACGGCAGGTCTTCGAGAGATGGATGTCCTGGCAGCCGGATGAGTCCGCGTGGGGGGCATACGTGAAGCTTGAAAAGCGATACGGAGAAATCACAAGGGCTCGCGCGATCTTTGAAAGATTCACCCAGGTGCACCCGGAGCCCAGGAATTGGATCAAGTGGGCTAAATTCGAGGAGGAATTCGGAACCCCGGATCTCGTTCGCGAGGTATTCACCGCAGCTATCGAGCACTTGGGAGACGAGTTCATCGACGAAAAGCTCTTCATCGCTTTCGCGAGATTCGAAACAAAGCTCAAGGAGTTTGAGAGAGCTCGAGCTCTTTACAAGTTTGCCTTGGATAGGCTTCCCCGGTCAAAGTCCCAACAGCTCTATAACAACTACACCACTTTCGAGAAACAATTCGGTGACAAGGAAGGTGTGGAGGATGTCATAGCGGCGAAGCGTAGAGTTCAGTACGAGGAGTTAATAAAGGAGAACCCGAAGAATTATGATGTCTGGTTCGATTACGCTCGACTTGAGGAAACTCAGGGCGATGTTGATAAAGTGAGGGATGTGTACGAACGAGCGATAGCACAGATTCCCCCTACACATGAGAAACGACATTGGAGAAGATATATTTATCTGTGGATCAATTACGCCCTTTTTGAAGAGCTGGAAACCAAGGTATGTTAGGCATAGTTTTCATCTTGGTTTGGTATCGAGGTCTCTAACAATTGAATAGGATAAAGAGAGAACCGGACAAATATACACGGAAGCATTGAAGCTCATACCGCACAAATCGTTTACTTTCGCAAAGATCTGGTTGATGGCTGCACATTTTTTTATCCGCCAAATGGATGTTACAAAGGCGCGAAAGACTTTGGGTACCGGTATCGGGATGTGCCCGAAGGATAAGCTTTTCAAAGGGTACATCGAATTAGAAAAGAAGTTACACGAATTCGTCCGTTGCAGAACATTGTACGAGAAACAAATTGAATTCAACCCGTCGAACAGCCAAGCGTGGATACAATTTGCTGAACTGGAGCGGCAACTTGAAGACTTCGATCGGGCGAGAGCCATTTACGAACTCGCGATCGTTCAGTCGGAGCTGGATATGCCCGAGCTTGTTTGGAAAGCGTACATAGACTTCGAAGAGGAAGAATCCGAATGGGAGCGAACGAGGTTACTATACGAAAGACTGCTTGAGAAGACGGAGCATGTCAAAGTATGGATCAGTTATGCGCATTTCGAAATCAATGTACCCGATGATGATGCTCCTGAGGATGCCGATGAGGAGACTGTTAGCGAAGAGGCCAAAGATAGGGCAAGAGCGGTGTTTGAGAAGGGCTACAAGAGACTGAAGGATAGGGGTTTGAAAGAAGAGGTATGGGAATCACGTCCTTATCGAAGGATTGGAGAATCCGATTTTGCTAACACTGCGGTAAACAAACAGCGTGTGGTCTTGCTCAATGCCTGGAAGATGTTCGAACAAACTCACGGCACCCAGGCGTCCATTCAGAAGGTGGAAGCACAGATGCCTCGCAAGGTCAAGAAGCGGAGAAAGTTGGACGACGACAGCTTCGAAGAATACATGGATTACCTATTCCCTGCAGATGAAGAGCAGAATGCCGGCATGCTCAAGCTGCTCCAGGCTGCTCACAAGTGGAAGCAGGAGCAGCAGACCAACGTGGCTTAGAACAAATCCGTGTTTTCGGGCCCTATATTTTTAGGGACCCGAAAGAAATGTTTTGCGAACCAAGGTTCGTGGCAGAGATCATCACCGTTTTGTTTTATGAAGAAAACCGCGGCAGTTGTACGATACGAGAATTTAAACCCAAAATAATTTCCGTCATTAAAATATTCACAGATGTTGTTGATGTTTAGAGCATGGATTGATTGAATGGCGTGTCCTCGATTCAACAAGATACGAAGTCAAGTGGAAAGGAGTTGGTCAATGCTAAGGAATGAGGCTCCGATTATTAATAATAATAATAATAGTGATAATATTATAGGCTATATCTGCAAGTTGGCGAGAGCCTGAGAGGGAGGCCCGAAAGTTCGGAACTTCAACAGCAGGAATAGGCGGCATGAAGAAAGAGGGAACAGAAAAGAAAAAGAAAAAGAAAAAGAAAAACTAGAAACCATCCTCGCTTTCGTCGCTGTCAGCAATATTCTCTGACGGAAGGATCGGCTTTCCCTTGCGCTTGTTTTCTCGCATTGTCAGTATCTAAGAGAATATAGGCAGTTGCAAATGTCAGCCAATTTAAACTTTGTTAATTGTGAGTGTATATTTAACCCTGGCAGTGCCCAGATCCTGCTATACGAACCCTCTGTCTGATAGCCCTCTCCTCCTTGCTCATGGCCGCTGTCTTTACACGATCGTTCTTTGAGGTACCCGGGGATACGTTTGAGACTGAACCTTCCTGCTGTCGTTCTCCTTCATCGCCATCATCGACGGGGGCGTGGCTCCGTAAGCGCTTCTTCTTCTGTTGTCCCCGCTGATGTTTCCGGCGGAGAGCACGGGAGACATCACTGGAAGGAACCTGGGCGTGACGGGCTTGTAAGAAAGAGGACAGGGCAGACGAAGCCATCTGCCTGGTGTGAGTGGCTGAAGATGCCATGTCTCGTGATTAAGTAACGACTAATTATCTCGTCCGAAGTCGCTGTCTCAGCGGGAAAAAGTGTTTATTTAGAAGCAATATTAGAAATAGCTGGAGACGCGCGGGAGCTACGGTGCAGTTTGCAGTTGGGGGCGCGAGGTTATTTGCAAATGCAAACTGGCTGGTCGGAGAATATGTCCAATGCAGAGAATTGGTCCACACCGAGGCGAGCATGCATGCAATGAATGCGCCGGTGTCGAGGTGCGTCGTCGTTGCTGCGGCCGTGTGCAAAAATTTCGCTGGCACAGCTGTCACACATCGCGCCAGCGGCCAACACGAGCAGCATTACATTAAAGCAGCAACAACAGTCGCAACGCTTCGTCCCATTGCAGCAGGTGAGGTTGGCCGGTCGAGATGTCAGAGTTCGGGTCGACAGGCATAACCTTGCGCGCAGGTGTCCGGCACCATGTCTGTCAAAGTCGTTCGGGTTTAGCGATGGGAAGCCGTTGCCATTCGCATCCTGGTCGCCTTTGGGGGGAGGATCAGGATCCCGATCGATGAACCAGAAGATCTGATAGACAAGTGACGACGCTTACAAAACACAGCCTGGCGGTCAGTCTGTCGGTCGGTGGCCCGGCATTTGGATGCTTCTATCTTTGACTCGACACGGACCCACCACAACCTCTGGCAGGACGCACCCCGGATGGGTGGGCGGGTGTTTGATGGTGATGGTATGTACATGTACGTCCGTACATCCACGATCGCGGGGTAGCGTGGATGGAATGAATGTTGATCTCAAGCCCCGCTGCGAACATACGGCACAGAGCGTTTCCTTACTCTTGGCTGGTCCAGTGGTCGCCTATAGAGGAAGGCCTGCAGGCAGGCAAAGGGAGGTAACTAGAACACCACCGCCCGGTGTTTTCTTTTCCTTTCTTTCGTTCATACGCTCGCGATGTGAGCTCATACGAGGGAGCCCCAATGCCTGGCGTTTGGAAACTAAATATATCCATCTATCTGACAGGATGGTATGATACCTACACGATCTGAACACGGCCTCACCATTCTGACAACCGGAAGCAGCCTTTTTGCTCACCGCTCCCGAACCAGCCGGGACGTAAACCCTCTTGCAACCGGTCCTTTGGAATTCCTCGCAGGTCGTCTTCGACCGGCTCCCCTTTTGAAATTTCGCGCTTTTTGTACTTTTGTATTTTCCAGTTGTTCCAAGAATTCCAAATTGCCAAGGGCCAACCCGGTCCAGGAACAAACCGTGCATGCACTTGCGCTATGGGGAAAATTGGATGAAGGGCCACTCTCATGAGACGAGTCGACTAGCTTGGTAATCCGCCTGCAGGCCGATTGGTGGTCACACAAGGCTGAACAGGCGGCAGGACAGGCGATACAGAGGCTCAAAAGTCCAACAGCTAGCCCGTCGTTTGCACCAGGTGCTGCAGGACAGCGGCTATCCCTGCAATCAAAAAGCCTACGACGGGAGAGTTTGGGAGAGGAGAGCACAATTTATCTCTCTCGACCCGTCGCCGTTCTCTGCCTGGCTGCTTCACCACTGGAGACTTGCAGCTTTGAGACCAGAGACATGATACAACACCCAAAAGCGCTTCAGCTGCGCTTTCGCGCCGTGATATTTGCAAATTTAAAACGTAGACACTTTCAAAACAGTTCACCTGCATGAGCCGGGCCTGTCCATCGTCGACCACCGGCACAGTCAGAAATTTCTGGTGTTGAAAACGCAATAGCATGCAAAATATATAATTTTAGCAGTAACTGGATCGTGGGAGTGTCTCTTAGATCGCTCTGACTAGTATCGCCGGTAGCTTCGGCATACGTTTTTGGTGATCTTTTCCTCGCTGAGGTAATAGTGCTCAGAAAGCTGGGAACGTCCGTTCGAATATGTCTCCCCCTCGATTTTTTTCCGCCCCTGGGTCTAGCTCGAAGTGTTCCGCCTCACCCGGTTTGCTCTGGTCCGTGGGTGCCCCGTGGTAATGAAAATGAAAAAATAAAAAAAGGTGAGGGACCGATTGAGCTTTGCAATTGAGGGCCAAAGTGGGGCCCAAGCAGGTTTCCTGTTGCAAAGCCCAGCCGCATAGCCCCCTCGAGAGGCTGCTAATTTCAACGCAGAATCACGAAACTGACAATGCTAAAGGGGCAGCAACCGTCGTCTACTATTCCACATCGGGCCTTGGAAAAGTACTTTTTGAACGATATCCAAAGGTGATTTCCTGCCCTGGTCGGTTTTTTTTGTCATGGACACCCCTCTGACTGTATTAGGGGAGCCGCCTTCGGACGAGCCCTACATGCAAGATGGCCAAGGGTTCTGTAGGAGCCCAGAAAGAAAGCCTTTGGCTCGGGTTGCCTTGATTAAGGTCCCGTGGGATATTGCTAACGGCAAACCCAACCACACAGACGAAAACGTGGTAGCGGTGGTGGTGGTCTTATAAACTAAGACCAGGCCCTCCTCCTCGAGTTTCAGCTCTCTGAACCAAGCAGCTATCCGCGATACATAAAGCAGCAACTCCTCCCTACCGGTTTGCTGGTAGCGAATCTTTTTCTTATTGAATTTCTTGATCTGCAAGGAAATTTGTCTATATATTTAATAATCATTAATACGTACGCCATCTATATATATATTTCTTGTCATTCCGACCAGCTCTTGCTATCCTAGTAAGTAGCCCTCCAGATCCACCAACAATAGATATTCCGAAAATTATTTGTCCAACGGTTTCACAAAATTGAAGGGACTCTATCCGTTGCATCGGCAGCATTGTGCTACAATCAAATAACTGGTTTGGTTACACCGTGGCCGAATTTCCTATAAATACAAATCCTCAAAACAACTTCCAACAATGCGGATTTCTGCATATCTTGCCTTGGGTCTGGCAGCTCTCCAGGGTGTTTCGGCTGTTTGCAACTGTGAACAAATAGCTGCAACATCACTGGCTTGCGACCTCAACGACGCAGAGTGCATATGTGGCGCTGGTAATTTTCTGGATATCGTGGAGTCTTGTGCTCGGTTTAGGAGAGGAGAAAGATGTTCAAATAGAGACCTCCAAAACGCCAGAAATAATTTCGACCAGCTGTGCTCGACCAGTTCAACAACCTCAGCTCCTTCTTCGACAAGTGAGCCTACAAGTACCACCAGCTCTTCAGCTCCCACAACCGAGTCCACAAATGAGAGCTCTACAACTGAGAACCCTACAGCTTCTACCACTTCGTCTAGCACTTCTTCAACATCGACTATGTCGCCAACAAATACCGCCGCCTCTTCTGCATCTAGTAATAAGCCAGTCTTGACAACTGCCCAGATCGGAGGCATCGCAGGTGGTGCCGCCGGTTTGGTCGTAGTCTTGGTATTTCTGGCAGTCTTCTGTACCTTTAGGAAGTACAAGAAGATTGACAAGAAGGAGGAGGTCGAAAGACACCATGAAGTCGAACAGTTCATGGAGGGTGGAAGGCAAATGCGTGCGGCTTCTATGTCCCACATGAGCGACCGACTCTACAGCACGAACAGACCACTATCGCACGCCCTTGGCGAATATGATTCCGCTAGATATGATGCTGAAGAGGAAAACGACATCAGCGCCCAAAGCTCAATCTCAGGTGGCAGTTACTTCAACAGATTCAGCGGAAATCATCAGGAAGATTCCACCCAGGCCTTCTCCAACACCAGCCCTCAAGGTTATTTCCCGCCTTCCAGTTATCGGAATAGCCAGAGAGCTGCCTCTGTGCCTTCGGGTCCAGGTGGCCCGATGCTGCCAACAGCCTCTCTGAGCTATGAAGAATATCGTAACCAAGCTTACGAATCATCTGGAGAGCGATCTTACCTAATGAGCGATCAGGGACAAATGGGGGCCTCTGCGCCTCATAGATCCGTTTCGGCACCAATGCCGAACCAGACACGAATTTCTAGGAAACCAATTGGCAACTCTGTCAACGAAAGAAACTCGCAGGGCTCCTATCATTACTAGTCTCAGGAACAGTCCGAAGAATCAGTTGTTCCGTCTCCTAAAATAATTCTTAATTCCTGGGTTTGTATGGGTGGTATCTTTCTGACTCGTGCAGTCGTTTCACCGTAAATAGTTCAAACCCGTTTGCGATCGCTTGTACCATACTTATTGTTTAGTTATTTTCCTTTCCTTTACGACATTCTCAAAAAACGAGAGATTAACGGCGTTATTAGCGGGCACGTTGGAGTTACGAATATTCTTTTTTCTTCTTTTCATTTTCTTTTGTTGCATTGGGATACCATTATAGACACATACTATCTATTTTTCTTGTATTTAGTTTCAAAAATCACCTTAGTTTGGGCAATGGTGCTCGTCATTTCTGCGGGACTTTTACCGAAAAAAAAGGAAGTTCTTGAGGTTTTCGAATCGATATCACATTTCCTGCGGGAACTGGATATGATCTAGCAAAAATATAAATATATATTCAAAATCCTACCATGAAAAAGCGGTTTCATCAGTATAAGACATCTGTCGTCACGAGTTGCAGCTTCCCGCTTTCTTCGGCCTCTAAAACCACAGAAATAGTAACACGATAAAGTTCGGCAAGCTGAGTCCAGTCACGCCATTGGGTTGTTACCTTTAAAGACCCGAGCAGAATCGCAGTTGCTGAAAATTGTGGGTCGCCAATTCCCGAAGGATTGTAAAATAAAATACCAAGCTTCTTGATCTTGTTGTTTATTTTTTCGGGGACTGAAAGGTATCAATCGTCCCTCTTAATTTCTACCACGTTTTGTGTGGGATTTTGAGTTCGTATCATGGTACGTACACACTAACCGCAAGCATAATTCGATGTTACAATTGACAACGGCGGGCTTCCGCAGTCGCCTCGGCGTGCCGTACTCTTCTTGCTTATTGCCAACGTTGATGTTTTAGGGCTTTTTGCTGTGCATTTTACAATATTAGCAACTAGATGCCTTCAAGTGCAAGAGGCTGCTATTCAGTCGGCCTCCCTAAACCCTGCCTAAATCGGGCCTAGAGCCTTAGCAGCTACCCAATTCCGAAAAGCTACCCAAGCGAACGCGGCACAGGAAAACCAATTCGCCATCTTTTTCGCAAAGATATAAAAACTTACGAAATTATAATCTAAACCGTGGCAGTCAGCCTCTCTAACAATAATCAGAGGAAATTCACTTTTTGGTTTTGTTTTTGTCAACCCCATTCGGTGTGAGTAATCAAGGAGCATTGGTCTAATCGTTTTATCTGTACATCTGTGCATTTTGGACATTGAGGCCCCGACCCTGTTCCCAAAGACAACCCCGTTCTGCGTTGCAGAAGAGTGGAGCTTCATGGTCAGGCAGATCGAACTTTTCGGCCCAATTAAAGCGGGCGGGAGCCGAGGAGTTTCTTGGAGTATCCCATCAAGAATCATTCTTGACCCGCCGCGATCTCTCGTCGTGCGAAAATCCAAGTCGTTATCAACAAGAAAAACAGAGTTTACCGATTTCCTGCCCTAGGGGACCGGGCGACAAGGACGAACTAGAGTGGGGATAGATCACCTGGTAGTTGAATTGGACTAAGACTAATCGAATATTCAAATCAATCCCCACTGAAGTTCAGAATTGCACATCTTTGGTATTTGCCAAAAAAAACATTTGTAAACACTGCGGGTTTTGCGGTTTGCTATATACAGGGTTTTGTAACATTGAGATTTTATGTACAGGTGAGCTCAATATTCCGTGTGCACTTTGGGTTTGAAATATTAAAATAAGAAGTGCGCTTAATAATCCGTCCAGGCCTGTTCGAACAACAGACCTCGAATTGAATGCCATGAGATGAGATATTTTGTTTTTCTCTTCCAGTCTCCCATTCCATAAATTCGACAAAAAGGGAGAGGTTCCGAGCCCGCTTGCTTGATCATATGTTATTCTTTATGTTGCAGGTTTTGTCGGCCCCCAAGACGCAGTTTGGTGGGCTAGGACAGAGCTAGTGTGCCCAGCACAGCCGAATTTTTCTACTCCACCAAACCACCATAACAGCAGATCGTCATTATTGCATTAAGCCTAATAAATGAATGACAAATAATGCCGCCTCCAAAATGGCAAGGAACCCTTCTTCGCATGGGTTTATCGATAGGAGACGTTAAACTCGGCGTCTAGAAGGGGGAAAAGAATAAAAGCTTTTTTTTTTTTTTGGTTTGTTTTTTGCCGTTAGAGTTATATATTGGGGTTTCAGGTACTTTCTCTTTCCGATTAAGGGACCACATTGGCAAATGTGACAAAACGAAAGAGCTCGTCCCCGTGGATAATGGCTTACTCGAACTCGGGCGAGTCGGCACCGCTATCTTCCGGCAGGACGAATCTCTTCATTCTATCAATGATCCGCTCGTCGGCATGCAACTCTTCCACGATGGTTTTCTCGCGCAAAGGTTCGTCCTTGTTGTCTTCGATATCTCCTTTGGATAGACGATCGACCCATTTTTTCGGCCAGTCGGCCTCTTCGATATTATACGCTCCCGTGATGTCTTCTCTGCTCTGGTATGGCTCGTAGGTCCCCAGTGCTATCGATGCGACCTCGCGGGAGACGTGGTCCATCAGACGGCGTTGAGTGAGGTATCTATGCACACGGAAGGGGGTATTCAAGAACCCCAGCAGATGCGGGAATGGTACCACTTTTGTAGGTTGGAAGGACTCCGGTGCGGAAGGTGGCAAGGTCGCTGAAGGGTATTCGGCTTGTAGAATTGAGGGTGAAGGGAACTGTGGTTTCTTCGGGGCCTTTTCCTGCTCCGTCTTTCCTTCTTTCTCCTTCTCGCCGTCTGCCGTTACTGGCGGATCCGGTGATTTATTTTCCGCAGTAGACTCAGCCGGTAGGATGTCTGAGATAGAAGAGACCACTGGTTGTGGCTCCGGCACATCTTTCTTATTACTCTCCAGTAAACTGTCATCTTGTATATCCGCCGGCCCAAGCCATCCTTCGTGCAATCCACGAAGATATTCTTTCCATGTATGTCTTCCTACAACGACCACTCCACCAGGTCCTTCTTCTCTGCTTATTCCCGCCTGCTTCTCATGAGCTTTAATGGCGGCCTCCTTATCTGTACCCTCCGTATCCTCTTCGCCTCTCCTGACCCTCCTCGTCCGCTCCGCAACTTTCCACCTTATCTCCCCGGTTCTCCGCCCTTCCACAACCTCGTAATCCACAGCAGCTGCGACCAGTACCGGCTTCACATACTCCTTGAAATACTCCCTCGCGCTTGTGATTCCGTCTCCCGGGGGCGAAGCTAGGTAGATTGTGACTTTGCGAGGTAATTGCGACGGAGGTAGTGGTCTTTGCGCAAGATGGGACACCCGGTCGCACCAGTATTCCTGTGCCTTCCTCTTTTCGCGGCGATCATAGACTACCAGACCCGTCCAGGTGGCTACGACTCCGAAGAACACGAGCCATGGTTTCGACGGCAGCTTCGCTTTGAACTTGGGGAGACCTATAACGTAGTTTTTGCGATGTTAGCATGTGAACCGAGAATGTGAAAACATTGATCTCCAGAGTAAGTTACCGACCGAACATGACATATTCGAAGGCCGGATTCGGCTTCTTGGGGACGGGAGCTTCCGCCATTGTGGAGAGGTACGAAGCTCGTGCCGCGGTTGTTTTTTTATAAGTGTTGGTGATTTAAGAAGAGTTGCGGATGTTAAATTTTTATGGTTCAAAAAATTAGCGACCTGCGCTATCGATACCACCAAAAAAGGATAATACCCAAGAAACTCTAGCCGGGAGCAAAGGCTTTAATTTGACCAGGGTTTCCTACAGCTCTATAGATCGAACATACGGTGTGATTTACGCGTGAGATTAAGAATAAAATAAAAAGTATTTTCTTACTGTGATAAGAGTGTTTTCATTGCAGTATTTACCATGATTTTTATCAACAGATGCTTTTGGAGGCTTTTCTTGTCCTGCAGCGCAAACACAACGCCCAATATATAGATAAAAATAAAATCCCATGACTCCGAACCAACGATGCAATGTATCTCTGGACATCGAATATGATAATTAAGAAACGTAGCAGTCGTGGTGTACAGCTATGAACAATAAAGCTGATTATAAAACGGGGGAAAAGCGACGGGGAATATGTATGTGTAAAGATTGTTTAGGGAGAAAATCGCTAAATCTAGAAACAGACATCGGCCTGCGTGACCGCTCTAAAACCTGGGGATTCCACCATTAAGGGCGAACAACTTTGCGCTGCTGGTCGCTGTGAGGCCGTCGACTTGTCTGGCGTATTGCTCAACCTGTCTGGAGATGAGGAGAGTGTCCAGGCGGCTGGGTTCCTGTGGGAGTTTGAAGATCTTCTGCCATTCGTCTTCTGGGAGGGGGGCGAGCTTCTGTGCCGCCCTGACAGCGTTCTCTGCCTTCCTCTTCTGCTGCCAGTTGGAAATCTTGGTTTGCTCACGAGCGAGAGATCTCTGGTAGTAAGCTGCGTTGTTTGCTTCAGTGTTATGGCCGTCGATAGCTTCAAGCAGAAGGTCGCATGATTTTTCCAGGACTGGGTCGATAGTGAGATCGAGGGCGTTGAAGTTTGTGCTGAGGGGCTGGTTTAGTTGAGGATAGGTTGGTGGGTTCGTCAACGAGGAGATGGAGACAGGGAGGACGGCAGGAGCTGGTTGAGGGATGGAGAGCTGGTGGAGTAAAGAGGTGGCAAGGTGGGAGTTGTAGAGGGTAAGGGGAAGCTCCTGAAGGATGTCCTTGTAGGTGAGATTATGTTTCTGCAAGCTGTACGATGGGTAGCCACGTTAGTACAGATTCAAGTATAGCTCAGTCGGGCAATATATGAAGCTTACTTCTCGCTGGAGAACTTGTTCTCCTTATAAGCGACCACGAATTGCGGGGTCAAGCGATAGGCCTTGAGCGCCATTCCACCTTGAGCGCCTCTCATGCTATCGTAAACTAGGGCGATTGTCCGCTCATTTATTTTGCTCTGGTAATGAGCTTGGTTTTCGATGAAGTTCGAGTTGATAAAGTTGCCCAGGGTGGAGCTCTGATACCAACCGACATTGTTGGCATCGACATTGACCTCCCTCAGGCACTTGATCATTTCGTTCTCGTACCACATAACACCCTTGTTCTTCGGCGTAAGAGCCGAGGAGCTGCTATCATCGTCGGTCGAGGTTGGGAATGGGAAAGCGTTTGTGATTTGGAGAACACCGTCGACCTCCATTCCGAGGAGGGAGCCGTAGACGGTTGTGGGATAAGCACCCGTCGCATGCTTGACGACTCTCATCGCGACGAGAGCGTCGACGCGGACGCTCTTGATCGTTGATATCTCAGAAGCCATGCTGGTTTATATAAGGTCGGAGAGATGGGGGACAGAGTTCCAGACGGATTCGCGAAGTCGACACAACGAGGTTGAAAAATTGATGTGGACGAGATAAGCGATAAGATCGAAGGCGAGTTGCGTTTTGTTGGAGGGCTTTTTTGCCCTGTGCCCCCACGTGACCCCGAACCTCATCGACAACACATTTTACTCCAAGCTATAACTAACTAACTACGCACGTAACTACGTATGCGCGCATGTAAGCAAGGCGGGCAACGGGCATGCGGTATTGCGGGAGGTGGTTGAGGAACACGCCCCTCTTGTGCCTGAATTGGGTGCTCAGTTCTCTTATCTGGGCCCCGTTCTGCCTCAAGACCCGACGTCATGCTTGCTGTCTGAATTTCAGCAGATCGAAACCAGCAGGTTCCTCCCTCTGCCAGCGGCGCCTAGCCGAACGAGATTCCGGCGAGCTGTCTGGTTATTAAAGCCCGTATTTTAGGCTCACTGAGCTGCCTCCGACTCGGCGCTTCCACGCACCCTCCCATGGCCAGCCGCGAGATATCCTGCTCTTCTAGCTTATCTTTCTGGAAAACTACCAATCTAAGCAGGTGCACCTGCCGCAGTCCGAGTCCAGCACTTTCAATGCAGGCCTCTCTTCAAATCTCGGCTCTGCGGCAACGCATTCCAGATCTTATGCAGAACGCCTCCTCTGCTGCCGGTTTTTTCATGCCTCACGCGACACCGCTCGAGTGCCCCTTTCGTACGGTGAATCTTGTATCTGCACATGCCAAATAAACCCGGATTCCTGTCGAGAGTTGCATCAGAAGGCATCGTAACCTGCTTACATCCATACCTTCTTGCCACTGGCCCGATTGCCGCATCAGGGGCCCTTCATGCCAGGAACAAAGTGAGATCAGTGAATAAATGGAAAGTCCATGCCGCTGTCATAGGGGATTATCATACATCACGACCTGGTCGAAAAAAAACAAGCCTAGAAACACGGCCAGGTCCGTCCAATAGGCCGACCCGAATTAACCTCCCCAAATTCGCGCATAAAACAACCCACGGAGACATCTTTTAAGGCTTTAAATTTTTCTTGGAGAGTCTTGTCCAGAATGATAAAGGTAACAAGGGCGAACAGCCCAGGTTGCCGCTGTAATTGATGCCGTTCGCAACTTCCTGAATCGACGACACCAAGCCTAAATGACTTTCGCGAGATGTCTTGGAAAAAACTTCGCCTGTCGCTTGCTATTCCACCTGCCAGCATACTTCCCTTATTCAAGATGCGCATCCCCCCCAAAAAAAATGTTTTTGAATTTTTACCATACAAGCTATTCGGGTGTAACGATGGAGGACTCATAAATATGGAGCATCCCCCCCGTTTTGCTCATTAATCTTTAGGAGGTTTCTCTTATGCCCAGGCCGTGCTATTCCTATCTCTGATGGTATCCTCTTAGTCTGTTTGCGCCGCATCACGAACTTGTAGTTGGACGTCAAAACTCCAGCTCGGTTGTATTTTTTACTCTTTTTCCCCTTTAGTTACGGTTTCTCTCTCTTTCTCTCTTATTTGCCTGCTTCCTAGCCTTTTATTTATTCCTTTATTTATCATTATTATTCTTGAATACTCCTGCGAGTATGTCTGAAAAACTTGCCGCGGACGGCGATGCGGCCGCTTCTTTCAAGGATATCTCACAAGAGATAGGAATCGCATGCACCTCTTCCTTCGACACGGACAACTGCTCGTCTGGCACGGGTTCGGTTGTAAGTCCCATAATAATTGAATGCCTTTTGATATTTCTTTTGCTTCCGTTTCTCGTTTATTTCTGCCGAGATGTATATATATTAGACCATAGACTAAAATTTAAACTCCTTCCTCTTCTTATCCACATATAGGTTGAACTCAAGAAACGCTTCAACTTATGGAGTTGCCTGGCCATGGAGTTCGCCAGTATGGCGACCTGGGCGTGTCTATACGTCACCATTGGTGTATGTTCCCAAAAACTACAATCCATATTTCTCCTGACTTTTCTCCGACACCGAATACAGCCAAAATAGAGGAACATCCAGATCTAATTAATCCGCCCTTTTTGATACGCAGACTTCTATCGATTGTGGCGGACCAGGTATATTAGAATGCCTTTTTTCACGCGCTTGATCGGCCGAATCAGAAAGAACTGACAATATCTAGTCGGTTTGATATATGGTACCATTCTTGTCACCGTTTTTAACACATGCATCGCCATGTCGTTGGGGGAGTTCGCATCCATCATGCCAAAAGCCGGAGCTCAGCAGCTCTGGACATGGGTTGCAGGTGGGAAGTACGGCCCGGTTATCTCCTACTACACGGGATATCTGAACTTACTGGGTACGTTCTGTTCCGATACAAATCTGTTCGGTACTGTTTTAGAAATGTTAACGACGCTTTGCAGGAGAAATTGCAATGTCTGCGTCTTGCGCGTTCAACTCGGCCCAGCTTACTGGTGCCGCTTTGGAATTCACTGTCGGGATCACCTGGACCAGATGGATGACTGTCCTGCTTTACTGGGCTTACTTGGGAGTTTCGCTTGTCGTGAACTTCTACCCTCGGTATCTCAGTTCCTTCAACGTCATGGGGTTTATCTGGTTGGTTGTTACTATGATTGCCACCATGATTGTCTTTTTGGTTCTCGGGGAGAATAAACAGTCCGCCGAGTTTGTGTTTGGTCAGTTTATCAACAATACCGGCTGGCCGAACGGGTTTTCGTGGCTATTCGGTTTACTACCAATAGTTTATTCCATGGTATGTTGCGCAAATTCTTTCTGTATTGACGGTAGGGTAAAAACAAATCTAACAGGTGGAAATTGTAGACCGGCTTTGATAATGCCGCCCATTTGGCCGAGGAGCTCGAGGAGCCCGAGATTAATGCACCAAAAGCTATGGTTGGATCCGTTGCAATTGGGGGTGTTAGCGGTTTCATTTTCAGCATCATCATGCTGTTCTGCATCCAAGACTACGAAGCAATGCTCGCATCCCACGAGCCATACGTAAAGATGTTCATCGACCTCTTCAAGTCCAACCTCGGCGGGTGCCTCTTTGTGTGCATCGTCGGTGTTCCTATCAACATGTTTGCGGCTGCATCCATCACAGCGTCTTCGTCCCGTCTGGCGTGGGCGATGGCCTGCGACGGAGCTCTGCCGGGCAAAAAATACTTTAAAAGATTGTCAAAGGAAAAGGCCATCCCTGTGCGCACCATCGTCTTGTCCGCACTCCTGCAAGCCGTGTTAGGCGTCATCGCCTTCGGAAATGAGATGGCCTTCGAAGCTATTCTGTCCGTTGCCGTCATTGCGCTCAATTTGTCTTACGCTACACCGGTATACTGTCTTTGGTTCCAAGGACGTCAGTTCTTAGACAAGTTGGAGCTCCAAGGGGCGCAGCGGGGACTCGGTTCGGAGAGACGCTGGAATTTGGGTAACTGGGGCTGGACGGTCAACCTCATTGCCGGTATCTGGCCTGCCTTTTTGAGCGTCCTGTTCTTGTTCCCTGTGTATCTCCCAGATGTCGGCGCCGTGTCCGCGGAAGAGGCCAACTGGAGTATCGCCGTGCTGGGTATCACCATGATCCTCGCCACTGTATATTGGTTTGCCTACGGAAAGAAGCAATACGTAGGACCAGTGACCTCTCACTGACAATTCCGGGGGCATACTCGTACTATAGTATGTGAACCAGTCAGTGGGGGGTGTTATAAGGTTGGAAGGGCCGGAAGAGATGTCGTCACAGACGACGACGGGAAAGATTTATCCGCGAGGTATAATAATGTGTATTATAATAATGATGTGCGAAGCATGAGGCGTTTCGGCTGGCTTGAATTTTTCAGCGACTTTGGTTTCGCATTGCTTTTCCTGTATATAGAATGTTTCAAACTAGTAATAGATAGTTATAGTATCATCATTATCAACGTCGAGTATTCTGTCAAAATGCGAATATTTTGGATTGTTTTTGCTTCTCACCGAAATGATACCGTGCAGCGGATTATATACAATCTTTCCAATCGCAGAGCCTCTTCCCTTCGCGCACCAATTAAAGCCTCCTCTCGTTCTATCTATCAAAGCGCAAAACTCCAGAAAACGCCAATGAGAACAAAAAAGCTGATACGGTAAATCGCCCACTTTTAACTCCGTAGATAACACTTATCGATAACAGATGACATCCAACACATATATCGCGTAAAGCAAAGGCGAATGAAATTCAACGGGGTGCTTCCTCGTCCGCCGCTTTGACTAATTTGGCGTCGTCTCCGAGCTCCATCTCGATGACCTGTTCCAACAACATTTCTTTCTTGACCCACGCCTGCCGTCGCTTCTCTTCGAGCATCTTCTTTTCAGCTTCCAACTCGACGCTTTCTTCCTGTGCCCATAGCAATTTTCTACGCAGCAGTCGGTATAGATCTGAGGGCGAGAGCTTTGATTCGTCAATATCGAACCCATCCTCCGGCTCGTAATAGTTTATGTCTTCCCTTTTCTTCTCTTTGCCGTTTGCGACCCCGTTTTGCCCAGCACCTGCTCCTGGACCACCAGCGTCTTCGTCCTCATCCGATGGAGGCTGTGGGGATGGTGACATTGACGAGTATTCGTCGTCTTTGTCGTGGTCTATATGATCGTGGAGATGGGCGGAAAGGTTTAGAGGGTGGTTGGGGTGTGACTTTGGAATCGGATCCGACGGTCGTAGCGCCTCCGTTTCGTGGACGGTTCTCATGTGCTTTGCGAGAGCGTCAGACCGGGTAAAAGATCGGTCGCATTCTGAGAAAACAAGTTATTAGACATCTATTGGAGTTGATGGCAAAAGAGGCGGATCAAAACCCTGGAGCTCAGACTTACCGGGTAAAGTGCAATAGAATGGTTTCTCCCTCGTGTGGCTTCTCATGTGGGCTTTCAGAGCGTAGCCACTCGCGTGCGCCATTCCCTTGCGCGTGCAGTCATCCCACTCACAGGCATACTTGGCTCTTCTAGTGCCAATGTGTTCATCGTGGATGTGCTTGACGAGATCGTCCATGTTCCCCAGGTCTTTCTCGCAGCCCTCCCATCTGCACACTGTAACCTGTTCGCCGTGCTCGTCGTCTTCGCGTGGTGTCCCGGGAACGGAGCCCGAGGTATCGGACGAGATATCGGAGACGGCGATGGACTCGGGGGATTGGGGAGCTTCTTCGGTGGCATCATCGTCCGCGGCGCCATCAGCACCTTTGAAGGCTGTCGAAGCGGTGCGCTTGACGGGGAGGATGGATTCGGCGGGAGGTGAAGGGGAGGCGGAGAAGCTGGAGAGTTCGGAGGACGCAGGGGAGGAGGCCATCTTTGGTTTGGGATGACGGCGGCTCATCTGGAGAGGCGGTAGCGGCGGAGCGAGCGGGTGGGGAGGTTGGTGAGGCGGGCGATTGGGGTGGTCAGGTTGGATGAGGTTCGAGATGTCGCGACGGTCGTTCGTCGAACGCAGCGGTCAACTGCCACCTGCCGCCTGTTTGTTTCGTGAGGTTGGCGGCGTGTTGGCGGCGTGTTGGAGCCGGTGGCGTCCACCACAAAAACAACACATTCGCAGCGGCCGACGAACGCTGGCGCCGAATTCACAAATCGTCCGAACTGCAGAATTCACCAGACATGTGTCTCTCCAGAAGTGCTATTTATGATCATTTGGATTGCCGGTGACCCCCCTGCAGCGATATCCGAGAGTGCTGGTGCCGGGTGGCTACCGAATCGACCCTCTGCGCCCCGTATATCAACCCCGCCGGTCAGCCACCCAGCAAGGTGCGCAACCATCCGCCATAGATTAACACGAGGCCCGCAAAGTGGCGACCTTGCGAACAACCGGCGGGATTTGAGCCGCAGAGAGAGAAAGAGCGCTCGAGCTATGACGACAGGCTGCATGGCCTTGTTGCCCGTCTAGCAAACGGGTCGAGCACTCCAGCCACCAAAAACCTGGGCAGCTTCGATCGAGCTTACCGCGCAAACCTCACAGCGATAAAACACCTGACGAGCCCCTCACCACCAGCGGCGATATCTCTCGCACTCGATTGGCAAGCTCAAGCCCTCTTTCCCCGTCTCTTTATCTGTATCCGTCGGTCAGTCGACATCGAGAAGTTCAGGCGGAGACCGACATCGCAGCAACACATTTCCCCCGCCGCCTTATTGCCCCGCGACACCCGCAATTGTCTCGTCCCGCTGGAAGTATCAGTGTATCATTGCATTACGATTTCAGATCCGCCTTGACGGTGTGGCTAGATTTCCGGCTTCCGCTATTCGAGACGCTCGTTTTCAAGTAAGAGCGAGTTCACATCCTAGAATCTTCCAATAATTTGCGCGCCATTGCTCTGAGTACGACAACCATCCGCACTGTGTAACCATCCCGCGAAGCAAAAATATGCAGCCGCCACTCAATATATCCGTTCTTGATAACGACTCTCCGCCACCGGAGTTTCAATCCCAGTACGGAAGCTACGGTGATGCCTTCATCCGATTGCTCAGCAATGCTAGCATGACCCTCAACCCGCCCTTGGGCCCTGGTGATCTTCAATTCAAAAAATGGGACGTCGAGAGGTCGCCGGACTACTACCCCGAGATTGAGGAAGTCGATGCCTTGATAGTTGTCGGAAGCCGTATGTCTCTCCGTTGCCTACGTGTTCATTAATTAATGCTTCTCTAGATAGTATATGCTGACATTCTACTGCTCCGTTGCTCGAGAGGACTTGCTGGGAGCTACCGCCATGGACTCGACGCCTTGGATTCTTAAGCTCACGGATTTCGTCCGTAAGATTTTGATGGAGCACGATCGAGTTCGCGTCATTGGCGTAAATTTCGGGCACCTAATCATTGCCCGAGCGCTGGGATGCGTAATTGACAGGCTTTCGCAGTGGGAGACGTCCATTACCACAGTCAGTCTCGGCGATATGGGGAAGAAGGTTTATGGAAGGGATGAATTGGTATGATATTTTGAAATCTTCAAGTTCTTTAATCTCCAGCTTCTAACCTGTCTGGAAACCCACTAGAATATCATGCAGTTGCACCGCGACCATGTGGTCACCTTACCCGTTAATCCATTTCCCCAGCTGCCAAACGCCGTGTTGGACCTGATCGGGTCTACAGATGCGTGTGCAGTTCAAGGGCTTTACACCCCCAGAAAAGTCATCAGCTTGCAAGGTCACCCGGAATTGGATGTCCACATGATCGGCGATTTGGTCCGTAGTAGATTACAAGCGGGGAGCTTCTCAAAAGATGCCGCGGAGGATGCGGTTGGGAGAGCACCGTGGAGGAATGATGGGGTTTACATCGCTGCGACCTTCCTGAAATTCATGTTGGACAAGTAGTCGATTGGATAGTCGGCTTGATAACGGATCCGGATTTATTATGTGTGGAGTTTTTGGTAAAAAAAAAAGGAGAGACGAGTTCTTAAGTATTCGATACTTTATACCTTTGTTTAGTCATAATCAATTCGTTTGAGTTATATTCTATTGTTTCAATCTAGTGTCATATTATACTGTGCGGAGATCCGGTCATTATTACTTGTTATTAATTCTAGCTGGCATCTACATAGTCATCTCTAAGGTTTTCTATACATGCTAGCTGCCCCGCCTTGATGTGACGGGAAAACCAGGGTATCCGCGATATTGACGTTCTCGCGCCTACCTGCTACGAAGACCACAATCTCTGCGATATCCTCACCGGTAAGCGGCTCTACACCAGCGTAGACGGCATCGGCTTTCTCCTTATCTCCTCTAAACCTAACGACCGAGAACTCTGTTTCGACCTGACCGGGATCGACACACGATGCTCGGATTCTAGTATTTATAAGTTCCTTCCTCAAACTTTCCGTGAAAGCCCTGACGGCAGCCTTTGTGGAGCAGTAGATTGATCCACCGGGATACGGCTCCCTGCCCGCGATTGAGCCGATGTTGATGATTGTACCGGAGTTCTTAGCTTTGAAGATGGGGATGGCATTTTGTGTCATCTAGCATCATCATTATTATTATTAGACAGAGTTAACCTCAAGTGTATATTAATAGTTTTGACGAGTACCACTTACACTGATCAAACCGGCAACATTAGTGGAATACATGACGTTAACGTCCTCCTCGGCAATATCTCCGACATGCTCCAATCCTTTAACCAAGCCTCTGGTTATCCAAATTACGATTAGTTAAAAGAGATATTCAGAAGGAAATGCGGTGGTGGGTTCCCAGAAATATCTTACGCATTGTTGACCAAAATGTCCAACGTAACCTTCCATTCAACAGGAAGCTCTGCCCAAAACCTTTTGATATCAGCGGGGTCGCTCACATCTAGCTTTTGTACCAGAATCTCCGCATCAGCGGACAACAGTCGAATCTCCGCCTTGAGAAGTTCCAATTGCTCTTGTCGACGGGCCGTCAAGATCAACCGCACGTCCGAGGCAGTTTTGACAAACTCGATTGCGGTGGACCGACCAATGCCACTAGAGGCACCGGTAATGAGGATTGTTTTGCGCGAAAGGCGCTGTGCTACTGCGGACGACATTTTGCGGGTTGCGAATGCAAAGTTTGGAGTGATAAACGGAGTCAAATGCGTTAGAACCGGCCTTGCGTAGCTGCGAGGGTTGGAAAGTGCTACCTTGAAAGTAGCTGTCGCGAACCGAAGAGCCGTGTTAAAGGGTGGCATGCAAGCTTTTTTTTAAAGTATCTAGGGCCGGGAGGGTCAAGCCTTGGGGGTTAAATAGGACAATGCAATCTCCACAGGTCTTATTAATCAAGAGGCAGTCGACTTCCGGTTCGGCGGGATATATGCAGCTACCTCAGAATTGCCGCCGTGGTTTCATCTCTCGTGTGAGAACTAATTAATTCGTTCTCTATCTGCGGGTCCTGGCTCGACATTTCGGCTGTCGGTGACGTTTTGGGGAGCTAGCTAAGCTTCGACTTCGGCACGAAGGACAAACCCCCACCAAACTTCGACGGCGGGGCACCATTTGGTGCATGCGGACGGATATTGTCCGCCACACTGGCGGCGATTCTTTCTCCCGCTGGCGGCTCTCATCCGCATGTGCACCAAAAATGTCACACAACGCTTTCTTATTTTGGTTCTCAGGTGGAGTAAAGTGTAAATATTGAATCCATACGGTCGCGCGCTGGCTTGAACACTTGAAGCTGGTTTGTTTTCGGTGCATAAAAGTTGACCATGGTCATGAAATTGATATGCTACGCGGCTATGTCAAACTGCAAGCAAAAGCATGAGAGACTACATTAACCAAGAATATTCTATGATACAAAATTTTCTTCCTACAATATGGGAACAATACGGTTCTTGCGAGTAAAAGTTTGACTTGTTTCGTAGAATGACAAAAATTATTTTTAGGGCGGCGGGACATTGTAGCTGGTACCTTTCTCCACGATCTTCCTATCTTCCAGGGTCTTTATGACGTTGACAACCCATTGTCGGCGATCTCCCCGTTTATTTCGCTGAATCTTGGCCTAACCGTGATATGTTAATTCTCAAGTCATCAAGATAAGAGATTCGTAAAGTTTTGGGGGACAAACCAGGAGGGAGGCGAATTTCTCTGTGTGACTTGGGATAGCAATGAACGTAGCAACATTTTTTACTTTATTGATGTCCTCAGGCCTGAAGTACCGTATTAGCGCTTATCACGTAATATAAATATCAGGGAGGAAATCTTTGAGGACTTACTTAATCTCAGAGAGATGCGTTTCGGTGTACTCGAGGCTAAGGGTGCTGGCTCCAAGATTAACATTGTTTACAACCATCACATTGGCTTCCCAAACGCTGCCTACGGTACCGGTTGGGATGAGCATGGTCCCTTTGAATTCCTCGAGGCAGATAAAAATATCCCAGTCATCTTTAAAGCTCCCTCGATCCCACTTGATAGCATAGAGGTTTGCCTTCCGAGGCAAATCGAGATTTAGCGTTTCCATACTGATAGTGTCGAACAGGCGAGACGATTTTTCAACGACGCGAGTCCAACTATCTCCCAAAATGACATCGAATAGTGTAAAATATATCTAGCTGAATAAAAGTGTCTCTTAGAATATATTCTTCGTTTATTGGGGAGGGTAGTGAATATAGCCTTCTAGTTTCTTCACAAAGGGCGTATTTAACCAATTTCCCAGGGCGGCACTGACGAAACGAAGTGGTGTCTTCGCCGCAATAATTACTATTGTTTTCAAGCAATACCGAGTGATCATGCGCATATGACAATGATCAGTGTGTCACGTTGAAGATGCGCAGCCGCGGTCTGGCGCAGCTGCGACTCTTCTAACGTTAACATAACCCCCGTTAATATCAGCCTATCAGTAACGTTTTCCAAAGATACTCTTTTCATTTCTGTGCGAACTTCTAGCGGCACTGCATAATGGGTTCTATCCGTGGGGCAGTATTATGTTCGTATGCCTAGCTACATCCGCGTCTAGGAAGTCACTACCCCGCCCCCAAGACTCCCACTGGCTAGGTGGTGTGTTTTCGTAAAATAGACGCTACCCTTTTTGCATTTCTCTTTCTTCCATGCCGCAGTCGCAGACCCATCCTGCAGCAACCAAATTATCAACCTCTATTAAGGTTCCTTCAGCCAGATCCTTGTATATGAACCTTGCCACTGGTGCCAGCTTCCACAAGACCCTCGGTCTCCAGCGCTTGCAAGACATCGACTACCCAATTCTGGCAATTCAGTGGTTCCAGTCGAATTCTAGGTTCCTACCCGCCACGCGTTAGGCTTGGGCTGCCAATAAGGGAGAAGAATTCAAAAATTATGGCTGGGTCTCACCTCGCTACTCGCCGACCTAAGGCTTTTTGGTGGCGGAGGAACACCGCGGGCTACCTCAATGGCCTTCTTCACATCACTTGAGTCATACTGGTAGTTAGTTTTCCTAGCTATGCACAAGAAGGCTTCTTTTTAAAGCATACGTGATATCAGACAGTGCCACGCAGCTGTAGCTGCTGCTCGTGTCTGCGACATCATAATCTTCTTGTATTTCGACCGTGAATTCATTCAAAGCATCCCCTGCTGCTTCGAGATAATACCCTTTCAAACCTTCTTCCGGGATTAACAGCGCCCAGTGGTCCTTAAATAGAGGGTTGGGATACACGACTTGATAGAGTTTTACCGTCATTTTGGAGAAAATTATGTGCGATTTGATCAACGACGAGTGTGGGAAATTCCAGAGCGTGTCTACAATCTGATTATTGAAGTGTTCGAGGCTCGAATATCTTGATATTTGAAAAAACAAGCTTTTTTCGCTAGTTGCAGAAATGGAAAGTTGGGGCTTTAAACTTCTTTATATATGTAGATCTTCAAACGAGCCAGAAAATCCCTCGAGGCAAACTGTAAACGGCTAAGATATACCTGGGAGAGTCTAGAAGATATCCGTGCCGTCTATCGCTGCACTCAAGATTGCGTATTAGTACTTGGATGTGTGAAACGATAAGGAAAGTTTCGTAGGATTTGTAGCTTTCAGTTGGATGATTCATCCGGCACAGCGGCGAGATGATAATGCGATGCCTCCCCCGCATCAATCCTTCTGAGCTTCTACACAGAGCAAGCGTAATGGCCGACTTCAAAGAAATAAAGGTTTCTACTGTGATACTTATTAAACATTGGGACACTACGCCTTAATATTCATTGCAATTGCTATGGGATGGCACAGCTGCACAGAATTCTACAACCTAATTTGTGTTGTATCTTGGACATTGTCGATGGTGTCTTCGCTCAAACCTACACACATTAAATATCTAGGTATACGTAGGCCTTATTTGAGTCATGTTAATAGATTTATAAATATTTGATATTCTTCGACATAAATTTATTGATTGAATTGTACAAATGAAACGCCCTCAAACGCCGCTAAACGCCACAAATGGTACCTGTACATCCGTTTATGATATATATATAGATATGCGTAACCGGTCCAAAAGAACTCTAGACTTTTACTTATAGCATTGTACGTACCCTCGATCCTAAGAGCTGCACTGCGTCTCCCTTAGAGTATTGACTCTGTCCATAAGCCACCCACTCACCACGCCGCTCTTCTTCTGTCCCAGTCGTACTTTGCTATTGTTGACACACTGCTTGTCATTGACCTGCCACTGGAAGCACTCTTTCCACGCCTCGCACTTAAGTTTGCAGGCAGATTCAAGGATCGGTTGACCCTTCCCATCTCTATGGACCCTCTTGTCCTCAGCAAATTCCTTGATCAAAGTAGCATGATCAATCTTGACGTCCTCTGACATGTTGTCCCAGTCCGTCTTGGTTTCTGCAAGCTCCTTATGGACAAATTGCTCATAAAGATCACGGTAGACGATAGTTTTCTATATAGGAAAAGTAAAAGCAATTAGCATATCTTACACCGTTAAAGAGAAAGTATTTTTGTGAAGGAAGATTCAAGCATACCGAAGGATTCAAAGTCTTCTCCCATTCATGCAACATGCTAACCTCATGAGGCTTCAGATGGTGCAATGTAAAGATGGGTTCACACCAATTACTGGGCTCATGTCTGATCGCATAAGTCTGCTCGCCTTGAAACCGCCCGTTCCGCTCCTCCCAAATCTTCACCCCTTTCTTAAGCATCACATCTGCCAACAGGCCATCCCCGCAACATGTAGCGATCGCCATATCATCGTAATCCGCCGGATTGAAGGGGTCTGAAAAGGTCATCCTCATGGCCGCCTGGCTGACCACCACGCCGCTTCCTCCGTGTCCGAACAAAGTACTCCCCAACATGTTAACGCTACCCATATACCACGGCTTATTGTGATCGTAGTTCTTCAACAGCCATCTATTCAGCGAGTTCCAGAAGAGGAAACTATCCGCTTCGTAAAAGATGTACCATTTCATATTCGGGTTGTTTTTGTAAGCGTGGTAGAACATGGGCACCCATTTGTATTTGTCCAAGTCCCACCCGCCACCGATGTTCGCATCAGAAAGCGAGACACCTTCTTTGTGGAGTTTTAGCTGCTCGTGGTAGGGTTTGAACTGTGGGTTTTGGAGGAGCTTGTCCGAAGAGTTGGCGAGAATGTTGATCATAGTGTGACCCTGGATGGTTTCTTCAAGGTCGCTGTAGAACGCTGTATTTGGTGCGTAGATTTCCTGGAGGCGGACCATTTGAACGGGAAGTCGTTGCCACAGAACTTGGGCCCCTGTCTTGAGCATTAGAAGAGATTCATCGGCGCCCGGAACTGGTATTGGTTGGCGGGTCATATTGAGATATTCGGCGGGGTTGACGGTGTCCACCCATGATGGCCAGTTTTCTGTCGACACATGCCTTGTGTGTGTGAGGTAAAGGGGCGTAATTGTCGTACAGACTATGAGTGTGGCAATAAGAATCAAGGGAACTATCCGAACAAATTGTGTTTTCGGGTCTGTTATAAACAAGGAGGGTTAGTTATGGATAATCATTTCTTCAAGATATATTCTCAGACCGTAGGTAGAAACATACTAGGCCCTCTTGTCGGCGACGTGGTTATAGGTGTATAAGGATATGCTTCGGTCCTGCCGAAGAGTCCCATCACCATCTTGAAAACGAGAGTATTGAAAGATTTAAACAATAAAAGAGTTGGAAATTATGAAAAATAGTGTAAACTCAGAAGGAAGTTTTTTTTAGAAGAAACTAGAACCCAAGTTGCATTAGTATCGTGAAGAAAATATATTTCCAAAATGCTCTGTCGGGATGTCAGGATCTCGTAGATTCTAGATATTCAAAGGTGTAGAAGATAGAGAGTGAACTAGGGAAATATAGCCAGGTTGGTTTTAATAGATGTATATTTTGGAGCGTCTAATGATTTAACAGAAGATATGGAAATAGAATACCCTATCTCCCCAAAACAATCCATTGAAGAACCTGGAGGCAAAGTTTCGGACAGGGAAGGCTTTGCAAGATATATGAATGGCGGCCGGCCACCTTCCAAGCTTTCCCGGGAGGCCAGAACGACGCATTCTGCTCCTCTTCATCAGAAACAGTGTCTCCACGGCACAGCCTTAACCCATTCGGTTCATGAATTGGCAATAGAGACATGAAATCTCTCCTAAAGGTTCCTGCCTGAAAATTCCTGTTCCGGGATGTTCCAATCCCAATTTTATTCTAGATTGGTTCCTGGTCCTCTTTTTTTGGGAAAAAGATAGCCTCGGTGTTCTTAACATGCGAGAAGATTGGCTGAAACTTCAAACTTTCTACATCATCTGGATGCTTTGGATATATACTTTGCCCAGAAAAGTATATTTGTATAGAATGGGAATTTTATCAAAGCGGACAAGGGTTTTGATTTCTCCCGATACGAAAGGGAAAAAAACTTACCGAATTAAAATTTGACCCTTTTTTTAGTTCTTCTTCATAAGAACAAATTATTAAGGGACCAGGCCGCGAGGACAAGAATATATCACGACAGTGAGCGGTGTTCGTTCGCGTTGTGAGTTTTCGAAACCAGCCAGTAAGAGCTCGCGGTTACACTGCCAGGGTTCCACTTTCGAACAGCCTGCCAAGAGACTTAGATGTAACGTGCAGACGGAGATGGAGGAAGGAGGACGAATGTGCTTGCGTAAGCTATTGTGATTTTTTCGCGAAAAAATAGGGATTATGGGTCAACGGTTTAAACCTGATTGATATTCTAATTCTTTAAAAGAAGGTGATGCTTGAATTTTTTTACTATATTTTTTTGTGTTTTTAGTTTAGAATAGGGATTGTAGGGTGTCCGAAAAGGTGGGCGTGAACCAAGAGAAAGCTTATGCGAAGATCAAAAGTGTACGTCGATATAGAAATGTCCCCGAAACACGTCAAGTGTAAGTAATTGGAAGAATGAATAAAACGAAGGGGAAATAATACAAGGGCAGAGCGTCGTGTTTAAAAAGAATATACGGGTCGAAATCTATAGACCTAATAATTCCAACTTCCATTCTGTTCTCTGTATTCTAGAAGGGGTATCTCTAACTTGCCCAAACGATACATGATAAAAAGGAGAAATTTAGATTTGCTAACGAGTAAGAAAAGATGCAGAAAGTATACCATTTCGGAAAGAAAAAATAAAATCGACAAGATGCAATATTACTCTAAACAGGAACTAATGCACTGACGTGACGAAAGAGATCGGCGCACAAGCCCTGCGCCATGTTTAACACACGGCTATGGGAATTGATTTGATGGAAGAGAAAAGCCCGCTAGCGGTGGATCGGAGAAAACTGAGACGTCTGGCGAGACGTCGGGTCCTTTTGGTGTTGTTGCATGTTGCAACCCGCAGCCTACCAGACAACGGAGTGGCAACCCTGGGACACCAGCACGGGGCGGAGTCTCAAGGCATGACGCCCATCTGAAATGATCTTACCAGAACTCCACAGGGTTCCAGGCTATCGGCAATACCTGCCAGCACTTCGGTATTTGCGAAATCGTAATCTTTCAAAAAATACAAGTAGCCGCGTATTTTCACACAAATAAGGTCTACTTCAAAGCAGATAAGATGCAGTGTTCAGCACGTGAGGTAAAGATTGACACCTAAGTTATTCTATCTCCAAAATCTTAGGAGATATTTCTTTTTTACCAAAGAAGCCCTCGCTACAAGGCGTGTTCGATTCAAGATGGAGAAGAACCTGAAACTGTTCGATCCCATACGCCGCGTAACGTCCTCAAGCCCTCCGACCTGTGACACGTCGGCACGATATACTCCTTTAGGCCTAGAAAGCGAATCTAACTCAAAAGTTCCGCTTGAGATCCAATTCTTGGAACGACTTGGCCAGATTAGAAACAGCAGTAACGCAGACCACAAGTCTAAGACATTGCGAAGGATGTCGAACAATAATATGGAAGAACTTTTATACAGATAAAATGGTTACTTTCCTCTTCGTTGCGCATAATCAAAAGCAACCGAATCCAGGAAGCGAGGGGAAGATACATAGTATAACTACAGGAAAAAGAAACACTTCCAATTTTGATATAATTATGCAGAAACGGATTGTATGGGTGGCGTTTTATGCGGCAATGCAACCATCGGTATACTTTTCGGGGTAGCACTGGCAAAACCCAGAGACGATGAATTAGAGAAAACGAAAAACATAATAAACTGAAAATGGAACGAATTTCTACAGACACTCTGATAGTCTGGGAGGCGCGAAGTCGGATATTCAATATCAGGTTCGTGATAGAAGCTTAGGAAATGTACGCCACATACAAAACATATGCAAACATACAAATCTAGTAAGGTGAGAGAGAGTTATGGTAATCATGGTAGGGAGTTTAATGTCAATATGGAAGGATGGGAGTTAGAATAGACATGATTCCTCCACATCTGGGAAATTTTTTAATGCATCCAGAGAGGTTGGAGTAACAAAATGTGCTGATTATCTGTGAAAAAACGATACCCACAAGCCAAACAAGAGATTTAATAACCGCCTGCTAGGAGATTATTCCAAAAACAAAGGACGTATGTGGAGCGATAAAACCAACTAGCGCAATGGCAAGTCATCCTAAATCCCGCCTTGGCGATTGAGTTGATCACTAAAGAAAACGTTAAATTTAGTATGAATAAACCCATCTGAGCATTTCCAACAGGATGAGATCGACGGCGCGGAACTTACAATCGCTTGTATGTGTAACCAATAAATGGAAGACCTGTTTCCTCTCCAGGCCCGGGTTGCATGTTGCCTTGTGCTTGAGCGGCGCGCATGGCGGCGACAGCTGGTGCATCGGGGACGTTCTCCAGATCATCCGTTGGGAAATATGTTGTGTCAGTCATGCTCTTCAATTGTGGCTTGAATGGAGCATCGACTTGACGGAGTGTATTCCAATCAACACCATGGAAGAAGGGGTGACGCTTGATTTCTTCAGCGCCACCTCTGCCGAGACGTTGGTCCGCAGAGGTAATCAAACGGCGAATGAGATCCTCTGCTTCAGGGGAGAGATGAATTTCCTCGGGGAAATAGAGAGATTCTTGCCAGTTGACAATCTTGCGGTACGTTTCATGCGCTTCCTCGGCACAGAATGGAGGCCAACCGATGAGACATTCAAACATGATTGTTCCAAGAGACCACCAGTCACATTCTTGACCATAACCTTGGTGGATAAATATCTCAGGAGCAATATAGTCCGGGGTCCCAACAGTTGAGTATGCCATAACACGTCGCGACTTTCGCCAAGTATTGACCTGGTTTCTGTTAGAAATTGTAAGGTGGATGGCGTCAACCATGACGGAGTTCCGGTCACTCTTAGGAGCCGATGGAGCTTGCGCCTTCTCTAGCAACTTCTGGTAGTAGGCTTGGTCGTGTGTTTTATGAAATCCCGTTGACAAACCGAAATCTGACAGTTTGATGTGACCGTTAATATCGATCAAAATGTTGTCCGGTTTGATGTCTCTGTGGATCAGGGCGAACGAAAAGTTAACACGCTAGTTTTAAACTTATCCTTGAGCAACCAGAAAACAAAATTGCTTACCTGTGGATGAAACCAAGCTTGTGGACGGCCTCGATCGCCAGGACACACTCTGCCATGTAGAAACGAGTAACATCCTCGCTAAAAACTTCATACTTGATCAACATCGTCATCAAATCTCCTCCCGGCAAGAATTCCATAATAAGGTACAAATATATTGCATCTTGGAAGGAGTAGAAGAGATTGACGACCCAAGGACTGTCAGATTCGGCAAGAACGTCACGCTCAGCTTTGACGTGTGCCAGCTGATCCTTCTTACTATAAGAAGAAAAGGAAGAGTTATTAGCATCACCGCTTTCGACATCATACTTCCCCCCCTCCTTTTTTTCCCTTTAAATAAGGTCCAATGTTCTATATAACTTACAACATCTCTGACTTCAAAAGCGTCTTCATGGCGTAGATCTTGCCATTGTCTTTTTTCTGAACGAGTCGGACTTCACCAAAGGCTCCTTTTCCGATAACTTTAATAGTATGAAAGTCTTCGGCGACCATACGAGTACGCCGGAGCCGGAGAAAGTTGGACTCTTGTGTGCCAAAGTTAATTCTCTGTAGGTTCTTACGCTCTTCGGACATGCGTGGTTCCGAAGCCAGTCGGTTTTCGAGGTCATTTCGTCTGTAGTCCCAGATACCGGAAATTAGCATCGTTTATAGCTGTAAAACAACATGGATAATAACAGGTAGGAGGACGAATACTCTTACCGCTGATTCCGTTCAAGAGCATGCTGAACGTTCTGCTTATAGAACAGCTCTACCTTCAATTTAGTGGCAGTTGCTCGCTCTCTCGTAACGGGCTGGTATTGACCCGGGTCGCGGGATATGCGTGTTTCTTCTTCGTCAAATTTGGTGCTGCCCAAGCTGCCAGCGGTCCTAGGCCGCTGGTTCATGCCGCCTCCATTGGAGCCTACGGGGAGCGCGGCGCCGAAAGCACCTGGGGAACCCGCCTGTCCGAAGGGTTGTTGTTGTTGAGGGGTTTGGGGAGGCATGCCCTGCTGTTGCTGACCGTAGGGCATGCCTTGCTGGTAGAAACCCTGCTGGCCCTGATTATACATGCCCTGATTGGGCTGGCCTTGATTCGGATACATGGCGATTAATAGATTTCGGGTTGCGTTGAAGATATGGAGAGGGAGACGTTGGAACGTTGGCTGCTGAGCTTGGGCCAGGAGCTTCAGGGAAGCTAAGAGAGGGATATGCCAGCTACAGCGATAAGGGGGTATCGATCACTCCAGGGACGAGGGAAAGCGGAGAGGGGAGGGGAGGGGGAGGTCGACGAGGCAATGGAAGGAGGATGGAGGAGAGGAAGAGACGTCGGAGGGAATGTGAGCCGGGCGGTTGAAGGCTGCCCAGCAGAGTGATGAAGTGAAGGTGATATCAATTGGAGCAGGTTCGTTTTGGCGGAGCGTCGAAGGCCAATTGCCCGTCAACACCGCAACGCAGAGCAGCAGCCCATCACCAACACGCCAACCTCACCGCAACTCGCCGCCCGTTTCACCACCAAAACACCAAACCCACACGCACCTCGAAGATATCCGGATGCATCTCTGGATACCAGATCTCGTAGACCAGATTGCAATTACAACAGACCGATCCTCTACTATCCGAGCGAGTGGTCTGGCCCCTTGCCTGCCAGATATGCCCAGATTGTATGGAATCTGCTACCACTAACAGTTAAACAATTCAAAGTGTGGACTTTCGATATTTTACCAAGAGGGGGTTCGATAGGTTGCAATCGTCCGCGTCCCCTCCTTGCTCCTCCTGCGAGTCGAGACTTGAACAGTCCCTCTTTGCTGCCCGTTTAAGCTCCAGCGGCCCTGGTCTCGCCCGGCCAATCAAACACGCAGCCGCATATCCCAAAATTTTTCCCCAAACGTTTCCGCAACACACCACCAAAACTTCGCATATCGATAATACAATAGATCTCGCGACGCTCAGTTCGGCCTGGACGACATATCGAAATTGCCAGCGCGGGGTGGGCATTCTGGGTGGAAGGCGACCTCTTCCAACATACTTCACTCAATCGTCACGGGTTAACGTGTCTCTCCTTCCCACACAATGGCCAGCCCGAGGTCGATACCTGCACTGCTGCGGACTGCACGGACTGCAGCTTCGACGACAGCGACATCCTCGTACCGCTCCTCCCTCTCTGCTCGTCTCCCAGGGTCCTTTCCCTTGACTTCCACGAGACGGTCATACGCAGATGATTCGCCACCAAACAAGACGCAGGCGTTAGACGATGCTCTCGCCAGTATCTTCAAATCCCAAAGTCCCAGCACCCGTCCTGACAACCGGCCCCCAGTTCCCAGCCCTGCAGCGCCGAACGCCGCCGCATCGATCCCCTCCAGACGGAGCAGCTGGTCCACCGGTGCGTCAGATCAAATCTTCAGAGGCTCCTCACGCCAAGGCCGTGGAGCAATATATGATCTCGCAAACCGAGCGTACGGTGGTACCGTCTCAGAACATCCCGCCGGGGCTACGATCCTGGACCCGTGGTCCCAGCTCTTCCATCTACACATCTACTCGACCAAGCACAACACTCACATCACATTCACGGACCCCAAGAAGAATTCTATAATCTCCTGTTCCACAGGTATTCTGGGCTTCAGAAAGGCAAACAGGCACTCCTACGATGCGGCTTACCAGCTGGCCGCCCATGTCTTCCAAAGGATCGAAGAGAAGGGACTGATACCGAAAAAGGTCGAGGTGGTCCTAAGAGGGTTTGGCGTGGGAAGGGAGGCGTGCATGAAAGCACTATTGGGTAAAGAGGGGAGATATATCAAGGACGTGGTTGTGAGACTCACAGACGCAACACGGACAAAATTCGGTGGTACCAAGAGCAAGAACAAGAGAAGATTGTAGCCCCGTACTACATTATACCTTCCTTTGCCCGTCTCTATCTCCCTCCTTCTCTCCTTCACTCACTCACTCACTCACTCACTCACTCTCTAGCCCATAAGAGTATATATGGAAGAACGTGCAGCAGTTAGGGAGGGTGTATTTATTGTACATATATATCCCACAAATGCGATTAATCAATTTAGACAAACTCATGTCATGTTTCCCTTTTTCTTTCTTTGATTCGCTGTACTATCTCACAGGCATGTAACATTGGCGTTCGCTTCATTTTGGTTTAAGTATTTACTTTTCCGGTTTCAGGGTATTTGAAATGGGAAGATATATGATTCGGGAGACAAAAAACTGAAATATATTTTAAAACACTAACCCAGGGTAGCCGAGATGCGCACCTACCGCTTACGGCCTCGCTCGCTTGCTAGATCACCCTTTCCAATATCCCGAATTCGCCCACGAGAATCGAGATATATATTCGAAATAATATTAGGAAACGTGGAATCAAAAGAAAGGGAATGTAGATGCGGGGCACTACCAAACAATTCATTCTCTCCCCGTATACCCTTGTAGTTCCTGTACATCCGATATACGCAATCTATACGTTTTAAAATCTCAAGGATATTGCCTGCTATAAATAGGATTGCTTTACACTGCACGTTTGAAGTCATGTTCAAAAATGTTTTGCCAGAACGCGGATGCTGAATTTCCAATATTTTTCTTTGACTCAAAAATAAAAATTAAGCTTGCCTACGGGTATCCCGAGTAAAACACTCGGATTATCGCTGACAATGTGCGAGGCGCAGAATAGCCTTGAGAATGAGTAGGGTAATACTCGAGAGAGAAAAAAGGGAGAGTTAGCGAGAGTAAGAAAGACAAGACCAAACGAAGGCTGGAAAGTAGACGGGTTGATATAGAGAAATCGTCGTGAAAAGATAAGGAAATTGTGATTATCTACAAAGGTAGAGCGCATTTTTGAAAATGCAAAGGAAAAAAATATGAGATAAAATCAGGAAATCTGTTAAGATACAGCTTCAAAAAGTAATATCCCAAAGTATGAATAAAAATGGTAATAGAGAAGAAAAATGGTGAGTACAATGCAAAATCAGATTCCTTTTGCAAAGAACCCGTAGGGTATCGTACAGAGAAAGAAAAAAAATAAAAGAAAACGTTGGATAAAAAATAAGGGAACTATTTCGCTTGGCCTAGATTCAATAAAATTTTGAAATGAATGACAGCTAAAAAAGCAAAGTGGGCAGAAAAAGGGTGATCCTCCGTTCAATACCAAAAGCCCACACGCAGACGCACATACTCGCAAATAACGCAAGAAGGAAATTATATTAGCTATACACCAACTCCTTATTCCCGAACAAACCAGCCGAGACCCTGATCACCCCTCGGGGTAGCATTAGTGTTGTTCTGCCTATCGTTACCGAAGAACCCAAAGCTATCCGTTCTGTTGAAATCATTATTTGGTGGTTGTAAAATACCGCTGTCTCGTTCGCCTTCGCTGTAGATGCTGCTCACCGCCCGATTTTGATCCTCCGGTTGAGCGGCAGACAAATTATTCTTAGCAGCCGCTTGTGCCACTTTCTTCCCGAAATCAGGATGGCTGAGCGCCTCGCCGAAGAAATTTATCGATGAAGCACCAACCGAGTTAACCGAGATTTGCGAACCCGCGGACCGTTCGAACAAGCCAGGCGCACGCGGGGGTTCAAAGCCCAGCAGACCAGCGCCACCTTTAGGCGGCGAGTTATCCTTCATCACGTCGCCAAAAGTCGGAGTGGGGAGATCAGTAGAAAAAACAGCCGAGTGGGAGGCATATGACGAGCGAACATATCCAATGGACGGATAGGACTGCCTTCGCTCGTCCGTGTCGTCTGGAAACTCTGATATCGAATACGACGACCTCGAAGCGTCGCTCGGGTTCCTTTGTAGTCCAGCGCCGTTCTGTACCAGGTTTGTAGTAGAGTTACCGGAGAAGTACCTACTCCACCCGGACCCTCTGTGTGCCGGCTGCATCTCGAGATTTGTGCCAGCAGCTGGTCCAAGAACCGCACCGCGGGGTAGATCAACGCTGGGGAAGTCCATCTCGTCTTTGACACTTCGGCCGCGAACGCTTCGAGACTTGCGACCAAACATAACGCTCTTTGAGCCCCCTGCTTCTTTCATGAAAGATGCGCCTCGGTCTCTAAATGACATGCCAGAGTCTCTGGGCATTCCTCTCGACTGTGGATCATCAGACTTCTCTCCCAAGCCCGCGGCCTTCATCTTCTTCCTCTTGCAGCGTAGGACAATGTAAGCGGTTCCGAGAATTAATGCAACCAAGAGTACAACACCCAGTATTATAAACAAAAGCTGTGTGCTAGTCTTAAGACCTGTTGGTTGGGTTGCATCACTGCTTGTTGCACTCGCCGCCGATAGACTATCCGTAGTCGATGCTATTGCGGTAGCAGCGGTGGTTGTGAAGGCGAGGGTGCTTGAAACACCTGTTGATTGGGTGTTCAATGTAGACGACGATATTGTTGAGCTCTGCGAACTCACGCTGGCGGATTCTGCGAGAACCTTTTGAGCCGAGAACAGAGATGTCGCGTTGATCCATCCTCCCTCTTTGTAGTCGAAAATACACAGCGGATCGTCGGCTGGCCCGCCACCAGAGATAATAACATATTGATTGTTCGAAGTAATGGAGAAATCCGTTCGAGTATCCTTGGGCGCGAGTGTACCATTATAATTTGGCCAATTGGCCGACGTCAGTGTGTGATCTCTCGATCTAAGTCTTGATGCAGCGGATGAGGATGGGGTGGCAGGGTTGGAGGCAGTAGCGTTAAAGAGCGGGACGAGCTCGACTTCGGTGGGGCTTTTGCTAAAGTCGAATGTGAGCAACATTTTAGAGCCATCATCGCCTTGGACAACGGTGCCAGCGGATGAACCAGCAGGCAGCGGCGCCGCGAGCGATCCAGGCATGTCCTTCCAGTCGTCCAGAGTCGAATAGCTGAAAATGCGGGTATTTGCCGGGTCCCCACCAGAGATAATAGCAGTGTGAGCGTTAAGAGATTGAACAATAGGGAATATTAAAGGAGGGGCGAGGCCGGTAGGCAGCGAGGAAACCATCATACTGTCGACATTTATCAAGAAAGCCATCGAAGTGGGCGTGTAGTCCTCGGAGTACCAGTTGCCAGCATAAACAAATATCTGCTTCGAGTCCTCCAAAAATGTTGCGCCGTGGTGCGTCAGGTTGAAGAGGGTCTTATCCTTCAGCGCTTGGCTCTCCCACTTTTTTTGCGCAAAGGTGTATTTTTGAAGACCCATAAAATCCGGATTCTTCGATTGCACACCAGCCGCGATATCACCTCCAACAACATATAAGGCCTCATCAGAAGTTCCCTGGCCGGAGTGCACACAGACTGATCCCTTGGTCGGTACTTGGTTACCCTTTATTTCCGTCCACTTGCCGCCGGAGGCCAAGGGTAATTGAAAGAAGCCACTCTCGGTATACGCATAGAGGACATCATTGACAATGACGGTACAATGTCGGCCTAGTGGGGCTGGTGGTTGTGGGAGCGGCATCGCGCTGTGTTGGATTGGTGACCACGCTTCGCGCTTTCAAATGTATTTCAAGAATGTGAATTCAGAGGGGCTCGACGAAGGCTCTTGAGTCTCTAAGAAAGCGATAATGGATCCTGTAACAATGCGGTTATTCCTACGCCGTCATGGTCCTAATGAAATTCGTTCGAGTCGTAGATGGTGGAAGTGTAGATTCGTGATATCTGATTAAGTGCAATCTGGTCAGCAAATAGCCCCCTAAAATGAGATATTTCGCATATCTTATAAGAACGCAAGATATCATGATAGATGTCCCTACATTTTTGATTAATGTATTTTCAAAACACCTTTGGCTTTTTTCCCCTTTTCCAAACAGTAATATATAAAACAAAACCCTATCGTCGAATTATGAAGCACTGAGATTCCAAAATAACAAAACGAGTGCGGATGTTTGTCGAGAAAGATCGAAACTGCTGCAAAGTCTGTTGAAATCCTAGAAAGATCCTGATCTCCCAGCAATGAATGGATTTGAAGTGAAGTAGTTGAGTGTTTTGAGTAGTGGAAAAGTCGAAATGCGAAAAACTATCCTCGCAGAGTGATTTTGCAAATCCTTTTTTTTTTCGTTAGAGAACGAGTCGTTAACTTGTGTACCCTAGAAGAAACGCCGTTATTCCTTTCCTTTCCTTTTCCTTTTTACTCTTGTGAGATCCGTTCAGGATAAAAATAAAAAACTATCAACCGGTCAACCGAAAGGGATGAATGAACAGAGTCTCCTGAGGTGTTGCGAAATGCAGAGATGGTGTCGCTTCTGCCTCAGAACAACGAAAAGGGCCCTGGCTGAATGAGGAGAAAGAGGTTTGAAATGAAAAGCGAAGGTCGGGAGAAGTAAGAAAAGACAGACAGGTTACAATCGAAAAGAAGGGCTCAATACGAACACAGCCAAGGAAGAACAGGGAAAGGAGGACAAGCAAGCGTCTCTGCAGGACGAGAATATCCAGCCGCGAGGGAGAGAGGAAGAAGGGGAAGTCAGGTCGGGACAGGGCCAATTTTGGGTGGTAGGGAAGGGTCTTGCCCACTGTATCAGAACCGTCTCCGCTATTAACGACCCCCCTAACAGAGAACTAGTGTGGTTGTACCCAATTTGCTCTCTGGCCCGTCCGTCCTACACGATAATTAGAGATCTCGTGTTATTTCATTAGCCATGTTTTCTTCTGCACGGTAAGCTGAGCCATATCCCCTGGTTCCTTTTAAGGAGAGCTGCCGACCTGCGGAGTAACAAACACATCGCTCTCTGTCACAGGCCTCCGTGCGTTGCCCTTCCCGTCGCCCTCAGATCCATCCCCTCTATTCCTCGACTCTCGATGTCCAACTCGCTTCTGTATCGAGCGCTGGGAGGGGCTAGAAATTAGCAGCTGAAGATCAGGTTCGACTTGGGCTCCGCGACTCAGAGGCGCGAGATTGGTTTCTGCCATTCCAACTCCTATCGTCTATCCCCACTCTCCCCGTTCATTCGTCGGCGTGGCCTGGGGACCCGGATAACAATTTCGAGCCCGCTGAGCCTATCATGGGCTTGAATACGGCCCACCCAGCAACCCCTCTAACCATGGAGGGAGCACCACAGTGCGTTCGCTTGGTCGCTTGATTACTGAAAGAGAATAGTTCCCCCCTTTTTCCTTTTTCATGGTTTGTAGCACAGCCAACAGGCTGACGGCCTAGGAACAGGGGTATCCGACCTGTTCCTGCAGTTCGCCTGCAGCAAGTCACCGCGCCTTTTTTTTTTTTTTTTCTTTGGGCGGCCCTTGCCTTCTCACTTCTGCACGGAAGGTTTAAGCATGGCTGGTGGCCAGGGGAGTCCTGGCTGAAACGGGCTCATGCACCCAATCCTGATGGAACTGCAGTGGGGCGGACAGAAAAGCTCTTGGCGGATTGTTCCAATCCGCTGGCCAATCGTACCTTGTCGGAGTCCCCAAGTCAGGCGCACTCGATTCAAGCAGTTCGCAGAAATGCGGAACCTAAATGTATAAATAACCACGCTGGTGGTATGTATCTTGACCGTCCGGGGCCAAGTTTTGTTCCAAGGTCTCACAAATGACCACTGTGTTGTACTCTGTGATGCGTGATGTTTCGTGCTTCCTATCATCAGCCTCCTCCTCCGTGGCCATCGATAGTGGTAGTAAGCCTGAGGGGGTTGTGTTCCTAGGCCAGATATCGAATAGGATATTTTTATATGTTGTGTGTGCATGACGCCTGCAATTAACCCAGATCCTAGCCTGGCCTCTTCTTGGACAAGTACAAGCAAGCAAGCACGACAAGGCCAGCAAGAATGCGTGATCGCTCAGGCAAGCCAAATAAGCGCCTCCGTTCACGCAAATCCAGTCTTATCTGTTCCCCAGCACCGTTCCCTGGTATCATAATCAGCACGCATAAAATCTTGTCAGCGATGAGAAATTTCGTTGAGATAAGCGCCTTCGGATTGGTCTCTCAGAGATCCAACAAAAAAATAATTATACGCTCGCAATCGGATTCCGCGAAACCCTCCAACTCAACCCGCCATATTTCGTACTTTAAGGAGGAGCAAGGGATCCACATGGTCGCCTCCTTGCAATATCTCAATCACAACTGACGTAGTTGGTTTTCGGGCAAGTTGTTTGTTCCTCAATCCAACAATCACTTGGATTTGGTATAGTTGGTCTTTCTGCTATCATTTGATGCGTGCGGCCCCGCACACAATATTATTATACAACGCCGTGATTAGATTAGAATGGGTATCATAGATGAGTTTCGTAGATGCGTGAGTTTTGCGGCTCGATGTTCATATTCTTCGTCGATTTGCATTCCTGGCCTTCCTGGCCTTGAAAGCAACACCTTCCTCCGCTGGCCTCTCTGCATGCTCCTCTGCAATAGGCTTGTCCTCGCTAGATTCGTGTTTCAAACCAGCATGTTCTGACTGATCTTCCCTTGTGGCCTGATCTGAACCCCGATCCAACTCGTCCACGCCATCCCGCAGCCCCTCTACAACCGGAGTTTCGTCAGAAGTTTTCGCAATTGATTCACCCTCGTCTTTGGATTCGTCCGTGGGGTCGTCTTTAGCGCCTTTCTTCTTAAGTACGATGCCTCCAAAACCAGTTTGCGGTGATTGGGTAGGGTACTCTATCGTCCTCATGCCAGATTTGGAGCTTCCCTTCTTCTTCTTCTTAAACGTAAGGCTGCCAATATTCTCCGACGATGACGCCGCCGTGTCCCCAGGGTAGTCCATTGTGCGGACTGCAAAATTATTAACCGCAGCTTCCTCCTCATCTTCTGCGTCTTCATCACCAACTTCCCCTAGTTTCCGCCGCTTTGTTCGTTTCGCTTCCTCGTTCTCTTCATCGGATGTCACGGGACGTTCTATAACACGGACTGTTTCCCATTCGCCAGCCATCGCGTGCTCCTTCCTGTAGCTCTCTGGCATTGCGACTCCCAACGCTGCCAACTCGTCAAAGTGTTTCTGCTTCTGCTCTTCAGACCGCCAATTGCCCGATTTTGCCGGTTTCTTCTCTATTAGATCCGCAGCTCGTCTGGCCAGCGGTTTGGCTACGTAATTAGGATTGTCGATGTTATTCAGCCTCTCGGCTTCCCGTTTCACATTCTCGGCAGCGACGGCTTCCCGTTCCTTGTTTCTGTGTAGCTCACGCAGGAATCTCTGGAGGGCATGCTGGTGTCTCGGGGATGCTTCGTGATCTTTTCTCGAGAGCGGCGAGTCTTTGACGAATAGTTTCTGCGTATTCCATGTTAGCAGGTGACCTATGACCCTCAACGCGACAAGCGCGGGAGGCGACGAGCGGCAGAGTAACTTACACAACGTTCGCACCAGTAGCGCTTGGTCGAGATCCAGAACTCGGACATGCTTGCGGTTCGCGAAACTCTACACCGCGTCGATGACGGTGTACGGCTGTGACCGTTTGATGGTGTGGGCGGATGTGTGTCGTGACGTGATGTGGATGACCTCGAAAATTCTGGAAGGCGAAGCTCCAAGTTTGGTTGATGGCGGCGGCCTTGGCACTCGACACCGCTATAAATGTGACACCAACCGCCTTCTCGAATCAAGCCCGTACGGGCAGGTCGCGACTAAAGCTCCAAACTTCGAAACACCACAGACAAAATCGGTCTTATCCGGCCAGTTCTCATCATAATTCTCTTTTCGAGGTTACATTTCGTTTTATCTTTCTCAAGAACCGTCGGGTGTTAATTCGTGGGCAGACCATGTCGACGATTCCGCAGTTTCCACCGCCCTACGTCGTCTCGGACGATGAAACCGCACAGAAGCCAGCCGAAAGAAGCGGCGAGGACTCAAGGGAACAGAAGGATCCTCTGCCACTGCCCGCCCCTCCTTCTAAAGAGGAGGAGGAGGAGTCGACTACTACAAAGATTGAAGTTGGCAGTGAAGCCCTCAAACTCGATCATCTTGGGCCACTGGTTGTCAACTCCGATGGAACTCTGAGCCGGATACACAACTGGGGCGAAATGACACCCCTTGAGCGCGAAAGGACGGTAAGGGTACTCGGGAAGCGCAACAAGTTGAGGACCGAGGCTCTAGAGGCTGCTGGCGTTATGCCCAATTGAACAGACACTCTCATCACGGTAGCCATTCAAGAGTATCTAGACGCGATGGCCCCCCGGAGTGGGAAATGTTTTCAGATATCTTTGTGTATGGAATACGTTACTATAAAACAATAATACAATTAATCACTCTTCCATCTTCCACAGCCCATCTCCTAGGTAGTGGCAGTTTTCGACTCCATTGCCCTTATTCAGACGCTTGATATCTTCCGTGCTCATTTTCAAAATTCCCACCATACAAGCGTTCTCTTTCCCCTCAGCGTTGATCGCGACGACTGAGCCTTCCGGTATATTCTCCTCTGCCGGTGGTAGTTTTGCTCCTGGAGACGTGAGACCGGGACACATGAGCTGGGCGCCTCCGAGAATGAATCTTATTGCACCTCTGTCGACCTGAACAGTGGGGAAGCATTGAGGATCTAGTAATCCGCCGTCAGCACCTGTAACTTCCCTGTGGCTATTTGTTTGCTTGAGCACGTACACTTGTGCACCACCCTGAGATGTGGTATTATCGCATCGTCATGCGACTGGAAGAATAGAACTTGGTTGTCCAGTGCATAGAGAGATATTCTATCTGGTCTGCAATCCGACAAGAAAGCTCCTCGTTAGCTTCCTCTTCACAATATAGCCACCGCACCACCACCACCACAGGCAGCCATGATATATCCCCAGACCAAATATTGTACGAACGCTTTAATAAGATCTAACTGTGACTTCTTGGGCAGCACATCGTCAATAACGGGGGCAAGAAGTGGGTATTGATCGCATATTTTCTGGCGGATGTTTCGTTGGACGGAGGACTTGATCTTTGTCTTGCCCGAGGCACTCAGTCTAGACACAGAACAAATCAGCTGCTGGTAAGACTCAAGATAGCAGAACTCAGAGCTACCCTTACGGTTTTTTAAACATGCTGTACGGTTGGTCCGAGAGCTTCGGATGGTATGCCAACGGCGAGCGAGAGGTCGGAACTTGGGTGTGGGGTGTTGGAAGGTGGGTTGGATTTGGTAAGCATGTTTTAAGCCGCACAAAATTTAAGATCCTTTTCTGCGCGACACCATCAAAGCCTGCCCACGTCCATCGTCCATTCATCCTCCCCACGACGAACGCACACCCCCAACCTCCCACGATCGTCGTAGCCCGTCAAGAATTCGACAGTAGATCAGAGCAAGATGCAGCGCGAAGGTTACGTTCCACCCACTGCTGGAGGAAGTGGCGGTGGTGCTGGCAGAAGCGGCGGTGGTGGTGGTGGATATGGCGACATCCCAAGGCAAACCTCGATGAAATATCTCTGTGCGGATTGCGGAAAGGCTGTCACCCTGAATAAGGGCGACCCAATCCGCTGTAAGGAATGCGGATTCAGAATCTTGTACAAGGAGAGAACGAAGCGGTACGTGACCCTAAGAATCACAATTGAGCACGGCAAGCTAACGGAAGCATCTATAGTATGGTTCAATTCGAAGCCCGATGATACGATCGAAAATCCCGGGAAACACTGCTTTGATCAAAGATAATCCTTTGTATGATCCGAATATTCAAACAAATATACCCTCTGCCTTCCAATACACCTCGAATCCACCTCTATGCCGCATAGACTCTGTCGCGACAGGCATTTATCTCTATTGACGACATCAGATTTTAGTCGCTAAAGCCTCCCATGTTAAATGTTGGCTTTTTCCGGTCACTAGAGGGACGTGTTTTTTTTTTTGCTTTAGCGGGTGCTTTTGATCACAAATTGCATATTTATGTATAGTACAATACTCTATATACACTCTATATACAGAATCCTCATGCCGCTGGGGTATCGGAAGCTCCTTCTTCAGCGCTCTTCTCTGTCTCCGGGTCCAACATCTTTCGTCGTCCCTCCATCATAACCCACAGAGCCTTGCTTGGGCTGTGTAAAGTTGACACTAAACCGGCACCTGCACTCTGCATAACTCCTAAAAGTTGTCCACGTAAGGTCGTGATGTCTCCCAATGTTGTAATATGCTTGAGCATCCCATTATCGATCGTCTGTCCTCCAACTTTGTCCACCTTAGCACCTAGCAATAACAGCTTTCCGACACCGGTGATGAAAGCCGGATCGGTTCCCTTTTTAAAGGTTGCCTTTTCAGGGAACAGCAGATTCAAGACAGCTAGAAGATGCGGTGGAGATATAGTAGGGAACTGGATCACACCGACGGGCCCTATGAGGAACGGTTCCATGGGGTGTACTTTCTTATATCCAACCGTGAGACGGTATGCTTCCGGCCCACTACTTGTGCCCACCTTTGCATCCTTTGGTAGATACTCTGCCACTCGCAAAGCCGCAGCGAATAGTTCCGTATTGACAATGGTCATCTTGGTTTGTTCTCCAACGGGCCGGGGTTGCGGTGGGACGGTTCCATCTTCCGCAGGTGTAGGAGGTGATTGAGATGCGGCTACCTGCGCATCCACATTTGCCATAAGGTTTCTTAGATCTCGCCTTATTGCAACTAGCTCATTCCCTTTGAGATTATTATGCTGAAACATGACTAACAGTGGTGTAGCCCGGAGCAAGGATAGATAGGTACGATGTAGAAGATTTTGTCGAGAGTCGTAGGGTCGATGCGAGGGCGGCTGGTCGGAATCCGGTGGGACGCATTTCGCGGAATGTGTGATATGAGAAGCGTAACACCGCTGGCCTCCGTTTACGAAGGTCTCGATGAAATAACAAGCATCGCGGAGTGATATCGAGGTCCGCTGAGGTAACCTGGTCCGTCTAGCGGCTCGAAGAAACAATGACGGCGGCATCTTGTCGCGGGTTGGCTTGTCCGCCTGGACCAATCCCCGTATCTACTGGCAATTCCTTAAGTTAGATCGATGCAAATACGGGCCTGAAGTATGGCGTGTTGAATTAGCAACCTACGAAGCGTAATCCGTCCAATGGGAGCCGAAAGGGCAAAGACGCAAATGGGCCGTAGTTGAAGGTTTTCGTCAATTCGAAAATTTGAGGTCTGCAACAACATCGAACCAAGCGAGACAACTCAACAACAACACGTTCACACCACTTCAACCAACAGCAGCGGATCCTGGAAACCGGTCTGCACAGACCTGTATAGAGTATCACGGGCATATATATAAGAAACGACGGTTTGAAGTATCTCGCACTGGGGATTATAGGCATCAAACATGAGCGCAGCTTCCTATGTGGGACAGAGGCTCTCCTTCGAGTCACAGCTGTGTACGGTTCGCTACGTAGGTGATGTTAAGGGCACAAAGGGAGAATGGCTCGGTGTCGAGTGGGATGACCCTACCCGAGGAAAGCATTCCGGCGAGCATAATGGCACGGAATACTTTAAATGTTTGTTACCTTTTTCGGCTTTATTCATTTACATGCGGTGGTGATATATTGATATAAACTATCATGTGTAGGTAGACGAGCTGGCGCGGGATCCTTCGTCCGGCCGAACCGCCCTCACGACCCCCCCAAGTCGTTTTTGGAAGGGATGAGAGGGAAATATATCGCGGATGTGGAAGCCAGTGGGATCCCAGAGCCTATAATATTTGGCACTAAACGAGCAGAAGAAGTGGGTTTCGACAAGATATCAAAGAAGTTTTCCGAGCTGGACACTTTGCGTGCCATTATCCTAGATTTCGAGAATATCAAATATTGCGATAACAATACCGACGAAATCACCGAAACATGTGCCAGTATGTATACAGGGCTAAGATCCCGACTCCTTGTCGATTGATACATAGCTACTGTATGGCTAGAGATGCATTAAAGGGCGTGGTTCACTAAGGATACTATCAAACAGGTGCGAGAGAGCTGAATATTTCATGTAATCTTTTTGAAGACTTCCAGCAAGTCGCGAATATCTGCTGCAGTATACAGGCCCTCGATAAAGTATCTATCAAGTATGCACTCTACCCCTGTTCCTCCTCGCCTCGATCTCTAACACCCTTTCAAATTAGCGGCAATCGGTTCTCTGGGCTGAAGGTTAATGAACAAAATTCTCACGGCCTCAACAAGATTAGGACTCTAAAAGCCGATGATCTCCTATTGACATGGCCAGAAGTATTGCTTTTTTTCCCTTCCAATTTCAGCCGAAATTATATCAAGAACTGACGTTCAGCTAAGCTCTTCAGCCTTTTAGACAACTTTACCGGCGTGGTTGACCTCTCAATTGCGGTAGGAGATTTGACGAAGTTGACCCCAGCAATAGCGCCACGAGTGTCAGAACTTCAAATCGCAAGCTGTCTACATTCACTCTGTTTGGAAGAACATGCATTTGAATATCTTTCCGACCTAGCGGATCTCCAAAACTTGCCTTGTTTGCGCAGGTTGCTTCTCTCGAGAAACAACATAAAAACGATGTACCCGATACCTAGCTCAGAGGAAGACAATAAGCTCTATTTTCCTGAAGTCGTGTTCCTTGATGTATCAGTTAACAGAATAGATGACTGGGTCTTCCTCGACGATATACGCGTCGCCTTCCCGAAACTGGATGCATTGCGCATCAGCCAGAATCCCTTGTACGGTACTGATGATGGTGGGACCCTTTCAGAAGCAGCCTATCAAATTACCATTGGCCGGCTTCGAAGCAGCGTCTCCTCTCTTAACTACAGCGGGGTAAGGAAAAAGCTTGACCCACTCCAGGGTTCTCGCTTCCGAAAGGCCTCACTTCCTCGAACTGATAAGGCAATCATAGATAAAAGCAGCGGAACGTGCGGATGCAGAATTGTTCTACATATCGACAATTGTCAAAGAGCTGTCAGAAAAGCCAGTTGAACAGGAAGCCGAAATCTTGTCGCGGCACACAAGGTGGCAGGAGCTGCAAGTCTGTACGTCTCCTATTCCCTTCTAACACTCCGATGCACAATTTATGCAGGTCTAGTTCGGGCACGACCTGGTCCGAAAATGCGTTTTTTTGTTTTTCTGTTCATATCTCTTTTGTTTGTTGCTGATGCGGGGTCAAACAGTACATGGTGAACAGACGATAGACCGAGAGCTGCGCCAAAAATCCAAGGACGCTCTTGTCTCGAAACTAATTGGTTCGTGCACAACTTTGAAGACAACGATGCTCGAATTTGAGAGATATACCTTGATATTTCGTACCACAGATTGCTAATTGGCCTGCAGAGGTTGAGGCTACTTACGGGCCCAAGACGATTACTAAGAAATTTCCCCGCACTGTAACAATCGGCAAGCTATCCGGCTTGATTGGTCGGCTATTCGGCGCAAATCCTCTGGACATCACCCTCTGCCTGATAGAAGATAATATTGTTGGTGACAAAAGCGTCAGAGAAACCCTGTAAGTACCACGCAACAGTTGCAACCTATTCGGGTTGTTCCAGTGGTATTTTCGTTTATGTAAATGTTCTGCAAAGACGGTTTGTTTGCTAACACACACGGATATGTTCGTATATGTAGGTTGGCAGACGAGCTACGAGAACTTGATTATTATGTTGTAGACGCGAAGGCAAGAATAACCGTGAAGGAGAAATAATTAAAGCCGAAATCTTATGTAAGGGTTGCTTTTGCAGTCATCAACCTTGACTGAAAAAGGCATTCCGTTGGTGTGTATGCACAATGCATATAATGCACATATCTGACTAGCCTCCGAAATCATTCAATCCAAATCACCAGCCAAGCACAGACAGAGACTCTGTCAAAAGACCAACATCATCCTCAGGGTCTGCATGACAGAGGATTACGAATGCTTAGGTGTGCCTCTGGGAGCTACTCCGCCGCTCGGGCGTTAACAGAAACCGTTTGGTATCCTTGCACCATCGATCGATCGAGATCAAAATTAGCTTCATTTTTTTTTTGTCTCTCTTTGCAACGCTGCGGTAGTTTGTTGAGCCATTAGCATTTTAGTACGGAAAGAAACAGTTGCTGCAGGGTTCTTGTGATTGACATGGTAAACCTTCACGTTAGCTGCATTTCGCGTGCTAAATAAGGGCGGAATCCCTTTGCCTGCGAAGTTCGAGAATCTTCCCAAACCTGTTTAAATGTTGATCACTTGGTGTATTTTTCAAAAGCGCTGGAAATAAAGGCACGGGTGATGATATCAGAATTTATCGAGCTCTCTTCACTGCGACACCGCCCCAAAAGGCAAGAAACCGTGTTCCGCGATCCGTGCCTTGATTTCAAGGGACAGCTGCAAGTCTTAAGCTGGTTGGGCGGCGGTGGCTTTTCCGAGCGAATTTTCCACCGATGCAGGGAGATGAACGCCTAACGAGACACGAGAGAAAGGATTCCCCATGTACGGGATAGTACAACAGAAAAATAACAAGATAGAAAAATAAAAACTTGAAACTAAGAAGGGCGTGACTGCCGAATCTAGGCGAATCGGTCGATTTGATGCGTTTTATCACCATCTCCCTTGCCAGCAGGCACAAACACAAGACCGCGAAAAAAGAACTTGCGGGTCGTATTCGGTCGCCCATTTCCGGATGCCTGCGCTTTCGATTGAACTAAGTGTGGAGTGCGCAAAAAGGAAGGAAAGCAAAGAAAGAATCAAAAGGAAAGAAAACGCGGATTTTATTTGAGAGCTTTCCCTAGCGTCGAAGTCAATTGGTTTTGATTTACGTGCATACACCCTCCTTAGGTTAATTAGCCGAGATACTATTGTGTCGCCGTTGACTCTCGATTATGTACGTCGCTGCCCTTACTGACTAGCCTTGCAGCTGATTGTTCATAACGATATCCTGGGATTCGAGATTTGCAAAGGTTAAGATGGACATTTTTATCGGCGCGTGCGCAGAGGGGAGTTTCGGCATCTGGTGTGTTATTGATATGGCATTCTCCCCAGTACATACAGCCAGCTGCACGTATATATATATAATGCAGCAACTTTTGTGCAACTCGCGCACATGCACATGCACCCATGATACGAATGAAAAGGACCCCCAACGCGATTGGGCCCCCGTCGGGCCTCTCGGTGTATGCCGTGGAAATTTATGTTGTACACGGCAACCGGATCTATTCATGGTAGACGGGTCGACGATATTGCCTTCAAAGTTTCGGGCTCCCTAGCCTCACATGCAATTAATTAACTCCACCACAAGGCAGTTCGAAGAAAGAAAAGCTAATGATAACGGTTATATCTACTCCCCCCTGCCAAAAAAAAGGGTTTGGATGGGAAATATGTGTTCCGACGAATTATAGAGCTAGGTTGATATATACTAGGTCCTCTTTTATCGCCTGTCAGCAATTGATGCGAAAGCTCCCACCTGACCCGCAGTTTTCGTTACACTAGACCCTGCAAGAGGGCTGGACACCTTTATCCTCTTGGTCTGCACAAGTTTGTGTGCCGTGCCTGTGGGTAGTGGGTTTGTGCTTTGCCCGAGAAGCTGGGATTATCGTTTCGCTGCAGGCTGGAACCACCATCTTTCCCCGACCCACTAGGGATCAAAAGTTCAGACCAAGTATACAGCAGTTAAGGATGGGTTTTGCTTGATCGTTGACATCATCAAATGCAAGGGTTCAAGCTAGCCATTTCCCCCAAGGCCTTCTGCGAAAAATTCGAGACCATTTTTTGGCTCCACAATCCAGTGACATATAAATATATGTGAATCTACCAGCCGAGTATCGCGCGTTCATAGGTAGCTCTTACATGACGAAATTATTACAGCTCAAGAAAGAACCCCTTTTCGGACTAGTTGGGAAGGGAAAAAGAATAATTAATGTCAATAGTAACAATAAAAATGAAAGATGAAAATGAAAGAAAAAGTAAGGGCTGTTACAAGAAGGCGAAAGCCACGCAGATTCCCGAGAAAACAGTCGTATCCTGTCAATCCTCAGCCGTCCCTCAGCCATGAACCCTGAGAATCCAGCAGCCATGGATTAATCTTCGGTGGACGGATGGCTACTGCGAAAGCAGAACCCAAAACTATATTTTCAACGCATCAAGTAACATAGCCCGAATGACTACCCGCCAGCTATCTCACGCATGTCCCTATAATGGATTGTTGCTTCTTCGCTCGCACAAGGACCTTGTTTTTCTAACCCTGTCAATAGTATGCACTCAGGAGGAGTCGAAGCCATGAGGAAAAGCCACCATGTAGGCTGAAAGGGAGGGGCAATAATCGGGAAAGAGAGAATGCCTATCAGTTGCCCGTTCGCAAAGAGGATGGGCAAACTTTCGGACAAGCATCCTCTCCCTCCCCAAAACAGCCGACTAAAATTGAAACCGAAGAAGAAAACCCACAACCCTAACCAGACAACCCTGGGAAGATAAATGTCTTTGCCGTTCAGATCGGTCGATGGGTTATAGAGCACATCGAAATCGGGGTAAGTTCCTCTTGTATCTATCGTACTGCCCCTCAGCCAAAAGTTACCTTGTACACTTCTTCCTAGAGAGGGATATACGCGCGGTCACACTACCACTGTACGTTTATCCTCTCAGATAAACTAGGCAGGTCGCTAGCACCGGGGGCACCGCGGACTCTTCATCAAGGGACCGTCGATCAACCGATTCGAAGTTCTGCGATCGAGAGATTGACTTTAACTAGGGAAATGATGGACAGGTCATTCCCCTTCGGTTGTCAGAATAGAGGTAGTCTGAGCCCGGTCGCATCTATCCCATCCATTCTGGAGGAGAGGACTTGGCACAGCCCAAAATCTTCCATTTTTTAAGGCCTTTTTATTCCTATAGTTCGGAGAGAAAAACTCGATAATTTTCTGCTTGAAACGGGCATATATATTTTGTTAGGGATGGGTTTTCCACTTATAGAAATTTTTTATGTACAAAAAATTACTTGCCCGAAAAAAAAAAAAAAAAAGGATGAGAGTTTGGGGCAAAATAATATCGAATATGGTAGACGGCCCACCGCCCACTTTGAAAAAGTAAAAGTAATAAATCGTAAGATGCTTGCTCCGTGATCCCCCACCGAAAAATAAATAAAGAAATAAATAGTGGAACTTCAAAGAACCCGTTAGATACGCTATCCAACTTTTTTGTACAATTCTTGCAAATACTTAGAAATTCAAACAATAGTAGTATATCGTGCAACCGAGGGCCAGCTCATCCAGAGGCCGTTAAAAAGAAATGGTACAATAATCGAAACAAACCACCAACGTAGGTATAACAAACTCTGAAAGCCATTAAAATGTGAAAACCCGTAAATTCATTTCCGAGGGATACGCTGTTGGCTGGTCGAGTAATGAAACTCGGGTAGTGTTAACAAACATCTTGCCAAAAAGACGCCAAACATGCTTTCCTTATATTAATATCCCGATGAAGGAGAAGAAAGATATTGCTGTGAATAAAAATAAAAAAATTAAGATGCAAAGGGTATCGTTTCCAAGACGTAAGACACGGTGCAAATTCTCGAATTTTTGTTTTCGCCTGCCTCCCATGTTCAAAAAGAAATTTAAAAAAAAGAGACCGAAAACTCCGTATAATGTGGCGGTTTAAACCTTGGTTCCCATAAGAAATGGGGATTCTGAGTGGAAATTTGGAGTTTCTCTCGTTGAAATGCAAGCTGGTTCGGGGACAGTAGAAACGGGGAGGTTTGACTACTGGTGGCGTTTATAAACTTTTCCCAAACTTAAGGAATCTAATATCGGTCCATTGCGATACTTGCTAGTGCTGCTAGACCACTCTCCTGGGAGAACGTCGAATCTGGAAGGTAATGGGACGGGTATTCGTTGGTATCTGCAATTATGACGGGTGCTTCGACTCTCTTCTTCCTCGCCGATCTCTTGTTAGCACCACCTCCTTGGTGGGTCCTGAAGTGTTGCATACAGTTGTCCTGTCTGCTGAATCGGGCACCACAACCAGGCTGTGGGCATTCATAGTTCTTTTCGCCGGTGTGTATTCTTGTGTGTCGAGCAAGGTGGCCAGATGTTGTGAATGACTTGCCACAATGGCAGGTGTATTTTCTGACTGACTTCTTGATAGCTGGGTTCGAGCTATCTTCCTCTTCCTCTTCCTCTTCCTCTATGCACTTCGTTGACAAAACCGGAGAGGCAGACGATATCGAGGACGCACAGGACGATGTCGATGAGCTCCTCGAGGACATTGTGGGGCGGAAACCTTCTGGGCAATGGTGAAGCAATTTTCCTAGGGATGGGAGGTGCATGCTATCTGGAGTGATTGGGGTTCGAGGTTCGCTGTATGCACTGGTTGTTGAGCAATAGGAATCGGACCTCTGCGAGTGGTATGGTCGCCTCGAATCGGGTGATAGCGGAGGAGTGGGCGATCTACGCCCGTACGAAGCTGAAAAGTACGACTCCGAATTACGGTAGGACTCTGAGCTGCGGTGATAAGAGTCCGAAGAACGATAAGGGTCCGAGGAGCGGTGATAAGAGGATCTTGGTTGGTCACACAAAATTGATACTCTGCGTCCAGCAGATGTTCTTACTGCGAGTGGGTCCATTTTTGAGGATGTTATAAGATGCGAATCTGAATGTAATTAAGATATTTCGCCTGCAGGCGTTTTCAAAAAGACTTGTCGCGGGATTGAATGGATGGTCTAACGAGGACGACGAGTCAAGGCTGCGAACAGGCACGAAGATGCTTTCGAAGAAAGGATGATGGGTATATTCAAACCCGAACGAGGGTGAATAAATATAGGTAAAGTGAAAGACTAAGTGTGATATAAAAATCAAAAAAGTCCAAAAGAGGCGTGTGAGGGGTGAAATATGAAGGATAGACCTTTACGAAGGTTGCGAGATCTCGGGATTATAAATATTCTGGTTCAGACAGAGGGAGAGGACCCGTTCGGTTGCGACATCCAGGCGAGAGGGCTGCTATCAGGCAGCCCGTATTTGGGGTGCGAGAGTTAGGTCACTTTGGGTACACGGAGCAGAAAAAGAAAAGGGAAGCAAAGAAAGGTAATAACGTCAGTGTGGGAGCTGGAGAAGAAAAATCCGTATGCAGTGTGTGCTTGCGGACTCCACGTTCGTACCATCGAACGGGTCAAGGAAGCCGCTGGGTAAGGTACAAGGTACTTTCCCTTGGAGGAGAGGGAGAGCACAGGTGGGCATTTGCGTCATTGGAAAAAACCACTTTGGTTACCTCAGTCCCAGGAGATTAGTGGAAATCAGCAAGTCTCGGATACGGAGACTGGGAATTCATGCCGGAGACGTGCGAGAAATGGTGCATTTGTTGCTTTTCCCATATACAGGGTAGCCGGGGTGGGGGCAAGTGGGAAAAAGGAAGATTGGGTGACCGAGGCCAGCAAACTCTGCTGGATCGCGCGATGGCATTCAGTACCGAGGACACCGGAGGAGAGTACCTGTACATATCCGAAGTACTCTTGGGCTGGTCCGGCCAGCAGGAGGTCCTCGAGGTACGTACCCGGGGCAGGAGCAGGAGGGGACCCCATGCGTGCACCGCAAGAAGCAAATTGCTACGCTAAGCAACGTACTGGTCCCAAGGCTTTCCCCATAAGGGGAGCGCCTGGTATTTTGGAGGGACCATAGCCCGATCCCAATATAAAACCTCGATTTCCCTTCACACACGCCATGGTGATATCCCATTTCGACTCAGAAGTTCAGACCCGGCTGTTTGAGAGAAGATTGGCATAGTCATTCTTCGAAGTGCGTCGAAGGAGTAGGTGCCTGACCGAATGAATGTTGTCACTTTCCTGGCCCGTCGGCGACGAAAAGGTCTGTCTGTCTTTCTGTCTCGCTTCCTTATAAGCTTATTTATAAGTATATATAGAAATACATCTCTATATAATGGGCGTAGATGGATCTCGCTCACGATACCCGTGCCACCCCGTTTCCGGACCGCGAGGACGTGAAAACCTCCCCCCCAAAATTAAATAAATCCGATCTAATAAGGGTCTCCTTGATCTCCACGCTGACCTGACGTCACGTCGAGCGTGAAAAAGGCCAGCACACCGCATAAGCAGACAGAGACACCACACGACCGGCGGTGGTGATAATAAATCCATTCCTTATGCGCCCGAAATGTGGCTTGTTGTTTGACGCTTTAGAATCATGCCCCATGCAGCTGCAAGACAATCGGGAGATGGCTGATTGATCGAAGGTTCGCTTGCAACGGGATTTTATTGATCCTCACACAAACCTCGATTGTGGGGAGACCCGTCCCCAAAAGAAAATGAAACGGGCTTGCCTTACCCTGACCAGGGCCAGCGACGGGGTCTGGGAGGGTTCCCCAAAAGAGGCTCCAGGGACCCTTCCGTGACATCATTGAGCAGCATCGCCCACCCAGCTCCACTGCGTTTCTCGCTGGTACATTATATATGCCGTATGGGGGTAATACCATGCAAATTTTCTCTCAAATTTAACACAAAACTTCCGTGTACCGGTCGTTAACTGCCTGCATCTCAGGTAGATTGCATAAGAATGCCCCGTTTACCCTGCATCCAGCTCTCCAAGAAGCTAAGCTTAAATCTCGAACCGGAGTTTTTGCAAGCACATTCATTCGTCCGCCTTGAACCTGTAATTCGTTTGCGAACTCCAGTAACGATCATCGTGACATAAGAATAGAACGCCCGCACCCAGCACAACAACCTCAACCCAGGCAAACCCAGGCAAACTCTCAACACCTTACATTACTCTGCATTTTCAGTTTAACTAATTCTATTCTATTCTATTTTCCATTTTTCCCGAAATACGATTACATATTGTGATATCCAAATTCGGTAGTACTAATATTCTGTCTAACGATACCTACATATTTTCCATCCAAGAGACCCACCGCTAGCTAGTTAGTTAGTGCCAATGGCGAGACTCAAGGCAGCCCTCGGCCCTCGTTGATGGCTTTTGCGACTTGGCTAGTGTTCGGGCGATTTTCTGCTCTCTGGCGGTCAGCGGGCGAGTCTTTTCTCTGCAGGCGAATTTGCAGCACATTGAAAACAGACCCAGCGAAACGAAGAAGAAAAGAAGAAGAAGAAGAAAAAAAAAAGGGCAAAAAGGGTTTCAATGCTGCCAGTTAGGAGACATGTGCGTACCTGCATAGCGTTCATACGAGTCGAGGTATAATTCATCCCCAGAGGTGGTCGCGATAATGGCCTCCTCGGCCTCTAATGCTGCAATAAAACGGCCAAATCTGCTCTCTTTCGTAGGTGGCTCCCAGCCTCTGTATGGCTGTAAGACCCGAGGACAGCGAAGGATCCACGGGGCCACCATAATATCAACAAATGTCATCTTGCTTCCCTGTTTCGGAAATTTGGGCTTAGCTTGGACCCAGCTGCGATGCCATGAATGTATTGCTGAATGAATGCTGGCCCGCCAAAGCGTCGGGGTTTTGGTGGGTAGCGGTGGGCCACCTACTGTGAAAAATGGACCCTCCCGATCTGCAGCATCCAATAAATTGTTCACCTGAATTGGTCGGGACGCATGCGTTAGCGCTGGATTTCTGCTCCGGCGTGTGGCCCAATCAGAGCCCAATCTAGACCTCCAACCTGTTTCTCAAACTCCCTTCCATGCTCGGCTTGCTTGTCCGTTTCCTGAGCTTGCAGGTACCGATAGAAGTTTGGCACAATATTTCGTGAAATCTGTAATCAAATTTTCTCTCGCAATGAGCTCCGGTCAGCGATGACAAGGAAGAGTTTTATATATATCTAAACACCAAACACTTAAAAGTAAACCGTTAAGATTTTCGACGCACGTGGTCTGCCCACAGTCTGCTGTGTGCCTTTTCTTTCGGAGTTTGCGGAAGCAACTTCTCATTCGCAATCTCATCTATCTAATGATGATGATTCTAATGTGTGAGCTTCCGGCGACATTAATCAACATTCCAACGACTTGCTCAAAGGGGTTACCGAAAGCTTACATATTCCATGAGCACGGTCGACTCGTAGCAGCCCCATCTGTAACCCCAATCGAAGTTAGAGCCCGATGCGATTTCGATTTCATCCAAACAGCTCCACCACACGCGCCCATTCTACCGATCGGGCTTACGCACTCTTCATGTTTAAGGGCAGGCACTGTATCGCAGACACGCAACACATATTAGTATATGATATCAGGCCCCGCAAGCTCACGGAGCATTAACTTTTTTTTTCGGGTTTGTTTTGTGCCTTTTTGAGGTGATTCTTACCTAGTCCCTGGGAGAGAGAAACCCATCGAGATCGAAATTAGCGAAATCCCAAGCCATGTCTCAGCCATAAAACCCGCTTACCCTGGGATTAACGTCCATCAGTTCTTTTGGTTTCTATCGGTGTCCCCACGGGTGATATCAGCTTCCCCAACCCTGCTGTTCCTGTCCACGATTCGCGAAAATAGGGGACAATCAGAAAAACAAAAAGAGTAGAAGGAAAAGACTCAATTAGACTACCTTGTACGGATCAACCTAAATCTCGGGGTAATATTGATGAGCCAAGTATAACCCACTTTTTCCGCGCCTTGACGGAGGCTTTTCGCGAAATTTTACCTCGATATATTGATACTCCAGCCTAAGAATACCCAAAGTCCAATCAGCAGTTGCACATCACTTCCTAAATCAAAGAAGCCTTTGGGGAAGTGATCAAATGTCGCATGGACACCACCACTAGCTTACCCCGATAGTTCGAGGGCGATCCAAACTCGCTTATTCCAAACTTTCAGCATCGAAGATCACGATCAAGATCTGATGATTCTGGGACCAGATGCCAGTACCACGGTGGATGAAGATTTGATTTACCTGCACAAAGGGACTAGCTCGATCTCAGGGGTCAGCAAATGAATCTCGGGCTGTTTTCTTGACCCACCTCGTATACACAGTTTGTCGGCGGAGTGTGGGGGGGTTGTATTACCAAAAGCAGCTGCCAAAGAGCTTCAATTCGGCGTTGTGTGAGCGCCTCTCAACTGTGTGTAAGGCATTACCGGTGGCTTTGGTGTGATAAGTCCTCTGGACCTTTGCCTCTGCTGACATTTTCTGAGAGTTAGGCGTTTCACTTTTTCCGGCTCACAATGGCCACTAGGATAAAAACCCGAGATATGTAGGTTAACCGAGAAACCTGATATAATGCTTTAAACGCTACAGGGCTGCTGTATCCGGGCGTAGGCACAAATCGGAAGATGCGTCGACATGATGCGGTCTTTTATTTTTTCATTCTTAAGATGTTCATATTTTTTGTTTTGGTTCTGATGCCCCTCTTTTTTCGATGAGCTCAGGACTCGACCAGAAGTTAGGATGAGGTCATCCATGCATTTAGGCATGAGACAAACAGTACAACACTAGACTCTACCTACAAACCTTAGATACGACTTATCTTTAGATAGAAAGTTATCATATATTTGAAAGATTTTCGTGGCAGTCGACTGCCGCTGCATATTTTGAAACTGGAACAATTGTAACCGAAGAAAATCCTGAGTTCCGGGGACCCGGTCAGTGGATCGATATATCTTCTCATCGATCGCTCCTGGCGGGTCCACCCCACGGTCACCACCTTGGACGCTGGGCCTAGGCCCTTAGCCACCGGCGCCAGTGCAAGTTCACCGAGTGCCTCCGTGGACGAATTCCACGCCTAGGGTGTATAATTGCAAGATATTCGGATAGGGGAGGCTTGCAACTCGTATCACCATTTACTCTAGGAGTTATTGCCCGCGTATCCCTTCCAAGGCCGGGATTCTCTGTCTGATCATCGAAATTTGACATTTTTATAGGAATTGCTCTGACTTTGCCATCTACTGTATCCTGATTTTTTGCGGAGCTAGAGCTAGTCGAACGTCAAGCTAAACTTCTTTCAAGAAACTGTCCGCGTCAAATCTCAGGGTTCGACAATCCGGGGAATTATATCTTTAGGGTTTTCCCTTTGGCGTATTTGGCTTGACCCTAGAATGCTTGCACATGCCCGTGGAAATCAATTGACCGTCCTTATATTGGTGGCGTCTGTGCAGCGAAACTCTCTTTGAGGTTAATTTAGGTTAGCAACGTCGGATTTCCTTCGACGTCTTGTGCAACCCTCCGCGACGCAAGGGTCTGGAGATCAACTGATCATCGGCGCCGGTGTTTGAGACAAAGCGACCCACTCCGAAAAACGCAACAACAACGCATCTGCGAGCTCAGCGTGGCCTGACGAGCCGACCGTATTTGGGGTAGCAGCTGCCTTTTGCTCGCGGCATTAACCCATCCTCAATGGGATATAATACACCTGTCAGGGGCGCAGTCGGTTTACCGCGGATAGTTCATTCCCGATTCAATCGTTAGTTGACTGCTAGACGGTATTCACCTCAGCCCGAATCTCCCGAGGATCAGACGAATTGACTTTTTTCATGAGCTCGTTGTCGTGTTCATTTCATAGCCGGTATAGCCCAGCCTGGATTCAGATGCTGAGAAAAAGAACCCAAAAGTACGGGCCGTACTAAAACCTGCAATGGAAGTTGCCGATGGATTTATAGCATAGTTTATCGGGCCTTAATACGGCTTAAGGCTTCGGCTATTGCAGCAGACTTTGGCCTCAATGTCGATGTAAATTTTACCTTCGATATCGGGTATCCCTGCGTAGGTACAGGCGTCTTCGTACCTAATCCTCGTGGAAACCGGAGAAACCCTATCCTTGAACACACTCCATCCGACTTTCTTCCTTTCTCACTATTTTTTAAAAATCAAATTTCGTTACCAAAATCTCCTTCCTTGGCTTGCTGCAATCAACAAAATCAGCCTTCGATTTTTGGCTGGTGCCTTGCAAGCCTTGCTCAACTCTAGATACTGCTGTTTCGAAACTTGATATGCGATCCCGTCTCCGTATATGCGCAATCTCAAGCGAACGGGTTCATGCAGCAAGTACAAAATATTCTGTGACAATTGATGTTATATGCCCTGAACTCTTTTCCTCCCATACAATCACTTAATGTTAAAGCGACTAAACGGCACGCCGAGAGCATATCGACTGATGACGTTTGTTTATAAAGTCGTCGGGCAACACCGTGCTTCCCAGTATTGGCAAAATATGTAACTACCACGCTAGACATAACGTTTTCAAAAATAATCGGACTATGCGGCATGCGGCAGCTAGAATTAGGCAGTAGTGACTCGCATACGCTACGCTACACCCTGCGCCTGCACCACCCCGCAATAACAGCGTTCTCGGAGGGTATTATATCCGGTTATATAATAAACCAAGACGAATATTCGAAATAAATCCGACGCTGGCTACGGTTACTCGGTTATCCAGGTTGGAATATATTGGTTTTCCTTATTACCAGCCTATCTTAGAAGGCATCGAGTCCCCTTGATCGCGACTGGGGACTTCGGACGCGGGATCGCTTCCGCTTTGACATCCCTGTGGAATTATTTTTTGTACGAAGTGCTATGAGTTACCTCCTTCTTTCTGTGAAAGGTCTAGAAATCGAGAGGAGTGCGAGTGTAATGTAGTGGAATTATATCGGCTGCCCTTTTCACCCCTTTGTGAGGTTTTGCGTCACCACCGGTTCGCGGGGATATATCGCCTGTCACTCCTCTGAGAGCTAGCGCCGTTTTTCGACGGATATCAGGTTTCCATGCAAGGGTTGTCTAGGCGTTATTCTAAAAGCTGCACAAGGAAAGCGCCTGAAATTTACAATTCTGTAATTATGAACGGTTGCAGAAGGTTTATATCACATTATAGTGCGCTATATTGTGTAGGTGGTATTGGAGATATTGAAACCGATCTGAAAAGTTGGAACTAAAAGCCGTTCGGCAATAGTGGGGAAGTACTCAATTCTACCAACGGAACTTGGCAGTTCGGTTTGAAGGTCGTGATATCTAACAGGTTGTGGGGAGAGACAAGCCTGTCTGGATATCCTCGATGAAGCAAGTTGATTGAACTCCTCATGCGTGAAAAGGGTAGGTCTGGGACTAGCTAGTAAGTATCGCTATCGTATGCCCTGCAAGCAGTTGTGCTAGAACTCCAGGGGCCAAGACTTTCTTTATACACTTTAGAACCGAATAAAGTTGGAAAGAGAGATTGTCGTCAAACTCGAACGGTGGCATTTTTCTATTCGTGTTGGGCCGGTTAAAGCCAACACGAAACAGGCAAAAATCTCGTCGCTCTGCACAGAAAAAGCATGGCGGCAAGCACCCTTGCCGCAATAATCTGGGTAGAACAAACACTCAGAGGAGAAGGACGAAGCAGGGTCTAGCAATGAAATGCATGCGGGATTCTGTGTCTTTTATTTTAAAATTGGTTAAATTCATGCCTGATTTATATCGACGGAACTCCACTATCCACACCATCTGCCTCACTATGGGGCATGCTGTTGCCCACGGCCAATTTTGCAGATGCCAGATTTAGAAACACTGCCCTCCACTCCCTCCACACGCTTCCTTGCGCCCAGCAGGAATGGACATATTTTTCCATCACTGTGCGGCAAAGCCAGGGGGTTGTTGCAGAAAAAGGGTCCTGACGGTTTCAGCGAGCTGCTTGGAACGTTCTAGCGGCTTTCCTTTGCATGGCCCTGATGCCTGCTTCACTGCGGTGCCCCATCATTCAACGGGTGCTTGCGCGCGTTGCTCTGCATGATAATCTCCTCTGTTGCGACGATTCGTGATGTGATGAAGCAAGAAAGCAGTGACCTATTCAGATATGCTTGCAGGCTACTGCAACTAGAACGAGGTAAAAGAAGAAAAAAAAGGGGAGGTTCAAGGACGGCTCGACGACGACGATTGCACGAACGAGGATGCAGCTTGTCCTAACAATAGCGATATGCCTATTTTGCAGGAAATTCCTCGGACGAGGATTCCCCAGGCTTTGAAGCACCTGCCTTGGGAATGAATGGATCATGAAGACTGAAAGCAAGCAAAGGAGGGGAAAAAAGAAGGCCTTTCTATCAAAAAGAAGTAAAGAAGTTGCCTGTCTCAGAAGTGATTGGTCGCTTCCAGCAGTGAAAGAGGACTCGCTGTTCAATCATTTCGCTTCCGACCGAGAATATTCGCAAGACGACACCACTCTGCGACCTTGCATTGTTTCGAAGCGCACACATCAAATCCGCTAGAGTGTTTTGTATATTAATCCGCGATTTCTGCCGCCCAAAGGAGGCGCAGGCTGTCAGAGATTCAGCATCAAATTTGTTTTTTTTGTCCTTCTGAACTGAAAGGGCGACACAAAGGAAATTTAACATCCAAACATCAATATATACTTCACCTCGATCGCCCCCGGCTTCGAGAAGTGATTCCCATTCCTGTCACAGCAACTTTTTCACCACCTTCAACAACATTCGACTAACAAATCGAAAATTCGCAGAGCGGAATTTTTAGCCACTCCTTTACAGAACAATAGCCTTCATTCTAACTACCGAGGTTTCGAAACCAGACGTTCATTTTTTATACACACCTTCGAACGTTTGAGATTATATCGTCAGCTGGTTTTGACCCTTTCTATCAACGTCACGATATCCGCTCCTTCGATAACGACAGCTGCTACCAAGCTCCAAAACAACACCGCAGACAACACATTCAAGATGCCTTTCGCACTCCACACCTTCCTCGCTCCCCGAAAGCCAGACTTCTTCCCTCCGCTTCCGGGTCTGCCCACATACAGCGCAAGCAATGCCGCGCCATCGTTATTTGAAGACCTTGGACTTGAAGATGACATCGTCTTCGACGAGGTCTTTCTGGACATCATGGGTTTGAACGAGACGGTCATTCCACCGAGACATAGCATGAACGAGCCAGTTCACGTCCCGAGGAGCGACTCCATTGTTGCACCGCTGCTGAATTATACCGCTCAGAGAAAGGCCAGCCTCGCAAACTGCCTGGCTATGCCTCAAGCCTCTCCGTTCGAGCTTAAGAACATCGAGAGACTGCGTCAGACGAGATCCAAGTCCGTCTCCACCCCGAGTGCATACTACAAGCAAAACAAGCCTCTACCTCTCCTCCCGACAAAGGGACAGCGTTCCAGTGAGAACTGGTCCTCGTCTCCATCCATCGGCTTCACAAACTACTCGATGCCCCGCAAGATGTCCACCCCGAACAGATTTCTGAACATGAACTTTTCGGCATCCGGCAGCGCAAGCAGCAACAACAGCAGCTTACCTTTAGCTATACCTCAGTCTCCTCTATCCCCCAAGCAATTGGACGGACCCTCTAGCTTATAAATGCAACCTTCATACACACACACACACACACACACACACACACACACACACACACACACTCTCTCTCTCTCTCTCTCTCTCAACATCTCCCCGACATCTACATCCCGTTGTATATATCCATCGACTACACTTCTGGTTTAGCGTTGTAATGACCTTTCCCCTCCTCTAAAACAAAAGCGATCCATCTTTTCGGTTCCTCTGTTTCATGATTTGTCTGTTTCCTCAATTTTTTATGTTTCCTCAAAAGGCATTTGATTCTTTTTTGACGACACATGAAGCGTTCATCATCACGGCTGGGAGCTTTTTTATTTATTTTGGCAGCAGGTGTTACTCTATAATTTTTCATTTCATATCGCTCACTAGACAGATAAATCTGCTTCTTCATTGTAAAATTCTTTTTCACCTCACTTTCTTTTAACACATTCATTCTTCGACAAAAAAATATGTATAGGCGCCTTCGAGCGTAGGTTTTCATACCAGAAAAAGACTTTCTAAAAAAAAAGAGATTTCTATCAAATTATTATTCATGTTCCTTGCGACTTCAGCATGTTGTAATGGGATGCGATGGCCAAATGATCTGGGGTTATAATTTTGTTTTCATTCACTTTGGGGGCTTATTTGTCTTAAATTCATCTTTCGGGGGGTGGTTATTTTGGTCTTGTGTTCGGCGCATTATATTTCTACTTTAGCTTGGCATTAATATTGTCCGTTGATGTTACGATGGCATGGACGCATCGAAAATTAATATAAAAGTAATGTTTAATTGTACCCCCGCTGCTCTCCAGTTCAAGTAAAGGCGTTCCAAAAGCCATCTATGCATACGATTGATTAAAAAAGGTGGCCCATCGTGGGCGATAAAGTGGTCCATAAGAATATACAATAAAAAAAAGAAAAAGAAGAGACAAGACAGGACAGTTGACAGGCCACCGGTGGGTTCCCCTCATCGTAGACAAAACTATCAAAATTCCCTGGTCAGATGATGCACCAGCGTTGCAACAGCATCTCAAAAACTTGGTCGTTCCTTTCCAAAGAGAGAGGAAACGGTGATGTTTCATACTATCGGTTTCCAATTGGTTCTTGTTTGAATTATTCGCAGCCAAACTATCACTTGCTGTTCTTCTCATGAAGGGCATCGCACGCAGCAGCGTATGCCTCCCACTCTTTCAGCGACGCCTTCTCCTGCATCGCCTGTTGAATCAGCCCTACGGCTTCCTTCCAATCATCGACAACCTCAGCAACTACTAACAGCGCGGCAGAATTCAGCAGGCAGTAGTCCATAATCGGGTTGCCGGTGGGAACCTCGTTTCTGAGGATTGATTTCACGATGTCTGCGTTCTCATGGGGCGAACGGCTCTTGCACTCCTCCAAAGGATGTAGCGCTAATCCGAAGTCTCGTTCTGGGTGCAATTGGAACTCTGAAATCGATGCGAGCGTCCCTGGGGGCGAACCTGCAGGAGCCGCAACGAGTCTCCAGCAAGATGTTGTACCGCAGGGCGAAATTTCATCCAATCCCCTCCCGACATCACCGCAGACCACCATCCCCTTCTGAACACCCATGAGCTGCAGGACGCGGGCAAAGACGTTTCCAAGCTGTTTGTTCTTCACGCCGAGGATACGGGCTTCGATGCCCTCGATTGGATTGGCGAGCGGGCCGAGAACATTGAAGATGGTGGAGAAACCTAGCTCTCGACGCAACTTGGCGATGGTGGCGAGGCTGGGGTGGTAGGTTGGAGCGAAGAGGAAGGCCAGGTTGGAGTGATGGGTGAGGATTGGACCGACAGCTTCAGGCGGGACGCTAAGGACGGACGGACTACCGGCGAGGGCACTGATCATGTCTGAGCTTCCGGAGACCGAAGTCGCAGCTCGGTTCCCGTGCTTTGCGATCAAGAGGTACGGGGATGCGAGGAGGGCAGAGGTCGTGGAGACATTGAACGTGTTATGGCCGTCGCCGCCTGTGCCAACAATATCGACCTGGGTACAAACGAACGGACGCTCGGTCAGTTATTTCTGCTTTTAAAGATATAAAAATAAAACAAAATCCAAGAGCTCTATCTGACTTACGAATCCGCCGTGGTAGTTATGTCGCTTCAGCTTCAGCTTCTTGGTCGCAAACTCGCGATCGTGAAAGTCAATTGGGACCTTGACAGCGACACTCTTCATAACCTTGACGATGGGGGTAACAATGTCCGAGTTATAGGAAAGGCCCGAAAAGCTCATGGCGGTGAGGAGGGCGCTCCGTTGGGCTTCATTGATACCATTTTCGGTAAGGATTGAAGCAAACGCAGCAGTGACGGAGACGACGAGGTCGTGAGAGACCGTCTTGTCCTCGGACTCCTGGTACTGGGCCAGCAGTTTCAGGAGCGGAGTTATGGACAGGTCTGCGGCCATGGCGGGCGGTTGGAGGGGTAAGGGCTTATCTTTGGAAGGGGCCGGTGTCCTCTCGCGGTGGAGTTTAACCAAGTAGTTTGGCGAACTGGGGAGGCCGGATCACTTGCGATTGGTCACCGCGGGGTCAAGATGGCGTTATCGGAGCAAGTTGGGGAGCGCTGAAGTCGGCAGACCGCCGGTGACGATATCGATTGGGGTCAATTGGGCCAGCGGAAGGTCTGGGGATACGATTCCTGGGGTTACGGGTATATTTTTATAGGCGAAAAACAGACGGCGGACTGGTGGACATGTGTGTAGTCACAGCCGGGCGCCGGACGGTTGATCTGATGCACCGCTGTCGGATCCGACGCCGTTGAGCCTGTTGGCAGGGTCCAGCCGGGGTCCGTGACCGCCACACCGTGTATGTGGATAGCGCGGAGCACACAGTATTTACGGCGGGAATACCAGCGAATTGCAAGAACGCTGTTGAAGCCGGTTGGTGCACCCGTAGAGCATATGTACGGGCTGGCACGATAGCAATTGGTGGTGGTGGTGGTGGTGGTTGACTGGATGCCCGGACCCCGCGGGAATCGGGGTCTCTGCAGCGCCGCACCGTTTGGGACCGATACACTCGAGCAAGTATTTATACGAGTATCAACGGGCGTGCCATCGTGATCTCATCCGGCTTCAACTCTGCGCTCCTCTTCTGCAGGTCGCCCGGCGTGCATTTGCATTTCCCGCGGGGGGCATGGCGACTGTGGCGACTGTCTCGATTGGCGGCACTCCTTCCTTCTCTTTTTTTTTTTTTTTTTTTCTCCCGTCTCAACGACAAACCGAAAAAATTAAAAATTAAGAATTAAAAAAGTATCGGCGACGGGAGCAAAAAGAGAGCTCGGAGTCTCCCGGCCAAAAATATTCTATCAGCCTGGGGACAACTGCCAGGATCTTCCAGAGAAACACTCGCTTCGTCCAATTATTTTAAATTCACTTTGTATCATTTACTTCTCCTCTTCTTCCGGGCGCCATTGTCTGCTTCCTTCAAAAAGCCGTTCTTGTTACGTATTTGTGCTCCCGCCAAAAGCACCCTGCGAAAATTTTTGTTTGTGCAACCGTCCCATAGCAGCTTCCCTCCACCACCACCACCACCTCAAGAACATCTCCACACCAGTTCATACCACCGGCAGCCCTGTGGACAGGCAGAACTCGGTGGGAGGTCGACGGAGAGCACATACCGAACACAAGATGCGGCCGGCTATGAGGTCCATCAGCCGTGTGCACCGACACACCGGCTTCACCGCCCCATCTCTCGTGCGGCAGTCCTCCGTGCCCCGTTCGATACATGCCCGAGCCATATCCACCATCCTGTCCAAATATCCGACACCAGCTACAAACCGAGAGTCTGCCGCTTACCTCAACCAATTCTTCCCCTTGGTCGCCTTCAGAGGCTTCCACGCTTCGACTTTTCTGAGATTATCTGACGCCAGCGGCAAGAAGCCGGAGGGCGAAGAAGGGAAACCTAAGGATGGCGAGGAAGCTGGAAAGTCAAAGGAGGGAGAGGGCGAAGGCGAGGCCGAGGGCGAGCAGAAGAAGAAGAAGGAAGAGCCGCCGCCGCCTCCTCCTCACGGAGACAAGTCTCCTTTCACCGTCTTCATGGAAACTCTGCGAAGCGAGTTCAAGCAGTCAAAGGAATGGAACGAGTCCACCAAGGCTATCGCCGACCAAGCACACCAGTTCACCGAGTCCGATGCCGTTAGGAAAGCGAGAGAGGCATACGACAAGTCGTCTAAAGTCGCCGGCGCGGCCACCTCGGCCACCGGGGAGACTCTCAAGAAAGTCGGTGGGGTTATCGGAAAGGGTGCGCAGTGGACCTGGGAGACTCCAGTCGTCAAGGCAGGCCGAGAAGCCGTCAAAGCCACCGGCCACGGGGTGGAAAAGATGACCCGGCCCATCCGTGAAACAGAGACTTACAAAACCGTCAAGGGGAACGTGCAAGAAGTCATCGACGACGGTAGCAGCAGCAGATACGGCGGGTTTGTAGAGAAGGAAGAGCGAAAACGCCAGAGAGAACTCCGAGAAGCTAAAAGAGGAGGCGGTAGGCGGATGGAGCCGCTGGTAGAGGATCCCAAGTACGTATAGCTTCCGATCGATAACCATGATGATGAATATCGAAGTTCTAACTCAAAATTTGCAGTGCTGGAACGAACGTCACAGTCCACAAGGATGCTGCTTGGAAGGAATCGTGGAGGGACTTCAGGGATAGCAACAAATTTATGCAATCAATCTTTACCCTACGGAAGCAATACGACGAATCCGAAAACCCGTTCATTTCAACCACCAGAAACATCGCTGATAGAGTAGCGGGCTTCTTCGCCGAGAACGAGACAGCGCAGGTCATAAAGAAGTTCAAGGAGATGGACCCCACCTTCCAGCTTGAGCCTTTCCTACGAGAACTTCGCGAATGGATACTGCCAGAGGTCCTTGATGCTTATGTAAAGGGGGATACCGAGGTCCTGCAACAGTGGCTGTCTGCTGCGCAGTATTCGGTATACTCAGCTCTCGCTAGCCAGTACAAGACCGCTGGTCTCAAGTCTGATGGGCGGGTGTTGGATATTCGAAATGTGGATATTATGCACGCGAAGATTCTGGAACCGGGCGAGATTCCCGTATTCATCGTCACCTGCCGCGCCCAGGAAGTCCATGTCTACAGAGATATCAAGACAAACAACCTGGCGGCTGGTATGGAGGATCGCGTGCAGATGGTCACCTACGCCATTGGCATGACGAGGACTGTTGAGGATATTGCCAACCCTGAAACTGGTGGCTGGCGCCTGATAGAACTTCAGTAAGTACACCTGTCAAGTATTCCCCCCAGAAAAAGCCCTTTGTTAATCACCCCGGTGTAGAAAATCCGGAAGAGACTACATTTAAATTATTGATCGAATCTCGAAAGCTACCATATACAAACTTTCAAAACAAACTGCAACAATCATATGTTGTAAAATCTCTCACTCAGGAAATTAGACCCCATTGAACTGTACATGTTCTGTTTTTATTGGACTTGGGAATCCGGTTTGGCGTTCTACTCGACCTCTCACCACTCTATCCACGACTATCGCGGCCCGATTTTCGCTTCATGTAAATGTTTATTACTACATCAATTATTTCTATGACTTTTCGAGCACGGACAGGTTTTTGCCCCTCTGTTTGACGCTCAGTTTCAGGACCTGTCGCCATCACCTGGCGAGCACAATGCCGCTGCCGACTAGCATCATCTACAGATTACAGGCACTGCATTTTACACTTGTTTTTCGGTCGTTCCACATATGGGAAGATTATATATCACGTTGTATTGTATCATAGGAAAAGCTATTCTGTCACTTGGGAGCGCGCACCTCATGCATGCGCGCCATACTGTATATATATACACACACACACATACCTATCCGAGCGTCGATGATAACCTCAACCGCGTTCCTCGACTTCTCTTCCCCCGCTTTTCTCTCCTTCTCCACTCTATACATACCGCGCCCTAACCCGAGTCCGTGACGGGGCCTGGAAGGGGGACAAGGAGGATGCGAGCCAAGAGATCAGATGCCGCACGAAAAGCGATGTGTTGTCCGGGGCAGCCTCGGATTTTCTGTTTGTTCCCCGCCGTTGTGGAAGTCGATGGAACGAATGCGAGCTGGCCGGGGTCCTCAGCGGACAGCGTTCCTCCTCCTCAAGACTCCACGTCCGCTCTACCCTTCTTCCCTCCCTCTCTCATCCATCTCTAGAACGCATCTTGCCTGAGGTTCAAAGCCTCATCTCGCTCTCGCTCTCCTATTCTCCCCTTACTGCATTCGTACGGCTAGTTCCGTAAAACGTTATATCAGCCATGGTAAGTTTTTTTTTTTTTTTTTTTTTCCCTTTCCTACACCCCGCTACCCACCTAGAGGTGTCTGCTGTTTGAAAAAAACTCTCCCCGGTTTGGGGACTCAAGACAGATCATTTGCTGACTACGGCTTCTTCAGGCTGCTTCAGAAACGAAGAAAAGGCTAGCCCTAGCCATCATCGACTTTCTCCAGAGCTCCGTCACCGATGGCACCGTCCCCACTGACGAGAAGGAGTCAGTCGAAGCAGCTCAGGAACTCATATCTGGTGCATTTGGCGTCAACATGGGTGACAAAGACGCGATGAAGGAAGCTCTCGGCGGGCAAAGTCTGCTCAAGATATACGAGGTCTTCGAGAAGATGAAGGCGAAGGGTGCTGCCCCGCCCAGCACTGCCGGTGGACCCACCTCGGCTGCCCCGAAGACCCCTGCTGCCCCAACCTCTGAAGACAAAGCTATGGCGGAGACCCTCAAAGGCCGCGGCAACACCGCCATGGCGCAGAAAAAGTACAGCGAAGCCATCGACCTCTACTCTCAAGCCCTCAAGCTCGTGCCCGGCAATTCCATCTACCTCTCCAACCGAGCTGCTGCGTACTCGGCGTCCGCCCAGCACGACAAGGCCAGAGACGACGCGCAGGCTGCCGTGGACTCGGATCCTACGTACTCCAAGGGATGGAGCCGGCTGGGACTGGCCAAGTTCGCGCTTGGCGATGCGAAGGGTGCCATGGCTGCTTACGAGAAAGGTATCCAAGCTGAGGGTAAGGGCGGCAGCGAGGCAATGCGCAAGGGATACGAAACCGCGAAGCGAAGGGTTGACGAGGACGAGAACGCTCCTGTCACTACACCTCCTCCGGAAGAACCCCTCAGTGGTATGGGGCGATCTGGAAGCCCGTTCGGCGGTGCGGGCGGCGGTGGTATGCCGGATCTTTCTGCCCTTGCTGGTATGATGGGTGGTGGAGGCGGCGGCGGCGGTCCAGGTGGTATGGACTTTGGTAGCATAATGAGCAACCCTATGTTCGCGCAGATGGCTCAGAACCTCATGTCGAATCCGGCGCTTATGTCGAATCTGATGAGCAACCCCAAGTACGGCCCTCCCTAATATTTTGAACATATCGATTATCACGAATTCTGACACATTAGAACAGGATTAAAGATATGATGAGCGGAGCAGGTGGCGGTGGCATGCCTGATATTGGTGCCTTGATGTCTGATCCAACCATTGCGGAATTGTAAGGCCACCCGAGACTTTCTCTCTTATTTGCGAAATCACTAACAGCGTTTCGTTCTTAATAGGGCGAAGAACTTTATGGGCCCTGGTGGTCCAAGTGCTAAGAAATAAGGATCTCAAGAGCACAGTCATGTTTTCACGATGTTTATATCTAAACCATTAGATGGTGCTTAATATACATGAACCGGAGTCTTCTCTTTTTTTCTTCTCTCCTCTGAAAGTCTTGTTGAGTTTCCTGGGTAATACAGCGGTACTAAGCCGCTGCGATCAGTAAACGCTTGTGAGCGTAGAAAGTGAACGATCAAAGAACAGGGCTATTTTAACAACAGGGGATTTGGAAGCTTCTACCTCATCTCCTTTGTTTATTTTTCAGCCAATACGCTCGCACAATTTGATATTGATTTTACACAATTACCTGTTATGCCAAACCCCTTCCCATCTGCTTTACACAGAATACACCCTTGCTCTTTCCCAAATATTTCTTTCTCGAATGATGAATGATTCTTATGAATTCTGCAATACCTAATGCAGGGCTGGTAGTGTATACGGGAATCTACGGAACTCCTTGATTAAGTTCGAGGCAGAGCCTGGAGGAAAGCGTGCGCTTAAGCCTCTTTTGCGGACCGTTAATCTACACTTGATCTGACGAGACACACATACAAGCACCCTTTATTTTGCTCAACCCCTTCACCTTTTGGTAGCTGAAGATACTGCAATACATCCTAAGTGGGATGACTTTTAAATATAATACTATTCAATAACATCTCCGTATAAGCGGCCTATCCCATGAGTTAGTCATCTATACCTGTAGGCCTCGTGGATTTTGAGACTACGTATGCACTGTACGCGTATGCGGTAGAGGAAAATTAGTAATAGGGCATCTGAAGAGCCTCGACGCTTCCCAAGTAACCTGCATATGAGAGCATGAGACATGCAGTTTTCCATTTTATAACAGGCACGGAGAGCGGGAGAAACCCAGTCGCAGATCCGCTTGGCCACTTCGGGATGCCACACGTCTAAACTTCTTGGTCTAAGCTAACCTTGCATTTGTTCCTCCTCGACCTCCACCAACCCACCCCTCGACATTGTTCTTTCCAAACCAATTTCCCACCATTTTTGCAAATTTGATTTTTTCTATATTTTTCGTCTCAATCTGAACACGCCATATCCTTTCTTCTTTCCCTTATTAGGAATACAATGTCCTGGCGTTCTAAATCTGCTTCTAGGTCACTGGATTTCCCCTAGAACCTCCTACAGCACCAAATTCCACACTGGATTTAACCAACGGACTTAAACTCCAATCTCCGCTGAGGCCGTTCTGAACCGTTCGAACGCGTAATCATTACTAATTGAGTCTCTGATTTCAAATCCCGAGCTATCGGAGATCATAGACTCGGATTTGAAGGGACTTTACGGAGTGGAAAACGGACGAAATTCGGAGTGGAAAACGGACGAAATTCGGGCTTCTTTGGGGTGTAGTGGAGGTTTGAAGCCTCAGGTGTCTGGAGATAGCTCGATGTGTTGCGTCGGGGTGTGGGAGACAGCAGAGACTAGTTCGCTTTGGGAGTAGCGGCATGCCCAGGTTCGGAATCCCTGTGCTACCTCCTTTGGGTTCCCCTCTTTTCATATGGTCAAGCTTTCGCCTATGCTGCTCATCCGCACCTGTTTGCTATGCGGTTTTCAATAGAGTGATTGATCGTATGGATTGGTGGGAATTTCATAACTATGCGAACGATGAGGAGAATCTGGATTGCAGTACATTTCGAGGATTCTACGGTTCGGGCGTAGCTTTGCACCGACATTCGCGCAGCACGAAATCTACATTATTATTGTTCAAAAAATATGATAAGAGGACCATTATACATGCCAATCGATCCTTGTGAATATACAAGAGAAAGCACATAATTCCCAGTTAATTTGTATGCATACGATTATGGAGCTTTACAATAATAATTATGGTACCCTGCGGGTCTTTAGGAGGGGTTGACTAACCCGTAGCCTACTTTCAGCTAGCATGCGGTATGCTTTTTTCTCGCCTCTTGGTTGTCTTTGGCTTCGGCCGCAATCTCCTGGAATTCTAAAGTCCGAACCCGTAGATCGGCTACCACACCTTGGGAACCTTAGTAAAATCTCGACTACGATTGACAGTGATCGCGATTATGAAGGAATACTCAAAGAATTGTTATTATCATAAAATAAGGGTTATAGAGGGAAAAAAGTATTTAAGAACCCTTTCCGCCCATCCAGAATTCTCCATTCCATTCTACATCATACATTAGATTTTGCAATTACCACTCCAGTACTATCTCTTCTATTATACAAACCGACCGACGAATTCAAATAAATATCCATATCGCATACAATAAACCCCTTATACTATTTTTACCTCCGCGAAAATGGTTGTCCCCGCCAATTCCACAGTTGTAGGCCGTAAAGTCGGTGACCTTGGTATGTACCTAAATTCCCGCGCGCAAGTTTTCAATTGATCGATAGTGGCATTTTTTCTAACAATGAACTTATTGGCTAGGCTTCGGAACAATGAACTTTACATGGCGCCCATCCAATACCCCAGACGAGCAATCATTCGCCGCCCTAAATGCAGCTATTGACGGTGGTGCCAACTTTTTCGTCTCTGGCGAGTTTTACGGAACCCAAAACCCACAGGACAACCTTTTCATGCTCAATAGATATTTCACAAAGTACCCCGAAAATGCCGATAAAGTCGTCCTTTCCGTCAAGGGCGGTGTCGACCTCCAAATCCTCAAACCGGACGGATCTCCTGCCGGTGTCAGAAAATCTATTGACAACATTCTCGAAAAGTTGGGTGGCAAAGTCAAACTCGGCGTCTTTTGTATCGCTAGAGTCGACAGCACGAACCCAGTGGAAACCACATGGAAGACGGTTAAAGAGGAATACATCGATACTGGCAAGATCGGAGGCCTCTGCTTGTCTGAAGTTTCTGCTGCGACGCTGAAGAAGGCTCTTGCCATCGTACCCGTCTCTGTTTTGGAAGTCGAGGTTTCGCTTTGGGCGACTGAGATTTTTGAGAACGGGTTGGTCGAGGTCTGCGCGGAACATAACATTCCTATTGCGGCTTACTCGCCGTTGGGACGCGGTTTCTTGACCGGACAGCTAAAGAGCCCCGATGACATTCCCGAGGGTGATATGAGAAGGCGATTCGATCGATTCCAACCGTAAGTACCGCTATTTCTTCTGCAAATATGTTGTTATCGGACCACTAACATAATATGATTTGTTGCAGTGAAAATTTTGGAAAGAATCTCGAACTCGTGGAGGCCATTAAGAAGATCGCTGAGAAGAAGGGTGTCACACCCGCCCAGCTCGCTCTCGCATGGGTTGTCCAACAGGGCCACAAATATGGTGTCTCCATCATCCCAATCTTGTAAGTTTGAGTTCTTTCCGAAAGGTGATTCAGAAATATATGCTGACCAGTGTCTTTTATCTCATAGTGGTGCCACCAAGGAATCCCAGGTCGTCGAGAACTTGCAACCCACCAGCTTGACCGACACAGAAATGGCTGAAATCGATACGGTTTTGAAGAGCTTCAAGCCAATCGGTGGCAGATACAACTCTCACGCCGAAGCAACTCTTTACCAGTAAATTTTAGCACATGGTTTTGCGAGTAGATATATAGTCAAGGTCACTTTGTAAATTAGCAGTATTTGGTGAACTAAAATAATAAACCCTTCTGTTTTCAATCTAAAAAACGATAGCCCTGGAGCCAAAATGATATGTATATCAAAATTCGCAACTGATTCCGCGATCCTTTCGATCCCAAACTTTGATAATCGCACCGAATATTAAAAAAAATTATAATACAACAATTCGCTCTACTAGCACTGCTTCAGTATCAATAAATACTGCTGGCTGAAAGGCCAAAGCAATATTATCTCTCCATGTCAACGGCCCTGTCCGTCCCGGCACTGGATCTTCGTTGAATCTGTTCATCGTCTCCCCATCAGCACCATTGATCATCCACGCCTCTTCGAATCGAGATTCTGGTTGGTCGAATTGTACCATGTGCACGATATACTCCGACTGGAACATCAACTGGAGAGCCTGCGCGTCGCCAATGATTACTTGAAGCTCTCTTTCCGCGCTGACGGGCATCCTTCGGCCTCGGGATTTGCCGTTGGCGGTTTCGGCTTTGAACAGAGGAACAAATATCTGTCGGAGAGTTGTAGCCATTTGGACCTGGTGATCGATAACTCTTTTGGTCATGTTCGTTTCCTTTCGGCGGATATTCTCGACGAACCATTTGCCACGGGCGAAATGGCCATCCGCGGCTGGAGTTGATCAAATTGTATTAGCATAAGAATAATTCAAGGCTGAAGATTTTGAGTAGATATGTTTTGAACTAACTATTTTTTTGAGAGCTGGAAAGCCCGGCGTTTTCGAGGACCATCCTTTCGGTCTCTTCACTAAGCCCGTACAGCCAATGTTTCCAGATGTTTTCGTTGAGGACCATGTAGAATATATACTGGAAGAACATTTGACGTTTGGCCCACCTGTCTCCCTTTTCTTCGACGGTTGACTTAGAGTTCTTTTTCACGGTAAAATCTTTTTCATCAAAGTATTCTAGCCTCCTGACGGCATTTTTGATACTAGGCAGGACATACGGGCTGTTGATGTTCACGGGGCTGTCATCAATGGGGACAAGGTATTTGGAGACCCAAGTGGTGATGCTTGCAAATAGATTCCTCGCGTACTCGCTATAGTAGTAGGGATCCATAGGGCCGGGATGTGTAGGCTTCAAACCGCCTGGATTCGAAGGCAGCGTCTCTATGGTGAGAAGTTTAAGATCATCCGGGTGATAATATACATCCTTCAGATACTCCATGCTCTCTTGGTACTCCTTCTCGGTTTGATCTTTTATCTTTTCCAAAGCCGCTTTGACCTCCGGATCTATGAATGGGAGTCTCCCAGTTGTCTCCCGCTCAAGGTCTTGTGGTGTCCAGTATTCGCGAACAGTAAAGTCTCTGGTGTCATCACCGAGAGGTTCGAATGGCTTATCCCCAGAGGGTGAGAATTTTTTCCACCAACTTAGAGGATTCAACATGCTGGGCTTGGGTCTCGATCCTAGTTTTTGTCCTGGGTACCTCCAGTTGCTGGGTGTCTTGTAATGTTTGCTCTTGCTCTTGCTCCTCTTTTTGATCTCGGTTTGGGTGACCGTCCTGCTCTGTAAAGCGGCCCTAGACACAGGGTTGTTGTTTTCTTCGTTACTGAAATCCTCCGCGTCTCGCCTTTCTGTTTCTGAGATTTCTGCTCCTGATTTTTTCTTTGCTTCATATAAGTAATCTTCCAGTTGGATGACGCAGTTGACGAGTTGCTTGGATTTTATGTTCCCCTGGTTTCGATCTACGAAACTGAGAAGATTTCGGAGACGCGAGAGAAGTTGTTCTTTCTGTAAGACTTCTAGCTTCTCTCTAGGTTTTATTCTATATTTCGAGATATTATACTTAGACCGTGTTCGGTGGAAGCTAGGCCCTTGGTAATATTCGGTCGGCTTGTGTTCCCTCCTAGAAGCAGAAGGCTCGGAAGAAGTCTCCTGTGTTCCAGAGCTATCATCTGTAGTGAAACTGCAACTGCTCCCTTCTTCATACTCGGCGTCGCCGTATTTACTTTCAGCGGAGATGCTAGAACCCGTGGCAGAACCCGAGCCAGAACCGTTAGGGGGATCCGCGGCTGGAACTACAGCCCTAGTGTACACAGGGTGAGAACATTTACGATCTTCATGTACGCCATATTCCTGCGAGCCAGAGGAGTCAGAGGAGAGATAAGTTTCAGAGGAGGAGACATCAGAGTGCCAATCCTCGCGGGTGTCATAGGACGCTTCAGGATCGCAAGATTCTTCATAGTCATCTGAATCGGAGTTGAATAAACCGGCCATCCGCCCTTTCGCTTTTGCGGTCCTGATTCCTGGCTGCTGACGAGCAATCAAGTTTCTCCTCGTAGCCTCGTCCTCCTTTTCTTCCCGTTCGCGCTCTTCGGCTTCTTGCAAAAGCCTATGCACAGTGTCCATGGCCTCCATGGCTCGTTTTTCCAGGATCTTGAGGTCCATATCGGAGTCGAAGCCGTCTCTGATCTCGGCATCTTCCTCGCCTGTGCTGCTCTTCTCTGGCTGATTCATATTTAGCTCTGTCGATATTGTTAGTTAAATATCCGCTGTAGATGGCGTTCAGATCTCAAATAAATATAGCTTTATCACTGACCCATTTTACTTTATAAATATCTTATAGAATATTATTTTCCACGACAAACTATAGGAGGGTCTCGAGGTGCGCTACAACGGACTGACGCACGAGATCTGGGGCATGTTGGGATATTGGATTCCTTTAACCGGCCAAGCTGGAGTAGACAGAGCGTGTAGACGCTATACACTGACCCAATCATGAAACCCAGGAGTTCTTTCATGTTTGATGTATCTGCCATCAGAACAATGGCAGGTGGCACATGTTAGCTGTTGTACCACTCGTCTTTTGTTTGCTGGCCTTGTTGCAGAATGCGCGTTGGTTGTTTGCCGCGAGCGCCTTCCTGTTTCGGCGGGGCTTGCCGGGATATAATTCGCAGGCTGGCACGAGTCGCCAATTTCGCGATATCTTCCTGGCAAATCACGCGCAATCAACATTTGGTAAGCGCTCAGATTGGCTCCCGTTATGAAGACTGAGTAAGTAAGGATATGGATGGCTTTCTGGCGTATATAACCAGCCCCCGGCCTTCGATGCTCGCACGACCCCGTCCCTAGTTTCTCCAACCTCATCCCAGCAAGGGCCGTTACCTCGATTCCGCCACCCGCCAGAAGCATCTCCATATTATCATCTCTCAGAAAATCGATCCACCGGAAACCAGGATGCGATTTCCGACTCGATCCCAAATCTTGTTGGTTGCGGCCGCCTCCTCTGTAGTGGCAGAAGCCCGGATTCCCAATCAGGAACCGCTGGGTGAATCCAAGCAGATGAACACAGACGGTAGAGCGCTAGTCAATTCTCCCGTCGACGTCGAGATGTTCGTCATGAGCAAGGTGTGTAAACATGTCGTGTGCCGATATACCCGCCAACTTTTTTTTTTTTTTTTGTGCAAAATATCCCACATGCAGACAAAATCTTCTTGCATAGTCACATATTTTCCCCGAACGAATACCCTGATCGGCAGCTTTACCCCCTCCCCCGGACTTCTCCCCTGCTCTATAGAAAACACCTTTGCAGACGGATGCTAACTCGATATTTCTTGTTTTCTAGTGCCCGGATGCCAGAGATTGTGTTAAAGAACTTGTGCTCCCAGTCATGGCACAGGTCTACGAGTCTGGAATCCTCACCCTCCGACCCACATACATCGGTACGCCCGATGATTCAAACGCCGGCATGGCATGTAAACACGGCCCGGACGAGTGCCTCGGGGATATCCTAGAGCTGTGCGCTTACGAGCTCTACAAGGACGATCCAAAGCGGTGGCTGGGCTTCATCAACTGCATGGGCCAGAAGTATCAAGACATCCCCCAGGACGAACACGTTCAGAACTGTGCGATGGAGTACGGCCTCGATTTTCAGGAGCTGGAAACGTGTGCGGCATCGGAAGATCCGAACCGGGGAATGGAGTTGCTGCGCGCGAGTGCGAGGAGAGCTATACAACTGGGCATCTCGACTAGTTGCACTGTCACAGTAAACGGCAAGAAGGTATGCGTCAGGGACAGCGCAACCTGGAAAGGTTGTTCCGGAAAACCGGAGGATTTGGTCGCAGAGATAAAGAGAGCGTATGAGGACCAGTAGATGGTCCGAATCCAGAGCCGATAGACGGGATTAGCCTTCCGATAGATTTCATTGGTTTTTTTTTTTTTTTAACTAGCTAGGAGGCGGGATAGCTTCGCAATATTTCCCCAGCAAAAGAACGTGGGGTAGAAACAGGACCAACAAGAAACAAAAGTCGGGTTTGGAATGTTGAACCTGCGTTTACGCATGCAAAGGAAAGGCCGGGATTGTACCAAAATACCATGGTATACAAAGCTTCCACCCCCGTTCTTCTGCCTATCTGACAGGCGTTAAGTTGGGACTTCTTCCTCTTCTTTTTTTTGTTTTTCCCTGTAAGGTCAGATGGGTGATCTCGTACCTGACCGAAGACAGGGAGTTCGAAGGAACGGTTTCTCGCTTGTATTGTTGCTCCCACTAAGGTCTCTTGTTCTTCAACATTCCATGACGAATGCTATTTGCCGCATATGCGCCTGTACATTCCATCCCTTTGTTTGGAATCGTGTGGCCTGGGTTGCCATTCTCAGACTTTATTCTATTGTCAAGACCAAAGGGGTACCACAAAGATCGCTCGATTGTCTGCAAGATGAAGGAGCAGCTTGGAAACTCGTTTGAATATTTTTTTAAATTTTAAAGCCTTAATTTCTTTGTACAGAGTCGCTACATAGAGATAACAAATAGAAACTAGTGATACCTTTAAGAAAATACCATCGCGGTTGGTTGCAAAGAGCTTTGTCTGAACCAGGAAACTTTTGGAATGTCTAGGATAGCTTGGAAAGTCCTCCAAAACATCCATAGCGAGAGGAGAAAACATTTAAAATGCAAATAATACTTTAGTCGAAAAACAGTGTGGTGAGGACATGCAATGCTTTTTATTGTTGCGTACGAGTTGTTTAAGAAACGGAGATAGCGACAGAATGAGGGAAGTTTCAAAAAGGGTATAAACTTCACATTCCGCGAGTATACATGATGAAATGTATGAAGTTGAATAATAGCCGTAGGCTTAAAAAAAAAAAAAAAAGTACAAAAAGGGTATATCAGAATTATAACGCCCGGTGGTATGAATGGAATCCAAAGTGAGCTCGCTAAGGTTATAGTAAAATATATAAAACTGAATGGAAACGAGAAAAACGTAAATTATTTAAAGTATTTCTCTTATAAAAGTAGTAGAAGAAAGTAGGGTTGAAGTCCTTGACCCAGTTCATATCCAATTAGTAGATCTAGATCCACGGATCCTGATAACCTTGACCTGATCCTTTGAGACCCGTTGTGACTTTCTTGCACTGGCAGACAGCAGATCCGGACTGCTCTGGTTGAATGCCTCAAATGGGAGCCTTCTTCGGTTTCTTAGTTTCGAGCCAATGCTCTCGTGTCTCAAAGTGGAAGCTGCATCATCAATAAATGGTTCGACGTCGGAAGACATTCCATCGTACCGCGATCTGAGACAGTCGCTTGAGGCATAGGAGTTTGACCGAGAGCAAGAAACTACCTCTTGCGCAGTGATCGCCACTTTTTCTTCCACTTTCCATGTGGAGGATGAGAAGGATGCGTATCTTTTGTGCGCGCACTCGGAGTCGTGGTCGTGGTCGTCATCTTCGCCGTAGTATGTGTCGAATGGACATGCGCAGTCTTCGCCGTACCCTTTGTTGGTGTGGCTGAATCCGAAAGGGAAATTATAGGCTGTAGGGAGGTCTCTCTTGGATGGGGCGGTCAAGGTAACGTCGGAGGCGATTGGGGAAAGGGGTTTGAAATCCATTTTGAGGTCGAGGATTTGGTCCCCGCCGTCACAGTTGCAGCACAGGCTGGTATCCTTGTTGCCCAGAGAGGCGAGCAATGTGCGAGAGGGCATATCACAGTTGACGCACAGCGTCGAAGGGTACGACATAGAATTGTGATGAAAGTCTGTGGGCGAGCTCTGTCATACAGTTATATTAAAATTATGTTTTCTACTTATGTAACCTCAGGGAATATTTAGAACTTACGATTTCAAGCTCTTGCTTCCGGTTGCCCTTCAACTTCCTGCCTATATCTTGCTTTGATGGTGCGCAGCCCATTTTTGATCTACAGAAGAGAGATCGAAGAGATCTGATTGATGGCGGTATTTTGGCGATTGAGGGGATCCCAGGTCCTTAGACGGGATCTATCCAGCGGCGGGTGGGGTAATTTAAAAAGGGTTTATCGTGAACGGAGAGCTGACTTCTACAGTTTGAATTCGCAGCTGTGCCGGTTGATGGGCTATTCTAATGCTAGTATCGGCTGAGGTCCAAGGTTACACATGTACAGTGAGCTGGCGCCGCGTGGTGAGGAGAATTGTGTATATTATAAAAAAGCACTGGATACGAAGTGAAATGGAATCCAGGAGTCTCCTTGACGTCAATATCAACAGAAGGATCTGGAGACCAGCCGGACTCAAGTGATCCAGGAGGAGTGCTCGAGTGGATCTGCGAAGTACTATATACGGAACAGTCGAATGGGTAAAGCAAAAGGAAGTTGAAGAAAAAGAAAAGGAAAAAGAAACAAACTAAGAGAGAGATCAACTGAATGGCTTTTCGGTATCCCTCTAATAGTTACTGGCTCCGTGGGTGGCAATTAGAATTGAGAGAGAGACTCGTCGTGTGTCATATAGACATAACGTGGGATGCAGATATCTCGCTTCAAATGTGCCCTTGCATGCGTAGCACATAGCTTGGGGGACGGATGAAATGCGTTGCAAGAATGCAAAGAGAGGTGGGGGAAGGGGCGGAGTTCATTCTGGAGATATATACACGGAGATCCATATATACGGTACGTGCCTCGCTCTCTCTGTCTCTTTCTTCGGAGCTCGCCACGCGTGAGGTTGGCTAGAGAGAAGAAAGCGAGAGACAAAGCGGCAGTGGATGGCACGACATATCCAGGACGAGGGACTAGATTCTGATTCTGATTCTGAATCTAGCGTGCAGGGCAAGTACTAAGTGCACGCCGTGCTCGCTGGAACACTAGCGACTAGCCTGCGATACTGTCGCAAGAGAATGCAATCGGGATCGTCACTGCAAGACCTACGCACGGGCCGGTCTGGAAACGGCCATTTAGAGCAACATTAGTGCCTAAGCTACTCTACCAGTCGTTTCGTCTCGAGAGACTCGAATTCAACGAGCAGTTAGTTCCGTGGGGTGCCACCGTCCAGCCTTAAGCCTCTCTGCCAAACTTGTGTTACTCGAAACCTCTGGCGAGGGAAAATGCAACAACACCTTGCATGCGGAATAATAAGCTGGCTGACATTCCATTCCGTTACAGGTTTAACTTGGGCTTCCTCCTCCTCGAGAACCAGAATTCACAGAAGAATCCCCACGGGAGGCAAGGAGGTTAAGGGGCTTCGTTGATCATTACGATATTTTGGGGTTGAGTGGAATCCTGCTAGCTGTTAACATGTTGCGGTGCCTTTTCTTGTACCTCGACCAGCGACTACCTTGCAAGTGTTGCAACCACGAAGCAAGGGACCGACCTGGACGTTCAATTCAAAACTCAGGCGTGGCCACGGGTTACGTGACTATCGGTTCGCGCTCGTCGATCGTCTACCAGCGGAGCTTGTATGCTCTAAAACACTCAACGGGCTAGGTAAACGGTACCAAAATCTATCTTCATGTTTTGCAATGGGGCGCCGCTGGCCCGCCTGGTCCGCTAGGTAGCCAGAGTCCCTAGCGTCCGGGCAGCCCAGAGTATTTTCCCACCATGCATACTAAACAATAAACTTGTCAAGGCCGTTATCCATTTTGGCCAGGGGTTCACGATCTCCCAATCGAAGAAGTCACGGTCACAGGTCCTCGGAAAAAGGACATCTATATTTACGGACTTAGGATGGCCAATTAGCTCTTGAACGGTCGTCTTGATGTAAAGCTAATTTTAAACCTCGGACAAAGAATTATGTGTGTCTTTAACCTTACCTCAGCCATGAAGATGCATTATAACGAGTTGATAGTCAATGCACGATTATATACTGTCGCGTCAAATACCCAATTTTATCACTTGGAATCTCTGACGTCAGCATATGCAATAGAATATTGCCAGATCACTTATACACCATTAACATGTGGCCTGCCCCTTAGTATAAAATCATCACCTGATGCCTTTCCATAGTCCATTTTGGATCTATTGGCTTCTTCAATCCGCATACTCTGCTTCTCAACAGCGCAGGTAGAGAACCCTTGTCCCAACTTCTAGACCACGCCGACCAGGCCTTCACCAGAATTAGCTAATTCAATGAGTTCTTACCCCTCGGGAAACTTCAATGAGAACAATGTCTGAGATTTTTTTTCTCTTTCTTTTCTTTTTTTCTTCTCCTCGCTCGCTTTCGAAGAGACCAAAGTTTACTGCCGCTAATCGAAAATAATAAGCGAGCAAGGGGTCATTATGCGACTACGCACATGATTCTAATCAAATTTTATCAGATGGCCATGTCGCACACTTCGTTAGCATTGATATCAGTTCTGTGTCCGTATCCCCGAACTCCACATATCCTCCAATGAATGTTGTGGGGCGCGCAGAAATATTCCAATTGGAATCAAATCCATTACGGCACACTTAACTCTTTTGATCGTTAAAGGAGGAGTTAGGAGTGCGGCTTTAGGTGTAGGCGTTTCTTGGCCGAGGCAATGAGGCAACATTTTATTTAGGAGCGGCGGTCTCCGCTTACAAAAGTACCTTGCGTCTAGATAGTACCAAACGGTCGGTAAATGAGTAAGCTAAAGACGGCTAGAAATGCGAGCGTTTAAGACATGTATTCCTCTACCTACTATCCCCGCTCAGATCAGAACTATATCCGTCATAAAACTTGGAAGAGGCTTACCGAATGCGTGTTGCAGGCTTGAACGATAAGATTATATTCACGCAAGATCTTGGCCTCCGACCCGGAAAATTGTCTCCAAATTGCGAAACAAACTTCCAACAATTGGATGCCAAGAGCTGGATGGTTGGATATTGACTCTCTAAGTTTCCAGTTTCCAAGTTTTTAAAGTTCGCGAAAGTGGAAAAAACTTGAAAAGATACGAGCTTAACACGCGCGTTACCCTCCGCGGAATAACACAAGTGGAACAACTGGGTTGTGTCTTAGGACGTAGATGTCGAGATTGGAAGTCGATGCTGAAGATCAGGCACCCGGCTACCGGAAAACTGGAGATTTTACCGTTGTTGGAGTTTTTAATTGGATATTAAACGGGTCTTTCACAATTTGATTGTATATTCCCACCTTAGTACACAATTGATGCCACTTCCGGGCTTTCACATCTGCAAGTATCAGCAGATATTCACGCCATGTCTCAGCCAAAACTCGTTAAATGTGACACAGAACAGGAATATCAAAATTAGCATACAAACGGAGGCGAGACTGTTCTCGGTAGTTCCCGCCGTCCAAGCCACGAAGAACCAAACCAAGATCTTCTTTGCTTCATGAAGGTACTTGTTTAAGATGAAAATTCTTCAGTCTAACAAACTGATCGAACCCGAATTTGGACAACGTTTGTCCACGGCCAGAGTTCTTCCAGCCAGTCCATGCCAAATCCTATAGGGTGAGAAGTCAGTTTTTCTAATCAGAGTATCTCGAAGCGAGGTTGCCCTGAAACTAGGCAGTGGTTTGTAGATAATAGATGCATAGCACTCACCGGACTTGGATAGTCAGCTCGGTTAACAAAGACAGTACCGGCTTCAACTGAGTCCGCTAATTTTTCACCTGTGGTGATATCCCGAGTCCAAATTGATGCAGTCAAACCGAGGTCTGAATCGTTCATGAGCTGAACAGCTTCTTGATCGGAAGAAACCTTTTGAATCGGGATAACTGGACCGAACGTTTCCTCTTTCATAACCTCTGGATATTCCCCGAAGTGTTTTACATTAGTAAACCTTGCTATTGACGGCCCCAAGAAGGCCGTGATGCAAAAAGGATGAATACATACGCATGTTGTGATCTACATTGACCAGAATCTCAGGTCGGACAAAAGTTTCACCTAGGGCCTCTCCCTCTTGGAAAACGTCTGGGGTCAAGGACTTGGCGCCACTCCTGAGAGCATCGTCAATATGTTTCCTGATGTTCTGTGCACTCTTAACGCTGATGACTGGTCCGAGGTGGGAGGCGCCAGTGAAGGGGTCTCCCAATTTGTAGTTCTTGACGACTCCAACAACTTCATGCACAAATTTGTCGTATATGTCCTGGTGGACATAAACTCTCTCGATCGAGCAGCAGCTCTGTCCACTGTTGAATACAGCACCATCAACAATCTCCTCGGCAGCCCATTTGATATCCACGTCAGATCGGATATAGGCGGGATCGTTTCCACCCAATTCCAATCCCACCGGGATGATTCGCTTCGACGCGGCCTGCTGTGCGGCGAGGCCACCGACCACGGAGCCGGTAAAAGTGACGGAACTGATTCCTTGGGTTGCAATTAACTTCGAGAGCGTGTCAGGGTTTCCGCAATGGATGACCTGGACAACATCATCGGGTAATCCGGCTTCCTTGAGGACGGAAAGGAAGGTCTCCGGGACGGTGGGTGTTTGCGGAGATGGTTTAAGGATCAGGGCATTTCCAGCAAGTAGTGCGGGGACCAAGGAGTTTACGAGGATAAGGTATGGATACTGTGTGTTACAATTGCGTCCTTTTTGTTAGCATTTGCTTTTAGGATTGACAGTGTTCCGGGCGGAGGAAGGGCCCTTACATTCCAGGCGAAAATGACGAGGATAGAGCCGAGAGGTTCCTTTCGGATGTATCTTGTGAAACCAGCCTCTTCGTCTCCAGGAATATCCTTCAGGGCCTCCGAAGAAACTTTGAGCATGTACCGACCACGGAGGACCGCCGTTTTGATTTCCTTTGCGCAATATTGAATTGGCCGGCCCATCTGCTCTGTGAGATCATGAGCAAGGCTTTCTGCTTTGGATTCCAAGATGTCCAACGCCTTGGCGACGAGTTTCTGACGGGCCTCGAGGTTATATGATGCCTTGAAGTTGGCAAACGCCTTCTTGGAGGCCTCGACGACCGCGGGGATGTCATCCGGACCGAACTCATCGCGGGTGTGGATGGCCTTTTGGGTAATCGGGGAGATTGTGGTGAGCACCGGCTTGGACGACATAGCTACCGGTGGATATACTACTACTTGAGTCTTTACAAAGAAAGCGTAGAGAAAGATAGGCGTTCGGAATGAATGTGCGGGGGAGGCCTTCAGATATCAACGGCGGAGGTGACAGCACGCTATGTATTTGGGACCGGATGTGGTATTAGAGTTCAATGGCGGGACATCAGACGAAAAGTGGCCGTCGTCTATGCGTGCTCTGGCCACCAACGTCCCCAGCCGATGTTTTGTATCAAAGAGCCCCGCCAAACTGCGTCGAGATTAGCTTTTGGAGACGCCGCTTTGCCCCACAACAGCCAGCCGGCCGGGGTTCGAATCCGATCCGCCTTTGCATATAATTGCGCCCCGCAGGCACGTTATGTCCACATCGTCAACTGTCCAAAGCGGGGTGTATTCCACGCAAAGAATTATATGCAGTGGTCTGATATGTAGACCGACGGTGCTATGTACCGTCTCTCGATCAATTTCGGTGCCCGGCTCGAACTTCTCGTTCGCGTTCGCGTTCGGTGGTGCACGCTACGGTGCGCGGTGGCGGGGGTGGTCGCGGTTGTGGTTGTGGTTTCAGGCGGCGGTGAGGCAGGTGCGGCAAAACGCAGGCTGGTGTTTGAAACCGCTGGGAAAAACGCGCCATCACCTGCAAACTTTCTAGCGCGACACTGCCCAGGTTCAATCGCGAGGCCCAGCCCGGTCGAGGCTGGTATAGCAAAGCATTTCATACCAGGACGAGATTCATGGCCGTCGGGGAGGCGCCATCTCGAAGTCATCATCATCACCAGCTCCATTTCCGTGCCATCGCCGTCGCGTCTGAGTTCCGGGCTTCCAGCGCGATCGATATCGATTGGCCCACCCACCGCCAACTGACGACAGGGTCTGGTCTTCCAACACCTCCAAGCACCCAATACTTCACAGTGGACCAGCGTTCGACGTAGCATTCAAGAGTATATAAACAATAATGCACTGAAATGGACCCGTAAAAAACCAACTCGCTACACAGAATACTATAGAATATACCGCTTTCCCTCCTCCTCCTCCTCCTCCTCCTCCTCCTCCTCCATCTCAACCATGGCTAAGGATGCAGAGGCTCCGAAATGGAGGATATTGGTATTCGCTGGCCAGTCCGACGGTGATTCGTCAGCCCGTCCGACTGTCCAGCAGCTGCGACCAGGGACGCCGAGTGGGAGTTTTGTCGAAATATCACATAACATGGTCCTAGACGTCCTCTGGAGACAACGGCTGGGGCAGCTGTACATGGAAAAAGCATCGCCAGATGATTATGCAAAACGTGAGTGAACACCACTCCAGATTTTTAAATTACCACATTTCACGCATCACACAACTCACATTTCGGCTCGTTTACCGTCCTCAGATCAACATTGGGTTCTGGAAGCCCTGCCCGCAAACTATCAGCTGTATGCGCATAAGAAACCGAATACTGAGCAGTTGGTTCGTGATGCTTCCTTACCCTGTGTTTCAAAATCCTTGCCCCGAATGATATTAATCGGATATTGCATAAAATATATAGAGCGCCAAAAAGCTGGCATCTACAGGTCATTTTTTTGGCCTGAAAGTTGGAAACAACAATGTAGACTTCCAATCACCTGAGGAGTTCTTACCTCACCTCACATGGCTAGGCAGTGACAGGAGTCAATCATGCACCTGCCACCACTGCAATAAACCCCGGATATCAATCCCTCCTCAGATTCAACTCTCTTCTTATCTGACCCTCATGCAGGCGGATATGAACCCTGCCTACGGCCTCTACCGGCCTGGGGAGATGGTATGGGCGAACCCAAATGATACATATCCTGTCATTTCCATAATCGCTAGCAGAAAGATAGGCGGCCAGGAGCCGGCATATGAGCTTCTGCCCCTCAAGTCTCCCCGCGTTGCAAGCCGGCCGCCTCTGGTGCTCCCGCAGAGCAGGCTGCGTCCATGGCTGTCATATACACCACCTGACCCTCTCCAGCCCTCGATCGCTGCCAGGAAATACCAAGTGAAATGGGCAGAGATCAACTGGCCAGAGTGGACGCACCAAGACGCAGAGCTGCATGACGCTAGCATTATAGCAAGCATCCGAATCGCATGCAACATCGGCGTCACCACGTGTGCGAGCGAAACGGGCGAAAACACCATCCCCTGTCTCTGGCTAGGGGCGGAGAAGATCTGGCGGAATGGAGAAGTTCGAGTGATGACTCCAGAGGTCGAGGGTCAGAAAGGGATGGATGTACTCGTAATCAAGAACATCATCAGAGACGGTGGCGATGGCCTCTTCTTCCAAGGGAACATTTACTGTAAAGTCTTACAGCATGCGGCAAAGACAACTTACCCTGATCCACCACCAACGCCTAGGATGATGGCGGATGTGACGGCATTGCAATGCCGCTGGCATCTAAAATACCAAAACGTTCAAATAAATGCCATGGAGATCAAGGGGAGATGGTACCCGACGTCCATACTACGCCCGATCATAAACCCCGCCGCCGCACCGCCAGATACAGCATACTACGATGTGAGCAGTCTGCTAAATAACAATACTGATATTCCAAACCACGGTGGGGGTTGGAGAATCGGCTCAAGTAGAGAAGAGCAGATCCTTGGGATTGGGCACTTACCCAGTAACCAGCCGGCCGGTTGGATAAACATCGAGGACTGGACACGGCTGTATACTGACGATGTTCAGCAATGGACCCTGCTGACGGCTCCTGCACCTGCTCTTACGCCAGCACCCGTTACCATTCCCGCGCCTGTTTCTGCTCTTGCTCCCCCAGCTATTGCCCCTCCTGCTCCGGAACAACCAGCAAAAACGGTAAGTTGCTCGCCTCCTGGATATCCCACCCAAACGAAGTCGCCAGGATCCATCACAAATCTAGACCATGAGTGATTACCTCGAAAAGGAAACACTAACCCTTACAATGTCATCTAGACAAAGAAGCCCGCCACTCGTAAGACGACGACTAAGCGAGTAAGCACGAAAACTAAACAAGCGGTCACTGCTAGCGAACCAGTAGAGGAACCCGTCCAGGAAGTGAAACCACATCCCCCAGCTCCAGCTCCAGCTCCTACGACTGTAGAAGAAACACAGGCGGCCAAACAGCCTCCTGAATCATATGATGAAAACCAAGATGACAATCAGGATGACTTCCTACGCCAGATCGAACAAGATGGAGCCGACTTTGAAAAATCGGTTCAAGAAAGTGATCCCTGGGGGTTTTACGGATAACAACATCACACACACACACACACATAGAAAAAGACAGCAAAATATCAGATATACCGATTTTCAAGACATTGTGGCAAGGGTTGCACTCAGGCATTTCTGGTTGGCCAGGCCATCACACTTACATGAACTATGGGTGGAGACCTTGCAAAAGCTCCCCAATCTACATACCCCGCAATGCGCTAGCTGATCGTTTCGAGTGTCTATTTGAGCGTGCATGGACTGCATTACCTGACTGATAAGTGCTCGGACCAGACACGCCGCTCTGCATATCTGCAATTTGGGATATATTTGCGTGTGCCGACATGTATTCTTGCATAGAGTGGTACGTGTAGCTGTCCATGTACATAACGCAGGTACCTAACTTGTAGCCGATAATACCTTTTCCCTTCTTTAATCTTTCCGTTCTATTCGAAGAAGTACGGGTCTTTTTTAAATACTTCACTTGTTCATTTCTAGAATGAACCGGCTGTGACACCAAGGTCGTTTCCACTGGATATCAGGCTAAATTGATCAAACGCAACTTTAGGGGGAAATGTCATATTACGCAACATTTGCAGCATCCAAGATTTGCAGCATCCAAGTTGTGATTGAGAGAAGAGATGGTGTTCCTGCGCTTTGACTATTTCCCCATCCTCCGTTGCGGGACAATTTGAGACAGAACATTTCGAAGCCTTCTGTCGATCCAATCTGTACGATGGTCTGTGTGTCAGTGGATGCTCCGGAGTATTCTCACCGATGGGGACGCTAGCGCCCCGGAGTCCCCTTGGACGTGGTTCCGGCGGGGTGAGTCCCCCGGACCGTTAGGGCCCTTCATCATGACCTCAGGGATTTGTACTTAAAAGATGGAGGGAAAATCCTCGCTCTACCAGCAGCGGAGATTGTCCGGTTAAAACTCGGCTAAACTCTAAACCCACGTTGTTAGCGCGAATTGTCATTGGGTAAATTTTTTCGCACCAATGAAAGCAATTTAGCCGGAGCGGTGGATATCCCGTTCAGCCAGATGATTTTTTGCAGGAAAAGGATACGAGGGATTGTTGTCATTCGCATGAAGCGTCCGTCTCGCCCGCCGTCAGTTACGGTTTGGCGCGCCACCACTTTCGAGCTCCGGCCTCCGCAACGAAGGAGCCGAGTGGTCAATGACAGAACACTCCCCCCTTGGCAGAATTCGCAGCACACCCTCTTTTTAAAAGTCTCTCAAGAGCATTTCGTTCAGCTGGAGAAAGTGGGTCGTGGGGCTAAAACGGGTGGTGACGCTAGAAGCAGGACGGAATATCTCAGGAATTTCTCGCCCATTACTGCATGGTCACACACACACACGAGCTTCTCGACGTGCGTCTGATGTCCTTAAGAACGAGACAATATCTCATCGTAATTTTCCCTTCGAATCATCAGCATTCAGGTGGTTTTTTTCTTTCAATTTTTTTTTATTCGAGTGGCACGCGCCGGAAGACATGTACATGTACACTTTCATTCTGAAATAACTGCAGATAAGTGTCGTAAACTCTTTAGTACTACTAGACTACCACCAATGAGTGATAGTACAATGAGTGAAAAAGGAGGACTGTTCGACATTCTGCGAACGTGGCTTCGTATCCACGAACACTCGCGCAGATAGAAATCGTGCCACCTGCATCTAAGTCTTGCAGCTAACTTCAACAAGCCATCCCAGACAGTATTTCACGGAATGTGAAAGGCCCTTCTTGGCAATTTCTTCATTTTCCATCCTTGAGACCTATGAGCTAATAACTGTGTAAGCTCGGATTTTGAGAGTGGTGGGTACCCTGGAAAAATGCGAGAATCTTGCAGTGGAAATCGAATCGCGACCTTGCCGTTTTCTTCATCGTGACGAGAACTTAATGCAACTCCCTTATAATTTTGGAAATTCTCCACATCTGACAAGTTTTTTTTTCTGCTCTTTGTACCCAAAGAAAGTGGATACAGTGAAAGAAAGAAAAAAAGAGGCGGGCGGGCTAGTTTTCTGGGGAAAGCTTGTAAGACGATCAAATTACGGAGAAACGCCTCAGGCAGTCGTGCTCGAGACATACTGAGCGCCAGAAACCTCGGTTTCCATTAGGGTTCCCTTCTCAACCCACAACCGATGCTACCGCAGCACGTACATACACCTTTTAGCTTTTTCTGGATCGTCGACCGTTCCATTGTAAGCCACCAGCCGCCGGTGTTTCTAGCTTGCTTTCGCATTTGCGGCAACGTAGAATGGCGGTTGGCCAAAATAAAGGGAAGCCAAAACAATCTGCATGACGAAAGTCAATGTTTCTGATCGTGTAATCGAGAAATTCTGCGGTAATAGCGCACCTGATCAATGTGAAAAATCGAGTAGATTGGTGTTATGGTGCGTACGAAAGGGAGGGTTGGGCTCTTTTGCTCGATGCTCTCCCCACGCCGGGCCCAGCCCCCATTCCCAAAAAACACTACGCCAACTCCCGGACAGCCTCGTGCTCTGGGCTCCGGGCTCTAAACCCCATCCCGGTGCACACAACGAGCTTGAGCTCACGAGCCTCAAAATCCATCAAACAGAATGAGTGAGTGAAGATAACAATTCGCAGTCTACATCTGCTTCTTCTTCTTCTCATTCTTCTTGCTCTCGATCAAGAAGTTGTATGATCTTCTATCGCACGTGGGGAAATGCATCTGTATCTCCCAATTGTAGGGAATCTCTGCGAAATGTCAGCTAGGGTTCCGTCTCCACCTTATTGTCATGTGGAGGTTCCCCTCCCCCAGATTATCTCCACCGTTGATCAGTAAGTCTCTGTCCAATCCGATTCAGGAATACAACAATGACACGGAAGGTATAGCACACAACTACGTAGTGGATATTTCTAAGTTCAATTTGTACAATTCTTATTTGTGAAGAATTTATGCTCTATGTAACACGAGTGAAAAGACACACGAGAAGAAGAAGAAAAATATACAGTGATGAAATGAAGAGGATAGTTAGTCCACCCTGCGAGGACATATTTTGAGGGTAGCTTCGGTCTATAGAGATTACCACTAGGAAATTAAGGAAAATAAGCAACAGGGGATATTCTACACAGGATATTGGGAAGCTTTTGAAGACCAAAGACTGACCAAAAGACACCTGAAAAAAACAAAACTTGAAACACACAACAGGACAAAAGCGTGGACAAGTTCACGCATATATTTACAAGAAGAGAAGTTTTGCATGTTAAACGGTGAACTTGAAACCAGTTTCGAACCGTGCAAAGAGGAAATACGATAGTGATGAAGAGAGGGGGATCGAGTGAAAGAGGAAGCATCGAGCTATGGCCGGAAATGAAGACTGATGTCAAACTGACGAAAAGGACAATAAACCAAACCAATAAAAACCGAAGCACCCATAAATCAAAATCATAGAAAACATGACACATACAATAGATGGAACCGTTAAAAATGTAAAGAGATGTGGCCAACCCGTGCTAATGAGAAAACGCCAGAATACAGAAGCAAAAAAGCCGAACAAGCTCAAAGCGCCAAACCATGCCCATCGCCGCACCATCGGTAAAGCATAAGAACTTCCCGGCGCCTTTGCTTCTGCTCCTCCATATCTTCAGGTAGGCATCTTCCGCGTACTTGAGCAAGTGCGGAACGCATGACCTTTCGGAAATTCCGTTGATACTCTGTGTTCAAGGTAACAACACAAACTTCGTGCGCTCGCACGATGGTTTCGCAAGCGCCAACGACGGCTTGCGAGGCTTCCCCTTGAAGTTTGTCCGCGATGAGGAGAAGTAGGAAACTTCCTTGAAGGAGATAGATTCCGAAGAAATATGGCATAAAACTTAAATCGGGGTCATATTTCAAAATATTTCCAATAGCTTCGGCGGCAGAGACTGCATGGGCTGTAGCGGATATGAAGCCTGGTGATGAGATCCATAGATCGTTATCATCAAGCATGCTGATGGGATCCCATTTGCCGGACAAAAGAATGTGTAGAACATGCAGCACGTGTGTGCCATATGCGATTGCGATCTTCTTCTGGATTTGGTCACTTGACAGTGGGGAAGACGACTTGTCCTTAACAGAGGCCGAGGTTGGGGGGGCCGTTGGGTTTGCTAACACTTCCCCATTGCTGACTGGAATCCCCTCTGCGTTCTCAGGTAGTTGTTCAGTTGTTCGCGGTTGAGCGTTCATGTTGACCGCCTCGTCTTGAGGTTTTTCTGTGTCTGCGTCAAGACGACCATGCTCCCAGTCTGCTAGACTTCGCTCATACATGTCTAACTGAGACTGGATCTCTGCTACCTGATCTTCCCAATCTGCTCCGGAGCCCCCAAATCCTTGGCCTAGCCTTGGGTGATTCCTCGCGTGATGGAGATCAACAATCTCTCCCAAAATTGTCATCAAGGGAAGGAAAAATCCAAAGAGACTGGGGCCGGTGACCTGAATGGTTGGTCCCGCATGTCGATTTGCCTGTTGAGTATTTGATGAGACGGATGGTGGAGGTGAAGGGTTGGAGGCATAAATGTTAGGTACCTGATTCAGGGAATTAAACGGGTCCGCGAGGTCTTGCCCTGTAGTATTTTCATGAGACCCGTAGAAATCCCCGTTCTGCCACTTCGTATCATCCATTGGTTGAAGCAAATCAACACATTCGATATCCCGCAACGCCAGTGGCCTGTTGTAGCAAAGCGCGAGGTGTCTATCAACAATGTACAACAACCACCATATTCGGCGCCTTTCCTCTTTTTCCTCTTCTCCAATCGTCGAGCGAGCGTTCGGTACAACGCCTTCTTCTTGTTCTAGTTCCGGTTGATCACTAACCTCCCTGTTGAGTCGCAGCTCTCTTGCCAAAGCCCATGCTGCGTTCCACCACCGTAAAGATGCGCCTTTAAACTCCGAAGCAGAAATAACTGTAGCTAAATGTATATACGTAAGAACATCGTCAACGGTTCCGGCGGCTCCAACTACGCCTTCCCTACCCGTTGGACCTGGCGAGGCTAAGCCGCCAAGTCCCATACCTGCGTTTTCATTCTCATGCGATGAGTGGGAGGAGCCGACCGCCACTGAACCCAGGGGAATATGGACCAACGGTCTCAGAAAACCAATGCACATCTCCAGCAGTTTCTGGCAAATCCGGCCCCGAGCACTGGGAGAAGCCGTAAGGGCTGGAGCATCCGAAGTCTGAGCCGCAATCCAAAGCATCGATGCCAGGAGTGCCGGCGTAGTCAATCGAGGATGTGTCGGATGCAGAACTGACTTCTTCCGCAAGACGTGGCATAGGACATACGGGGACGCCGGCTGGAAGAATGAGAGAATCGGATTCAGGAAGAAGAGATCTAGAAGTTCGCAAGCAAGATGTGTTGGAATTATTTGTTGCAAGTGGGGGAGAATAGGCAAAAGGACGGGGTACCTCAGATGATTTGGATTCGAGTGCATTGGAGTAGGTGGCGATGGCAATGAGAGCCAGCCGGGGGACTGATTGTCCGGAGATTGGCCCAGAAGACCTGCCAGTGGTGAGATGCCTGCACTCGATAGACTCAAACCACCTTGAGGCCCGGCTTGATTGTGAGGAGAGATCATCATGAAGTCATGGCCGTAGTTCTGGTTTGACATCGGCTGAGCAGCATGTGTCTGGAGTTGGGGGTGCGGGAGCATTCTGGCGCCGCTCATAAGACCATTTTGCTGTGGCTGATATTGTGGCATTCTACCATATGGCATTTGCGCGAAGGATGAATCGCTAATCTGAGCCATATGGGTAGGGGAGTCTGGAGTTGGGAGGTGGTGGTGGTGCTGCGACGGCAGCCTGTGGTGGTGATGTTGTGTTTGCATCTGGCTAGGAGAGAAGTCGCTCTGGTCGCTGGATGCTGTGTGCGTAGAAGCAACAGACGACCTATTTGGTCGCGAGAAACCCATGTCTGGGCGAGGAGGAGGAGGCAGCTCCGAGAATGATTCCCTCGAGGCTGATGTGGGCATCATTGGAGTGGAAGTTTCTCCATTTTCTTCCACCGAGGTACCGTTGGTGGTCGGTGTGGATGTTGCGGCGGCGGCTGCTGCCGCTGCAGCAGCAGCATTTTGGATGTCCTTTCTGGAGGCCTTGCCTCTCTTCTTACGTTCCCGATTGTATTTGCAATCGAGATTGAAGTCTACGTAAAATCCGAATTCCACTCGTTAAAACGGTTGTTCTAACTGCGCTGGATGAAGCTATCGCAACCAGCGACACTGGTTCCCGCGAGAGCAGCACAGAGCCGAGGCCGGTAGCGTCGGGCTTGTGCGGTAGCCCGCCTACCATAGCCGGGAAAAACTCGCTCTGAGAACAGGAAAGGGGAAAGTAAAATCACTTACCAACACAGTGCTGGCATGGCATTTTGCCATCGCATCTTGTTCTTAGTTGATTGCATTGATCGCATGCTCTGCTAATTCTGCGACGGATTGGTCCTGTTGTTGGTGAACCGCTGCCGAGATGGCCCAGGGGTTGAAGGCCTCCGGGGCTGGGGGAGCCGTAGGGGTGATGTCGCTTATTCATAATTGACTTTGGGTGATGTGAAAACGAATACGACGAAAGACCGTTCGACGACAGAGACTCGATGGTTGAAGTATGGCTGTTCATTAACGCCGGAGCACCGATATAGCTATGGTGAGGTATGCCTGTGGAAAGCATCTTCGAAAAGAGGTCAGGAAAAAAGGTCGTTTTGACTTTTTGAATTTATCCAGTCCTTATATAATAAGGATGTGAGGGCGGGTCCTCGTCCGGTCCTCTTGTCCTGTTTGACTTGGTGCCCCGAACCCCAAAAAGCGAATTGTGGGGAAAGCCTAAGTCGGGATCAGGTGCGAGCGCAACGGATGGAGCACAAACACCGAGCTATCGAAAGGGAAAAATAAATAAATAAATAAAATACGCTAATTGAAAGAGCCCGGCTTGTTTTTTTTCGTTGTATAATCTTCTTGCTTTCTTTTCCTTTCGGGTTTGACCAGACGGACTAGAAATTAAACTTGCTTGTTGATTAGCGGGTTGTGAAGGAGCAGTACCAGAAGTTCGGTCGAATCCCAAATACGAAGTATATATATGTCTTAAACATGTATATATAATGAACGGATGGCGGGGTGTGGGAAAGGGTCGGGTTGATCTGGGTGAGTCTGGTATTATAGTGCAGCGATGAGCCCTCCTGCATATAAGTAATGCTTAGAGTGCAAACGAGGATGGGCGTCTCCCCCGGGGGGCTGGCTGGCTATATTATTTTGCTTTGCCTCCGCAGGAAAGAAAGCAAGAAAAAAAGGATTGATGTGAACGAAAACGAAATTGGGAAACGAAGTGAAAAAGAAGAAAAAGAAAAAGGGCTGATGCTAGACCGTTCAATCTACTGGCGAAAGGCAATAAATGATATGACCAGACAAGGGCGGAAAGGGCAAGGGATTTCTGATGGCAACCGAACAAAAGAAAAAGGCGAAGGACCTACAATGTCAGGTAAGGTAATAATCCAAAATAGTGTGTGTCCGTCTGTCTGTCTGTCCGTCTGTCTGTCTGCTGTCGCTGCTGTCTGCTCGAGGGAAGGACCCTTGTCAGAGGAACTGGCTGTTATTTGTGCGTTGACCTGGGGTGCCGGCCTGGGGATGGAGGTGGATCCACACTGCAGAAACTCACGCTAAGGACCTCTCCTGCCGGGCCACACTCGCGAGGCCCTGGTAAGCCGGTAGGGAAAAAGAAAACGTACAGGAAAAGAAAAACGAGGAAGAATGCCTCCTATATCACTGAGACACTAAGGAAGTGGGTCTGGACGCAAAATGTCACTCTTCTGTGGGCCGGCTTCTCCAGACAAGTTGGTGTGCTGCGCTAAAACACACACCGTCGAATGGAAAACTCGAGTATCCCTTGTGACCCCGCCTCAACAAAGCAGGAAGAATTCGGTCTGGATGGAGGCAGGTATTTTCCCTTCCGGTGGGCTGCCCGACGAAAGTGTTGATCAAATTCAAATTCGGGACCTGCGATCTTGAAGCCTGATTCCGCTGGTACGAGCTTACGAGCGAGCTTGCAGAAGAGGGCGAAGCGCAGGCTAGGAACGAGGTTCGAAAAATCCGGTCTATCATCCACGTTAGCTGGTGTGCGTGATTGATCACAGAATCGTCATACGTTTCTGAGATCCTGAAAAAGTAATCAGCGAACTAAGAGAGAAGAAACATATGGAGCTGGGGTGTGCTGATATCATGATCCTGATACCAAGATGGCCAGTTTGGTGAATCAATTAATATAATATGCGTGCGGATAACGTTGATTCAACACAATTGCTCACGATCTGATCGCCAGCAAGAACTCCGCCAAAGCCGTGTAGGCCGGAGACGGCACCGCGGACATTCAGGAAAGCATTGCGAGCGTAGCTACTTTCGGAACAAATTCGAGTTGAATCCAAAAATTTTGAATGCCGCCGTTACACTTTCAGCATCAAATTCCGTTTCCCGCCGTTACGGAGTACACGAGTGTTGCATTTTGTTCGGAAGGAAACGGGGAACAAGGTCAACTTTGATAGTTGGGTTTGCAATACAAAGAAGCTGCAACGGCAGACTATCGGCGGGAAAGTAAAACTTGATGATCCCAAACACCAGGCCTGGAAGGCATACTCGCGATCTCCAATGAAAGTAGCGGCATCCTTGTACCAACGCAAGGCTTTGGAGCAGAGCGATTTTCGCTCTACCAACAGATCTAATAAAAACTAGCCACTTACTGTTTACAGATAATGAATAGATTCCTTCAGTTGAATAATATCAAGCGATAGTCGAATATATCGTCAAAAGGGAGTATTGAAATATATGTAAGCGGTTTCTTGGGATCCAGATGAAGAAGTATGGCAGTGCGTCGTTCAAGATCGCGGTCAGTTTTGGACTGTCTTGGGATCCAAATGTATGACAATTCTATGCCCTGTGGCTGTCAAGTATTCGGTCCTTGCTCCTGGCTTCAGAAAGATAAGATTGTTGGGGTTGGAGATAGAATATGGGGAAGGGTCTTTTCCGACATACTTATGGAATCCTGGTAGTGGATCTACCAGTATGAGGGTAGACAACTCTGCAAACCTTGGGAAAGAGATAGTATCTTCAGTACTAGTTTCTGCACCTGCTACAGACTACCGGGAGAAACAGACCAAGTTGCCGACAGATTAAACTCAAGAACGCGGTCAGAGCTGATACCAGGGTTCGTTTCATCGATTTCTTCAAGGGGATGGTCTCGAGGCTTTCAAAAATAAATTCTGTGGCGGGATAGCAATATAGTATATATTTTATTCTAGACTAGGTTGTTTACTCTGTTTTCCTCAGCATGCGACAGGGCTAGCTCGATAGTCGCCAGAATTCATAGAAGAGTTATTGCGCTTTACTGATATGAGGAGCGGAGTGCAGTCCCCACAAACGGATAGCACCGTTAATGCATGTTTTCACCGAAAAGAAAAGAAAAAAGTTGATCCGGGAGACGCTGGCGTTTCCTGAGATCTACTCCAGGTACAGGAACTGCCTAGCACCCTCGAGACATTTACATCCCGCCTCTAGTGATGCATTATATTTTTAGTCTTTACCTAATATTTCCTGTCACTCTTATCTCATGGGAACCCAAGTTCGAATATCCGAACAGACAAGAACCGTCTACCATGCTTGTGTTCCTTGCACTTTAAAATTGGATGAATCAAGACGATGTCCCGGTAAATGATCCCTTCAGCATTGGATTCTACTACCTCTACCTCTGAGTAAGACCGCTCGGAAGGATTTACATTCGCTAGTGAAAATATGCTTGTAGCTACTTTCAGTTTTTTGGGCTTTGACCACAGGGTGGCACCATGGCCATGACTTTTTTTTTTTTTTTTTTTTTTTTTTCCCTCACGATTTTGATGGTGGACCGGGTGTGTTAGGTACAAATATTTTCCCTGTGGTGTAAACCTGGCTCCCTGATAGGCGGACCAGTGGGGTAGGCTGGTTCCTCTGGTATGCAGCAGCTCGAACTGGTGAAGCTGGGGGAAAAAGTTGGGGAACTATAGTTATATGACAAAAAAAAGAAAGCGGAGGAGAAGGGGGAAAAAAGTAATAATCACATAGCTCGAATACTACGAACCCCATGACTATCACTTAGTGCAACTGCTTTGAAGGATAAGATTGTTTTCGGGTTTCTTATTGGGCGAGTCTATGAGCGTGATAAAACCGACTTCGAGACTTCGAAAGCCATTCCAGAAAGGTTCTTCCGGTCCACATATCATACGAACAGGGTATTTTCCACCCTGCATAAGCAAATTTCGGTTGAGGTAAATACCAAGCAGATAAAATGCAAATGGCTATCTAATCCGGGTCGGGTCGCGCAACCTCCCAGATCTCATTTTTCAGTTGATGGATTGCAACGCTGGGCTTCGCAGATTTTGCGCGACATGCATGCAGCAACCTGCACCTTCAACAAATTATCTGTATCGAAGCACATCAACACACCAACAAAACAAGACTAGCAAGGCGGACATGTGGATTGGGGCATATCCATGAAATCATCCCAGCTTGTCAGAAGAAACGACGAAATGGGAGCTAATCTAGTGCGTTTCCCCCCTTGAGCACGTTACAAATGACGATATATTAAACTTAGAATCTTTCCATATGAGGAACGTTTTACGAGGCACACGCTTCTATAGAGCTACTGAGCTATAGGCTTTAAGCTACCAGCATGTGCCGTCATTCATCGGTAGAATACTCCGTCCTGCACATTCGAACCTCCTTTGCGCATACGTCTGATCTAAATTGATATGGTGATTGGAAATAATAGTGTGATCAGGAATGGAAATCTGATCTTGATATCTGAGCACCGTCACAGGTACAATTATAAATCGCCCTGCGCCTGTACGAAACACTTAAATGTGTAGGTGCATTGTTTCTTTGTTTCCATTTTAATGGCCCTATCGGAAGCGTCGAGCGCCCCGGTCAGATAAGACATGCAAAGAATCAAGCTTGGTTGGACGAAAGGAAGAAGGCTTGAGCTTCGTTCTCGTTTCCCGTTGCATGCATGGAAGCATTCGCTGACAGGGATATGCCCGCAAGTCGGCCGTTCGGACAGGGATTTTCTGGAAACTTCGTTAATCCTTTCCCCAAAGTCAGCACTGCAGCCCGCAACAGAGGGGTTCGAAAGGCACAAGGATCGGTGCATGGACGAGAATGTCGCGCGGTGAAATTGAGGGACATGGGCCATGAGATCAGATTTTATCCGCTTGTGTGTTCAGATTGAGGAAGTTTCTCCATTCTGGATCAAACCAACCTGATCACATGGTTTCGACGGCTCAAAAAAGTAGGGGCGTGCGGAGCCTACCCTCGGGTAGCACCAACATCATTGGTGAAATTTAAAACTAATCTGGGGGTACAGGGTCAACGATGATCGAAGGGCCGCCTCTGTTGCACAGACCCTTCTCAAACAGCAAGAGGCATAGACAAGAGACACCAGAGCGAGGCCGAATCGAAAAGAAAGAGCGCGCTACTCATTCCTCAGCAGAGTTTCCCAGCCGAGGCAAAATTGTGGAGACTGGACCAGTGCGTTGTAAATTGCCCTCACATTGGCTCCAGAGCACGGCCCTTTGCAAGCTACGTTTTGCGACAATGATCAGAGGATGGCGCTGGACTTCTCCGAATAGAAGGACTATACGAAAGGTACGCTTTTTCGAGCTCGATCTTGATCTGCGAGCTCGAGCATTCCTCACCTTTTCTAGAAGCGGAATCGAAGTGTGCACGTGGACCCACAGTCTCCACCTCGACATCGTATCACATACTGATATTGGCACGGTGTTGCATAAGATTTTGGGCTGAGTTCGACGCTGCAAATTTCGTCATGGTGAATACATTTCCAAACACAAAGTATTCATCCGGGCAGCAGAATTTATTTCGTAATGGCTTCCGGTGGATTTGAGGTTCTGCGCCGCATTCTGGAAGGGTTCCAGAAGAGCGTGGAGAAGCGGGAAGAAGGCCCGGGCACTCCACTAACAATTCAACCGTGACCCTCAGTTGGCGCTGTCTTGGTCCCACCTCACGCTACCAGCTCTCACCGCTTTCTAATACCTGATATATTTTTCCTCTTGTGGATGGATGATGGCGCCACATTCGCGAATGAATTTCTACAGAAGCTTCGATGCATATTCCAGAACCCGGAAGGAAATGAGCAGGAACAACGTTTCCCCAGTCGTCCCCACGATGTTCTCGTACAAGGTCAGTGCGCAAACATATGTTGAATGGTGGGTGGATGTGCCCACCAAAAGATGCGCTCCCAGACAGTATAGGGCCCCTCCTCCCCAATTGCAATTGTGCTGTCCGCACCCTTCTCATTTCCGAATAGCTACCTAACCAATGTATATGCGACACGGATCCTGTATTATAATTCATTTGCATGCTAGACCAGCGGTGCATCTGGTTTTGTGATTGGGTGGATTGCCATCTATTTGATGGACAACAAAGTCGGCAATTAAGTTACATTTTGGAGAGGGTTATGTTCAAGGGAAAAAAAAAAAAAAAGACTAGGCATATTTTCTAGCAATAGATTCAGCAAACTGATTAGAAGGCGTCGTTAATATCGTCTCATGGCGCATATGATGTTGAATGCCATCACTCACAAATGTGGTTCGACGTGGAATACGAGCGGGCATGCACCCGTCAGAAAATCGTCTCCAATTGGCCCAAGAATCCCGAAAAACAGGAAAACAAACACCAGTCTGCGATATTTATTAGCCCCTAATATGGGATTCGCTGCTTGTCCTCTCTGCGGATGTGGGTGGTATGCCGCGACAATGTAAAATTGGTTGGCACTATCTGGCAGCGCGGCCCAATGTGAGGGTTTACGTTTGCTACCTACGCCGAACAGCCGGGCGTGGCTACAACTACACATCACTCGCTGTTGGCGAGAAACCCGTTCCCACTGGTATCGAATCGGCATGATGCCAAAAACTTCAGGTATCTTTGAATCTGGCAAGTCCATGCTGAATATGAGCGGATGCAAATGCAGGCACTCCAATTCGCACAACGATTAATCTCGAAGCGAAGATGCAGATGTCGAGATTGCTCAAAACGCAAACCTGTCAACACAGCTTGCGTGTGTGTTGTGGCTACTTTTTCGCGTGCCAGGTTTTTTGCCTGCGCTAGCGGCTTCTCGGGCCTGTTTCCCTTGAGGTTCAAGAAACGCACACTTCACCCCCCTTGGTGTCACCAAGTTTCCGCGACCGCATCCTCGGGTTAATTGTGGGAGCAGAAGGCTGCTGGTCATCTGACACTGGGGTTCGAAGAGGAGACTCCTTGCGTTTCGATCATCACTGTCAAGAGTTCTCCCGTCATTCCTCTGTTATGATAATTATTAGTCCATTGCTTTTTTTTCTCTTTGAACGAGTGTGCTGGAGGCGCGCAGAATTTGGTCGTGAGCCGTGTCTACAGTCGCACGCTAACCTGTTTTACAACCAGATTCATGGATGAAGGTTTTTCCGGAACCAGGATTCCGCAGATCGTAACCGCTTCGCTGCCAAATGATGCTCGAGAAGACAGACAAACCCGGTCAAAGTGACATCTTGGCCCCGGAACAGAGGTCTGCTTCCCGAGCCGGGTTTCCATGGCCAGATATTCGGGAACAGGTCCAAAGATATCTAGTAGAAAAGTCAGAAGTTGTGATGCCTATGAATGAGGATGAGATCATGCGAAAACAGATTTGTTAGTCTGGTGGAACTTCTTGTCGAAGCATTATTCCAGAAACTAGTCTTACCCTCCGGTTGACGGCATCCAGCCCCAGATCCACTCCGTTTTCCAGACATGAGCCTTGAGCTGTGGAGTTCGGATGGCTGTTTCGGGGCTACGCTTGATCGCGCCTTCTGATTATTATATTACTGCACAGCAGGGTCATTATCACGCATGCACAATGGTCCGTGCATAACACACACTTTCCAAACGTACCGCTGCGATATCGCTGCGTCGGTTTTTTTTTTTTTTTGGTGCGGCTACCCTAAATGAAGAAATTTCTCTCATTCCCAGTGGAGGTGGTATTCCTTTTGGATTACGAGAAATTAATGATGGGCGGTGGGGTTCCACCATATCTCGTCGCTCCGATAAGCTGAATCGTAAATCAGGTGGAGCAATACAACAACTTTCTTCTGTTGGTGTTTTTTTTTTTTGCATATTTCCGAATATTTCGACGTTTCGAAACATTGTCGAAAATATATGTATAAGGTCAACCGTGGCTTCAACATAAAATGTCGACAAATGTCAAAGCTTGAGTTAAAATGTGACCAGAAAAATCCTTGTTCTGTTATAATCGGTTAGCGTCCTACTATTTTCCCGGTTTCCTTGTAGAGGCACACATCCAATCAGACTGCTCTCAGCCAGGCCTGGTGGTAGACCGGCATACCGAGGACCGAAGGTCTTTGTGCGTAACTTCGGGTTCTGAAACAAGCCTTTGGCGTCTTCAGATGCAGGTACGGTACATCGATGTTGCTTAAGGGTAACATCTACGCATATGGAGTTTAGACCAAAAGGTGGATGGGAAAATGTATGAATTGTTGAGTCCATAGTTCGCTCCACGGAGTATGCCGCAAGGTAGTTGCGCCTAAATTCCGGCCGCAGTGTCAACCTTGCGCGAAGCTAAGATCAAGTAGCTTGTTCTTTACTAAAAACCGTGAAATATAAATTTTTTCTCTCTGTGATATCTATATATCTGCACGTTGAAGTAGCTATTATGCGAGTTGATATTAGCAAGCGTGAATCTGAAGCTGGCGATTAGCGGACCGAGTATATGAAAGTGCATCGCATAGTTTATGCAGAGGCAAGGGCCGAATTCGCTTCGATGCAATATAGAACCTATAGATCTTGAGATATTTCATGTCGAGCTTGTTCTTGGGCTAAAAACTTGAATTGAATGCTCACCCATGGATAGGAATGTGCTCACAAACACAGGTACATGGCGATCGTCAACTCTACGCAATGAGAACAGTTGAAACACGCAAACCCCTGAAAATATAGCCCATCTATGACACATGTATGGCGTTGAAATTACCCTAGTCAGGTACCAGCACCGACCACTCAGAGATTTCCAGATATTCCCGTTTATCCGGCGTGTTGGTTGTTGCATATTTATCTTGGTCATTGAGCATTGACCATCTCGATGGATACTGTACATTATTGTTTTTGGAACGAAATGGGAGGAGTCAGGAAGTATTCTGACGCAACTTGTAGTGTATTATTGGAAATGGTTGTAACGGTTTTTGGAAGAGCTGATGCAGGGGCAAGGAGGCAACCAGATTGGTATATTCTGTTTGGCCCAAGCCATCAAAATCACGATAATATACGTTGTCCCAAGGTCCAAAATTTTTTTATTTGGTTGTAATCTACAAGTGGCGGAGCCATTTTGCTTTGACAATGCTCTTCTTGAACGAGGAATCACAATTAGAACTAAATATGAACCTCAGGTCAAAATAGTTACTGTGGGAGAACCAAGCAATTTTCTCCTAGTCAATATGATGCCTTTGTTAACATATTGCAAAATCTTTATTACGACATTCAATTATGTTTTTTTAATTTTTTATCTCTAAGATTAAGTGAAACTCAAAGTCCTTTGATTTGCCTGGTAACAGGGTTACAACTGGGTAGTCTCAACCCTCAATATGTGTCGTTAATACACACCAACAAATAGTCATTTCATTTATATCGAATGGCATGACGAATAGCAATGATATCTTAATCACTAATTCCAAACGAAAAAGGAAATATCTTGCTTTTTCCTGGCAATCGATCTCCTAGACCTAGGCGATATTCTTCATGGTAATCATTCCTCTCATGTCACGTTTACCAGGTTCCTCCATCCGGCAGACAATTTGAAATGCACACTTGAAAGTTTCATCTTGGACTGCTTTCCCTGGGAACGAAAATGTAATATCAGTGCTGGTATTAACGAGCGATTCCCTGACTTCGTCAAATCCGACCACCCACCCTGGCTTTTGCCTTTGCTCGCATAATTGGCGTCGCATTTGTTGGCACCCTCTCTTCGTAGCTGAACTTCGGGCCTCTCAGTCTCATTTCGGATTTGCAATAAGTTTGATTCGAACCACATTGAATCAGCACCACTAAGCAGTCCCCTTCCCTGTAGCCACAATCTGACCAGGTCTGGATCAGCGATTGGTTTGCCTTGTATTTGAAAAAACTGACACGCAGCAAGCATCAGCTGGGAATACGCTATTGTACATGTATCCTTGATTGCCACTCAAACCCTGATCTCTTGTCAGTTTCTTGCCCTTTCCTCCAACAAACCATGTCTGCACTAGATCCCATGACAGGTCCCTTATTAGAGCGAGATTTTGTCGTTGACGATGGCGCCTTGGCTTGCATGATCGGTCTGGATCTTCCTTTATCCGTTCCAGGGTCTGGCTCCACGACAGCATCTCTCGCTGCAACTTCTGGTCCTCTGATTGGGCTTTTGGCCAGTGTTTTTTCGCCGGGGTCTGTAAGGAAATCACCGAACCATTCATTTGCCAGCTAGAAGGATTAAAATTTTTCACCACATCCTAGTTTCTGCACATTAATATGTATAAGCGTATACCTGTAGACACGGCAGGAGCAGATGACCCACATGTCTAGAACCCCAAAGATAAGGAAATGCGGAGAACCTGGCTTTGGATCGGCCGGCTCCATGAGGGTTTTTGGCTTTCCGTCTGATGAAAATGAGCAGTTTGTGGTGCGATTTCAGGTGAAAGTGTGATGTATAGATTGAAATACGGTAGTTTTGACATCGAGATTCTACAAGTGTGATGATGCTCGTCCTTTCAACCGCGCAGTCTGTTCACGGGTTGGTGCGGAGGAGGACGCAGAAGGTGTCTCAAAGTGGTGGCAAGTGACATGATCACATCGTCTAATCATGGAAAGCTTTTGTTTTTTTGTTATTTCTTGGTTTGCCTTGTGTCTTCCCAATTTGTAGGATTACATGGCAACAGCATTGAGACCGACCAGCCGCATTGCACCTGCATATTCTCGCTAAAATACATATGGGGACTATCCGGGTTATGGTAGCCGGCGAGGAGGGATCAGAATACCTCGAAAATTTGTTTAGTAGGTGGGCTATAAAGAAAAACTTAGTTGCTTTGACAGCTGATAGCGGGTTGGGCTGAGCTCTTGATTTCGAATGCTTCATTCTGCTGCAGGACCCCACCTCGGGTTTTCGTAGCATGTTATTGGCCCATATTATATTTTTATTATTGTGGTCCTCCATTTAATAGGTTATGGAATTAAAACTAGGACATCTTTAAACGAATATTGAAAACGGTCGCGATACATTAGAAAAAGTATTGAAGGTATTCATTGTGATTATTAGTTGAGAAATATCAGCGAACATATTGTCAAGTAAATTTAGAAACACCGGAGAAGAATTTAGACAGCAGCTGCAATCGCTGCATAATGTATCACGAGATATTCAAAACCACCTTTTTTATTTCATTTTATTCCAGTTCGATTCGAGATTTTCGGGCGCGACACTATTCGCACGAGCTGTTGTAGAATTTGTGTTGGAGTTTTCGCCGTTAGCCTAGCTAAGCTTAAGGCTGGGGAAGTATGTCTATGTGACCGTATCGTATTAGACATAGTAAATTGAGCGTTAGTTCGAGTGATCATCTGAGCTCACCTGAATTCATAGAATAGGTATCATAAATATATAGATACAGATTCCTGGTTTAGGTACACAGACACAGAGTATGATATCCACGGACAGTGTACAGCATAAAAAGCTGCCAAGGTTTTCTGAGACGGTCTCGGTGTTATGCGGGCCTTTCATACATCCGATCCACGACCTAGCACAGAACTTCCTCTTTTGGTGTCTAGGGATTTTTTCCCTAAATGCGGACAACAATTGCTTAGCTAAATCTGGTATATTTTTTAGCTACAGAGCTAATCTTAATCTTTATAAATTTTTGTCATGTCCTTGGTAGATACTCTTCTGGTAAAGTATGACCAGCTTGTACATATTTATGTGAGTGTATATATATCTATGGTTCCAATATCAAGTGCATCTGAAAATTACAATTCGAAACTTCATTCACTCCAACATACATCTGCCGGTGGCTCAGTTTTGTCTCCACCTGAAATGCAATCCCTCAAACGCGTCCCTTCAAAACTTACAGCGCATGCTCGATATTTTACTGCAGAAGTGCCTAATTCAAATAAAACGCGGCCAGATAGAAAATGGAAACTCGAGTGGTCGCCCCGCACAAAGCCTCCCCCTCAGTTACCAGCTGATTTCTCTCGAGATTATGTTGAAACAGCAGATGGAAATCTAGAACTGCTAAAAACTATGACAAAAGAAGCTAGAGACACAAATAAGCCTCCTCTGTTCTTCCAACATGGTGGATTCGGATCTGCAGAGGTATATATACCCTGGATGAAATACTTTGCAATGAGAGGATACCCATGTTATGCTTTGTCTATTCGAGGGCATGGTTATAGCTGGGCACCAAAATATTATCGGGCGGTATTTGGAACCACCGCTTCGATGCTTGCACAAGATGTTGCCGCCGGTGTCAACCATGTGATAGAACTGCACAGGGGTGATTCTATGAAGAGACAAGGTGGTGGTCTACCGGTGCTTCTCGGTCATAGCAATGGAGGTGGGCTCAGTCAGATGCTGCTTGATAGAGGTTTAGCCAAAGCTTCTGCCCTTGCTATCTTAGCTGGAACCCCTAACTTCGGAGGGTAAGTGCAAGCTCAGTGAATATAATGTTTGAACATTGCTAAAATTGTGTGTGTATAGCTGGGGGGTTTACAAAAACTGGGCTGCTTTTGATCCCTGGTTTGTTCCTAGGATGTATTTTCAAGATTTTTTTCACCCTCGATCACCGTTGTCAAAAACTAGCCTCGTTCACCAGGCTTTCTTTTGTGATGAATTTCCAAGAGAGGAGGTAGAAAAGTTCGAAGAGAGCATGGCTGCATATTTAAGCTATTGGTGGCCGATGGAGATCATGCGAAGATTCGTAAACACTAAAAATGTGCTTTCTGGACTCACGGGTTGGGGTGGAGGTAGAGTGTTTGTGCTAGCTGCCGAGAAGGATCGACTTATGAGCATCAATTTGATGGGGCGTATGGCACGTGAATATCGCATTCAGCGGGCCTTGATGTCAAAATTCGGAGTGTTTTCTAAATCTGATATTGATCTGGAACTACCCTGGAGCTCTAAAGATAACAAAATCAACTTGGGAGCTGTTGTAGGTATTGAAAATGGCGTTGGATACAGAGTGGTTGAGGGTTCTGGTCATCACCGTACGTATTGATAAGTACCCAGAAGGCGATGTAGTCAAGGCTAACAAATAAATCAACTATGGTAGTGCAAAACGACCTACAGAGAGGTATCGCAGCTTCTTACATCGAGGACTGGCTAATAACGCTTGAAAAATCCCAATAGCTCGCAGGCTCCGATTGATGACAAATTACATGGGCGAATGGTAAACTATTTAGTAAAGAACTCCAGATAGCTAAAATTCGAAAATATTGAAATATAATCTATATCAGTTGTATAGAATCTTGAAACCTCCTTCTCCAACACCATTATGAAAGGGTGTTTTTGAAAGTAAGGTTCAACATATCAGCCTGTCAGCCCGTATCACAACTGATCTAATAGGATTTCAAGCTCATGCTTCAATTCTGAAACTCCCATTCGCAATTCTCTCTCGCAAGTCAATCGATAAATAAGAGACTTTAACTTTGTAAAATTATCCGGCCCTAGCGACAGCTTGTATTTCTGACAAAAATCTGCTGGGAAAGGATCTTCGGGTCGAGGATTTTCCCTAAGTTTGCCAATTTCAATGTGTCGTTGTATATTTGTATTAAATTGATGTAACAATTCAAAGAAAATGATTCCAAGAGCATATGCGTCACCTAAGTGTAGATTGTTATCCTTGATATGTGCCGGGACCTTCTCTGATTTCCTGCCCTTTGATGTCACTTCGGACCATGTTGGGGGCCTTGTAGTAATTAGCGTCATAATTAGTAACGTGGTGTATCGAGGCAGTTGAATACTTACATATAGAAAGCAGTACCAGCTGCAACCGGATCTTGCAAAGACTTTTTCTTATTCTCACTGGCTAACTCTAGGATGCGCTTGATATCTGCTGTCAACCCAAAGTCACCAATTTTGGGGGTCACGGAGCATAATTCCCCTGGCAAGCATCCACCATTCTTTGGACATGCATTCCCGCGGTGGCTGCATTTGCAACCCGAAATAATCACACTCCCTTGCTGTCCACCTATTCTTCCAGTTTCAAGTTTGAGAAATATATTTGCGGGTTTGAGATCTCGGTGTACCAAATGGTAGTGATGCATATATTCAACACCATCAACTATCCTTAACATGAGCTCCACCGCTATCTTGGGCATGAACTCATATTCGATGCCGATCCCTCTTGGAGGAGCATCATTTTCGGTAGGAGTTCGAATAAAGTCATTCAGAGATAATGTATACCGCGCCATCTGGATAGATAATATGTGAACATTGGGGTTTCCGGCGATTGCTGGCAGTAATAGCTGGGAGGTAGATCGAGGAACTATTTCCAACTCTGAGCTACTGTTGCTATTTGTTGATCGTGTAGACGAATTTCCAAAAAAATCAATCTCGGAAAGAGATGTCTGAGGCCTTCGAGCATCTGATAGCTGAAATGAATTTGTCGGGTACTCCTCTGATATCAAATTTTCATGATACCGATTTCCCTTATTTGAGTAATCACCCCCATTTTCATAATCTTCATCGTTCCCCATCTCGCTGGAATTTTCTTGATCAGAGTACTCTACACTCAAACCCCTATCTTCGGTGTATTCGCTCATCCCTTCGGGGCAAACCCGGTGCTTTATTTTTTCAAAATCTTCAGAGCTCATCCTTTCCATCCATGAGCTATAGTATCGAACTATGTTCGGGTGGTCGAGCCGAGCTAAGATCTTCACTTCGTGGTGTAGTTCCGCGAATGCTTTCTCGCGGTCTGTTTCGTCCGCGATTTGAGCGACCTTTAGAAACTGTTCGGTGATAATAATCTTTTTAATTGCGTAAACTTCATCATCGAGATGATTCTTGCACGCCCAGACACTGCCGAACCCGCCTTTGCCCAAACACTCGATTTCTTCCCATCTGGGGCCAAATATCGCGGCGATGCCAGATCCTTGTTCTCCTATTGGTTCCAAACCCATCCTAGGGGTCTGGATCTGAAGAGCTATTGGGGAGTTAAGGTGGAGATTCGAGGTTGCTATAAAACAGTCATGGGAAGTCAGTAAACACACCTCTGCAGAATAGAAAGCAACTGTACTAGGCCAGAAAAGCATGCAATATCTTACCTGCCTCGAGAGCCTTAGCCTCGCCCAAGTCGCCCGAAACTGCATCAATGAGAGATCCCATATAAACCCTGACTGCATTTCTATGACTTTCGTACATTTTGCCTCCAAACTCTAGAACTTTTGGATCCAGTGCACCGAATTCAGCCATCTTCTTAAGTGAATTGTCTAAGATACGCTGCTTATCCTCGGCGGAACGGTGTTGGAACTCAGGTCTTCGAAGATGTTCACGGATTTGATGCTCCGTTGACGTAGCTTGAAGGAGCATACGAAGATGTTCTTCGTTTCTCAAGTCGAACTGATTCCCATTTTTTGAGGTAGAGGCGAATATGGAACTTTGAGAGGGCTCCGCATGTCTTGGAGTCTGAGATTCTGAAAGCTGTACTGACGAACTAACACGGCCACTATGCGCGTCGTCCGAAACACGGTCCTCAGAGTCAGTTTCCTCCTCCTCCTCCTCCTCCTCCTCCTCCTCCTCCTCCTCCTCCTCCTCCTCCTCCTCCTCCTCCTCCTCCTCTCCCTCCTCGGACGAGGAGAGAACATCAGTATCTTTATATCTCGGAGCCATGGTTCTCACCAAGTTTTTGAGATTGGATGGAAATTATAGTTGGGGGTTAGAGATTATTACTTAGTAATCCAGACATCGAACACGACCAACCAGTGGTCCAGGACTATAGTTTTCACCAATCTTATGCGAACGACTGGATCTGTTATGTGTTGTGGGCTGAAAATACAACGGAAGCTCGTGCGAACTAAGAGTAGAAAATAAAACCAATATTGAGCAGCTGCCAGCAGGAGTAGGGTGAACAAGATGACGCAAATGGAAGAGGAAGAACAGGCAGGGAGCAGTATTAATATAAAGCAATATAAATATCTCTGTGTCAGCATATACGGGGAGTCTGGGCATCTGACAGCGCTTTAGGCGTTTGAATGTTCGAATCTCTGCGCTTAGTCCGTAGGAGGTTCAACAACGAGATGCCGAAGCGCTGATGTTCAATGCAAATAAATGATCAGTCGCAACGCATTTTAAAGTGAGCTGTCCGAAGCACAAAGTATGACTGGGAACAATTGAATTTGATGTTTGGATGAAACGGGGTCGTTAAAAGGTGGAGAATTCTTGATATAGTTTGCGGAGGAAATGGCAATTGCATTACAAAGCCTCCAACAAGTTTAACATGAGAAATTTGAGTGCTCGGGCCCCTGGTGAGCCTGAACCATAAATTGGCAAAGTGCGCAACTACAGAGTTTTATAATCAATTGGGGATCTCAATATGTCGAAAACAGCCATGGTCGTATTCTGCCGTGAATTCCGCGGTTCACGTTACCCCGACCCGGCTGCTTGCTGCCTTCATTAAACGCGTAGTTGCTACTATGTACTCATGACTAAACTGCAGGGTAGAGTGAAGGATCAGTCGCGTGGAGAACACCCCTCGTTTGTGGTCTTCGAAGCGAATCGAAGAGGGTCGAAGACTTTCAACAAAACGGCAGGGGCCAACCAATTGTTTCCATTACTGCGTTCAACTAACATATCGAAAGTGTATCTCGGCACGTTCATCGTTTTTTTTTAAATTGCCTAAGAAGCCGAAGTAGGATTCTCACATCTAAATTATGCGGGGTATATTTATCAGTATGGTGGACGTGGCCGGTTTGCATGTGTATATCATTTAATTGCCATGTAGTAAATTGAAATCTGCAGATGAAAAAAGGCTCAACATACTCCCCCGTCCGCCGAAATAAATAGATACGAATTGAAAAGAACGCCTCAGTTTTCTAACATGGAAAATATAAGACTAGAAGAAAATTGCCGCCGTTACATTTTTATATCATTAATTATTAAACGGTGTCAGTCGTTGAACTTAGTGTGCTGCTTGATGAATGGAAGTCGGTAAGCTGCGAGACGCGGGATCTTGTAGATTGGAATGAGGAACGGGACCCGCTGTCTGGTTTTCTGCCTCGGACGAAGTAACTGCATGATATTAGGTAAGTGAATGTAATTGGAAATGGGATCATCGTGTAATAGCTAGAGCCAACATACAATTTGAAATACCCGTGGAAAGTCTTGTTGTTGAGATCGTTCCGGCACAGTGCAATAAACGCTTCAACTTCGTCCGGCTATAAACTGGTTAGAAAATGTGTGTCATGATTTAACCAGAGCTTCGATAGGTTTGTGGGTTACCTTCCATCCAAGTACTCGAGTGAAAATTGCTAAGGATAGAGCCTGGAGGCCATCCGATAAGGCGGCTTTCAGGAACCTTCCATTTTCTTTCTGGCCTCTGTTCGCCGGCCAGTTCCCTAAAGGACACTTGACAACTTCTTCGTGCACATCGACGAACCCGGCCTCTTCAAACCATTCCTTAAGATTCGCTGCAATGTCTATCGGGCGGCCTATTTGCTTTGCCGCATCGACATACAACTTCTCCCATTTTTTCCAGTTGCAGTCCTCGGGAATTGACCCGTCATCACAATAAGCATGTGTTAGGACTTCCTGCGATTCGATCCAACCACCTGGAGTGAGGTTGCTATAGAGCTTTTTAGCCTTTAGGAGGTCGAAAAAGTACACTCATGGGGTCTTACCTGTACGCTTGCTTGATAAGACCGGGCCAATCCTATATTTATTTGAAAAAAGAAAAATATTTAGAAATGTGGGAATTTTTACCAAGTGGTGGCTATACATGTCTACTTACGCTTATGCTGCCCAGCATCATACGCATATGGACATAGTCAAAGGGTGAACTGAAGTTCCAGGTTTTTTCTGAGACACTATTGTTAATCTTTAATCCGGAAGAACCAACTATGGAAATATATATGTGCAGCCTACCAAGATCGTCAATCTCGAAATAAACATTTTCCGGAACCCATTCGGGCTGTATCGGACTTAGATCGATTCCCCGAATCTATAGTGTAGAAATAGGTTAGAACATTGCCGAGGATTTTTTATTGATTCAAACTACGAACCCTAGCCTGTGGGTATTCATCCGCTAGATCGATTGCCCATATTCCTGATGCACAATAAAACCCCTCATTAGTTCACTGGCCAGAGTCGATGATAAAAGATGTTATGCTCGCGACATACCTGTTCCTGTGCCTACGTCCAGTACCCTCTCGAACTTAGGGTTCGGGATGGTATGCAAATCACCACCTTTCATTAATCTGAAAAGGTGATGCTGAAGATCGAGTCGCTCGCTTTCCTTTTCGTCATTGGGGTACATATAAGAACCATCTTCCCCGAAGCTATTCCATCTGAAAGTTAGAATGGCCACGAGATTTCACTCTTATGGAGAACCGCACCCATGATAGCGTCTTCCATTTTCGTAAGTGTAATCTGTAACTTCAGAGGTCAAACTCCAGCCGGTGAAACTACATTATTGAAGCGCCGATTAGTAAGCTACGCTGGATATTCGTCATAGCGAGTCCATCAGCTGGTATCGATACCAGATCCGAGACTTTAAGAGGACCGGAGTTGTGTTGTCATGCAGGTTAGGTGTTGCGTAGCCCCAGTTTGGAAACCCGGCCTGCAAAGCAGACTTTGAACCAAGCAACCCTGAAGAAGAGTATCTAGGAAGACTATGATTCGGAAGGGCTGTGAAGTAACATACCTTTCAGAATCATCATCCGAAGAAGTGGGAGCCGGCTACAGAAAACGGCAGGGAAGCATATCGTTAGTTTTAACCATACGTAAGTAGAAGAATTTCACCCCAAGATTTGATGGGGAAATCTTTTGTTGGTGGTAGGTGGCCTGAGATTAGAGACATGGAAACTGGTCCCCGCCTCACAGAATAAAGGAACATGGAATTGGAAGCACGGAAAACTCACATCCGGTTCTATCAAATCGGAAATTTTGAGTCCTCTGCTCATTGTGATGGCTGAATAAAATATATGTAGCCGAAACTTGGTGCTGGAAAAGACAGGTATGCAAGGAGTTTGTTTTCCGGAGAACCAGAGCGCTGGGTCGACACAATTACGAGAAAATGGCGAATCTGGATCGTTCGGCGATTTTAGGACCCGGTACAGTGGTCACGCCAACTGCTGCTTGGATCCTGGATCTCAGGAACGGAGACAGGAACAAAAGCTTCAACGAGGAAAACGGGAGTTCCAAGCTGTTATTGAAAATCAAATTTATAGTATTGCCTCGGTCAGAGAAGGGAGTTTCTCTCCTGGTAATAGAAAGAAAGAAAAAAGCTGTCGGGTATGCACAGTGGACGTTTGTGTAGGAGAACCTGTCACTATTCGCTAGAAGGGGGGAATCTATCGACTGGCGCTGCCTTAGACTTATAAAGCAGAGGCTGACGGTAATAGGGTTGCTTTTTCCCCGGCATAGTAGCCTGCAAGATTTCCTCAAGGATAGAATCTGGAACAATCCAGGTGTGGCGGTTGCAGATTCTACTGACAATGGGAATGACACCAGGCTCCATCAGATTAGCGCCGGCGCGCTATCGTGTCGAGCTATTGGGGAGAAGAGCTCAAGGGCAAGGAGAAGGACAATCTTTCTCCACATATCCAAGCAATGTAGAGTTTTAGGATATGATATGTCGCTGAGGGTGGAGGGCCATAAATTAAACCAGATCTCAGGTGTCCTTGATGCACGATCGTAGTAGGAAAATGTTGGAGGCGGCGAGCTCAAAAGCTAACTTGACGGATTAGTAGAACATGAACCAGAGTTCTGGTTCCGAGGTTGGTTGGCCCGCCCGCTTGGCTACGCCCGGCCGACGCTCCACTAAAAGCGCTGGTGAGGCACAGAAAATGTTGCAAATAACCTGTTTACGAAAACACCTAACTCAGAGTTGTGATTTCACAGGATCTCCTCGATTTAAGAGCCTAATCTCTCTCGCTCCGGATCAAACCGAAAGTTGCGTGATGCTCATGAAATTCATCCGACCTGGGCGATGTGTTGCGGATTCAAAAGCCATAATTTATACAGGGGCATTACCCCTCGAAGGTACATTGGATCCATGGAACGGGTATTTACAAATATCGATTCAATGCACACATTCGATTTTCTATACGATTTTCACCCGAGGTTCTTGGAAGTAATAAAAGCCGAAAAAAAAAAAAAACGAAATGTTACCAAATGTCCTCCGGCCTTCTGGTTAAATATTGAATCAATATCAATGCAGTGCAGAAACCTTTATCGCGGGGTAATCCAGGGATGCTCACCAAAGTCGACCCGAGAACATATCATCTTTAGCTAATTAAAGGATTTTAACCTGGTAAACAGCATAATGCAATATTGGTGGCAGTGAACGCGCACGCGATGGGGTGGTGCGCCATCTGGGCAGGAACCCTAAACATAAACTGCATTCGCGACTATGTTAGAAGGGGGAATAGATTAATAGGGTAGTTGTTAGGTGACCTCCTTGTCTGTTGCCACGATGCTGGTGACCTCAAGGGAGGTGCTAACGGCTGCTGGAGCGGCTATTTGAAAGGCATAGTACTCTAATGACGCTAGCTATCTACGCATTTTTAGCCTACAGCTGAATTCCCTAGGCCAAGCATTGACCGGACTCCTCGCATATATAACAACCGAGACCCTGTTTATGCCCAGCTGATTCTGGACGGTTATAAGCTAGGTTAGCCTTGGCCTCTAAGGAGCAGAAGGACTAAGTTATCGTGAAGAATACACTTACTTTCCCAGGTGTCGTCTAGAACCTTTGCTCTTATAGAGGACCATACACACTATTGTTTAATAACCCTAATGCCGAACAAGCCGAATCCGAGAGCAAATAAAAGCTCTTCAGAATGTTGTCATTCGTACAATAAAACTGTGGGGACGACACAACCTAGGCCACTAAGTCGTGAAACCATAATATCGAATACGGAACAGAAGTCTAACGACTAGTTGGGTGTACGGCGTCGGCTGAAGGCCTGTAGGCACCCTTATCGGCGACAGGCCTGAACTATCAAGATTTTGAGTATCACTAGATCGGCTTGACGTGCATATGCAGGATCGGGTTGCCTGTGCAACGCAGTCAACGGAAAGTCGTGGAATCTGAAGTGTAACAAGAATCGGCACAGATCCGTATTGAAGTACCTCACCGAAGGTGCTATATGTTAGTACCCGGATCGGCAATCGATCTTGGTGCGGACCTTGTAAGCCATCGAGGCGGTTTGTCAGATATGAGTTTGAGCGCATCTTATGAGGATCTAGATGCGGTCGTATGCTCTGCAACACGGAAAAGTATATATTATTCAGTAGGACGTGGTAATTTGCAAACTCGTCACCGATGTCATCGTCTAGGACGCTACTTGATGGTTGGTTTCGGCAAGTTGTTGTACTGCTGCTCTCTTCTCGGAGATTATAACCATCCGGGTTTAAATAGATGTGTGACAAGACCACACCGTGGTTGCAAGGTGATTGCTCATCCCAGGTGTTGGAATTGCCATTCTGCAAACCCTTTGTTTGTGATAGGTGGCCAGTGACCAAGTTTTGACCGATCGAGTATTAGGATATTGATATGTCTTCCGTATTTGGAGGTCCTTTCTGATCAATCCTTAGCGGTGATTTAAAAGTGAGGCGAGAGTGGCAATTGGGGGCCGGTTTTCTTTCCTTTGTGCTACCGTTGGGTCGGATGTAGCGGCTGGCAATGGACATGTACGAAGCGATAGAAATATCAAAATGGTCTGCGGCGGTACCTCTGAATCCGGTGTGTTTTCCTCAGCTGAATCATCGAGATCTACAATTTACCAGGCTACGCTAAAATTTGTGCATACAAGCGGTAACTTAATAGAACGACAATCTATTGAAGCAGAGAGCCCGCTGGAGGATGATCCGATGCCAACTGTTGAATTTCTATCTGCTGATGACTTGTCTGGTCAACATGATCAGACCACGCAGCGGGATGGAAATGTGTTGTTGTGTGGTCGAACTCAATCGGGACGAGCCGAGAGGCCTTGCAAATGAGGATCCGCAAGGAATTTAATGGCTTTTGTTCGAACAACAAAGAGGACGGCGGTATGAATAGGTGATTACAGAATATTCTCGAGCGCGAATACGATGGGCCCATGAATAACGGAGCAAAAGGGTACCGGAGAGTCCCGGCTGCATATACATGTGCCTCTCGTACTCTCGCCTCAGCTGCGAGAAGCGTCTTTTTGAAGGAGGGAGGGTGTTAATTACCGGCTCGGAATGCCAGCCTGAGCTCCCGAAGCACCTCCCCGGGAGGAGAAATAGGTTTCGCCTGTTCCCTTGGACCATGTCGTATGATATCGTGCAGTCCCCCCTTCCGCCTTACCACCAATTTCGCTCTCTGTATTTATTATTGTTTTGTTTTCTTGTGATCAATTGCTATTGCCAGATCTAATATCGTGGGTATATTTAAAGGCCCCCCTTTCTGGCATTTCCACCTCGTCTAGACGTACGCACATGCAGAGGCCATGCATGGGACATTGGAACATTGGACATTGGTCTCAGTGCAAAGCAGAGATGGCCTTGGGCTTATCCATATCCGCCATTCAGAGCCACCATTAGATACACATCCCAGCAATTTCTGTACGGACAGAGGCGAGATAGAAAAAATAATAGAAAATAAAAAACCCGTTCCACCCTCCTATCAAAAGCCCCGATCGTTCACCAGGACGGGCAGGAGCAAGCAAAGACCCGGTCTGATACGAATCACGCTATCAGGAGCTGTGCTTCGGTGAGAAAGTCTTCTTGGTGTCCCGCTTCCCGACAAACCCCCCAATTCAACGCGATCTGGGAGGGAAGACGAGGGAGGGAAGAGAAGGCGTTTGGAAGCCGACGCTGCCGTAGAGCCGAGACAATTTCCCAAAAGTTCAAGTGCGAGCCGAATCGGCCCAACAGCGCTTCGTTTGGTTCTGCCCCCCAGCAAAGCTGGGCTACTTCTGTGCTCTGCCCTGGTAGCAGAGGGAGCAGGATAAAAAAGAAGAGAAAGGGAAAAAGAGAAGGAGTAAGAGAGCGAGGACTGCAACCGGCGGCAGACAAACAGGGCCGGGACACGGGACCGTTTGGCTCGAAAGGCTCGAACAAGCCGCTGTCCGTTAATAATGCACAGAACCTCCCGCCGCTAAACCATCGACCCTTCTTCCACTTATTCCTGGATTCCCATTCCATTTTTATTCGTTCGTTCGTTCGTTCGTTCGTTATCCGTCCATCTTGTTGTTCTACCTCATCCCATCGATCGAGGAGGCGGATTGGCCGTTGTTCCCATCGCCTCTCTGCCACAGTCCACCCGTCCATCCCAGCCAGCCCAGCATTTCGTGCGTTCGGCATTCAGCCACGGATTCTGGCCGGCGCAAAGAAAGGCAAAAAAAGAGACGAAGAGCGAGGGAAGAGGGAGTGAGAAAACCACCAGACCACATCCCAGCAAAAGAAAACAGCCACCGGCTTGCTGTCGGGCTCAACAACGACTTTTGACAAGACGGACGCCCCGTTTTTTGGTTGGACATATTGCGCATGTTGGTTGGCTCGAGAGCATCACCATCCCGGGGTCGTTTGCACAAAATTTGAACCGACAAATCGTATCCCAGCAATAACATTTCCCACCCAAGTCATTTTGTTCACTCTCACGCAAAGCCTTATTTGATAAGAGATCCCTCTATTTTTACATTTATATCTCCGCTTCTCGGTTCTCTGGCTACTCACGTCGTTCGGTGTCCGGTTTACGAGTACGTAACTATGGAGAAGACTGGGGCTGTCAAGATGCGCAGCTCAATCGCCTGCGCGCGCTGTCGAAAATCAAAAGTCAAGTGCCTCAACAACGGCGTCAATACACCTTGTCGAGCCTGTGAGGCGACAGGTCGTGAATGCACATACCCGCCTCCTGCGGTGCCCGGTAATACTGATATTCACTGCTTCTTTGTTGGGGGTTTACGCGATAATACTTACGCTGGACTCCTTCCCAACATTTAGGAAGCGCGTCATCGCAGGCTCACGCTAGCGCGGCCTCATCGACGGGGGCCTATTCGTCGGCTGCAAATCCATTACATCATGGCAGCGTCAACGGCTCTCACACTCTCGGAGGTCTTGCGGGGTCCGGACAAGAGGTATGGTTTACAGTTTTGCGCTTTTTCACTTGACGCCGTTCGCACACGCGCACACGCGCAGCGCCGGCTTGGGGAGGGGACAGAGAGCTAATGTTTCCCGCCCGCTTCCTTCTACACAGCTAAAGGCAAGATCTCGGCCAAAGAAACCTACGATTGGCCCCCAGAATCATTACGCAACTGGGGGAAATGTGGTACTCCCGCGCGATGGCTCTCAGAGACCTCTATCGGAGGCATTGGATCCCAGCATCCTTACACCCACTGTTTGGTCTGGCATTGTGAGTAGTAGTAACCCTTCCCTCCCCACTTTGGCCGCGGCCTGGAGAACGAAATGGACCTTCTAACGCCTCTAACCCGCTAGTATGACCTCCTGACGATGCACTACCCACATCTCCCGATTCTCGTAAGACTAAAACAAAAACCCAAGCCTTGTTTTTGAAGAAGGAGAAGGAGAAGAAGCATGACAATAAATGCAGGCGGCTGGAAAAGAGGAGCTGGCTGACAATCTGGACTCGATTTCTAGCATCGGCCGACGTTCTTGCGGCCACTAACAGAAGCTCCAACCGACGCCGAGGCCGCCCACATCGCTACGCCGCCCGCCAACAGCACGTCGGCAACACCTCCTCCGTCGCCCTCGCCGCTGGTGCTGCTCGCCGTGCTCACCCTCACCGCACGCTTCTCGACCCAACTGATCAAGCACCACAACACTAGCGCCATAAACACCTCGGAGTACTATGCAACCGCTCTCAAGTCCCGGCTGATGACCTTAAACCCGGCTGCTAGCGATCCGGACGACGATGGCTTCCTTACCCCGACTCTCGCCAAGGTCCAGAGTCTCATAATGCTGGCTGTTCATGAGCTCGGCCAGTCTCACGGGCAGAGCGCCTGGCAATGGCTGGGAATCGCTGCGAGAATGTGCCAGCTGCTGCAGCTGCCCCCCAAATCCCCAAACATCGTCAAAGGCTGGATAGCAGAGGAGTCAGAAAGACGTACCTGGTGGGCGGTCGTCATGCTAGATAGGATGCTTAGCAATACCGCTGGAAGCGGTGGCAGGGCGTTTACGTACGGCTGGGAAAGAGTCCGAGGAGTTCCCTTACCCTGCTCCGAAAGATCTTGGCTTTTCAGCGAGCGAATCACTGCAGGAGTTCTTGATACACCAATCCTGGCTTCTATAAGCACTCCCTTGATACTCAGTTCTGACGCATCTGGCTCTCTGAGGAACGGAGTCTCTGACGGCGCCCAAATGGCTGAGTTTCCGAAGGAGGAGGAGAGTGTCCACGCCCGCCTTATCCGACTTGTCGATATATGGGGCCGCGTAACGATATACCTATGCAATCCTAGTACGTCTCTTTCAACCGCGGAAACACTAGGACAAGAGCTTGAAAGGTGGAAGTCGGAACTCCCAAAATCTCTTTCGTATAGTCACAAGAACCTTTTGGCTCACATCGCGGAACGGTCGTCCTCCTCCTATGCACTTCTTCATATAATATACTTCTTGTCGATACTGTTGCTGCACCGGGAATGTCTACCTGTCCTACCGCTGTCAAATTCCGCGCCGACTGCTCCTAACAAATGCTTCTCGGCTGCCCGAAAGATCACGGAAATAGCAAGGGAGATGCACACCTGGCTGTCCCTCCCTCTGACTCCGATAATATGCTTTGCGATATATGCCACAGCGTGGGTCGGGACCTACGGCTTACATTATCCACATATGACCGGCCCGCCCGGCAATGGAATGGGAAGTGGAGATGCGAGGTTCTTGCTATGCATCATCGAAAGTTGGAGGTCGAAGTGGCGTGTGGCAGACGGATGGGTCCGCGCTCTTGGTTCCCTCCACTCGTTCCTCAGGCGGAAGAGGAAAGCGGCCGAAGTCACTGATATGGCCTCAAGTCGTAAAAGGCGACGCTCTGTGGGGAGTGATGAAGCTGTGCTGGCGGATCCACCCATTGCTCCGTCTGGTACTGAGGATGCAGCCTCGGCACTCAACGACGAGATGAAAATCTTCAACAAGACCATTACCGACTTCCTAACGCTTTCTCTGGGCGGAAGTTCGAATTCTTCACGGGACGGCCATCGCCAGACGAAGCGATCGAAAAGCCATGTTGGCTCGTCTGGTGGAGGTGGATCGGATACTGAGATGGTTAATGCGCCGCCACCAACATCTATACCAGTATCAAACGCACCCCCCGCAACTAGCACACCGACACCAACACCCGGTGACTCTTGGGTAGCTGTTAATACGGTTAATAGGCAAGACCCTAACCGTGCTCTGCACGGACTTCTGGCTGCTGCGCAGGCTGGTGAGAACAGAGATCAGTTTCATCAAAGATCGGAATCTCTATCCAATGTTCCTACCCCGCCAACTAGTAATCCTCCCGCTTGGAATTCCACTGAGCCAGTAACCCCCCATCGGCCGAATTCCCACTCAATTTCAGATATAGTATCACCTGAAAATACCCCAGCGAAATCAGAACAAGTCGTACCCGGCTCGGCTGTTCAGATAACAGCGGCGCCACACCCAACGGGCGTGCCCGAACCGAACGGAAACACCGTGAATTCCGGCCAAGCCATCATTGCACCGTTAAACCAAAGCGCGGAGCGTCAGAGTGCCATTCAGGAGAGCACAACAAAACCGGAGTCTCCATCCGAGTCTTCGGAAATTCACGAGAAGGATACGATTGTATTTGAAGGATGGGGTGTTCTTGGACTGGCCAAAATTGACTTGGTTGGGTTTTGCGAAGGAAACCCATGGGAAGAATGGGCAGGCGGCCAACCCGGTTGGTTCGAAGTTGTGTCTGATCGTTCGGCAGATACGGAGACTGATTGACCGAGAACATAGTTGGTTTAAGGCTTATCGGCTCTCCTCTCCTCATTGAATTTTTTTTTTTTTTTTCCAGTCTGGTTGATTATTTCCCTACAGCTTATTGGAATATCAGTTTGGCATATGCCTTTGCTTTTTTGGTCCTTTGTTTCCGATATTGTTATCATATACCCATCCCTTTCAAACGACCTATATCGGTTCCGTATCTTTTCTTCTTTTCTTTTCTCTTTGTTTTTCGCCTTTTCTTTTTGGATAAAGCGTACTGGATGCAAGTATACTCATAAGTTGGTTGGATAAAAAGCATCTTTTTACCCCCTGGGTCGCGTCATCATTCTGTACTATACACCTTAGTATTCTTGATGATTTGGAGATCGGGTGGGTCAATTTGGGTCTTTTGAATTCGCAGCACGTAGAATCATTTCATTTTCTGACCACCATACCTGAAGAAAACCTGCCTAAAACATGACTTGAGATAGCGTCGATGCGATACGTAATAAGAGAGACGCAGCGCGACATTGGCCAGGCTAGTGTGGGATGAGAGCTTCGGGTGGCCGCAACACATCACACATTGGTTCTTGGCTCCCACACAACCGGCTCTTCAGCGCCGCGCATGTCTGGCTGTATGCATGTACATGTACTTGAGGACTTGAGGATTGAGGTGCTTAGGAATGAATATATGTATGCTAACTGCCGCCTCGGATGGAAGACGGGCAAACACACCTGGCAGAGAACAATACGACAGAAAGATACTAGTTGTGCGGGCTAGAGGGATGCACGGGATATCAGCTCTCCAGATGAAATAATCTAGAAAACACCAAGTGGTCTGGAGATTGGATGGAAGACCATCACAACCAAAAACAAAAAGATCGCTAAGATTGGGGCCTGTGCCAGTGTTCGAGGGCCTCTTCGAAAGTCACGTTTCATAAATTGGCATGGTATGGCATGCATGCATGCACATGCAAGCCGGGTCAGCCTGTTCGCCCTTCTTCAGTCTCCAATCTGTCCGACGAAACATCCGAATTCACAAGTGGAAAATTTTAAACCCCTGCTTGCTGAAGAAGAGGGCTCGGAGCTATGGGATATATGGGATCAGAAAAGGCGTTTTTTTTTTTTGTCAATTTTTATATGTCGCCTGGTGTAAGCGCCGGGCCACCTTCTTTGGGTTTGGTGGTGTCGAAACCAACCAAGCCGCTTCGAAACGTGGTTGGTCAGACGTGACGGGGCCCAGCTCCACCTCGCCCGCTTCTCACGAAATGGCCTAGCACAAGAGGGAACAGACAGGTCCACCCTTTCTAGACGGGCACCTCGCTCTCTGCTATCTATCAGAGGCGGTGGTAGTGGTAGTTTATTAGCTGTGGTGGTGGTGGTGCCAGCAAGAAATATAACGGACGGACGACGGAAGGAAGGGAAGCAGCGTCCAGTCTTCTCCGCGAAATCTCATCCACTCGCTCTTCCTCCTTTCTCCCGCACACCATCTTCTCCGGCTTCCTCCCACTTTCTCGTCCCGTTGTTGCGGCGCACTGGGCATTTCGTTTTGCATTGACGTCTCTTTCTTTTGGAGTTGGAGGTGTTCGCTCGCCCGATCTCAAACAAGCCCTCAGCTTTGTTTCGGCTCCACCCTTTTCATGCATTGTTGCCTGCACCCGAAAGCTGTCCAGTTTCCAGACGCAGACAGACGTCCTCTAATAACATATACTTGTTCATATTCGCTGATGCTCTTGTCTTCCGTATTGTTATTGTTATAGCCCGTTGGTTGGGTCTCTATCACCCTTAACCATATCTACCCGCATGCACGCCATATAGAATCCGCCCCTGTATACCCAGACCGTTACCACCTGCACCACCGTCCCTTACCTGAATCTCTCCAACTCGACTCGAATATCTGCTACCCCGTCGCTCAGTCCTACGGGCTAGGACTGCCGCAGAGTCAACCATTTGGATAACCCCTAGAACTCGCCTACTGCTTGGGGTCCCGCGTGCCACTTTATTTACCTTCTTTGGAGGGCGGAGGTTGACTCCAGTCACCGCAAATCGATACTTCCGTTAATTCTGGCTACCGGCCACTCGATATCTATCCCCGAACATTCTAGCCAAGACGCTGGAAGTACATACTGGATCTCATTGCTGGGCGATAAGGTCTTATCTCTACCTTGATTTAATTAATTCGCCATGGACGCCACATCTATCAAGATCAGGGCCGTCTCGCGGCCGTCGAACTTAAGCCGGAAGGTGATCACGCCCAAGCCGCTGAACCTCAAAGCTTCAGCGGTCAAACTCAAAAAGAAAGGGTTAACCGCACAACCGTATTCCTTGCAAGACGAGGATTTCGACGCCCGTCCGTTCTCGTTTCTTGAGAACGATCCTGTCACACCAGGGTTTGACCCGATCACTCCTTTCGAAATCACACCCCCCCACTCTGCCGGCGATGATGAGGAGGAAGATAATGATAACGATAGCGTTATCATCGATAGCCCTGGCCCAACTGCCGACTTTCACAATGCTAAAATCCGGAGAGGAATTGCTAGAGACGACGAGATCGATGACTCTGAGGCTGAGCGGATGAGGCTCGAGGAGGCCGAATATGTGGCACGAAACCTCGGATTCTCCCAAACACAGCCTACTTCCTCGAGCATTCGCACAGTGCTTATGAAGAAAGCTGGCAAGAAAGCTAGCAAGCAATCTCTTAGGCACCGCGAGAGCCGAGAAACAATGTTCTCAGAAGATAGCGTTTTCTCCGAAGAAAGTCAATCCACAGCACGGCATAAATCGAGGTTCTCCGTCTCCACTGCCCACGAAACGGAGTACGATCCCACCACTCCCTTCATGGACACCGGATTCGATGATTATTTCGACAATTCGAAGACTCCACAGGCGAATACTAGTCGCAACTTGCTGCTTCGAGGCACAGCCCCCCCTGCATCTGCCACTCGTGCCAAGTTTGTATCTACAGAGCTAGTCATGCCTATGCCGCAGCACCCAACTCCCCTATCGCCAACTATGGAACGTTTTCTGTCAAGAATGTCCGAAGTTGTTACTTCGCCGCTTAGCGCAACTTTTCCTGAAGAAACCCTCGAAATTGCATACGATCCTGCGACCCCAGCACTCCCCCCAAAAGCCGAGTTCAAAATCCCGTCCCACGTTATTGATGTCAATTTGGTGTCTGTTGTGGCCATGGATTTTAGCCCTCAAACCATGATTGATATTTCCGCCAATGTTCCTCTGGTACAACAAGAGTGTGACCCTATCGCGGAGCCCAAACGCGGGGATAGCAATGTCCAACAGATCATGTACATTATCCCAATTCTTCTCAATGACCCTGCCAGCTTCTGCGCATGCGATAAAGCACATGTGGACAGTGACACTGCTTCGATCGCATCCCTCACCAGATCCGCTCTTCACCCCAACAATATTCTACGATTTGAGAACGTAATCGTCCAGATGAGGCTGGCACCCAGGCCTCGTATCCGTCGTCATGGCTGGACATTCCTTAATATTGGCATTCCGACCCGTATTGTGGTAGGAATTCTCGATCACTTGGAAAAAGAGATGATTAGCGTGGGCAAATGCAAGATGGTTCTGCATGGAGACTATTATTGGATTTATACACCCGTCCGAGCATTCACCAAAATCTATAAGCGCGAGTTTGTGGCGTCTCCGAAATCTGCCATGGCCCCTTCCCGGTCGAATTCGAAGACACCAAAGACAGTTGCCGATCTAGACGGTCTTGACGAGGACGACGAGGATGACGACAGTGTTATCGATGATTCTGGAGACGAAGAAGAAGAGGAGCGCGAGACCGTCTATAAAGAACTAGCGGATTCGAGATTCTACTCTCTTCTCGAAACCAGATCTCTCTCTGTCGATTTGTACACTGAAATATACGCGAAATCCACGGCAGATTACCAGTTCGAATCACCTTCCCAAGGCGACTTCTCACTTGGCTTCTCGATACGTGAGATTATCGTCACATCGGAGAGCAACGTTCGCGGCCCGGACTGGCACCACGTCAAATCTCAACGGAACAAATGTCTTGCCCGTGGTCACCCAATAGATATGATGAGCCCGATAAACGGCCTCAACAGAAGTGTCGTTGGGTCACCTTTCAACCCAGGCTCCGTTAACAGCCAGGCTATTAACCAATGGAACAACAATGTTACCAACGGTTCCATACGTAGCGCAAGCAATTTAGGCAACTCGATCGACCGATGGGATCCAAACTCAACCCCCGTCAATCGGACAGATCCAAACGCTACCCCTGTTGCTCGATCTGTCGCCAATGGTAGTATTGTCAACGGTGCACATGATTACGGTTCGATAACAAGGTACGGCTCTAGGGGTGCCACCGCGACGCCTGGTGCATGCAGCCACTGCGGCAGTCACGCCCCAGATCCCGTTGGCAGCCCGCTTTCCGCTACAACAATGAGTCGCTTCGATCAGAGGAGTAATTCCTCCCTTAGCACGACGTACCGTAGCCAAAGTCTGAACAGGATTCGAGAAGATGGCAGGCAGAGCAGCCGCGGCCATAGGGTACCGAACGACACAGACTCTCCACAAAGCCGTACCCAGAGCAGAAACGCCCACGAAGCAGAAGCTCGGAGTGGAAGTAAAGTTCGGAGTAAGAGCCAGCTCAGCCGTCGGGAGAAGGATGGACGCAGCAGCGCCGCTAGGAGGAGAGAGGACAGGAGTCAAAGTCGAGATCGCACAATAGAGCGCGACGCCGCCTCCACCCCAAAGGCGCCTCAGACGACATCCACCACTTACGATAGTGATAATTGGGTTGTCAAAGAAAAGCTTCCGCTGGAAGAATCATCGCCAGAGAAGCCAAGAAAACGTTGGGGAAGAAAGAAGAAATATTCTGATTAGGCTCTGTTACATTTACTATACATATTGTTTTTAAAATTTGGTTGCCAAGTCTACGAAGCGAAATGGGAGCGATGGAGCACATATATATATATATATATCCTGTTGAATTTCTTTCCTTTTCGAAAACTTTGCTCATTTCCTTGTTCCGTGTTATATTCAGCATCTGCGTTTTATAATTTCCCTCGAATAGGAGTTATTTTCTTACGGTTGTGATACCATATCTACAAGATTCTTTAACTAAGTCTCCTAGATCATTCTCTCAACGATATGATAGAAGCCATATGAGTTGCTGTTACTACCTTCCGAGAGATCTGTGTATTGAGGAATAAATAACCTTAGATAGATCTGTTGCCATGTGACTATACAAGGCTCTCCATAGTACAAGACGAAAGGGCGGAAGCCTAAGTACATTAGCAAATATCATATATTCTGATAGTTGTCGCGGAGGTAGAGAATATTTACTCTCTATTTCATCTAGTTACCTACATGTGGTAAATCTAAGCTCCTCATACATGAAGTACACGACACAGGGCAGGAAATATCGCCGGTCCCAATGCCCAAGAGAAAAGTAAATTCCATGAAAAGAAGAACCCGATGTCCATACTCTGAAACCAGAACCCAGCAATTTGGAACCTTATGTCCGAACCCAGAATTAAAACATGAGAGGAAGGACTAAATGTCCACATCCACACTCAAAAAGGAGAAAAGTAGTTTCCCCCCCCAAATCCGTAATCGAAACAAGGAAAGAACTTAGTATTCAAAACCCATGAATAGAAATAAAACAAGAAAACTCCTCTTCATTATTGAAGAACCCAAAGCCGCCGGCACCTACCGGTTTGGCATAAAAACGGAAATGGTGCTGCAATATTTGGCCGATACTGTACCAAACCCACCAAATGGACACTCATAAGTCCAATATAATAATTCCAAGTTTATTTCGTGTGTGTCGTGTACTCCAATAAACAAGCTGTCCGATATTTGTACCCTTTCAATACTTCAACTTCCACCAAAGGATGGAGCTGGCTATGATAAAGACCGGTGCGACGCTAACAGCCTCGCCGATTCCGGCATATTGGGGAGCAATCCTCCACGGAAAAATCCCAAGTGAAAGTAAAATGGCGCCAATGTTATACTTCAAGGCCCAACCGAAATTGCATTGAATGAGAGACATAGCTCTGCTGCTCAATGCGACAAGTGCAAGAACTCCATTCAAAGAGTTAGAAATAATCCCAGCATCGGCGCATCCGGCCGCGATATCTGTACAGTTGCTCATTGCAATCCCAATATCTGCTTGGGTGAGGGCGGGGGCGTCATTCGTACCGTCGCCGAGAAAAATGACGAAGTTTCGTCCAGTGCGGAATCTTTTGATGAATCTGGTGATCACACATCCACTGAGTCTGGAAATATCCCAAAACATTTTGCAACGGGTTTGTAGATCTCGGATGTGGTAGACTTTATCCTCGGGGGAACACTCGCCTTGGACGTTTTCTGGGGGGATCCCAAGTGCTTCTGCAACTTGAAGGCAGACGTTGATTTGGTCTCCACTGAGAAGGAAACATTCGATGTTCTGAGCTTGAAGTTTTCGGATGACCGATGCAGCCTCAGGGCGAATGGTGTCTGTGAGGCCAAAAATAGCGAGAACAGCGTTGGTTTTGATATCGACGACGACGAAGGGCGTGCGAGAGACCTTTTCAACCACTTCTTCGAAGATAGGTTTGCTGAAATTTTTGATTTTGTCCTGTAGAACCCATGATGGTTTTCCGCCCCTGAGGCGTCGGCCGCCAAATGTGCCTTCAATTCCTTTCCCAACGACCGTTTTGATGCTATTGCTTTCAGGAAGCATAACCTCTTTGGTATGATATTGTTTCAAGCTTTCCAAAACAGCTTTGGCAACTGGATGTCGGTCGCGAGCGATGAGCTTGTAAATTTGGAGTTGAAGCTCCTGGACGTCTTTACTCGTAATGTCGTCGACCCATTCGCCATCGATCCAATACTTAGCTGCTGCAACTTGGAGCTTGCCGGTAGTGAGTGTTCCCGTCTTGTCTGCAACAAAGTATCTGACTTTATTGGCTTTCTCCAAGATTTCCGGCGACTTAATGACAATACCGTGTTTGACGCCAACTTGAGTCGAAAATATCAAGACCGTAGGAACAGCGAGTGCTATTGCACAAGGACAAGAAATTGCGAGAATGGTGATAGCAACAGTCAGTGACTTTGCAATGGCCGAATTGACATCCTCAGTAGCCGCCTTCGCAGTTCTATAGTAGACCGCCCAACAGATGCAGGCGAGAAGGGCGATGATAAGAACGGCTGGTGTCAACCAGGCCGCCAATTTATCCGCGTACTCTTGCATCTTGGGGCGTTTACCAGAAGCTGCCATAACCAATTTCTTCATCGATGATATGGTGTTTTCCGGGACCAGTCTTGTGACCCGATATTCCAATCTTCCTTCTATGATCTTAGATCCAGCAATAATCGTGGCGTTCCGTTGAAGTTGAGCTGGCTCCGATTCGCCAGTCAAATGACTTTCGTCCACCGTAGCCTCTCCATTTACAACGACCCCATCCGTGACGGCTATCTCTCCAGTCCCGACAAGAAGAACATCTCCGTAGTGTAAGAGTCTAACGTCTTCAGGTATCCAGCGACGGTTACGAATAGGCCTGAACGTGCCTTGGTGGCTTCTAACACAATATTTTGCTTGGAGACTACCAACAGAAATTCGATTTGCTGCCCAGTGCCGTATATATCCTGTCAAAAGACGACCAGCCAAAATCAAAGTGATGAGGAGAGAACTGGCTTCAAAAATCGGGTCATGCCGTTCCTTTTCAATATCAGTGGGTGGAATTTTGGTATCAAGTTTTTCAAACTCGCGGAGGACGTTGATAGAATAGTAAACGGCAGAATATATAAACGCCGCTGTGGTTGAGATGGCGATCAGGCAGTCCATGTCAAGTCGACGCTGTCGGAATCCTGACCTGAATGCGTTTTGATAGATTTCATACCCGATGGTTTGAACCGCTAAGGCAAGAATAAAACAAACAGTCTGTAGAATTATATAGTTCTTGACCCTACCGAAATCCATATCGTGAGCCTCTGGAACCTGGGTTTTAATGCTAGGGGTCCAGGTAATAATTAGGATAGGAAGGGTCAGAAATGCTGCCAAAAGTGTGTAGCAAAGCAACCTGCGAAGGTCAAGGCGAGATTCTTGCGCTATGACGAGTTCTGGTTCTTCCAATTCTTCCATCTGAATTTCGATAGTGGATGGAACCCGAGAAACAGTTTTGATATACTGTAAAAGATCGCGGATATTCAATGTTTGTTGGTCATATGTAATGCTGAGTAGCCTCCAAACTTGACCCACCATGCCCTTTTCCGGATCAGTATCAGTGCGATCTTTTGAAGATTTGAAGAGCCCGAGAAACTTAGACCGAAATTTTTCTTTTTCTTTCGGAAGTGTTAATTCTTTGACCTTCTTCACGCCCTCCAAGCGCACAATATGATTCGTGACAGTGCTAGACGTTATATCGTCTGGTAGCCTGACCTTGATGTGGATGTTATGGTGATTAGATGATCCTCCGCCCGTTGTATCTCGTAGGACTTTGCATTTGAATCCCGTTTTTTTGTGAACGACATCGCAAATCTCTTCGGTAGGGTCGATTATTGCCTCAGAGTCATACCAAACTTCAGCTCGTCCAAGCATGAAATTTGTTTTAACGCCTTTGGAACCTTTAGGTATGACACCTTTGATCTTCTTCAAACATTTTGACAATTTCCATTCACAAGTAGTACAAGTCATCCCAGTAACCCCTAGGGCTAGATATTTCAATGCTTTGGCGGGAACCAAGGAACAAGTTTCTGAAGGGAGAGACTCAACTGAATCTCCAAGCTCATCTTGGGGACTGTGACCTTCGAGACAACATGTTCGAACCGCAAGGGAACCCTCAGGTCTAGTTTTGCAGCAAATATGTGCGACTTGATGGTTTTCGAAGATGAGAAGAAGAACACCTTTAATCCAGGCACAGGGGCATCTGGTGATAGTCCAATGCCGTTTATGACGCTTAATCTGTGCCAACTCTTTGTGGAAATCACAAGCGTTCGGGATGCTTTGGATATTATAATGGTGGTGATGCTTAGGTTCAATAGAATGTGTCAATCCGTGCAATGCTGGCTTGAGAGCCTCTGGGAATTGGTGATCGTAAGGGTCGTCGCTCTCAAGGGATGATTTTTGTTCGGTGATTGAACTGTGCTGCTGCTGCTCATGGACCGAGTTGCACCTGTGGACCGAGCTATCCGAGCTTTCTGAGCTGCACTCGTGACGATGGACAGTTTCTGTATCAGAACATGCTGTATCTTCCTCCAGATGAACGTAGTCAGAATCTTCAGGGTCTAGATCCATCATGAGCCCCATGTAACATACTAGAATGGCGCCGTTAGTGAAAAAAATTCCAATAAACTATTAGTTCTAGGTTTGACAGGGAATTACTTTGATTTGGGCCAGGCTCAGGGTCCCCCTTCCAGGATTTATCCGTATGACAAATGCTACCACAGCATTCGCTATCACTTTTGTCACTCATAAAACTCAGGTCGCCGGAAAGATTCGCAGCAAGAATATCTTTTTCGTGTTTCTCATGATAAGAATAAGGCATTGCGTGGCGGCCGTAATGATTCCTCATCTCTGTGTCATGTATATCGTATTTGCATATAATTGCAGCAAACGTATCCCAGCAATCACCTAAGAATACCTTCCGTTAGATATGCTGTAGTCTTAATGAGAGGTTCTGGGTAAAATAACGTACCGGTACAATAACATGTAACATCCCTTAGGACATCCTCCAAATCCTTTTCAAACTCTTCCTCCAGGCCCTCGAAAGTTAGAGATAGATCGGGTTTCCTTTTGCAACATTCTATTTTTTCAATATCGACTTTGGCAAGTTCCCAAAGTGCGTTCTCTAAGGATGTTGTCTTGAGTTTAGATCGAAGCTAATCACAGATAATTGCATTAGGCTAAATCATTTACTATGAGATTCAAAGCTTACTTACTTTTGAGACGTTACGGAAGATTTTATCTTCCTGATTGGTCGCCATTTCAGATTAAACTGTCCCGGATGAGACAGAGTAAAAGGTAACGGCTTTTAGCACAAGGTTCTGTAGTTGTGGGGATGAAGGGGAGAAGGGTCTTTAGCCGTCTCACCGCCTAGAAGTGGGTTTTATACCCCGATCTCCTAATGTTTACAAATATTTATGACATATTAATTCATGTATACGTATACGATAAACCAAAGATCGCGGTGGTGTTCCTGTCGGTCATTCGGTTCTAAAACTACATTCGAAACAATTCATTTCTCACGTATATGTTTGAATTTCGGGTTGGAAGGTGTCTGAATGTGTTGGAGATCCTTCGTATTATATGTGGAAACTTCAAATTCGTAAACCCGAACGGTGGGTGTATAAGCGTAGATTGAAGGCGGCATGCGTTGCTCAATTGAGAAAATGGCTTCGAGGTTTGCCTTGCCTCGGGCGCCTCTCCTCAATACTATCGGGGTTTGTGATGATAACCCCATGTATATACACATATGCATTCAGCCGCTTGGGGGTTACCGACATCTGTGACGAGATTCCATGAATTTTACCATGTCAAACCTCGACAAGAATGACCAAATATTAAACTTACGTATACTGCGCAGGAACAATGCCAAAGAGGGGCTCGAGAGACTAAAAATACTACAATTTATGCGGATATAAATCATGTATGTACACATTTCGTACCGCCGTAGGGTGTTCTACTATACAAATCTATAGATGGGGTTCGATCGCCCAGAAATAGTAAATTTGAAGCCGTTCCCGCCAGTAGTTAAGTCGAGTAATTTTGCAATCACCTGTGGAAAAACACATATAATCATCTTTAATAAAAATCTGGCTTATTAGCTTGATATTTTATGGTTAACTGCGAGGTTGGGAATGGAGATGCTTCCCCAGACTAGATATGAAGATCGTAACATTGGATTTCGCAGGTTGAGATGATGAGTTGAGCAATTGAGTGTGGTTTTTATACCCCTGTCATATCCCAATCCAGCTCTTCGAATCCCAATATAGAAATCCTAGAACATCAAACATCATGGATCTTAAGGTTATTGCAACAAGGTCAACTCAACGGCGAAAGGAGTTATTAAAGTCTCTGCTTGTGAGTCTGGTAATGTCTAAAGTCAGAGTATCAGGTGTTTCAATTTCGCTTGCTTAATGGTACTAGTATAGTCAGCTCTCCAGCGCAAATATGAAACTTCGAAACGTATCGGTCTAGGCAAAATTTACGACCATTAGTATAAATAACTATCTCCTGCATATTTACAGACAGCAAGTCAGAGACATGCAAACTTGGGCGTCGAAACCTGCACCATCCACTTTTCAAAGAGCCGAGCGATAGGTAAAAGAATTCTATATCCAACGATGCTTCGACGATACTTTTCCATCTTCCGTGATGGAACTATATAGTATATAGTCTGTCCTGGCCACCCGTATATAATTTAGGTTCCAACAATCCAAAGTATAGACAAGTTGTGCATGACGATACCAATCCAAACCTTTACTAGATCGCACCACTAGTCCATTGTTACAATCTCCGCTTGGCTCACGCCAAAAAGGCAAAATATCAAGGTTTATCGCCCTACCGAGAAGCAACAGAGCATCCCAGATTAGCGGCAACAGGTCGATTTCGGATAGAATGGCAAATAGCAACAAACTGTCCGAAGGACCTAGTAAGAAGATGCGCCAATCACACAACAATAAGGTCCCACCTGATGCACCTAGGAGAAATCTAAGTTCCTTCGTAATGTTTGCGAATTCGAGAAGGAAAGAATTGAAGGAACAGTATCCCGACCGTGCGTATCCACAAATTCAATCAGATATATCATACGAATGGGAAAGACTGGGTGAGGAGGACAAACAGCGGTGGAAGAAAGCTATGATGGTTGACAAGGAAAGGTACAGAAAAGAGATGGAGTTATATCGCAAGTACGGCCCTGGGTGGGTCTGGGTGATTGGACATAAGATGAGACAAGACTTGGGACTTACAGACGAGGATTGCACTCAGTTAGAGTTCCAAAACTCAACATTATCCTGCAGCGCAAGTCCAAGATCAGGACGAAGCAAATCTGCAAGCCAGGAAGATCGTGTGCTGAAAAGGAAAGAAGGACATATCAGACATATCTATGGTGATAGTGAGGTCCGGAATCCGAATACAAATTGCATCTCCGGAACCCTGTCGCCATCAACGCATGCAAGATCAACCTTCTCGGAATATCAACCGCGGCCTATATTTCCGGCAAATGTGATAGACTATGGTGAGATCTCTGCATCAAAGTCCACTCGTGGAAACGCAGGGGCGCATTCGGATGTGATTAGTGACTTGTTCGTTCCACCAACCAGGTGTGATCATACTAGTACTACTAATGGTAAATACAGCTACGCGGAAGCGAGCTTTGAAGAAGAACTCTTTCCTCAGGGATATCAAGTGGAAATCTTTTCGCCCACAGTCTTCGACGGCTTTGGTTTAGAAACTCCGTGGGTAGATACACATGAGTGGACCGACTGATCCCTGGTATCCGGATACTCATCACGGTGTTTCAAGAAGATCTTTCACTTTTCATTTTATATTTGGCAAATCTTTATTTTGAATGTTCAATCGCGAAATGCTTGATTGTTTTACCTAGATAAGCCAGCAGGATGCATACGCATATCCACAGTAGTACGTAATCAGATGGCTCGAATTTGCAAAGTGACCATGCGAAGACCCACAGGAATTTGACCTGACAGTTACGTATCAAAAACTCTCTATCGATAATCTGAAAACTCATCTCAATCTAATCTGGTCTCGTTCACAGTCCAACACAAAAGCAGATCTAATCCCATATTCGGCGTTTGTATCAATCCTAAAACGGATATTTACTAATGATACCTTCTGGGTAATCAGATTCGCATCATCTGAACTGCATGAAAGACAGCCCCGGAAGATGATGCGTCCTTTGTCCTAGCTAGCGCTCCTTTATTTCAGGAGCTATAGTGCCGAAGTTTTATTTGTTGCTACTTGTCTCGCAAACCAGATGCCGTCTATTGCTACAAGCAATGTAATTTTGTATAAGACCTCGGTGCGACCGTAAGAGAGTGTTGCTAGATTAAAAAAAAAAAGTAAATTCTTTTTTAATATATTAAGAATAATATAAATCTAATATTTTATAGAAGAGAAATGAATTCTAGGTTTTGAGATTGCTAACCTCACTTGAACGCTCTTGACCCTGTTTACAATAAGAAATAAATCTCCTTCGAACAGACATCTGAGACCGCTGCAAATATGCGTTTTCTGAGGCAATTAGAGAAATTCAGACTATTTACATAGAAACTACATTTTCAGTACAGAAAAAGTCAATACATGGGCGGAAATTGGGGGGAACAAAGGATCAAGTTGCATGTCCTACTTTCGAAACACAAAGCTAGTATGACGACGTCTCACCAAACTCCAAAAGACTTTCAGACGAAACACGATAGAAGCCCATCCCTTTGTCACTATATTGTGACCTCAAGATGCTGTAACAATATGAAATGATTTACATTTACGTTGGGCAGAAAAATCCATCGATATTGATAAAGTGGTACTCGCTTCGCATACTATGATGGGGAGTTAACTAGTTTGCTTCATCATTGGGGTTCCACCTGAGAGTAGAGGAGGCCTGCGCACGCGGATGACTTAACTTTCCCAAAGCGCCTATTTTCTAGATCTGCTCACATTGCTCTTTATTATCAGTATAACGTTTAGCTAACTTCCTAACCGCAACTTCTCCGATTCTATTCTGAAATCTCAGATGAAGACTCCTCGAAACCAAGCTCATTCCTCAGCGATCCCCATAACTCCGACCCAAAAATATGTGGAAGATTCTAGCGATGTCTCAGAAATAAGAGTTTCTCAGGATTTAGAAGAGCTGGTAGAGGATCACCAAAACATTTTATCAAAGGGAAAGGTCAAGGCATCTTGCAATAGTTATAGTGCAATGCCATTCTACCCCGACATGTCATCGGAACCCAAAATTTTCAAGCACTTTACGGATGAGAAATTGAATTCAGGACAACAACAGTGGAAGCCAGCAAGATGGGACCCACGGTTTCTCGGCTTCAAACCTCGAATGATCGATTTTAGAGTGGATACGGATATCCCAGGCCCTATGCATGTTACACCAAAAACTAGAGAAAGTAACTCGAGCAATGACCCTTGGCTATTCTTCTTGAATACGTCACCTACCCGTGCAAATTCAATAGCCTCATCTTTGTCGTCACTAGAGAGCGATTCATCCGGCGAGCTGCCATTTAACAGCTACCACCAAACGCCAACAAGTACTGGAATCGGTCTAAGGGCGCTCAAGACCAGCAAAAAGCTAAATGCTAACTGGCCGAGCGTGGACAGAGATACACCCGACGCCAACGACACGGCTGACTTGGATTCTGAATCAGCTACAAAATCAAAATTTTTCTCCACAGGAACACCCAGAAGATTGTTTAGACCACTACAGACAAAACATACCATAATAACGAAGAGTTTGACCTGGATTGAAAATCTGTCCACCTATTTTAGAGTTAATAAGGTCCGAGATTGGGTTAAGAATAATTTACAGGTTTCGTCGTTTATCCTCCTCAGTTGGCTTATTATGTTCATCCTCGCCCAAACAAGTATACTACAGGTTAACACTTGGGAGTTTCTGAATCCTCACTTAAAATGGAGACACAACCGATATTATTCTGGACTAGGTCAGTAAGAAGGGGTGACATTGAGATCCTTCTAAGATATGTAGTAATACTAAGAGCAGCAAGCACGAAACTTTTAGGTTCATGAGAATAGACCATGAATGGAGACCTGAAGCTAAAGATATTGTCAGACTCATGTTCTCAAAGAATTCTTCACAAACCATAACGGACGCAAAAATCCTCTATCATCTCCAAAGTATTGAAGAGAGACAGAGTCGGTCCGGCATCCAGATGCAGAAGCAATTCGATGATGCCGGTGGTATTTTGGATGCTCTAATCGGAGAAATTCGACACTTCCGAGGAGAAGTTTCACGATTGCGAAGTTTCGACAAAAACAGAATAGAACGACAGGTTGATCGGCTGAAAGACGAGTTAAGGTATTGCAACGATAAGCGTAGCGTAGAATCTCGCAGGAATCTCGTGAAAGTTATTACGAAAACACACAGGCCTACTTTTACGATTATCACACGAACCAAGACCCTTTACAAACCAACGTTTACAACCTCAAAGTTCGCTGTGCCCACCAAAGGACCCTTCCTTACGAATAAAGATTTAGATAAAATTACTGAAAGGGTAGTTCGAACACATGGGCTACTTGAGAAAGGGGTGCAGGATCAGTTAAATTCGATATTTCGACTTTTGTGTCCCGATGAGACCGGGATACTCCCACGGCTAGAAGCGAGCAGGTTCAAGAGATGTTTGAAACGCCGACGGTCCTTATTTCCTATGATCAGATACAGGGTGAGTTGCAACTCTGGAGAACAAAATAATGCATCTACTCGTACTAATCTCGTCCGCAACAAAGGGAATATTTCCAAATCAGATCACACTTACTCCTGTACCATATTCAGGCAATTCTCCATATATCTCAGTTCTATTGATCGTTGGGTTCATGCTATTCTATGATTCGAGAGGAATTGCGAAAAGAATTGTGGAGCACCAGAATAGAACCACATTTAGATGGTTAATACGAATCTCAACAGTTGCTACAACTTTTCTTGCGGCAATCTTATATTTTCTGAACATTGTTCCTCGAAGAATCAGCCGTCAAAAATCGGTACACGCTCCGATTACATGGATGGCTCGCGTGTGGTTAGAAATCACGAGTACGTTTGTGGCGCTCATTCAAATCGTGTACTCGTCATTCCCAGGTCCAGTGAAGGAGTGGTGTCGCTCACTCAGGTGGGTACAGGCGCTCACCAAAGACCAGCGGAACGAAGACTATTATTTGGCGAAATTGAGGCCGATTCGAGAAGGCTTGAGTGGGTGCCAAAAGTTTGCTTCAGGTTATGTGGCTGGCCAGCCCTTCACGTTTATCAAGCTTCTGGTTCTGCTATCATTCTTTGGTTTGGTTACAAAGGCTATGCCAGCGATAAGGGTATGGTTATGGGAAACGAAACCAGAGGGCGATGTGCAGGTTCAAACCCGCGGGCAGCAGCAGTTCTTAGAGAGAGCAACTAACTGTACATCGCCCTTGGTTTCGCAAATTTCAGCCATCAAAGAGAAAATCACCAAGGCTGGGGTACTCGTGAGACAGAAGACCAAAAGCTATTGGGGGCGGGTTCTGGAAGCATTCAACTTGGTGCAGTCTCCGGATTCGACATAACCGGGCTCAAGGGCAAGCGAGAAGCCGGCAGTCAAGCCATCTTTCGACGCCCAGCCTCTTTTTGACGGTGTCGAAACTCGCGAATAGGTGGAGTTGGGCATTTACGTGATTTGGATTGCTGGGTGCAGGAAGGGGATGTTTGCTGGGGAGTTTTAGCCGACATCCGTGCTGGAATTGCCGTCTTTGGGTTCGATTGCGTTGTTCTGAGCCAGCCACTTCGTTATCTGCGGTGCCGAAAAAGAGTATGAATTCGATCTTGAACGTTTTCCATGTAAAATCTAAACGAACGCACGAGCCTTCTTCTTCTTCTTCTTCTTCACCGTCGTTTCTTAGCTTCGCGCGAGGTATGCGAATAGTTTGGGGAACATCACTTGGTTGGATTCGGGCTCCGAAACCGTCGACCTGAGCAACAGCGGGCCGTCAACGAGAACGAAGAGAGCACATGTCTTTCCCGCTTCGAGGTTAGGTTCTGCTCCTGTCCCATGGTCCTGGAAATGAGGAGAGCCAGCGGGGACGCTTGACGGCCTGTGGTTGGTCGCCCGCATGTGAAGAGGCTGCCTAATTTTAGCAGCCCATCGCGCGCGCTTACGATTGGGTACATTAGCTTGCTTTGAAGGTGGGTCATGGCACCAAAACCTCGACCTCGGAACTGAGAGACATCCACCCGTTGAGCCTCCGGGTAGCAATCCAGCCAGTCAGCAGAGGCTTCAACCTGCGATCCCGCCCTCCAGTGAGCGCGAATACCCCGCTCTGCCGTCTTTCTGACACTCAGGGGCAGGCAGCTAGCTCTCCATTCATTCCGGCTCCAGCTTGGTTATTATTATTATTGTCATTTTGCTCGATATGTACCAGATATTGCATGTATTATGCGGTCCAGGATGTGTGCTCTGGTACATCTCTGCGCACGTCCTAGCTCAGTCCTCGTCCTTCAGATCCGGCACGCGTGCTCTGATAGCGCGGGCCTTGGAAGATGCGCCCTGGTCTCCCTGATGCCAAATAAAGGACCCATCTTCCCGTTCCGTACTCTCGAATCTTCCCCCACTGCTGCTAGCTACTTATACGCCTTGCAAGCTCAAGGGATATCAGCGCTTGGGGGGCTGGTCAAAGACCGACACAAATACCTGTCATTTTCTCCAAATGCGCACCTGCATGGCGCGGTCGCGAATTTATAGCAGCAAACAGCAACCGTACCCGCTCTCAAACCTAAAACCTAACGGCACAGCAAGTCCGACCAAAATATCGGTACTTATAAAGTTGTGAGCTCATCCGCTCTGCGGACATTGGTTTTAGGCCGGGCTTCCTCTCCTTGCAGCACCTCCGACAATCGACCTGCCCACCTCTCCCGCAACTTGCGTTATGCAGGCTTCGGGCTTAGTGGAGACAAGCGCATGAAGATTGTTTGATTTCAACCAGGCGTCAATTGGCCAGCTTGCCCATCTTCTCTAAGCTCGAGTAATACAGCTGTGACGGACTCGGAGACTTATAAATTGAGAAGGGACATTCGATAATCTGGCGCAGATATGGCTCGACCACTATTATCCAATACTCCAACAGCTGTCAATCCTTATAATGTCTCGTCCTTGACGTTCGATGTGGGCCCACTGACCGATTTCTCGAATGACTGGGCTTTGCGCCAGAAAGAATGGCCAAACTTCTTGCCCAACATCACGAGCTCGCCTCCTAAGAAGTTTGCATTCTACAAGGAGATCAGCGTCGACAGTAACCCTTATCTTTGTTTTCAAAACGTCATCATCCAGAAAGCCCCGAGTCAATCAGCTCTATCCGGTTCCGCGGAGTCTGCGGAGAATGCAGGGACCAGAAATGGTTCCCGGTACGGGTGAGTAGCAACCCCGTCCTATATCGTAAGACTTTCACAGCTCTTCCTTACAAATTAAAATTATAGTCGCGATTTTTTCAGTCTTGGCATTCCTATCCGAGTCATGGTCGAAATGGTTCATCAGCTTACTAAAGTGCACTCAATTCCACTTGGTTCTTGCCGGTCCACACTTAAAGGAGATCATTTTTGGATTATAGCACGACCCCCTCCCGCGTATCCTCCTCAACTTGTCGATGTATGCCATTTCTCTCTTTGTGGGGCTCCGATTTGAAGATTGCTGATAAATGCGATAGGAGGATATGGAGAGTTTCTTTTTGCAGTGGGATGAATTCGTTAAAACCGACCTGAGGAGTTCTAGTTGGATGTGCCATGTAATAGGTCAAGCCCGTGTTAAAAGTGAGAGCAATCAGGATTTTGAGAGGGACGGTAATGACGAGGAAGGTTCCTTAAAGGGCAAGAGCAGCGGTCTGTCATCTAGACGTCGGAAAGGCCCTCCTAGTCCCCTCTCGCACGGTGACTTTTCCCTTGGTATTACCGTTCAAAAAATTGTCCTTCTCGAAAAGGTGCTTGTAGAAGCCCCAACAGTACGCGAGATGGAAGAACAAAGGCACACGTGCTTCCTCAAGGGCCATGAAGAACCAGCGCCCAAATCGCCCACCGGAACGAGTAGTAGCCAAGACTCTTTTGCGTCAAGATTCAGCCACGCTACGAAGAGCAGGTAAAGGCTTCTTACCTCTATCTCATATGCCGTTACTAACTATTGACCATGGCTAGATGGCAATCTATTAGACGATCAATTTCGCGGTCGAGCTCTCGAGCATCAAAAATATTTAACCAGTCGAGATCTGGTTCGAGGCAAAGTAGACGGCATTCTATAATGGCGCCATTACATTAGTCACAAGAGTGTATGATTCTCGTAAGTGAAAGATCGGGTATACCACGAAACGGAGTGAGTAGTTTGAGTACTATGAGAGCGGTGACCGAAAGAGTCCTACCGCCTCTCATGGATGCATATTATCAACCTTTAATGCTAGATCAGAGGGCTACGACACTAGTAGCAATAGATATACATTGTGCTTATTTAAGCTGGCGATACTAAATCGAGTACGGTTCGACAGCTATGATTCTAGGCGTTTAGCGGAGTTAGGTTTGATGGTTCAATTCTTCCGACCTCAATTGCTGATGTAGATATGCAAGTGTCAGCATTCAAAATATTGATATATTTCCCTGTATATATATATAAACTTCTAAATACCAATTCTATCTATAAAATTCAATCCAGCACAGCTAAACAGAGAGTAGCATATTACTTTCTACATTGGAAGCATCTTTAGTTCATCTAGCGTCCAATATTTTCTCATATTCTCAGCTCCTAGTTGTACGACCTCCTGATCGAGGTGCTCCCAAAGCACTTTCTCGAAGGATTCCATGAGTTCCAGCATTTCTGATGCGACAAAGTCTTTCTCCCCATCTCTAACATCGTTGACGTACTCCTCGAACTTATCGAGGCCCTAAGTGCGCTATTAGTATGGTAGTAAAATAAAGAAAGAGATGACCTACTTTGTGAATTAGGCGGTGGTGTTTAATCATTTCTCCGTGCTCTTTGTTATTTTTTTGAAACGCGGGCACTACAGAGCTCGTCAGCTTACCGTCCTAAAAATTTAGATAATCGATCGGTCTATACTTTTCTTTGCCAATATAGGAAACACATATGTTTCTTCTATATTATGGTGGGTTCCTAGAGATTGTCAGCTCCGATTCGTGAGAGTCTTCAAAGGAAGCATACCAAGCATTCTACAGAAGCCCTGCGCGATGCTTAGAAACTGGCGAAGTGACTGGATGTAATTGAATATGATTAGTCTTAGTTTTATCGGGCGATTCTATACCTGATCTTACCTGGTTTTTTGGTCTTGAAGTCTTGAGTCCAGTGATGAGTTCATTCCATGTGGAACGAAAATGGTTATGCTGAACGAAAATTGTTAACATAGGGTGTCGTCGGTATTGTCACTAAATAGAGATAACTAACATATTGATCCATAACTACCGCTAGTCGGTTATATGCTCGGAATTCGGCGGCCGTCAGTTTCGGCAACAGCTTCTCTGCTTCCGCCACCTCAGTTGATTCAGCTGGCGGCGGGCTCTGCTTTGCGGTTTCGCCAGCTGCAGACCCGGTTGCGGCGTCAAGCATATGAGCATTATCTTCCGCGACCATTTTGACCTGCTGGCAAAGTTTGTCTTCGTTGGACATCTTGGATCCTGACACTATAGTAACCCTTCTCAAACTTAGTGACGGAGAATATGATCTCGAGATCCTCGGAAACACCCGTGCGGTGTTGTATTTCTGGTGTTGTCGAAGCAGCCTTGGTATCAGTATTATATGGTATTTACACCCGGTTGAGGCCAGCATCTACCGCGTCACTATGTTAAGGATCGGAAGGAATATGGCTGACGAGCAGGTACGGGGGCCCCTTATTTAATTGCTCTCAAGTCTTCCTGAAATATTTCAGATTTTTGTTCGGCCCAATTTCGCGTGCAAGACTTTTAATCCCGTGACGAGTAGGAGTGAGGTTCACGATATTCGGCCGAAACACCTTGAAGGATCTCTCGGCCTAAGCTGACGGAAAGCTTCGAAGGACGTGCGAGTGGAGCATGCAAGTAACTAAACCCATACGTTCCCAAACATGAGCGGCATAGCCCTCCCATTGGTTATATAATTGCTTTCGGTTGGACGCCACTCACTTCTGTAAATTGAACACTTCTACCTCACAAATAGCTGATCAGAGTCGACTTGCCCCGTGGAGCGGGATACATCACGTGCTGAACAAAAGACCATCCACGACCAACTCGCATGAGTTGCAGCACGAGATGATTCATAATTGCAAATATGGTTCGTTCTAATATCGAGAAGGGGTTATAGCTCAGTTGGTAGAGCGCTTGCTTAGCGTAAACACTACGGTAGTTTGCATGAGGTCTTGGGTTCAATTCCCAATAACTCCATTTCTTTTTTTTTCTTCTCGCTTGCTCTCAAAACCTCTATCCTTTGCCTTCATATTAATATTTTCTCGTCTATTTTGGTGGTGTGTGCCAAGCCTCAGTTCTTCTGATGGCTCCAACGGCATAATTTGGGTGCTTTACCATCAACCAGCTTTCGACCTTTCGCAGAATTTTAACATCTGGGATCGCCATATCTACCACCTATTCGTTGAATCCACGTATGCAGAGGTCCCGTCGATATTCTTTTAACCTTCTTTATCCATCTCGATCCCCCGATCCAATGACCGAAAAACAAAATCCTTATCTGTGATCTAACATCTTCATCCTGAACCTTTGTCACGAAATGCCTGCAGCTGCGGGGCATTGTTTCAAATCGAGATCTCCATTTCAGTACCGCAAACACAATTGGCCTACGAAGATAATAAAGTGTCTCGTTGAGGCGTGGTATCCTCCAAGACATCGATCTCATCGATGAATTAGATGACGATCGCCCTCAAGTTCGAAATTTCCGCACTTGCATGCTGCAGGTGCAGTCTTAGCAAAAATCGAAGATCGTTGATATATGATGAACCTCGTGAAAAACCCGCCTCCAGAAACCGTATCTCTTGGTCTGAAAGGTTTCCATGGAACTCATTAGGGCCCTCTGCCTTATCTATCCGCTCAAGGATGTACCATATTTGATAATATTAATTATTCTTTTTCATTTTCGACTGCCAGGAACCAACCCTGCTGATATGGAAACTTGTCAGCGTTCTCGAACTGAATGAACATTGCATCCAGGCCGGGAAATGCAACGACATACCATGCTATGCCTCGTAACCGACTTTGTGATCATATCGATTATGCAGGGGTCTAATTGACCGAGAGAACGAGTGCTCGAAATTGGAAATTATTCTACGCATCTAAATATCTGCGATGACTCAAGATCTCGTGGGCATGTGATTGCAAATGTTGCACGTTGATTGTAGTAACGTAACAACACTTTCTTTGAAATATCGAACGTTAAAGCTCGCTGTCAAAGTATCGAAAATACTCTTAACGTAGGAGATCCGGAGAAAGATGAATACAGATCTTATGTCTAGAATCTAGTTCCTTCCCGATTCTGGCGACCAGTATCAAAATGAATACTGTTATTTTTTTTCTTTTGCGATGATAACTTCCCTAAGTTTCACCGATCACATTACGGCACAAGAGTATGCCCGTCAATCCCAGTGCAGTGGCGATTGTGTTTCAGGCAACTGTTGGAAAAAGCCAAGCTTTATGCAATATGCACACCAAATCGGAGTGGACAGACTTGAAAGCACTCGAGTTCTCGCGGAATTCGCCATATACGGATCGAGATCTGGGTCTGCAATTTTATATCATCCCCGCAGGAACATTTCTTCACTGGAGACCCCAGTCCCGATATGCAATGGCTGCGTAAAGTTCGCAAAGGGCTGTATGAGAGCTCCACCTGTCCGCTCAAGCCTTTTCCCTAAAAAGTCAACTTGCATGTTAATATATGAGAACGTTAGGTGAAATGCATGTCAGCATCGTCGCAATAACCGACTAGGCCATTGCCACGTTCCTGATAGTTGGTTTCCCGGAACTAGAAAATGCCAAAATTTAAGGAAATCGCTTATCAAAAAATCACTTGAGACCCTGGAACTCTAATTTCACCCAGTTGGCGCAGGTACCATCGCCAAAGGCCCCCACAAAATTATGCTATTGTTAGGAGTGTAACATCGGAGACTAAACTAGACTCCGTCGAAGAAGGGCAAAGTTGGAGCAGTTGTGGATCGCGACGAGCATTAATCACCCACAAATTCCACCTGCCAAAATATGACACTAGCCCAACTATCACAAAGATGGGCTGACTTCTGACAACCAATTAAATTTTTTCTGAGAACCTGAATAAGAACTTATTTTCTTGACGCTACTTTGATCTCAATGCAGGGAACTATTCAAAAATGTGCCTTGGCCCACTAAATAGTTTTGAATTCTGTTCCTCCTCGGCGAACTTCGATTCAGAGGTTTTTCAACCTAAAATCCTTCAATCGGAGAATAGTTTACCGCAAGCTCGGATAAAGCATACAAAGTTGGTAAGGCTTCGTTCTACATAGTGCCTCTTTTTTTCTTATTAGATATATCTTGGTTTGGGATCGTCTTGTGAACTGTTTCAAACACAATCCGATTACTACTCTATTCTCTGGTTTATCCAGTGTCCTTAGATGACACGATGCAGTGCTAGTACTCTTGCATACCCAGATCTATATTTCTTTTCTCCACTCAACCTCTAGAAATCCAAACAAAAAAACAAACAAGCTGACCACTAAGACATCGAGGCAACCTTTTTAATCACAGGCCTTAAACGCAGCACACGATCTGCGCTGCACGATTCTTTTGTCCACACGGAGTTTCCGTACCTACAAGTCATCAGAATTATCAACTGTCAACAGAGATTCTGTTCATATAAAAAGTCTGGCCAATGTCGCTAGGTCGACGCTAATAATCAACACCCATTCAACTTCTTTAATAACCTTAGGTGTATTCAAATACATCTGAAGTACATTCTTTTCAACTTTATTGATCTTAATACTACCACGCTCTTTTACTTTCAAATTCATCGCTCATTTTTTTCTATTTTACAATTTTTTTCTCCATTTCCAAATAATTAAGTATTTAATTTACTATTTCCTAATGGCGTGGAAAGCAATTTTTTTGGTATCTGCTTTGATGGCAACCCCATCTCTAGCTTTACCTCGAGTCAGCTTGTCTCCGAGAGCTGAGAGTATAGCCTCGACTCTCCCCATTGCTTCTTCGCAACCCTCTAGCTCCCTACTCGAGAAACTGCAAGACCCTAAGATCGAGTTAGTGAATATGGGCTCTATCTCTGAAGCAGAAATCGAGAAACTCTCTGGCGACGCCGGTCTGCTTTCCAAGCGTCAATCCAATAGCTCGGACGCCCAGGGTGCCTTTGCGGATGTCCCAACATTGTATGGCGATTTTGAATCAGACGGTGAAAGGTTTTCCGTAGATGGCCCATTTTCTTCGATCGAATTTTTCGTTGGAGACAAAGCAATGCGGGGCCTCGTCCTCAAAAACCTCGATGGTAACGAAACCAGAATTGGAACTGTAAGTTTTTTGGGTCGACAACATATTAAAAAACCATCTAACAGAGCTTTAGGCTGAGAATTCTAAGAATGCGAAACGCCCTGGATCTTTTGAATTTGATGAAGATGAAGTCGTAACTGATTGCAGAATCGTCTGGAAAAAACACTTCTTTGGTGGCGACAAGTACATTACTGGTTTCCAATTCGGAACTAACAAGAAGAACCAATACAACGCGACTAGTAAGAGTGGTGGAAGTGAAATTGAGGAGAAAGTCGTCGGTTCCGGGTACCCAGTTCGCTTTCATGGCATTCTCAAGAAAATTAACCAAGAACCCGATGCTGCTACCGCAATCGTAGCTCTAGGGGTTGAATATTTAGACGAGCTTCGAAGTATCGAAATGGTAGGTAAAGTCGCATACGAAATTTAATTTTAGATACTGACAGATAAATTAGGTGACCGCTGATTATGAAGGATTTGAGGATGGTGTTCAAAGCATCCCCAGCGATGGCGGTAAAAGGTACGTGATCTCGTAGTAAGTTATTGAAAAATACCTAACATTTGGTAGCCTGATCCTTGGTACACAAATCCTTGACAATCGTAATTCGACTATTAATCAAACCTTCCATCTAACCAATACAAAGGTTTGTACCCCAAATTGATGTTTAAAATCTCTGGCTAAGGAAGGGAACTAAATTTTTGTGCAGGCTGTCGCGAAAACATACGCATTCACATTCTCAATCTCGTTCATGACGGGGGCTACTGTCACTCTCGGTGCCAAATTCCAGACTCCTTTCGTAAAAATTACCGAGGCTACTGCTGAAGTCTCTGCTCGATGGGAATTAACTGTCACTGCTGTAAGTTTCACAAGATGACACTGACATGTTTTTTGCGTATGCAAGCTGACCATGAACATAAAAGTCTACAACCCTCACGTACTCCGAAACGATCAGCCAAGGCACAGTTTTCATGTTGACCTGCCCTGCCTTGAAGTTCTGTGAAGGAAAATCTGTATTTCAAACATATGATCTTGAGGTCCCATTCAATGGTGTCTTCCAAGCTACAACCCGTAGAGGCGATAAATTCGGTTGGAACAGAAAGGGCGTATACAAGTCATCTGACGTGTCGAACATGAAGCTTCAGGTTAATGTTTACGATGGTCCTCCAACTGCAAATGTCGGAACTCGTCGCATTTAAGCCCTACTTCGTATTTTGCCACTAAGCTCTTTGACGGAAAAGGGGCAACAACTAGAGCGGATATCATATCGTGAAAGCAGCTCGACTCTTTATTTTTATTGTTTTTTTAATTTTCACATAGCGGCTAGGGTGGTAGCTACACAGGCACATGCTTGTTCTTTGTAATGGAATGGGTCTGGAATTATGATAATAGTTATTAGAACTAGCTTTAGCGTCTGATCCCCCCAAAATCGCACATTTTCTCTTCCATAGGCAAGGACCAGTCGTGAATTACAATAAATCTAGCTTAGCTGCTAGTAAAGCTCAAAAAAGACTAATTAGTAGTCATTACAAGTTACGAAGTATTGTAGTAATAGAACGAAAATGAATAATAAAGAGGACGAAAAGAGAAGAAGAAAAGGAAAGAAGAAAATAATGCAAAGGAAACGCTATTGTAAACTATTTACACGCTATTTATTCCATAATCACGATGAAAATCTGATGGGAAGAAAAAGTTGAGTAAAGAACAGGGTATATTGGTCTAGGTATAAAAGATACACCGTTAAAAAGTCCTCTATGACATCTGGAATGAAAGATTGACTTCTCTCATCCAATCCCTCTCAACGGATACGGAAAACTTTTCTGTGAGACGAACTACTCTGAGTCGTGGCTCTATAGGTCTGCTGTCCACTTCGTCCTGCAGGGGTACCAAAATATCATTACGCATCAGCTTTACCATTCCGCCGTCTTCTTCCACTCTCTGCTTATCATTCATTGCATAGTAACGGGCCTGCTTAAGGGTGCTTTTTGGAACCCAAGTCAAGGGCCCTCCTTCGAAATGCTGGACTTGAACAGATGCAAGTCCTTCGTCAAAGCGTTCTATGCAGATATCGAAATTAGCCATCTAGAACTATTGTTATGGAAACGCGAAATGTGGACATACTAGCTGCAGCATCTGATTCGTTCACCCACACAAGCGTTCCCATCGTTAATTTTCCGTCAACGTTAGTTGTGAGTCGATAGGCTCGTATACCAGTGCGGGTAGCGATGATTGGTAATGAAGAACCTCTATCTAAAGCAGGCCGATAACTACTAGTTGATGATTCTTCTATTGGATTTACCGGCGAGGCTCCCCTCTCGTACTCACCACCATACATAGCCTCAACAATGCTAGGACTGTGTATAGACCTCTGCTTAGGCACAGTGCTGTCAATATATTTCCTTTGATCTTCAATGAGTTCAATAGCCTCCCGATCGTCAGGATTGTACCCTTCTGGAGACTGAATAATTGGCCTGTCCGTGATAACCTCTGCCGGAGCAACATTTAATCCAGATGTTCTCGCTGTTAGTGAAGGGACACTGGGTAGAGTATCCAATCCACTTGCGGAATGAGAGCGTTGGTGTTTTGGCTCTGGGAATAGAAATCCAACACCTGTTCCATCAAGCGGAATAAGGACCTTTTGCTCTTTTCGTTCCCTTTCCGGACGTAGGTCATCAAACGATGCAGGCCGCCGAAGCTGGTTCTTGCTTTCTCGGTCGGGTGTTAGCAACCCTGGCAGGGTCTTGGCTGTTTGTGGGACTTTATGTGATAACTCAGATTCTTGGGAATAATCTGCTCGTATCATTTCACTGAAACTGTCATCTGGTCTGGGGCTATTTTCTGCCTTCATTCGATCCTTCCTACGGGTATAAATATCGTCAAGGCTTCTCTCACTAGGCTCCGAGGGGGCCATGATTTCGGCGTCAGCCTCGTCAGCCTCATTTGTATCTGGTTGTTTTGGAGCTTCTATGATGGGGAAAAATCCTGGATCCTCCAAATTGTAGAGAAGTTTCTCCTCTGTACGATTTAAGAGATCTAGAAGCTCTTCGGCGTCTAAGGGCCTAGTGAGATTTTGCTTTGGGAGGGCATCCTCTATAGCAGCAGTTTCAGTAAGAATTTTCTTGTAGTGTTCCTCAGAGAAATTTCTGTTTCGAGAGCCTGTTTTTTGCGTTATGCTGCGTTGCAGTGTTGGTTTGTCATTGGTATTTGTGGTTTGGGTGCTAGCAACCTCTGGCATTATTTTGGGCTCGGTGACAAAGCCGAAGCGTCGAGCCGACTCTGTCAACCTGGTATAAAATGTATTTGCGGCTAGCAAGTATAAATTAGTGAGGCACTAGCTGGGACTCCAGAATAATGGTCTTACTAGTAGAATCTCTGAACTGGATGCTTCCAACCCCACCAGGATACTTCTTTACTTTTTCTTCTGGTTTATTTGTTGGTTGATAGAATTCTGCCGATCCATTGAAAAGCTCACCACTTGATAACTCAGCAAACCTCTTGAAGAAATCAGAGTGTACTATCGGCACAGGTTGGCAATTTTAGCATCGCGGAATTTGAGAATCAGAAAAAACCACATGCATGTTACTTACGAGTTTGCGATAAGTAGCAACTCCCATCCCGAGAACGAGCAAGAATTCTCCCCCTATTTCGTTTCTCATCCCACACTACTACAAGTTCAACGTTGCTCATATGCACGTCTTTTGCTGCAGCTTCAATTTGCTCGGCGAATAGCTTGACCATAACGTTCTCGTTCCGCTTCGAGTGCTGGATTTTCAGCCAGTGCAGCTCATCACTCATATCCTTCTGGCGGAGGAGAAACTCGTTTGCCGCTAACCATGCAAATTAATCGTCGCTTTCTTATTAGTCTCACTAATGGATGCGCTTACCTTTCGAATTACTGAACTTAAATTCAGCAACTCCGGTAACTTTCTCCCGCTGTGGTTCTCTTCTGGGAAATGTTGCTTCTCCTCTTGTCATCGTCAGGGTCACGACACAATCATCCTGACTGTTGTTACTCTCAAGGTTCACCTCATTCACTATGTTCATGTTTAGTAAGTAATAAGACTATCAGAAGGATCAGAGGTACTTCTTACAATGGAACTTGAGCAAATCCACCTGGTCTCTTTCGTTAGATGGTGAAAAATGGACGAGCATTTCAACATATTCAGTATATTTAAGGGCATCTCGTTTCCATGTTCCGCTTTGCTCAACATCCTTCACGCCAATGGTCTTGTAATGTAGTAAATTTGTGTGTTTGATATTTCGTTTCGTGATTTTTTCTGTGCTTCCATCTACCTCGTTCTCTATAACAAAGGTAATACTCTCGAGATAGCCGCTGAAAGAATCGTCGCTATTGATTTCAAGGTCAGGTTAAGAACGTTGCTATTGAATAAAGCCGTCCGTAACTTACGCCATGGAATTCAGTATAGCAATCTGATTTCCATCCTTCTCATCTCGAAGTTCGTATGCAAAATAGTTCCCTGGCTCCCCTTTCACGATGGCTTTCGCTGTTTTGAGCGCAATTGGTTCAATGAATGCCCTCTCAAACTTCATTTCATCTAGGGTACGTTGTTTATTTGTGTGAGAAGCAAACTCATATCAATAATTACGAATTTGGGATACGTACTTTGGATACTGAGGTTTCTGATACCAAGGGTAGCAGGCTTCTTCCTATTAAAATCACCAACATTATGCAGAATCCACTGCACTTTACCGTGATAATGACAGCCAACGGTAGCATTTGTTACTAGTAGTAGTGAAGAATGGTAAGCTGAGAGTTCACATCGTTTACACCTAGAACCTCATCACTTGGAGTTGATGCATACAAAAGTAAGACTCCAGAATCTGTGCGTGAGGTTCGAAATCTTCATCCTCGTGCTCGAAAGGTTCGCACAAACAAGCAAAAAGACCTTCGTTATATTCGCTAGTTTCTACCGTTGCTTTCGTCCAGTTTCCATGAAATCGAGCATTCATGCACAGTGTTTTGAACTCAGCTACTACATCTTTGACTCGGGTCTCCAAACATAGCTCGAATACGCTAAAATTGGATAAACATATTAATATCATACATCGGTTTACGAATAATGAAACTGGACCTTACATATCAGTCGCAGTTCTCTTCCGCGACCCTCGGGGTGGTAGATCTTCTTCGCGGGGACGTTGCACCCCTATTTCAATAGGTTCTGTGTTTAGTGGTGATATCCGTTGTATAGGTTCCGATGGTAGTTCAATTGATAACGACGCCACACGGCCATTCCGTGTTGGCGGTCCCGCAGGTAACTCTGCTACTGTTATGCTTGCAAATTGTGTAACACTTCGGGTTGGGGCTATGCCATAGGCTGAATTCGAGTGGTGGTCTGAAAAACTCGGTAGAGAGGAATTGGATGATTGATAAAAGCCAACCGAGTGAACGGATGTGGCATTTCCGTAAGGGCGGGGCATGCCATCCTCTAGAGGGTACGGAAGCAAACTTGGGGTACTCGCAGATGGAGGACAAGGTTGCACTTGGGGCGGGAGAGAAGGACCACGTTCCAGTTGCTCTATTTTGACCAAAAGAGCTGACAGCTGACCCTGGAGAGCCTCTGACGGCATATCGCGTTGCTGCCAGCGCATTATCGTCTCAAGTTTATGATTCAGGGATTGTATATCTTGCTGTACCATGTGTAACCCGGACGAGACATGGTGGATATTCGAATTCGCGACGCTGACATCCATATGAACATCATAAAGCTTCGCACGAGCACCCTCTAGGTCCAAGCGATGACCCTCGGCGTATCTCGCAAGATTTTGGACATCTATTTGAACAGCATTTATAGCATGCCTTATCAAAATCTTGTGTCAATAATCTCCCTTTGTCTGCAACACTTGAATAGAACTTTGGAGGAATACGTACGTATTGACAAGTGAAACAACCGCCGTGATACTTTGCACATGAATACTAATTTGATCTCTAATTCCTTGAATATTTGAAGACTCGGCTACCCATTTTATTCTCTTCCAGTTCAGAAGGAGTTTTTGGCGGGAAGTCGAGCTTAGCTTTCTGACGCGAACACCAGCGTCATCCTCTATGAATTGAACTCCTGCTAGGGGTGCATATTTCCTAGCAAATTCTTTTAGATGACCCACTGTGGCCTGGCAGTTTGCCACCATGCGTGCAATGGACTGTGACGCTTGATAGGTCGGAGAAGGTTGTCCAAATTGTGTATAAGTTGTGGTAACAATCGCGCCGCTTTCTACAGAGTTTTTCAATAATTCGAGCATCTGCCCGAGTCCATATAGTTCATTTTGAACTTCTCGAAATTCCACCGGAGCGGCCTTTCGCCCAGAACCAAAAGCCTGGGCTATGCCATAGCACATATTCGCGAGGGCGATAACATCGCCAATCTGGATGGGCATAGCCATTTTTTGGCTAGTACGGTGGGCGGGGCGTGTATCTGTTTCAGATCAACCTCGAATCCGAAGCAGGGACTCCCATATTTCCCTTTGGTGAACCCCGGACGACCGGCGGTGCCCTATGCGCCGGCTTTCTTTGCTGAGAGGGAGACAGCGATCCTAGGTAGGTATCCGACGTATCGCGTGAAGGTGGGGTTGGGTGTTGTTCTCGATATACTAAGATTGGGCTGATGGAACATGTTCCTGCCAAAAAGAAAATGTCGTGTCAAGATATCTATCCGAATCTCGAAGCCCCGAAGTGCGATCTCGAAGTCAAGAGAAACCTGGACCGTGTAGGAAGGGTTCCTCAGCTCTATTTTAATAGCAGCAACTTTCAATTAAGAAGGGATCAAGGCGGTGCACCACCGCTGACAACTACGGTCTGCTTGCTGGTCCTATCCTTTTGAAGTCTAGTGCAAGTTCAGCCTCGGCTGGCCTAGTTCTAAGACCCACTTCTCGCAGAGCCGCATCACAGGATCTGGTCCTTCACTTTGTATGTTCGTCACCCCCGTCTAAAGCCAGGAGGACATTAAGGTGAAGAGGGAAATAATGCATGGAAAAGAGAAGCGGACTTCCGCTGGAATATCCCTAGTCACTTGGCAACCTCGCTTGAACGACGTGGAATTCGTGCCCATGTCACACATGTCAGGTGTCCTGGTTGAACCGCGCGAGCTGGAACCCCGCTATCCTGAAATCAGTGTACAGCACACCTGGAACACGAAGGAGTGGCTCACAAGGCCAGCTTGGAGGCCCTCGTGAAATGTCTATTTCTACCGATGGCGGCCCTCCTCTCGAATAAGGCTGGCCTTCGACCGCACTATCTAAGCCTAAGCAATTCTTTCCCTGTCAGCTTCTTTTATTGGGATTCAGCTGGCTCCGTCGAGAAGAACTCTGCTGCCGAGGAGCTCGAGTGGACCTGCTCGTGCGGGGCAGAGGGGTAAGGAATTTGCATCTCAGTCCCCCTGCAAGAACGCCATATTCTCTTTAGAATTCTTCAACATCTAGGCCGACTCTCAATAGCTCTCCTGTTTCTTTTCGATACGGTAAATGAAGACAGTCCTCACACCAGACGGCCGACCGGCTTCGCTCCCTCGGGGCTGGCACCGATGGTTTCTCGCGCTTTTCTTCGGCGAGGCGAAAGGAGTGTATACAAACTGGCCGGGTCCAGTCCCTGGTGCCTCGTCTTGCCTTAGCTTTCTCGGCCTTACGTTCACAAGAGCTCGAACCCAAGACGACGATCCAAGTTGGACTGAAAATCTACGAGTGCCCGGTGAAGACAGAAGCTGGTCGGGTTCAACGCTAGACCCTGTGACCGACGATGAAGAATCAGATCCAAAGTTAGCTGTAATAAGAACACCGGAAGAAAAGCCTACTTTGATTACTCCAGAAAGCGCGCCGCGGGGGAAAAACACACACCGCCGACATCGTTCGGAAGGGATTCAACCAGACGAAGTTATCGAGCCGGCAGACAACCTAGCTTCAAGTGTGCAACTTAGGCGCAAGAGCGAGCAGTTACCCGATTCAAAAGATGGAGTCTCAGATCATCATGATGAGAAGCCGAAGAGAAAAACACGTCATTCGGCCAGCAGCAGTACAGCCGGACGGAACCAACGTCAATATTTCATGGAGACTACCACTACAGACGAACTACCAGATTCCAGCGTATTCGACGAAACCACATCCGAGTTTATTCCTTCACATACCGAGAGAGCCCGATACAAGACTCGAAAATCCCGACGTCGAAGTTCCTTGAATTCAAGCGTTTTCAACCAATCTGGAATATCACATACAGACAGTTTACCAAGAGCCCCGTCTCCACCACTTGAGGAGATACCACCCATTCAGATGACCCCCTCTCCACGTAAGGGCAGGCGAAGGGCCAGCGGTCCGGCAAGTCCGTCGTCCTCCGCCAGGTTTCGTAATCTTTCGCCAATCGCCGATTATCAAATGAGAGCGGAGTCCTCTTCGGATTCCTATATCCCGACGCCTGACTCATCGTCACAGACATCATGGTCAGGTTACGCATCGCCTCCTCTCCCGCCGATGCCAACATCTCCATCTAGCACTCTTTCATATTCCTCGAGGCAAAGTTTCCTGTCCAATCCCACTTCAGCGGGTGACGAGATTTTTGAGAATGTCAATGGCGAATTTACGGTCAGAATGATACGATCCGTATCTGAGACTGAAGAAGGTCGTTATTACAAGGTCCGGTGGGCCAGCACTTGGGAGAGCAAGTCCTCGATGCGAGCGGCGACGGAATCCGGCAAGTACACAGTGAAGGAAATTTTGGAATCGAGATACGTAAACGGGAAAGGCCTTTATCGTGTCAGGTGGAAAGACACCTGGGAATCGGAGCAAGAACTTGGAGATATTGAGCCCGTGAGAGACTTCTGGATCGAATCGGGATCAGGGTGCCGAGAAAGTAGCAATGTGAAATCCTTCGCTTAAGTTATCGACTTGCAGATAAAGTTTTGATTTGTTTTCCGAACTTCTATTGTATGTATATTACGGTGCATAGATCATGGGTATCGTTTGCAATTTGCGCCTCAATCAATCAATCAATCAGTCCTCATCAGAATCAGACCCATAAGCAACAAGGCCGCCTGGACCAACACTCTGTTTAGCAGTGACCGGCGTTTTGATGTTCCGCTTTTCGATGTTACTATCAGATTGTAATAGCGGAGTATCATTTGCAGCAGTGATTGGTTGCAGTACTGGATCGGGTGCCTCGTCATTTGTCGCCTTATCACTCGCTTTCGTAGAATCGTTAACTGGCAGCGCACTTTCTTTCCTCGTACCATCACTCATCTTCCGTAGCTTCAAATTCGCCGCAATTGTATTCTCTTTATCCTTCTTTCGTTTTCGACGGGCGGATACTGCCCAAGTACTCCCACTTCCTTCAGTCAGAGAGGTATTAGCGGCATTAGGATCATGGTCTGCTTCATATTGCAACTTTCGAAAATCATCGAGCTGGGACTCAAGCTCTTTCTTCTTAGCTTCTTCTTCTGCACGCTGCTCGCTGACTATCGAGTCGAGGAATTCGACTTCGCCGTCGTCGAGCGACCGAAACTGGTTCTTAAACTTCAATTTCTCTTCGAAAGCTTCCTGTTTGCGCGCTAGAGTAACCGAACATTTCAGCCATCAAACCTGCAATTGACGAGAACGGACTTTGTTCAAGAAGGTATCAACCTTTGTTGGCTTGTAAGACCTCGTAGAGCGACTTCCCTCCCTCCTGGCTTCCTACAAGCCCCGAGCTAGCAGCCTTCTCTTTCGCAGCTTTCACGGCCGCATCGGCGGCGGCCCAGGCGTCCACCCCAGTCGGCTCCTGAGCGCCCTCTGTATCATCATAGGTATTGGGTTTTTCGGTGGAGTCTGATGCGTCCAGTTGGCCCGAGGACACAAACCCCGAAGACATCGCTGTAGTATTGTCGAGGCAGCCGGCAAGGTGAGAGGTTGATGTTCTGTGTCGTCCGCGGGAGCAGCACGCGTTCGGTTCCCGGCGTTGGGATCGGCAACAACAGGCATACGAACAACGCGGAATGACATAACTACAACATGCAGACTTGCTTCGCATTGTCTCGCAAGCCAGAATTAATTTGGATCAATCTCGTTTGCTCTCCGCTATTTGACAGCATTCAGAATAGAACAATGATAATATACCCTCATCACCTAAAGTTGCATTCGTTTGGTAATTACTTCTTTGGCTGGAGCTGCATCTGCTCTATAGCTCTAAATTTAACGGCCTCGATCTCCCTTTGACGTCTGTCCGACCAGTAGGACTGTAATTTTGGCACCATAGCTATATAGCACTGTCGGCCAGCTGTCTGTGCGATCCTCCACCGTACGTGTAAGGGTGTCTATCTGGCCTCAAATACCCGAAGAATAGAGGAAGCTTCGAAGAGAGGTTATAGATCTTGCCTTTATATTTCTAAAATATACCCGTGGGTTACAAGGTTGTGTAATGATATAAAGATCATGTCTGAAGTTGACATCGTTATTGTACGCATATGCAGATATATCCCCACTTCAGATGATTTTCTTTGGTATATCACAGACCAAGCTACTAGAGGCTGACTTAATTGTGGTAACATCTGTAGGCAGGAGCCACAGCGGCATTCGCAATTGACCTGATCATATATCCGTTGGATACGGTAAAAACCCGCATCCAGTCGGCAGCCAAATGGCCCGGAGGTACCAGGGGTCTCTACAAAGGCGCCTACCAGGGTGTCGGCAGTGTTATTCTAGCAACATTGCCTTCATGTAAGTAGTTTGTTTTTTCAGCATTCTCAATAGGGCAGACAAAATATTGATGATTGACCAATATATAGCGGCCACATTCTTCTTGACCTACAATTTCCTGGTCAGAAACATCTCAATGATATTTCTACCATCAAATGATGAAAAAAGTCCGCAGGTTCTCCGATCTGCTATTCATTCACTTTCATCGGCCATCGCGGAGACCGTGTCCTGCGCAATTCTTACGCCCGCGGAGGTAATAAAACAGAATGCGCAGGTTGTCTCACCGACATCCCAAGCCACCGCCTCATCATCCTTGATAGCTCTGCGAATGTTAGTTCAACAGCCAAAAAAGCTCCTGCGGGGTTATTCAGCACTCGTGTCCCGCAACCTCCCCTTCACAGCGATACAGTTTCCCCTGTACGAAGAGATGCGAAGAAATATCTATCAGTACGAAGGAATAACGAACCCATCTTTATCAGAGGTCGGTGTTGTCACAGCCATCTCCGCGGGGTCCGCTGGTGCGATTGCGGCGACGATTACTACTCCATTAGACGTGGTCAAGACACGAATGATGCTACTTAGGGGTGGAAATTCTAGCTCTGCAGGTATGCTTGAAACTGCAAAATCAATAGTCAGGAGTGAAGGTGCACGAGCGATATGGAGGGGCGGCCTGCTTAGAGCTGTCTGGACCGCTGTAGGTAGCGGCTTGTACTTGGGAACTTTCGAGAGTTCGAAAATCTACCTGTCGCGAAGGCGGGATGCGAGAGAGCAAGAAACTCACAATCCTTTAACTTAAATCAGAAAAATCCCTGATAGAGAGTCCTAATATACCTCTATTTTCAAAAAGTTAACCTTAAAGCATAAGAGAGCCTCAGAGTGTCATTGACGCAACAAGGTATTAGATTGGCTATCATTGACTTTCGGCTGCTCAGAAACCCGGTTGGTCTCTGGGAGGCTATATTATGTCCGAAAATTTTAATTTAATAGTGCTAAAGTCGCGTGCCCGGCGTTAATAAAGAGCGTTCGACCGGTCTGCGAGAGGCTGTGCAGAACTTAGGGGTCAAAGTTGCCAAAGAAGATATCGATGTGCAACCAGTCGGCACTCGTGAGTACGTAAGCTCGGAATTATAATGCACTATAATGCTTGTCTCCAAGATCCTCAATTGGACCTATATGGACCACATAGATAACAATATTCATTACCTGTGGGCGCAGTCGTGCCCTAGGCTATTTAATATCCTGTAGAATAGGAGCGTGGGCCACCGGGGCCGGGTTGCTGTCAAGCACCCGTTGGGCGAGACTGTGTTTGTGTCGTGTCAGACGTCCCGATTCGGATAAACAAAGTCTCGGCGCACCAATCAGAATAGCAGTGGCCTCGGCAACCGACCCTGAAACCGCATAACGGGCACTCTACATTCCGAACACCGATGTCCCTTTCAGATAATCCGACAGAGAAAGGAATAGTGGCCCACCATGTGTGGGTACAGAGTATATTGGGCAAAATTATGATTAATAAGAAAGCACTGAAAAGAAAAATACCTGCAGCCTATAGGAGGATATTTTCCTTTGGCAACGGAGTAGCCGCAGATGCAGGGCATAGCAAGCCTTCAATGCGAGTCATATATATTGTATAAAGTTTCGGTTGCTTCCAGATACTCTTCTTCCCCCTCCTTCTTCTCCCGTCGATTCTTTCGGGTAACTGTTGAATTCAACGACATCTCTTTCTGTTTAAAATCCGAAATTTTGTTATCGAGGGGCACCTGGATCCTCGATTTTACAAGATGGTGATGGACACAGTAATAGAAACTGCGGTACATGCAATCCTTGAAGCTCGCCAATCATCAGAGACCAAACGTAGGTTTAAGCTTAACGCTTGCTTCCCGATTCGATCTCGGGGTATTTGTCAATATTTTTTGGTCACACTAACAAGATTATGTAATGATTCGCAGCCAAGATACCAAAGTCATACTATCACTATAATCCGAGTGAGGTTCTAGCAATAATCGCTCTTGTTCTCTACGTAAGTCCGCATAGCCGCCTTGTCCTTTCATATTCTCCGAAAGGCCGAGCAGGCTTAAAACATGACCATAAACTTGAGCATAAACATGAAATTCATCTTCCGATTCTGATCAATCTCACTGCAGGGCCTCACGACATTCGCTCACTTTTTCCAATACTTTCGCTATCGAGCATGGTTCATCACGGTGTTGCTCCTTGCTGGTATCATGCAGACATTCGGGTATCTTGCCCGCTTGTTCTCAGCTAGAGATGTCCGAAACAGGGGTTTATACATCGCTCAATTCGTGCTGGTTGTATTAGCGCCTCTATTTACTGCTGCTGGAGATTATATCATTCTTGGGAGGCTATTGGAGAGAGTCCTGCCCGGCGGGCGCCGGGCAAAGACCCTCGGGTTACCTGCTCGATGGATCACTTGGATTTTCGTTACGAGCGACATTATCAGCTTTGTCATGCAGGGTCTCGGTGCTGCGTAAGTGCTGTCCGCAGCTACTTAGCATTCAACCTTGTAGCTATTGCTGCTGTCTATTTGGAGTGATGGTGAGCGTTAACAAAATACTCATGGTTTTTAGGATCATCTCGGCAAACACAGATGGAAAGAACCCGGCCGCTCAGGAACGAGGTACCCATATTATCATGGCCGGTCTCGCCGTTCAAATTGCCTTCTTCAGTTTCTTCGTCTGTGCTGTTATCCGGTTCGACTTGAAAACCCGGGCGACGTTTCCTAATGTAAAGTGGCGTATTTTGGTTTACTGTCTATACCTCAGCTGCACCTTGATCTTGGTAAGTTCATGTGCTGTTATTTTGTTTTTCTGCGCCTACATAGCTAATATTTGTTGTGGTCTTAGATACGTTCCATATACAGAACTGTCGAATTCGCCCAGGGATGGAACGGCTACCTGATGGGACATGAAGTATACTTCTACGTCCTGGAAGCATTACCCATGCTTCCATGCTTGCTTATATTCAATATTTTTCATCCGTCGAAATATTTACCCGAGCCTAAATCCGCGGAAGAAGATGTCAATTTAGAAAGCCAACCTTCTTATATCAACAACAGCCGTGATGGTGTTGTTCAGAGCGCATCACCATATCAACAATTCTGATGGGTAATTCCGCGAATAGATTTCATAGAAAGGGTTCGGTAATTTAGTAGGGTGGGAAAAGTTACTGCTTGTTTTTCGATTCTTTGTGCTTGCTTGATTTCCTTGTTTTAGAATCTTTGTTTCTGTCTTATCTTCCTTCGGGCGGAAGAATTGCGTAGACACGTGAATATATGTATATCTGGGCACACCGTATTTTATTATTTTCTGATTAATTTGCTTCTGTTTATAGATAATATATATGGATGGTTACAACGGCTGGTTTAAAATAATCCTTTATTCTATAATTGGATTGCCCACCACTAGATTGCAAGACAAGCTGAATAGGCGGATGCACGCAATGCACGCAATGCTCAAGCTGGTCAGCCAGCCGTTGACGACAGGACGTGGCATCCTCGGGCCCTCCTCGATACCAACTGCCAAATCGATAACGATCTGAAGACATAAACAGCCTAAGATCGGAGATTATCTAGCCCTAAAACGATCATATTTGAAAAAAGTAGACAGCAAAACCGTTGGGGCCAACGTCGACCTCGAAGGCGCAAGAAACTAGTTTCTCCTAATAATAACTTTTAGGGCTGGCTCGCCACAACTAAGAGCCAAACAACGAAGGGGGAGCCACATTACGTATGCCGCACACCATCCCGCCTGTTTGCATACACACAGGGAAGGTCGCAGGGAGCCAAGTCTGTTCCCGGTAGCCGGTCAACAAGCAGCCTTGGATCTGACCACGAACTGAACAGAAATGCAGCTGCTCAGCACCGCATTGCACTGCATCTGATAGACTTTATTCAAATTATGGTTTTCGAGGGGCCAATCGAAACGGAAACGAAAGCGCAGGCCGTCGATGATCGGTCGGCGGAGGGGATCCGCCCACGAACCCGGTTGCCAATTGGTAAAATTTTCGAAACTCTGCTGTCAGCAAACCCCGTTTGTAATTAAAATAATAATATGCAGAAATCGAATCTTCTGCCTGGCCATGCCGTGGTGCCATCAACAACAACGACTGTGCGCCGGCCAGTCCATCAAACCCGTCTGACACAGTCCCCCTGTGCCCAAAACATGTGTAAACAACACAGATTCCTGATCAATTCTTGCCCCGATTGGAGGCTCTTGGTCAGAATCACAAACAGGTCGTGTATCGATTAATGTCCAGGATATATTAATCTAAGGTATCAGCGAATGGTCAAGAAATACGCGTAGAAATAACGGAGCTGGGCTAAGGGGCCAAGACCCTTCGGAACTTAACCCGATGTCTTGGGTGCACCAAATTGGAAGGGGTGGATACCTAGGAGATGACGTCCCAGCAAGGCTTCGGCACTTCAAGCCCGCTAGTCCTTGTTTAGGCCCGAGTCTGAAGGTCTGATCTGGGGCAGCACACACTCGGCGTATGGAATGCATGCGAGGATGGAGTACGAAAAATGGCACCATCTTTGGCGCGATTACGAGAGAATGGCACGGAGAGAGAGGAAAGCGGCTGAGAAAGAAAGAATGCAGAAATCTGATCGCTGATCAAGGCCCCGTCATGTAATTACACTGCCCGCTACCGCTTGATCTGTCGTAGTTCCCAGGCGGTGTATTTTAACGTATGTATTCGAGTATATAAGCTTCCGCCTGCCCCTATCTCTTGACATTATCTTCCTTTTCACTCTCCATCAGACATCAATACCATAAGTTCTACACCGCGTGCTTTACTGCATTATACATTATAACGCACAGCCTCGACCTCAAACCGCACATCCACACAACCATATCTATATACTATATATAACGCCACAATGCAGCTCAAGGCTCTCATCATCACCGCTCTTGCAGCCTCCAGCAGCGCCGCCGTTGTTGAAAAGCGACAGTAAGCATTCCATAAGCCTATCATTACTCGTAATGCCGATTATGAAGGCGAATCTCCAACTCTAACTTGATCCGATAGAAATATATTGTCTGAAATCTTGTCCGAAGTTCCGAACGAGATCTTGACTCAGCTCCCATCCAACATCCAGCAGATCTACTCCCAGGTCACCGCCTTCCTCCCAGCTATCACCGCCCTCCCGCCCTCTCTCCTCTCTGAGATCGAGACCGTTCTTGCGACACTCCCAACATCGGAGTACCAATCCTTCTTCTCTTCTGTTGTTTCTCAATTACCGCCAGATGTCCGGTCCTCCCTCACCGCGATTGAGGCCTCCATCACCAGCGTCATTGGCGATATCACAACGGATCTGACCCTTCCTCCCACCACGGGACCATCCGTCACAACAGGGCCATCGGCCACAGATACTGGTGCCACAACGGGCGCCACTATCACCGATTCCTCTGCCTCGCAAACTTCTGCACCGACTGGAAGCTCCGGGACCACCTCTGCTCCAGGAACCACATCCACCCCCAACTCTGGTTCTCGAACATATGTCGGCCTTGGTGTTTTAGGTGTCGCTGGTATTTTGGGTTTTGTTCTCGCCTTGTAAACGAATGGCCATGAGTTACGTGGCGGTTCCTAGTTTTCCTAAATATGAGAAGAAAAAACATAAGTTTCTTTCTTCGTTGATGAGTGAGAGAACATCATAGCCATGCTCTTGTTTATCTGTGTTTTTAATGGAACACGGTTATGTAGTCTCGGCGTGAAGGGATAACATGAGAGTTTTGTCATGGGGAAACAGGACTCGGTAGTATCTGTATTTTTTGTCCCTCAAAAGTCATTAGGGTTTGGGAGTTTTGCATATCGGCAGTTACTCTTCCTTCATATCCTGTATTACTTGTAACTATTTTAAAATGTTATTAATACAGAAACTGCTTGGCGTACACAAACTTTTCTCTGCTCTCTGATGAGAGCAAACGCGGCCGCTATACCTGATGTTCGTGATGTAGAATCCTGATTGCCCAAACGGGCGTGTTGAAGCTGTGGTATTCTGGTAACAAAACGACTCTCAGCTGCCGTTGGTTCTGGGATGACGCGGTGAGAATCGATGTCGACATTGCATTGCGTTATTATGCCAAGGGGACTTACTAATAAATACAATAAATAAGTAGGTTGTAGTCTCCATGGAATATATCCACCCGAGAGAACATCTCCATGCCGGTCAAGCACCTCACGCTAGCTCTCTCGACCTGGCATATAGAGAGCCACGCTGGGGAGCCTATTTAGCGCGGACGACGTTCAGGGTCCTGTGTTGTGCCCGTTGTGCCCTCCCGAAGAAGAAGGAAAGCCAAGTTTGGAGAGGTCCACGCGGTCCAAAAATAAAACCGCAGCGTGTAACGTTATCGAGACCGCTTGACGGCTCGAGGACTTGCTTGGGGCTAAAGTCGAGTAACTAAGTACCTCGAGGCCCAGTCCACGACTTTCTCTCGAGATATTGGGATTAATAACAGCAGCAGACACACCCGTGCCCCTTCATCCTGCACGATCGTGGCCCATCCCGGGAATTTTGCCCGACTCGAGTTAGGCGTCTGATGGCTATTTCGTCTGGCCGTAGTACCTGCCTAAGTAAGGCGCTAAGCTGGAAGCTAGGGAGCGGGCGAGCGAGCGAGAGCTGCGGTAGCTCAAAGGTCAGACATATTATTGCTGCCCGCCATACGACCATATCCACCACCATCACACTCTGACGAGGGAGAGGGTGCAGAAAAAAAAGGGTCTTGGTATTTGTCTAACTGGAACGTTATATTAGACTGGGGCCGAGGCTTCCTCGAGGTGTTTCTCAATCGAGCCTCCTTAATGTAATCGGATCAGACCTCTTGCAAGCTTGCTCAGATTATCCTCCCCGCTCGCTCTTCTCTATCTCTTCTTGCTCCTCCTCCTCCTTCCCTCTCTCGCCCGCCCGCCCGCCGCCGCTCTTCGCCCTTTGTAGCTTCACCCTGTCCAGCCTTGCGCGATAACATTCCTCCTCTTACTCTTTCTCCCCCATCTCTATCTCGACTCCGCTCCGCCCCTCAAGACCCTCTGCTTCAGGATTATATCCTGGCTCTTGATCGGTAACTATCATTATAATTTCTTGCTTTGAGAGATATATTTTTTGGTTTTCCGCACCGAGATATGGCATCGAGCAACGACGAACGACTGGCATCCCCGCCTCTCTCCCAGCGGATACCAATCGCACGACTCGAACTTTCGTCAAAGAATGGGGCCCCGGTAAACGACGAGCTAGATGGTAAGCTGGTGGAATCCACTCCCTTGTTCTTTGCTTTCCCACCAGGTGCATTTGCTATCGTCCCTTCGCCCGCCTTTCAGCATGTATCCACATCCGCCCACTCGTGTCTCACGTTGGGATGAGATTCGCCCGAGCTAAATGTGTTGAATCCTGATAGCATACTCGAAAGCCCTGCTCGTCGAGTTCTCATGGTCAGACCTCTCGCCCCCTCCACCCCCCAACCGGGTAACAACATATACCCTCGAATGGGATGAGAAGCCCATCGTGCTACCCATACTCGAAGAGCAGCGCTGGGAATGGGACGCTCCCATTGAGGCGCCCCAAGAAATCACATATGACGGCACAAATGTCAACAACCTCCCCACTCCCACGGATGACGAAGATACAGTCATGCTGATCGCACTAATACCCGGCACCGTACCGCACATATCAAAAGTCTACCTACGGCAGAAGCGGGTAGCTGCTGTTCCGCCCGTTTCCGCGAGCGCACTAATCGAAGAGGAACAGACGGCGCCGCTGGAGATACCTGTCAAAACCCTGCCGCAGACATACCCCCTGTCTTCGGAGTTCCTCGGTGCGAACTATAGATATATCGCCGGCCTGATACTATCTGACGTGGAGACGTCTGCGACAAAAACGAGAGGCAGCAAGCGCGGGATCCTACACACTGTCTTTGCAGTCCGACGGCTCGAAGATCTCGAAGCGAAAATCAACGCTGTCGCTGATGGCGGAAGCAGCAAACATGCGAGGGAAGAGAAAGCTTGGTTGCAAGAGGAGTTCAATATCACCTTGGAGAGAATCGCGCAGGCGAGGCCCTTGATGGTGGAAACACCGACAGATTTAACGTTGCGATCCGCGGCGACGGATACGCCAACCTCGCCCACGGCAACTGCGAGGGAATGGACGTCGCAGGCGACGTTAGCCTCAACAGGTCTCGGCCCTAGATATGAGGATCCGTCAGTGCCGTGGCCGACATCGCCTAACCTAAAATTCCCTTCGAGTGGGCCGAATCAAACCAATGGCGGTGGAACTGTTGCCACACCACCAGCAGATGCGATAAAAGCTATACCCCCACCTTCTGGTGCTGCAGGATTAGGTCTTGTAGTGGGCAAGTTTGAGGGATTGAATATGGAGGACGATAGTAGGGTGACAGGTTCAAATGCGGACGATGACGATGATGAAGATGATGACTTGTTTCAACTGCCAATCAGCCCTAGGTAAAAAGAATGTGTATCCGTGCAGTGCTTGTTTCCTTTGTTTCTTTCCGCAAAGTTGGGGCTTCAGTGTAATGACTGGTGCGTTGAATACAAAATCCAAACAACGAAATAATGACCTTATGATTTGGAGAGGTCCAAAAATGGGAGAGGAGGCGGTATCGCGATTTAATAATACCGTATGTATCGAGCGAATATGGGGTTTATATTAGCGTCTTTTTTCTATTTTCCCTGCTTTTTCTTTTGATGCATAGATACGAGACTTATGGTTAGATCATGACCAATTTCACAGGGAAGGAGACGGAAATAGTAAGCGGTATGTTATGTTCTTTGCAAGGGAAGGGTGCTCAAATAGATGTGACTAATGAGGTACTCTGCATCATGATAATTGATATCTGACATTGGGTAACAATTGTAACAAAAGAAATTGTTCTTTAGTGAAGACTTGTGGCCGAATTTGCGCAAAGGAACAAAGGAAATATTGATAAAAAGAATGTATGATGTAAAATACTCTAAGACTCTAGAGTGTAAGACTCTCAGGTCCAGAGACGGTACTTATAGCCTCAATGGACCCGATGAACTAAATTGTTTGTAACTGCATATCCAGATCAGACTGCCTCGAAGGCTAGGCCATCTCTAAAATTGTAGCGCGACAGCAGTCACACTTTTCATGTCGCCGTTATTCGTCGCACGTGGTAATTGACATCGCGGACTCGGACAGATATTTTCTAATATCTTCGGGATTCGATTCGTCGATTGCGGAATTCTCAAGGTTCCTGCGAGCTAAAACTTGTCCGGGTTTATTTGAGCGACTATCAGGATGGCGAAATGCAACTACTCTGAGTTTTTGATATGGCGTGCATTTTGATACTGGATTTTCAGATAGGAAATAATTTTGTCGCTAGCAAGTCGGTTTCAGGTTCTCATCCACGGCTATTAAGGGGCTGAGATCTACCAGTGATCACCTGGCCATGAATATTGAAATTCTATCAACCGATCTTGTTAGGATGATAGTGCTAAGTGGGCGGACAGTTTGCGCCAACCTGAAAAGGGAGTAAAAATGAGCAGTGAGGGTTGCTCAATAGTACTCATAAACGTCGTTATCTTCGTCATCCTCGTGGCGGACCGAGCACGCACACAGCAGACAAGAGAAGATCGCAAATGCGAACAATGTTAAACCCGTTGCGCGTCGGCTCGATCTAGAGCTCCAGGAGCGAACACTCCTACGGCTCGAAGTTGGTCGATAGCTGTAATTCTTTGTTTCGTCCATAGTAAAACAATACGGGTTCGATTGAAAGGGGATGAAGGCTGCGATGGGTCTGAAAGCTTCGTAAAGCTGGACGAGAACAAAAACACGAAGTCGATGGTCGATATTGGACTGCTTGGGGGTTGCCAGACAGAATGACCAAGGTAAGCCAGATATATATACCGGAGTAAACAAGGTTGTGAGAAAGCGGAAACTTAGTAGGTAGCCTGATAGCTTCATTGCATGATGCGAATTCCTTTCGATGCAAGGCACGTCCTAATTGCCAAGTTCACTTACCCCGCCCTATAGGCCATCGAGGAGGTATCGCATGAACACATGCGCGACGGTACCCGCTACGAGATACTCGAGATCAAAGACACTAACTTTTTCTTTTTCCCATGCGAATTTCCCTACGTTCTCTCATGAATCAGAAAACCTGCAAAGGTGTGACATAGCATGTCCCTGCCATTTCCAAACCAACAGAGCATCCACATTAGCATTCTGGATGAAAATGAACAGTGCCTTGGTTGGCCACCGTTCCCGACGACGTATTCTGTCATTCAGATGCCTGGTTTCCAACGGGTACCTGGTTTGACTGAGGTACCCCAAATTCGACTGTCGAAGGAGCAAGAGAGAAGGTGGTGTGCCCAAGTCTGTTGAGTGGGTGCGTTGCATGTTGCGTTGGCAGTGGGAACAGCTGTTGGCAGACCAATCAACGCCGCCCGATTTCGGCAGGGGAGCAAATGGGTGCTCGCCACGCACGGGCTCAGCAAAGACTCTTTTGCCTGTGTCTCTCATCTGCTCCCAATTACTAAGTCCTCAGGTACAAACCGAACCCGGAAAGGAATAGGGAAGGAAAAAAAAAAAAAAAGAGGATAGGAGAGATATGCATCACCTGTGCTCTCAGTCTGTGCCCACACGACTACCAAGACGACGAAGACGACGAGGAAACGACCGCCATATTTCACAGCATACGTGGTTGATCTCTGTCGTGGCCAGCTCGCCTCGCCCAGATCGCTAGCACCTCACCCTCTGCGGCCGCAAGGTCACCATCATTGCATTGCAGCAGCCCGACGGCAGCCGGTGAAGACATAGGAGGATTACACTTCCGCACTCAAGGAGTGCCCGGTGTATTGTCTGCGAGGATGAGCGCAATACTCAGCGCAGATGATCTGAACGACTTTATCAGTCCGGGTGTTGCCTGCATCAAGCCCGTTGAAACTCTTCCCGCCGCACCTCAATCCGAGGTTGGTATGCCCTGCCCATACCTGGGTTTCCCACTTTGGCCAATCGCGACACCGTACTTGCTACGTGGTCCACCCACATCTCATATGGTCAAACACCTAAAGCATTGAGGCTAACCAATGTCCGCCACACTTATCTAGAACCCATATGAGGTAACCACAGAAGATCAGGTTGCAGCTACAGAAGCAAAACTCCAAGCCGCTCAAATCTCCCTCACCGACTGCCTGGCATGCTCAGGTTGCGTCACATCAGCTGAAGCTGTCCTCGTGTCCCTACAGTCCCACCAGGAAGTCCTCCATGTTCTGGACTCGGACTCAGGCCCTTTCGTACAAGCTGGACGGGACTTTGAGATCGGAAGCATTGCTGCACCTACGGCGCATGATGATGGCGCCCCAGCTCCATGGAAGCGGAGACGGGTGTTTATCGCCTCGGTATCCCCGCAAACTAGGGCATCATTGGCTGCAGCAATGGGCAAATCTACACGAGAAATTGGAAATATGATTGATCGACTACTGCTCGAATCAATATCTGCTCGTGGAAAGCGAGGATTCGACTTTGTCCTTGACACGGACCCGTTACTATCCGTCTGCCTACACCTTGCTGCGAAAGAGGTAGAAGCTTCGTTGGCACCTAGGGATGGGGTTGGTGATTTGAGTTCCTCTCCCAAACTACCAATTCTGACGTCGGAATGTCCTGGGTTCGTTTGCTACCTGGAGAAAACACATCCTGCGGTGCTACCACATATATCCCGATTGAAGTCTCCGCAGGCTTTGATCGGGACTCTCCTCAAATCACTTTTGCCTAAGTATCTTGACGGAGATGTGGATATATATCATGTTGCTGTTATGCCCTGCTTCGATAAAAAGTTGGAAGCCAGCCGCGCCGAGCTTACCGATGCGGCCTGGAAGGATAGCGAGGATGTTTCTCCTACGAGAGATGTTGATTGTGTCATCACAACCAGAGAGCTCCTTCAGCTTGCTGCCTCACGAGATGTTGATTTTAGTACTTTGTCAACCGCACCACTATCATCAAAGAAGATCCCACCTATACCAGCTTTCAAGCAACTTCTTTCTGGTGCTTGTAATACCGCATCGGAAAGAGATTTGAAGTTACAAATCGGTACATCCGGTGGATATCTTGTTAGCATTCTCCAGGAGATGCAATTGAGGCATCCTGGCAGTACAATTGTCGAAAAACGAGGGAGAAACTCTGATGTGGTGGAATTTTTGTTGCTCTCTACAGACGGTGAGACTGAGATCCTCAGGATGGCGCGGTTCTACGGCTTCCGAAACATTCAGAATCTTGTCCGAAAGCTTAAACCGGCTAAATTAAGGACGTTGCCTGGTGCGGCTGCCAGGAAAGTGGGTACGAAAAGTGCGCGAACTCCAGCGTCGAGGGCTGCTGCACCAAGTTATGGCAGTGATTATTGCTATACAGAAGTTATGGCCTGCCCCGGTGGTTGCACTAACGGTGGGGGACAACTAAAGCCAGACGACTCGCTCATTGTCGACGCCGTGGCGCAAGAGACAGCAGAAGCAGCTGTTGCTCTCAGATCCGAGGCTAAAGCCTGGCTTACCAAAGTGGATGAAGCGTATTTCTCTGCGGATGAGGAGAATCCTGATATTGGGAGCAAGATTATTGGTGATAAAGGAGCAGCCGCTAGAATATCTAACGTCGAAGAGTTCCTACGTAGGTGGGTGAATGATTCTGGCGTGCGACTTGAGCGGCTTGCATATACTACCTATAGAGCTGTGGAAAGCGATGTAGGTAAGCAGTCCGGCGAGATGACTACTTTACAAGCAGCGGAGCTGGCACAGAAAGTCGGCGGGGGCTGGTAATCTTGGTGTGCAGCATTTGGGCAAATGGCATATATTCTATGGCGTTTATACTTGTGGCGGCGAATCGTGAATATGGATAGGATAGCAATAGACCTTCTCTGGATTTAATAGAATCTTGCAACCACAAGAGGAAGAACGTGCACATAAACTCTAGGGTAAAGATACAGAGCGAAACTACATCCACGAACAAGACTATCAATAGACCGGTTGTGGCCCAGCTTTTCATCGCTGGGGTCACGAATCGCAGTGGCTTAGCTTCACATACTAGGTTACGTTTCGTGGTGTGGCGGAGACCAAGTCGAAAGTGGCAACTTTTTTGCTGGGCGGTCGACGAACTACTCTCCACCTTCAACACCACCACCTACCGCCCATCGCGTCTGGAATATCAGCGTCCACCTTCTCCCTGGTCTCTGCGGGCAACGGCTCCGGTTCTCGTCAGCTTCGTCCACCAACCGGTTCTTCCACCCTGCGCCTTAGATAAGAAAGCCAGCAGATTCGGACATCTAACTCGCGCCCTCGTTCTCCTCGCTTCGACGAAAGAATGGCGCCCCTGTTCCGAGCTACCGACATCCGAGTTGACTGCCGTTCCCTTGTTCCTTCTTGATAGCTCTTTGTACCGCATTTCGTTCAACTCCTTCGTCCCACTCCCTGCAAGTCGCCACATATTCTAGGCTTTCCATTTCGCAGGAATCCTTCAGACGCATCTCGTCCCATTGACAAGCTGACGAACAGGATCCAGGACATCCCGCACCGAGTGGGATAAATCGTGGTCTGCTTACCCTACGACAATCTCTTTTGCTTTCCCAATCAAATCGAATTACCTCAAGGGTCTACGGGGCAGTCGCCATTTTTTCCGACTCGCTTATCTCCAACGGCGCAGAACCACGGTATTTTAGAACAAAAGACGAACTGGGCAGCTTCGTGAACCATATTATTTCCAAACAACTTGGGCTGGTGACACAATTATCTTATATCAAGATGGCAAAGAATGGCACCGGTTCTGGAGCGAACCGCGTTCCTGATGCTTGGAATGATGATGACTGGGGAGGTGCATTGGTGGGTTAATGTTGCGGCATGGTCATGCTCTGGGCTAGACACTAAACCTCATATCTCGGATAATAGAAGCCAGTTACAAACGAAACTACGGATAAACTTGAAGATCTCGAAAAATCACCAGAGCCTGCATCTGGGAAACCTCCCTTGATCCTTGCGAAGAAACCTGCGGCAAGCTCAACTCCAATCTCGGCGGATGATGTGACAACGCATATGAAAAACATGAAGATTTGGAATGCGGCGAACGAAGGCGGCTCTTTCGAGATAGTTGGAAATGCTGTTCAACCGGTAAAGACTTTATATCGGCCTGAAATGAAGATTTTAAAGCGTGCTACAAATACCAATTCCCCGGAGCGTGATCCAAACAAGCCGGGAAGCGGAACCCCTAAGAGCGATGCGGAGTCTGACGTGGAGGTGAAGAAAGAGACACCGCAGGAAAAGATGGAAAGAGAGCGGAAAGAGAAAGAAGAGCGATACGCGAAAGCGAGAGAGAGGCTATTCGGTCCAGATAACGCTGTCGCTATCGGCGGAGATTCGATGGAGAAGAATCCTTCATCGAATGGTAAGAACAGCGGCACCGCGACTCCTTTAGGCGGCAAATCCTCTAACCAGCAGAACAAAAATATACCTTCGCGCAAGGCATCACCATCGTCAAGGCAGCGTCGAAGAGAGAGGGTAGATGATGATTTTGTTCCCAGGAGCGCTATGGTGGCCGGAACTGTCGAGAGTTATCACTTAGATCAGCAGCTCCAAGCTGAAGCTCAAATGAGAGATATACAATCTCGGACACACTTTGCACCAAACATCCCCCAGCCTCAGTATATGGGATACCCAGGGCAATTCGCAACTGGCCCACCATCGATGCCAGGAAGTTTTGGATATAACAATCAGCCTCCGTTTCCTCAGCAAGGTCAACAACAGTACAACAACTCACAAAATATGAACTTCCCTCACAGGCCTCCTATCAATACCGGAAATCCCCCATGGAATAGCTCATATTCATCTCCAGGCCCCCAGCCACACCCTCATCAATTCAATCAGTTCCAAGGTCAGGGTCAAAACCAAACCCACTATCAGACCCAGCAGCAGCAGCAGCAGCAGATCTCTCCGCCAAATTACCAAACTCCTTACGTAACTCCGTTCTCACAGGGTGGCACGAACAACATACCCAACCAGAACCTTCCCCAACATCAACAGCAACAACAGCAGTCACAAGGACTCTACGACTCAAATTACAGTCAAAAACCACCAGGTCATTTGCAATTTTACAACCAAAACGGTCCACCTTCACAGTTCCCTGTGCGTGAACCAAAAGCACCTGATGGTACAGGTAGGGGCGGGTTTGGGTTTGCGACTCGTAGAGGTGGCGGTGGTATGGGATCCGGTATGATACCGCACCACTCCCAGCTTCCACAAGGGAGAGGCTTTCCTCCCCCAATGTTCCCTTCGAACAACAATCAACCGAATCCTCAAGGCGGACAGAGCGGTGGTTTTAATAGCCCCGCCGCTGCCGCTCCTTGGGGTGTGACAAACCCAGTTGGTTCCCAGCGACCAGGACAAATTTGGGGCAGCATGCCAAATGGAAATGGCATGATGAACGGGGAACAGAGCTTTCACGGACAGCAGCCGCTTATGGGCTCTGCATACTCTGGTCTTGGACAGAACAATGTCTGGGGTAATCCTGGGACGTGGAACAATGGTGGAGGGCCCGGTGGTGCTGGGAGAGGGAAACGATAGTACTCTTCCCCGACACGGCAATTTGCCCTGCCAAATCGGTTTTGATGGCGCTGAATGGAGTTGAAAAGGATGGCTGGGTCTGGGTTTACTTCGCATTGAGGATTACCTCGTTTCGTAACTTGTCATGATGACCTGTGGATATAAGAATCTCTTGGTGTCATTTTTTGATTCTGGCTACTGAGCTTCTAGCTCCGATGCCTTTAACGCACCAGCGTGCTATCTCTTGCCTCACTGGTATTTATTTGATTGCTACCTCTTGCTTTCCTTCTCTCCTTCTTTCTCTCTCTCTTTTTCCTTTTCTTCTTTTGCCTCCTTCCTTTCTCCTTTGCACTATGCTGTCTGATATAACATAAATAAATTAAAAACATGCTATACTCCTACGTCGGATAAATATCGACATGAACTCGTCCTGTGGTGTCATTTGTCCAAAAAGCGCTGGCAAATTGTGTTGGCGTATATTATTTTCGCAGTCATCGCCTAAAGGAGCTTTGTGGTGTCAAAGGCCTTTCGTTCATGGCGCATCATCACCGCGTTCACAACCATCACCCCTCCATCTCCTCCCCTCAGACTACTCTGGCCCTGACGTCGACGAAAACATCCGACAACAATGTCTTTGGCGGACGAGCTTCTTGCTGATTTTGATGACCCATCCGATGGTGAAGACGAGAAGGAAACCGACTCCCTGAACGCGGCTCTAGACCTTTATGCCGACAAGCGAAATGGCAGCTCAAGCACGAGAATTGGAATGGAGCTCGACGGGGACGAAGAAAGCGACGAAGACGAAGAGATGGGAGAAGCTGGAACTGGCGTAAACAACGATGGTGAAGATTCGGCGCAAGCAAAAGCGCGGATAGAGAAGATGCAACTTGGCAAGGTGGATGATGTCCGTACCGTCGCCAAGTTGATGAAAGTCCTAGAGCCCGTCTTAGAGGTAGGAGCATCCTGTAGTCCATCTTTTTATGACACCGCCGGGTATACTGACTGCTAACGTCTTGTAAACCATCAGAAAATCGCGTACTATCAATCGCAGCCCACGCCAACCTCTATAATTGGCTCCGTGGAGCAAAACCCCGAGTATCATCTCATCGTCGAGTCCAACAAACACTCTGTGGAGATCGACTCAGAGATTATCCTTGTTCACAAGTTCATTCGTGATCACTACTCCCCTCGATACCCAGAACTCGAAAACCTTGTTACGAATCCCTTAGATTACGCTAAAACTGTCGCCATCATCAAGAATGACCTCCACCTACAACCCATGCAACCGTTGCTTCGTACTGTTCTGGATAGTGCTACCGTTATGGTGGTTACCGTGGAAGCCACGACGTCGAAGGGCAGGCCGCTCTCAGAGAAGGAACTTGCGGCTGTTATCCCCGCTTGTGAAATGACCATGGCCCTCGACAAGGCGAAACATACCATTATCAGCTACGTCTCCTCACGGATGACGCTATTCGCGCCCAACACATCGGCCATCATTGGCTCCACGACGGCTGCGCAAATGATCGGGTTTGCGGGCGGCCTTTCTGGGCTCGCAAAGATGCCAGCTTGCAATATCTCCGCGCTCGGTACGAAACGTAGGGCTGCGGTCACTCTTGCTACGAACGTCGGCATACGCCAGCAAGGCTTCTTGTACGACTCTCCCATTATTCGGCAGATCCCAACCGATCTAAAGGTTAAAGCGATGAGAGTGGTATCTAGCAAAATAGTACTCGCTGTGAGAGTTGATTTTGCACATGAGCATACAGATGGTTCAGTGGGAGAGAAGCTCAAGCAAGATATTCTGGAACGTCTTGAGAAAATTACCGAGCCCCCTCCCAATAAAGGACCGAAAGCCCTTCCTGCGCCGGACGACAAACCTGCTAGAAAGCGTGGTGGTAGGCGAGTGAGAAACGCGAAGCAAGCCACAGCCATGACTGAATTGCGGAAGCAACAGAACAGAATGGTCTTTGGTGAAGCGGAGAGAGAGGTTTCATATGGTGATAGCACCAAGGGTATGGGAATGATGGGAGTCCAAGATAGTGGAAAGGTTCGAGCCACAAAGGTCGATCCAAGAACGCGAGCCAAGCTCAGCAAAAATAATATTGGATGGGGCACCCCTGCGAGCGGTGGCCAGTCCGTTATAAATCCGTTCAAGAATACGCCTGGTATTGGTGCAATGAGTTCTTTTGGCGCACGTAGCACCGCAGGTGTGAGTGGTACCGCTAGTAGTCTGGCGTTTACGCCAGTGCAAGGTATCGAGCTTGTGGACCCAAAGGTCAAGCAGGAAATGGAAAGAAAACGCAAAGCAGAGTCGGACAGATGGTTTCAGAGCGGAACTTTCACGCAAGTTGGAGACCAATCAAAATTCGGAAACAAAAGAGTAGATACTGGAGAAAGCAAGCAGCCAGGCCTGATGCTGCCTCCTCCCGCACCTCCCAAGAAGAAAATATAGCCTCTTGCTAAAGTAAGAAGCGAATTAAGAGAGCTGGCTTCATATTGAATGGGGGAGGCGGTCTCCTTCCCTCGTTGCTACTCAAGCTATTCGTTTTCCCAAAAGGTCAGAACTATCCTTCCTTAGCCTTTCAGTTTGAAACAGTACTGTTGCATATCTGGCTGTTCTTTGTTAACAAAGTGTGAGAGAACGGGGACAGTATCGGTGGGAATCCCATATCTCTTGAACGCCTATTTCAGAATGGAGTTGGGCGTTGAAATGGAACATGTATACTAGCTACAATCTCATGAGTTATTTCTAAGTGTGTACTTTCCATAAAACTGTCGAATGATGACGGCCAGTGCCCCGCGAGACCAGCCAGTGCCCTAATGCTGAGCTAACAGTGGTTCTTATACTCAACTTCTTGCTAAGCACACACAAGTTACCCCATCATCCAAAGGCCAACAACGGCAACCTTGTTGAGCGTCCTTCGTACTCGTCCACAAACCGTGTCTCTTTCTTAATACATCGGCAAGCTTGAATAGTCATGCCTTTCTACTTCTCCCGCTACTACGAAGGCCCCCCAAACCGTGTTTATTGTTTTCACCCGATACGCTATCATGCCCAGCCTCGCTACCGGTGTTATGTTTGTAAAAGGGACTTCTTTACTCGTATGGAGGTAGAAGAGCACATCGAAGCCCGGCACGGATACTCATGTGGCATATGCCTTAAAAAATGCAGATCTGTAGTCGGCTTGAAGCTCGTACGGTTTGGAAGATTCCGCAAACCCCGTTATGGAACAAGACACGTGAAAGGTCTCTGATATCACACTCATCCATCCATAGCAGAGCAAAACCCATAGAGAAATGTCCGGGCGCGCAGATAGAGATTACGAAGAAAGCTCAGGAGATGAACTTGGGTCGCGATCCGGTCGATATGGCAACAATCTTGGAACCAACCGCAAGACTAGCGAAGACAACCTGTTCGCAAGGAAATGCCATAGATGCACGAGGAATTTTAGGAAGATATCCTCGTATGTACACTATATCGAAGACTCCCACTGTGGACGATCACACGAGGACATTCACTGCATCATTCGTGGGGTCGATGTTGATTCTCTAATCATATCTCCTGGCATGAGTGTGTTAGATGGCCCATTATACCTATGTATACGTTGTGAGAAGGAATCCAACGTGTTAAGTGGACTTGTACAACATTTTGAAAGCAGAGTATGTTGCGGGGATAGGCACCAGAGCGCTGAATAGGAATATTTGGCGAAGGCGACATTGTATGATCATTCAAAGCACTCGCAGATGACTATGGTGTTTTCTCAGTTCGATTAACGGTGTTATGTTATTAATATATTATTGAAATTGAAATTAAAATCGGATTATTATTCAAGCTGGGTGCATCGACTCTCAAAGGTCTGGTTTTGGATACGGAGAATGATAAATCAAAGAAAGTGTAGAAAATAAGAAAGGGAAAAAGATTGCGTCCAGTATCTTTTCTAAGCGTCGCAGTAAGCTTTACCAAAACACCACATGTCCTAATAATATCTAAAACGTTATTTCACGACAAATCAAGCAAATTCGGACCACCCGGACTCCCCATCCTTGAAGCACTTATAGGACTTAAAGTATCCCGACTGCTGCTTGCTGAAATGCCAGGTAATTCAAGCCTTCTGGCACTCTCAAACATAAAACTTTTCTCTTCATCATTACCGGGACTTCTTAGTTCTACCAGTTCTAGCGCCTCTTTTAATGTTTTCCCGCTGTTATCTAAAGCGGTTAGAAACCTTGCAAGTTCTTTGCAGAGATCCCAGTCTTCTTCAGCTACTGCTCTCGAGAAAAGTCTCACCATATCCTGGGATGACGAGGAGAGTTTCTCCATAGTATGGAGAATCAAGAGATATCCACCAGCGGTTTTGAGTAATCCTCGAGATAAAGACTCCTCAAAGAGTACCTGCGGCGAACCCACGACAGAGAATAAATGAGACCATGATGCAACCTCTGTCTTTCTGGTACATTGCACGATGACATTTAAGTATTCGGGAAAATTTGAAAGAAATCGCACAACTAGCGGCAAAACGGCAACTACGAGGTTGTCAGCTTTTTACGTAGAGAATAGAAACAAACTGGTTGAAACGTACCCTCTTGTTCCGGTTGAGTATCGGCTTCATCGTCCAACACATCGTGCAGGAGAATTTCTAGAGCATGTTCAAAATATGAGACCCCCTCATATTGCTTCGCTAGACCGATCGCGGCGGCTTCATCTCTATTTTGGAGGTGGTGGCGGAGCAAATAGTTGAAGAAAAGATGAGTCTACCGGAATCGTTAGTACCTGGTTGGCTTATTCGGGATGTAGACATTGCTTACCCTAGAGCCAAGTCTAAAGAATGAAAATGCAACATCTCTTCGTTCGACTATCTCGACTTCAATGCCACTGATAATGCCTTTAGAGAGCAGAATTGATAATGGGTAGAAATCAACAGGAACTTTAACAGCCGGTGGTAGTTCTTTCGATTCCACAGATCCAGCTAGCAAGTCCTTAACATCCATCCAAACGCGTAGATCTTGACCCTCAAAGACCCACAAAGAATCGTTGAGGTCTTGCGGTGGGAATCCATTCAATTCCTCCGGAGATAATATGTATTGCCGCTGCGCAAGAGGAAGGTCCCTCATGAGCATATAGTACTCTACATTCTGGAAAAGCACCCTCATCTCATATTTTAGTTCACCACCTTCTGTGGTTGAAGGTTGGAGTACCACCAGTTTGCCATCGACTAAGAACAACACTGTGGCCATTGCAACGTCGCGAGAAGGGTCCCCTTCCCGTAACTGCTCTTCAGGAAGTATCCAACTAATCGACCTAACTCTTGCAGGAGCACGCACGATTCCGTGGAAGGTGATTTGCCCTACTAATCTCAGCATAACGCTATCTTTAGTTGTTGTGAATATGTAGTGGTAGAGGACATTGTCATGGGTGTACGCAAGAAGGCCGTCATCTCCTGTCAACGTAATTAGGACAACGGGGCTCGGAAGTTCCTCGATGTGCAGTATCATGGTATTATCAAGTTGCAACTCTCTAGAGTAGAGTCTCAGTTCATACATATCATCAGACTCGACAGCTGCGACGAGGATATGATGATACCAACACATCCCACCTCTTACGACAAAATCATTTTCCATAGCATCGTTAACGAAGGTTTTCCATCGTCCGGAATGGATAGAATAATGCGCCAAACCTCTCCTACCGGCTATTGCAATATACCTTCCATCGGGAGATATCGATACTTGCCGAATAGGATAGTTGTCTATTAGATACGATGAAGGTACTGGTACGTGGTGCCATAGAGTTTGTTCCGTGGATAGAGTTTGTAAGTCCGATTGGTCATAACCTCGATAAACAAGCAGTTTTGAAGGTGTTTGAAGTACCGTCCTAGCAATATTTTGCTGTTGATGTAATTTAGTATTGCAATTGAAAAGATGTTCGAAGGTTCTAGCTTACCGCATTAAACATTCCAGTTACCGAGCTGCGTGCGAGTTCTAAAATATAGACGTTTTCACTTTTCCTTGTTCCATCGTCTGATATCCTCTTCTCACTGATCAAAGCAATCTCTACTCCACCCGGTAGCCAGGCACCATCCAATAGACCATCCAGATACGCATCGTTAAGCCTTTCTTTCTCCACATTATCAGCGGAGAAGGTGCTCCCAATGAGTTTGCCGTATGTGGTCCACAATGCCCAGCCGCTCTCGAAGCCAGCAAATAACGCATATCCATCAGGTGACCATGCAAGAAATGTCAACTTTCCTGCTGACCACTTTGAAGCTGGAGGTGTAATTGTGTGTGAGAGTGGGATGTTTCCGACATAGTCCCTCGCGTTGTAGACGTACAACTGGCCGCTAAAAACGGTTAATAAGATACCTACTTTAAACCGCAATTGGAAACGACTGACCTTGTGGTTCCAACCGCTATAAGCGAAAATCGAGCATTTATTGCGGCTTTTGTCGCTATGGATTCCTCGGACTGCGGCTGATGGAAACAATAACCTTTGAAGAGTCTCCCAGTAGCCTCCGCTTCCTAGCAGAAGAGTCAGCATTGATTAAAATTACGAGTTGCCCTTTACATATGGTTCTTACAGACGAGGGTAGTCTTTGGACAGCATAGGCTTTCCCGTCGCTAGTTACCCAAGTGCTCAGGTTCATAGGGCGGTCGTGGACCATTTCCGCGACTGTGACCTTCTTGCTCTGGATCCAGGTCATCCGACTGAGCAATTCCGTGCTTGTCTGTTGGCCAGAGTTCGTATCTGGGGTCCACCGGATACATTGTATTGCTGGCGGACGAATGGTTGCTACTATCAACTCATCGTCCCACGCGAGGGCCCTAATATTCGAGTTAGAATCCAAGTGAATATAATACTCGGGTTCGGGGTGACCGCCGTACTTGCTGATACCAGCATCAATCTTGATAACCATCCGAAATCGTATTAGATACTCTTTAACACCGCCACCATCCGTCACCCCGTTTAGAAGGCTAGAGTAATTCCCCATGGCATTTTGCGTATGATTCCGATTCGGGAACGTTTGTTTGTAGACCTTGCTAGTAGGGTCTGATTGGAGAGTGTAGGTTATCAGGTAACCTTCGGTGGTTTGAACTACGAATACTTGGGAATCTGGCCGTATCATAACGTCGACATTTTGTCCGTAAAGCTTAATTGATGAAGCGGAACGCAAGACTTGGGCGACAACGGCAGTAGGCTAGAATTTCATGGGCACTTTGGTCAATCAACTTAGCTGATCGGTATACTCTGAGGGAGTTCATGCGAGCTCGTACATGAGACTTGGGGGCCTCTATTAGTACTAATTCTCGCATGTTTTATATCAACTTACTCGTGTCTGCCAAACTACAAGCTCGGCAGCGCTTATAGTGGCGAACAGGAGACCGCTACGAGAGACTTTGATGGCCAAGATGTCGCGGCTCGGGAGACTGGCAGGGTCGGCGTGTCGTCCCCCGTCCTCACTGCCTTCGGCTGAGAACTTGTCATATCTCTCAACCAGCACGGGTTCGTCGTCCCCTTCCTCAATAAGCGCATCTTTCTCTGACGACGGCCGCGCATCTAGCGGATCTAAAACAGACGCTTCGGGCACCGTCTCGAGAGGGTTTGGGAGATCGCCAACATAAGGCTCCCCGATATCATTGTCCAAGTCGGCACCGTCCGGCGCAATTCCCGGCGTACCGGTGGAGAAAGCGAGGGGTGACGATGGCACGGTATCACGAGCAAAGTCGTCTAAGGCGTGCTGGGGAAGCTTGGAGCTATACACCCGGGGAACGTTGATAGGCCAGTACATTGTCGAAAGGAAGAACAGAGACTTCTAAAAGTGGCCAGGGGGTTACGGCAACGGCATCGTTACCTCTGGCAGGGCTGCAATCGAGAGCGCAAGATGGCGATGGAGCAATTAGGTTGCGATGTTCGTCCGGGCGGTGAGGTGAAGTGACGTGAAGTGAGGTCGGTTGGTTGGCTCGCGGGCGTGTGTTGAGTCGCGTATGGAGACAGATCTCCAGAAGCACCAGCAACCCACAGCAGAGCACCACAGCGCCAACGTCGTCATTCTCTCCTCCTCATCACCATCCCTTTCTTCAACCAACCCTCCCCCCGCCGCTACCTCCGCCGCCGCCGCCTCTTCTTCATATTCCAAACGTCAAGAGTAAAACAGAATAGGAATACTACATTACAGCAGTCAGCCGCCAGGTCCGGTCCTTTGGACGCTACCGGCTTAGTTCACGATCGACGACTTGTTCTCTCCGTACTGAAGTGGTTCTTTTAGCTTGAAGCCCTCGAAAGATGGCACACCAGAGACCTGCCTTCACGGCTGCATCTCCGCCTCTCCTGCACCACCCCGTACGGCCTGAGCTTTCTTTCTCTTCACAAATTCTCCCTTTTGTGTCTCTCTATTAATACCGCACTCGACTTCCTAGGTCCCTCAACATCCTATTCCGCATCATACAATGCGGTCTCCGCCGCCCCTCTCACAAGGTGGTTCCTCCGCGTCCGCGTACGCCTCGTCACCCTACCAGCAGCAGCCATCCGTACCGATGCACCCCCAAGGGAATATTCACCCGGCATATGGAGGTTTTTTCAGTGATCCCGCCGCCCAGCTTGGTTTCCAGATAGGAAGCTCGGCTATGAAAAATAGCCGTGAGCTCCTTGAAGCAAATGTATGTGGCCCCAGATTTTATTATCATTATATCGGGACATATAGTAATTAAAATATTAGATGAACCGATATGTCAACTATAACGTCCTAAAACACTACTTCAACGTCTCCAACTCTTACGTCCTAAACAAAATACGACTCGTCATCTTTCCCTGGCGGCATAGGCCATGGTCCCGGATCCCGAAAGGCGTCGGTCCGGGCCAACCAGAAGGCCTCTTTCTACCACCGAGAGAGGACCTGAACAGCCCGGATATGTACATCCCGGTCATGGCATTCGTAACCTACATCCTACTTTACACCATGATAGCTGGCATCCGTGGCCACTTCCACCCAGAACTCCTTGGGAAACTCGCCTCCACAGCCTTTGCGATCGTTGCCCTGGAAATAGTTGGCCTGAAATTCGGCTGCTACCTCCTAAATATCAATAATGAGTCGCAATTGTTAGACCTGGTCGCGTACAGTGGATATAAGTTTGTTGGAATCATTTCCACCATGTTGGTACAGGAGGTTTCCGTCATGGGCTGGATCAAGTGGTTGGGATTTGGGTATTTCTTCATGGCGAATGCCTTCTTTCTAGTAAGCCTTACTCCTCTTAAGAATGATGCTCCCCAATTCTGAGGTGCTAACAATATTCTGTAGTTGAGGAGTCTCAAATATGTTCTCTTGCCGGAAAATGCAACTGATAATCCGAGAGGGACGGTCCACGCAGTAGCAAGAGCGCAAAAGAATCGTAGGACCCAGTTTTTGTTTGTATATTCTTATGTTGTTCAGTTCATTTTTATGTGGATCTTAAGCAGCAATTAAGCGAGAGTTTTTGAGTTTTCTGGGGATATGCAAAATCTGGGGATGGATGCGAGGAAAGATAATTTCCTGTTACAGACAAAGACTCTTCCTCCGCTTAAAGGATAGCCTTTTTGAATTTTTGGGATTCTGTATTTACATGATGCTTTCCGGATGTCGAACAAACCCGGCTTGGTTTCGGGCGCTGAAGAAAGAAATTTAGTTGGGAATAGAGAAGGAGACTGAAAGGATGATAATAAATGTACATAGTGATACAAAAACAAAAATATTTACAGCCTTCCCCAAGGTGTCGTCAAATCGATGTTAATATCGTCATTCAAAGTTTGATAAGGGTGGAGATTTCAACGCACTGTGCTCATTGTATGAGCTAAGAGTTGAGATCGATCATGTGGTAGAGTACAGCAAAGGAGGAGAGGAAGTATAATAAGAAGATTTTTAGTTTGAGTGCAAATCTCAATGGGTCAAGGATGAAAGGTTCAGGGGCTATCATCTTGTCCTACCAACAGGTCATCTTTTCTTCTTATCCTTGTCCTTCGCGGAATCGAATTCTTCTAGGAGGACGTCTTTGAAACTACTCTCTTTTTTCTTCTTCTCGTCTTTGTCCTTCCAATTCGACTCTTCTGCAGCAGTGGTGTTCAAGATGAATTGATTCTTAGCTTGCTGTTCCGAGACTTTGCTGTAGATGCCCATAGCACCAGCGATCATGCCACCGATATCCCCCATCTGGCTGGGGATTACAATGGTGTTGCTCTCCTTTGCGAGTTTGCTAAAGGCGTCAACGTATTTCTCTGCGACAGACAGGCTAACTGCATTCTGCGCATTCTCGGCACCAGCTTCGATTGCAGCGGCGACCTTCTCGATGCCAATAGCTGTAGCTTCTGCTCGTAGCTTGATGGCTTCGGCCTCACCAGCCGCCCTGTTGATCTGTTCGGCTTTCAATGCCTCAGAGGCCAAGATGACACTCTGCTTTTTTCCCTCGGCGATATTGATGGCGGCCTGTCTTTGACCTTCAGATTCAAGAATTTCCGCTCTCTTCGACCGCTCTGCGGAAACTTGTCTGTGCATTGCATGCAAAACTGCTTCTGGGGCGTGAATATCTCTGATTTCGTATCTGAGAACCTTCACGCCCCAATCTTGTGAAGCTTCGTTGATCGCCATGGTGATGTTCGTATTGAGGTTAGCACGTTCCTTGAGAACGTGGTCAAGAGTTAATTGGCCGATCTCGGAACGCATTGTCGTCTGAGCGAGCTGGGAGATCGCGTATTCCGCGTCCTCCACTCCGTAGGAAGCCTTATAAGCATCGAATATACGGATGTAGAGGACACCGTCCAGTTCGAGAGTCACATTGTCTGCCGTCTGCGCGCGAGTCTGTTAGCCGAGATACCACGATAGAGATTACGGGGGATTCGGTGACTGACGATGGCAGACTGGGATGGGATACCAATCGCAACTTCCTTCAAGGTTTTGACGTATTTGATTTTGTCGATGATAGGTATTAAAATTGCCAAGCCAGGCTCAAGGATCCTGTGAGAGTGTTAATCACAACCCTGCTACCGATTACATTACATTACCCGAGCGAGGGGGTTTTCAAGAGAGATAGTAGGTACCTGTGGAATTTCCCCATACGCTCAACCACCCATGCTGTCTGCTGGGGCACAAAGCTATAACCACCTAATGTCAGCGCCGTATCCGGAAATGACGGAAGCCTGTGAATATAAAAACGAACCGGACGATCGTGTTCGCTGGTAGTGTAGGCGCGCTGAAGTAGGATGGGACGGAACCGCCAGGCGACGTGTAGGACGAAGCGCTCCGCGAAGAAGCCGAACTCAGCGCGGGGCTCGTGTTTTGGGGTCTCGTGGGGAACGTATTAAGATGTCTGGCTATCGATATCGAGGTGGTTTTGGGTATGGATGTCAGGAGGGCCCGCGAGGGACTTGTGCGGAGAAGGAGAGCCCGACTGGCGGGACGGACGAGCCATGTCATCGTTACGGATTCTGCGGGGGGGTATTCTTGGTTTCTGGTACTGGATAGATGTCGGACTGGGGATGGTGTGGTAATGCCTTTTTTTATATTCGAAGCCCCGGCCGAACAAACGGCCTACGCGCAGAGCCCAGCCAGCCAGCCAGCTCGGATCGCAACGCAGCCAACGCATGCACATTCACAATTATGGAAGTGGTTCGAATGTCTCGATGGACTCCATTTTATGGATTTATTTACAAGGACATCTCTCTCTATGCGGCCGTGCCAGCTTCTCTGCGGTTCGTCCCCAATGCCGGACCACACATATGCCTTCCAGTGCGACCCAGTGCTAACTTTTTACCAGAGGGTTGGGGCACAGAGAAGGATTTCAAGTGTTCGTTCAAAGGATCAGGGAAATGCAGGCGGGACGTAAAATAGGGAACTCCAAAACGCCAGTTTTATGAGAATGGAAAGGGTATACGATCATTTCATCAGTCGCGCACGTTTTTACACTTCTAAAACCAGATTTTCAAGAGTTCTTCGCTGACCGAGCTGTGGAAGTGAATCAAGGGTGGTAGTTAGCAAAAGCCCTCGGTGTGGGTGGCCCCACAAGTCGAGAGGGAGGAGGGGGAAACAAGAGCAATAAGTTACCTTGGAGTGAGAACACCGGCTTCGGTAATGATAGCAGTCAAAAGCGTAGGTGGCGTAAAATCAACAAAACGGTCGTTCCCAATGCGTTCGGCTTCTTCGATAGTATCCTTTTCAGCCGGCTTTTGGTCACCCGCGTCCTCCGTTGAAAAATTGACAACAGTTTGTGTGATAGGGAGGTCAAACGCTGTACAAAACAGAGGTCTTCAGTCAACTGGTTTTCAAAATCGAGAGGTGCCAACGAAAGAATGCAGGTTTTACCATTGATTGGGTACAAGCGGACGAACTTGTGGGTCTCGCACACTGCGTAAACGCTCTTTCCCGCAGCTTTGGCGAGAGTGGCCATTTGGAAGGTCCCAAGGACTTTTTTCAGAGCATGTTAGGTTCATACGGCGACGTTATCTAGTTTTCATCTGGATCTGACTGACCGTTGATAATGCCCCCGTTTTCAACCACGCCTTCCGCTCCGATCAACACGATATCAACAGTACTCATCGCATATCCGACGGCTCCCTCGGGTACGATCGCCACAGGGACTCCCTTTGATCTCAGTATTGAGGCCAGTCGCTTTCCTCCAGCACCCTCTGTAACAATGACTTTGAATCTGATGTGCTTCTTGAGAGCATCCGTCATCATACCAAGTACTATTCTGCTGAAAGAGATTGTAAGGACGGTACAGCCATCAGTAATGAAACTGGATCCTAGTTTAGCAATTTTGGTTCGAGAGTCCTTAGCTCTCAGATCAAAAAGCTTGTAACTCTGCTTCAGATGAGTGACGAGACGTGGGAGAGATTGCGAGTGACGGAGGAATCTGACGATAAACCGGAGGAACAAGTCGCAGCCAGCGGAGAGCGATATCGGGTTCCGAATGGAGTCTTTGAGAGCATTGATCCCTTTGTTTAACACGTCAAGAAACTCGGCGGTGGTTTGCGCATTAATTCGTTCGACGAGGTCAACCAGCGATTTGATTGCGGCGACAGGCATAGCTACCGGCAAGGCGAGAAAGATCAATATTCGAGCTAGATAGGGATCTACACACTAAAGGCTGGTGGGGGATATGGGCCATACTAAGATCGTTATCATTTCGAAGATAGGTAAGATAGACGGATCGAATACTGCATTTTCGACGGTAGCGAATTAGTCGATTGATGTTGACGCTTCACCGGTTGAGGATATGGTGGCAGCTCACTCGAATTCGCCGGTGTTCAGGCGGATCACACCAGACTTAGTCGGAAGATCGAGTTGGGCAGCTGGCTCACCATCGCTTGGGACAGCGACCTGAAGCTTGGGCGCCTCTGGAGCGATCGATGCCGGGGTCAGTGCGGCCGTCGGGTTTTGGGGAGAGGAAAGAACGTGACTCACCTGGCACAGCAACAGCGGCCATTATGACCTTCGCTCCCCTGAGAGTATACCGCAGATTTGTCGTCAAAAACGCACGCCAGCTGGGCTTTTGGCGGTTGAGAAGGTTGAGAAGGTTGCGGTGGTGGTGGTGGTGGTGGTGGTGGTTATGGTTTCGTTGATGAGAGATGCAGGCAAGCTACGAAGAAGTATCGAGCGCCAAAGAGATGCATCGATTTCTTTGTGGGATGGGGCGGCGATGTGTTGGGCGGCGGGCGGCTTATCGATAAGCCAACCTCACCCGCAACACATCGCGCCGGAGCTGGAACCGCAGTCTCGCACCCGGACAGAGCTGTACACACTAATGTATATCTATCTGTTATGTGTGTGTATATATATATGTATATATTGTATATACGAGCCTGTCCCTTTGCCCAGAAATGCCATACCGGAGTGCCGGAAGCAATCCGAGAACGCAAGCACCTCGTTAGCTAGGTCAAGAGATCAAGAGATCAATATACCCCGCCACCGAGCACCCCTGCTGGCAGGCACGCTGCACCCTGGAACCGCAGCCAATCACAGGCGCGGTGCCAGCACTTGCCTGCCAGGTTGCATGTTGGGTCTTTTCTCGCTGCCCCAAGCTCCCTTCCTGAGACACCAAGCCGCCGCCGCTGCTATAATAGCTTCGATGCAAGCTATACTACAAATACTGGCTACCGCTGCTGCTGCTGCCACTACTACACTTCCATCCTCCTCCTCCATCATGCTCCCCCCGTCAATATAACGCGAACCCCCCCCCACACAACCCCCCGCCATGGCCGACGAAAAGATTGAAAACGTCCTATTCCTCGGCAAGGTTCATTGTTACGCCGTCCCCCCGCTAACGGCAAACAAAGGCTACAAGGCTTCCGACTGGCGCATTGAGGACCCGGCATCTGTCATCTTCACGGCCAGGATCCGCGTCATCGAAACTTCCGATATCGATGGCGGAAATCTCAAGACAGATATCAAACTCGAAGATCCCCAGTCCGGCGAGCTGTTCGCCAATGGCCCGTATGAGGTACGCAATTCACCCCGTTTCAAAATGTTAAGAAACTCAGGCGTTCCCGGTCGACATGCGCGGATTTGTAACACGTCATACATTCCAGCGACCCCTCTGCTCCCCTTACCTCTCCTCTCTCTCTTTTTCCCTTCCTCCTCTTTCTTATCCTTCGCCTAACCCGTACACTCGCAGGGTCCCTTTTGCGTTACCCCCGTGACCGACTCCTCTCGCTTCTTTGCCCTCCGTGTTGTCGACGGCGCCCGCCGCGCATTCCTCGGAATTGGCTTCGAGGAGCGATCCGATGCATTTGATTTCAATGTATGCTTGCAAGAGGTGCGCAGGCACAGTAATATGGATGACCCGGCCGGCGGACCAAGCGAAGCTGGGAAAACTTCCTACGGAACAGGGAAGACCGCCCCCGGCCAGCCCGGGGCGTTCACAGCAGCATCTATTCTGAACGCCGAACCAAAGGACTACTCGTTGAAAGAGGGCGAAACGATAAGTATTAGCATAGGGGTATGCTTTTTTTCTTCTTTTTTTCTTCTTTTTTGTGGTTCCTCACCAAGATACGATACTGACGATCGATAACCTATAGAATAAGGGCCGGCGGAGACCACCCGCTTCCCCACCCGCATCATCGGATTCGAATAATGGATTCCCCCTACCCTTCCTACCCCCACCACCCAGCGCAGATGATGTAAAGAAAAAGAGACAGAGCATGACGGAAAATGAATTGGTATCTGAAACCGCCTTTACAGGAATACCAGGTCCTCCGACTTCCTCTCGATCAGGATTTGATGACGAGTTTGGCGAATTTGTCTGAACTAACCCTCGGCGGTATAATCTCGCGTGATTGGAACCATGTGTGTCGACAGTCATCTACATGTAATATAACATCATAATCATTTCTCCAAACAATAGAACGATATACTACGATATATCCCACCCCTACACAATATATTTCTACGTAATTTCGCGCTGTTGAAAATTTATTACTATTATTTTTTCTTTTTCATTTTAGCTGCTTATTACTATTCGCAAATTTAATAACCGTGGCTTGGTTTTCAACTCCCGCGACAGTTCGTTTTCAATCGAAGTCGAAAGCATCGCTGTCCACCTCAAGTTCCTTGTCGTCCCTGATCTCTAAAAAGTCAGAGCACATGACGCCAGTGATCTCATCAAAATATATGAACCCATTGTCTAGCTCGTGCAGTGTGCAACAAATATGCATCTTGGGATAGACATACTGGGCGACAATCTTTTCACAGTGTAGAGTCAGGCCATCCGGACCACCCCACTTCGATTCTATCGGTGAGGATTCCTCCGGTGTCCATGACTGGCAGTGAATCTTACCTAGGATAAGCGGACTTCCCGGCTCTGGCAACCAGGTGGAAATGACCTCAAGGCTGCCGTATTCTCGGTAGACTTCTTTTGGGAGATCTCCTGATTCGTTTTGGAACGGCAACTCCGGCAGGAGGGCCTGGTAGGTTGACCGCGCTTTCTCATATGTAAACCCAGGCTCGGTTTTCTTTATTTCCTCTCCGTCAACCTGGTCCCACAATTGAGGAGTAATCATACTCCAGTATCCACCAAATAAAGTCGAACAAGCCTTGTTGAGCTCACCGGGGAACTGGTCAGAAAGAATAGAGCAGATTGGAAGTTCTTGAGCTGCCATATCGCATGTCTTGAGCGCCAGTTTTAAGTTATCTGTATGCTCGGGACAGACATTGTGGTATATAATCCAGTTCAGAAAATTCCTAATGGTGCCGACGGCAACATCAATGTTTTCCGTTGTCTTCATACCGAAACTGAACGGCACTCTGTGTGTTCTTGTTATAAGATAGGTATATCAGTGGTAGGTCGTGGTTATTGTTAGGGTTGAAGAAAGAACCTACAGGAAACCACGGACCACGTAGTTAAAGTCAACCTCATACTCCGGCTCTTCGAAATCGTCGTCCAGCTCCTCAATTCTTTCGACACCGATATTTTTCATCTTATCGGGAACATAATCTGTAGCCGTAAACCTCGCAATTTCTTCTGCATCATGTTCACGTATGAACTTCTGGTCTACACCTCCAAATTGTTTCTGAGCAGTGTTGATGCCCCCCAGGAGGAGATAGTCTCTGAGGATTTGATCACGGATCACATTTGCACCGGAGAATTTCCGCTTTGCCTTGTATTTCTGAACCGCTGTTTCGATTCTCTCAGCAACGGTCTTGCTCGGGTTGTAGAGCTCTTTATTTTGATTGAAAATCGCCGGCGTCAAAGGCGCCTCTGCAAAGTTTTCCTCAAACCCAGTCGGTAGAGTCTTGCCTTTGCCGCCCTTCCTCTTCTTTTTCTTCTTTTTGGGGGCAGTAGTGGTTGGAGCACTCTGAGCATCGAGGGGATTGTCAGCTTGCGTTGTTTGGGTGATTTCGATACTAGGTTCACCACCAGATGCTTCCGTCCGTGTTGTATTTGTTGTGAGAGAATCCAACTGGTTGACGATTGCATCGATGGGGTCTGGAGAGGCCATGATGGCAGCCTTTCTGTTATCTGAATAGCCTACGATAGAGAATAGAGGGTGAGAGGAGCTGATGATGCCACTGAAGGCTAATGTTGCGTAGCTTGCTAGGCTCTAGATATGTGTATATGTAGATATCGATATGTATCGAGATCTATCCGGATCAAATCAGAGCGAGCTTGACTGGTTCGAAAGGGCTGGCTTGGATGGGGGGAGATGACAGTGGCAACAATGGGAAGGCAACTGGTTAAATAGTGTGGGCAGGGCCGGGCTACGGAGCGCAGGAGCACAGAAAGATTCCCATCCTCCTTCTTGTATCCTGCTTTTATATTGTGCCTGGAACGTCTCTGCACCGCACCCTGTTGGCGTTGTTGTGTTGGCATGTTAACATGTTCTGGTGCGGGTGCTGTGCAACCATCTCCAACGACGCCCTGTCAGATTGTCATTATTATTGGCTTCTTCACACACTCTGCACGGATACTCTCCCAAATAGCGTGCCTACCGCAAATCCACATTATGTCCAGCACTTCTCAATTCGCGGCACCCCCCCTCATTAAGAGATTCAGCCATGCTGCTGCCGGCCAGTGAGTTTGATCCCCGATCCCCCCTCACCCGCATGATATCCATTGATATCCATGTGTGTGTATCCATCAATCCGTATTTCTCAGGTCGCAACTTCATATAATTTGCTGCTAAATCCGTGCCGCAGCGAGGGCGTCTTGCGTGACGAATCGGGTGCCCTCGTCATAAAACCATGCCTCCCCAAGGAAGTCGCCTTTTATGAGAGCGCGGCATCTCACACCGCATTCGCCAAATGGATGCCCACTTTCATGGGCACCCTCCAATTGAACTCTCAAACTACCAGTGCTCGGAGTGACGAGCCTCTTGTCCCCTCTGTGCCGGCGGTTGCTTCTAGCCTCCCAGCCTCGGACCAGGGAGAAAGTAGCGCTCGCTCCGACGCTACTGTCAAAAAGCCGCTTGAGATTTCTATTGTTCTGTCGAATCTAACATTTGGCTTCGTCAAACCGTGTGTTATGGATGTCAAGCTCGGCGCCCAATTATGGGACGATGAGGCTCCCTTGGAGAAACGTGCTCGTCTAGACGACGTCGCTAATAAGACAACCTCCCGGCCCCTCGGCATGCGTATCGCGGGCATGAAGGTCTGGAAAGGTAACACGAAATACGACTATCAAGTTTACGACAAAAACTATGGAAGACAGTTCACCGCCGACAATGCCATTGATGGATTTAAGGAGTTTTTATTTTCTGGCGATCTCTCCGAAGAACAATCGAAACTACTGGCCAAACGGTTCGCAGACAAAGCCGAAGAAATTCAAAAAGTTTTAGAAAACCAAGAAAGCAGAATGTACTCTGCCAGTACTTTATTTGTCTACGAGGGGGATCCCGATGCACTCGATCAGGCCCTGCAATTAGAAAAAGACAAGGAGCCTGGACAAGGCACTTTGGCTGAAGGCGATGACAACGATGAAGACGAGGATGACGACGACGACGACGACGACGACGAAAGCAAACCCCCTGTTAAAAAAGTCGAAGATCTAAAACTCATTGACTTCGCCCATGCTTCTTGGACTCCCGGACAGGGGCCGGATCTCAATTCTATACACGGAGTTAAGAGTATTCTCTCTTTGTTCAGGGAACTACAATGAACAGGCGTTTAGAATTTTAAGCACACAATTTCACACTCTTACTTTAGGACTCCGTTAGAGAGGTTCAGAAGTTTAATTTTGTGTATAAAAGCTTATCATTTGACAATTAATACCAAAGAAAGATCGATTGCGAGACCAAGCCTATACTAGACTAGCCGCAAACCTAGCAATAATAATTACCTTAGACAAAAATATGAAATGGAACTTAGGGCTGTTATATTTATCAATGGTAGCCGTAAGTATTGTTATAGGAGTGACCACCTCCACTGTAACTACCGTTACCGCCGGAAATATAACCAAAGTCCTGTGGTTGAGGTGGAGCACCATAAGCGGACTCATCAGGATAGTTCAAGTCTCTTCCTGAACTATAATCATAGTCCTGGCTGTAGTCTCTCTCACGCCCAACAGATCCATCAGCACCAATCACATAGCCACTACCAGTATTGTAAGGCTGAGCATTCCCGGATGGGTATGGAGCCGTGTGGTAACCTGGGTCCGCCGGGAAGCCTCCGGGCATAGTGTTATATTGCTGTTTGTGCTGGCTGGGAGCCCCATATGAGTCCTGAGGTCCAGTATCGCCACCATAGTATCCTGCTCCACTAGGTTGTGATTGCTGGTAGCCGTATCCGCTGGCATAGGGGTCCTGGTGTTGTTGGTAAGGGGGATGAGACGGATATTCATCACTATCTAGAGTCCGAGGCAACCTATAAGGTTCACTATCAGAGTTCTTATGCTTGTCGTGGTGCTTCGAGCGTTCATAATCAGCTACGGAATCGTCGCTATCGTCGTCATCGTCGTCATCGTCGACACCTCGGGATCTTTCCTTATGTCTATGCTTTCTGTTTCGAGGTTTCTCGTTAGAGGACAATAAAGGTTTTTTTGATACAGATTGGTCTCGCGGGGCTTACCTCTCTCTGTCTCTATCTCCATACCCCTCTGCGCGTTCTCGCTCCTTCCGCGCTTTTCTCTCGGCTTTTCGCCGGTAATAATCGTCATCCTTAACCTTTTCTTTTTTCTCTTTTGATTTATGCTTCTTCTCAGATTTATCATAATCATAATCTTTTGACTTCCTGCGCTCACGCTTGTCGTAGTCGTCATATTTGTCATATTTATCATGCTTATCCTTTTTATCTTTTTTCTTGTCAGAGCGCTCGTAGTCATCGTAGCCTTGGCTGTCTTTATATTTATCTTTTTTGCTTGATTTCCCATATTCAGAAGCAACGCCAGCTCCGGCAGCGCCACCGATCAATGATCCAAGGATATTCTGCAGTGGCTGCCCTCCAATAGCGCCGGCAATCTGTGAAAATGGATCAAAGTTGGTATTATCCCCCTTCTTCTTATTCTTAACACGGCTCTGTGCTTTATCAAGGTCACTACCCTTGACCTTACCGTGGCCGCCTTCATGCCCACCACCAACAACTCCGTCCGTGTGGTTTTTCCCAGTGCGGACACCTTCGGAGCTGAGCGCGAACTTTAGGCTAGCACCTCGATCAGATAGTCGATTAACCCAGTCTTGGACAGCTTTAAACATGTTGGTATGCAGCTCGAGTCTCGAGTCACGTGCTGCTGGGTGATGGAAAATCCGAGTAACATCATCGAGAACCATTTGGGATGGGGTGTTTGGGTTTTCCCAAGCAAACACGATACGCGGGACAACATATTTGACCACTTCTTGTGCGATAAGCCCGCATGGCTGGTTCAAACGGTTTGAAAAATGGTCCTTAGACAGGAGAGAGTGTGTCGGATCAGTACAGAAAGGGTCATTCCATGGTTCGAATTGGGCATGCTAGAATTTTTTGTCAGTATAAATTCGGTTAGCAACAAGAGCATGGATGCACGATAACATACTGCAGAGGAGTCCAAAACACCACTTGAGCCTTTCTTTAACTCCAATGCTACTTGTTCAATCACAGGTCGCAGGATTGGAGCTAGTAGACTAAAGATGAAGACTGAGAGCAGCTCGGAAATCTTTTCAACAACATCGATGAGACCGGGAACCTTTTCGATTGCGGCCTCAATGGCACGGAAAACCTTGTCTCGGAACTGAAGGATCGGCCATACACGCTGCATCAAGGCCTCCGGGTTATAAGCGTTGACAGTGCTACTGATGCCGCCACCGGTACCGCCTCCTCCTTGATGAGAACCCCCTTGAGAGCTCCCAAAAGCACGTGTGCCACTAATACTCATGTTGGCAAAAGACTGTGCATCGGAGTCTGCTTGAAGACGAGAACATTCTTCTCCGAGTCCCTGTGTACCCGGTAATTGTGAGAGAAGAGCTTTAAGGATTTCACTATCACTGCCTCCGCTGCTGCTCCCAAAGCCGCGGGTACCCGAGGTACGCTTTTTGTCCTCTGCTTCAGCCTCCGCCATCGCCAAATCTAACTCTTCAAGCTCGTTCTGAGTTAGCTTGTCCTGGGCTTCTCCAAGAACCTGTAATACATTCATTCGATAATATGGTTAGCAGGCGATATGTTCAGGCTGCCCATCAACTTAGTCAGGGTACACATACGCTATGCAGAAAGTCGGTGGACCCAAAGGTTCCTATTGAAGGGGTCGTTAGCACGTAAGTAGACCATAGTTAGATAATCACCTTTTATACGGACCTGTGACCAATGGGAAGACAGTCTTCCCGTGTAGATGGATTTGGGTGGAGTGGCCGACATGAGGAAATGCATCGAATCCTAGCTCCCTCAAAACCAACTCACAATAATTGCTATGCGCACTAAAGTCCTCCATGGTGTGCAAAGCTTGTCCAAGGCATCTCAGAGCCTCGCATAGATCTTCCGATCTACCACGCATTCCTGCTTGTCCAGAGGTGTATAGCCTTCCAAAGTGGATAGACCTATCGAGCGAGTATTTGACGTAACCCGCAGATGTAGCCCAGCCACCTTGCTCGTTGGCGATATAATTCTTCATACCAGTTGCAGGGTCCACTTCAAGTTCAACACGCATAACAGGCGGTCGTAGTCTCGCGTCGTAGGGGCGAGCATCAATATTATCGGCATAGTTTTTAGGGTTGTCAATATGTTCTTCCGGACGGTATACACCGAGGCGTTGGTCCGTTACTTCAAACTCTTCCGTAGCTATTGCAGTATGTTAGATGAGAGTGATGTTGATTATGCAGGGTGTAGGAGGCCGCTTACCGAAACCAAATGATAAGAAGGCAAGAACGGAAACCTATTGCCAAATGATTGATGTTGACATTAGAACCACACTCCAGTAAATAATTTTGGAAATGTTTACCAGAATTCTGATTGTGCCAGCTGGTGCTCCCTTCAAAGTTCCAACGTCGAGCGCCTGAGAGTAATCACGTAACCAGTTGCCCTATTCGAAGGTTGTCAGTCTGAGTATCCCGAAAAAACAAAGCGGATGAAGACGATGCGATGGCATACGAAATAAACCCTCTTGACTTGTTTGCTAGTCCATTTTCCACCTTTGAGAAACAGTAGAGTTTTCAGGACATCTTCGATGTCTCCGTGGCGGAAGTTTTTCCCCTCAATTTTCGAGATGGACGCGATGTTACCAGCGCCAAATGCAGCAGCTGGCCCAACGGCAAAGGCTAAAAGAAGTAAAATAGCAACCCATGGTCGCCAGGAGGTGTTCGGCGCGGCCATGGCACTCGATATTTCTTACTGTTGTCTTGTTCGAAATTTGACCGGTGGGAGGTTATCCGAGTTGCTGTTCAGGTAAAGAAGATGGAGAACAAATCCCGTTAGCAGGTACTCACTTGAATCGGATCCCTCGAGCCCAGAAATCAAGAAAACAAAACTGCAGAGGCTCAAAGACAAACGGGAAGACCGTACACACACACATACCAGTTAGAACGTCAGAACGGACGAGGATGATGCGGGCTTCTGGTAGTAAGAAGCTTTATCGATAGCTTGGCGGGGTGCCCCTCCATGTGATACGAGATACGAGTGGTGCCCGTCGGCGGCGGGGATCCAGACGACGTCACCCGAACCGGTCAACTGATGGGCCCAACGCAACACAGCGGCGAGGTCCCCCCCCAACATGTGCGATATCATCGTTCGACACCGCAGCTTGTCGGAGAGGTCCGCATTCCGAAGGCCATATACAATATATACAGACAATTCATATATAACACTCGACTTGTGGTATTATCGCCCGTAGAGGTCGGTTTCCTAGGGTATTGCTTTGATTGGAAGTGTGTCGCACAACCTACGCCCTATCCCAACAATCTATCGATCCCTAAGCTTCTACACGCATTGGCTACTGCATGGCCATGACATGCGCTCACTGCAATCACCCGCGAATCTAAAAGTGCCGCCTGCATCAGAGAGCTCACAATCACGATCATGGCATTAGCTCATTGCCCCTTAGAACCATCTAACCGCATATGCAAACACATACAACAGGCAAAGTGAAACAGGCTCATATACCATCATTCCGTCCCCATCTCTAGAGAAAATAAAAGCAGAGCTGGAGAACGAGAACAGTAACAAGTCGGTGGCTCTGGCATGCAGTTATTGCTGGTTTATTAAATATATCTGTGAAGACTCTCACTCTCATTAAGGTGTCGTCTGCTCCATTAGATGGCAGAATGTGGCACAATAGAAGTATTGCGGCTTAGTACCTTGCTAAAGAGAGTGGAACCGCGATAAACGCCGCTCCAGAACAATAGCGCTCGAATAAATGAGCCGCACCTGATACATTATACCCACAAAAATGATAACCGTCTCTGAGAAGAACCAAAACGAAGTCACCCGAGGCTTGATAAAGATCACCAGTCAGCCTTCTCTCCCTCTTCCAAAGGATCCACGATCTCCTCCTCTTCGTCATCATCGCTATCCTGCATCTTCTCTGCCTCCTCTTGGGTTGGCACTTCCACCCCCGCCTCGATCAGTCTCCGCCGCTGCGCGGTTCTTTGTTGTTCCTGCCACCTTAACAACGCTGCGGAAGCGTGGACCTTGAAACCGAAACACCGTGGCGTATATCTATCGGTATTCTTTTGGGGAATCAATTGTGGGTATACTTGGAATAGGATGTGTGGGAAGGACGCCCCGAAGTAGGCACCATCAATAACAGCGTGCCGGGAAGATTTCGGAACATAAACATCCTCGCAGCGACCACAGTACAGTTTAACAGATTTAACGTTAGGAAGGTCCGATAAGCCAATCGGTAAGAGAGGTTGGCCGGCGCAGAGGACTCGAGGACATCGTCCAAAATCGTACTTCTTATATTTCTCCAGCTATAACAACCAACAGTTAGCGATGGAACAATAGAGATTAAAAGAGAAAAAGAAGAAGAAGAAAGGGTCGGATGACAGTACCATCTTCTGCAATCCTCTTGTTGTTATGATATATCTTGCATGTACCAAACCGTAAAGATGCCTTGCAGACTTTTCGATTTGCTCTCTCATATCATCATTGCATTCGAAATCGAAAACATCGGTGACGAGATCGAGGGCATATTGGTAATACTGAACTTCCGTGTTAAGGCCGGTCAGGTTGAATCGGTCTGTAAGGTACTCTTCATCGATCTCGCAGAAATATTCGTGGCCTCTTGAAGATATGAACTACTCAATAATGTGGCGGGGAGCCACTTCGTCAGCCGAGCGCGAACCAGAATAATCAAAACAGGGAATGCATACCCAGTCTCTCCAATAGCTAGAGTAGTCGCTATCCGTCTCCGAGTTGAATTCTTCCACTATTGAAAAGGCGGTAAGCTCTATTCCGCGTCTGTGGCACACAATCTATATAGATGTTTCTTTGATACGAGGATGACGACGGCAACGGTTGAGAGATAAATGTAGTGGCATCTGGTATCAGAGAACAGTCGGGGATGGGGTTTAACCTACTCCTATGATTCTAACTTCCTTAGGGTAGAGAGGTGTTAGAAAGTGAGGTGGCTGTCGCCGGGGTGAGGTTGGTGGTGTTGATATGTGATTGCAGAGGAAGGCTTGCGCAGACGAAGCGATGGTGGTGCTAAATGTCGATTGCGTGAGCTGTGCCACTGAATGATCAGCCTTGTCTTGCTCTAGAATAAAACGCCGTGGCACCAAGGGCTACGACGACACTACCTTAGTGATCGGGCGAGTGCCTCTGCGAGACTTTGAAGCTGGGGTGGGATGTCGAATATGTGGCTGTTGAAGGTGGTGGTGGGAGATTGCAGGGAGCATGAGCAGAGGCAGCTTTTTGGTGGTGGTGCTAAAACAAGCCAAACCCGCTCCGCAACCACCCCATCCACACCTCTACCGCGATAGCCTCCTCCCTCACCGCCCTCAAAGCTCATCGAAGCTACTATCATATCCAGTTCGCTCGTGAATCGCACGTCAGCACAAATAGCAGCGACACTAACGTCACCCAGCCGTCTCACTATCCAACAATTGAGATTCCTCGCTAGCCCCGTCTCGTCGACGACCTGTCCAAGTCGCGTCCCATCCAGCATCAAAGCTCGCGAATCGGCAAACATTCGATTCTCGTTACAAATGGTCGCGATCTTTGACCACTCATACCTACAACCATGTTAATCATAAAGCCTACTTGGTTGGCGCATGCTGGTATGACTGATCTACCCGCGACGCTGAGAGTCGACATGGAAACTTGATAAGCAGGCGAAGCTAACCATAGGCGGCTTTTGTAGAAGAAAAGCGGAGATTCGAAGTATACACTTGCCATGTGTCCGCTGATGGCAAGCGGTTAGCCACCGGTGGCCTCGGTACGCGATCCCCGATCTCAGCTCGTGTATTCTTCAGATACGGTCATATCTAACGTCTACGGAATCGTCGAATTTCTAGATGGAACCGTCAGGATTTGGTCTACGGAAGCGATTCTAAAAGCGGGCGATGAAAGCTACAAGGGTGCAAGGCAATTGTGTTCTATGAGCACGCATACTGGTAATTAAACTTCCAGGCTTTGACGCGATATATCCCACTTGTATGGTTTTTAACACCATACGATGAAACAGGTGCTGTACTGGCAGTCCGTTGGTCAGGCACAAATCGATACCTCGCATCCGGCTCTGATGATAAGATTGTTCTAATCTACGAACGGGATCCAAACGCTGCTCCCTCTCGTCCTCAATTTGGTAGCTCGGAGCCCAGTCACACGGAAACCTGGAGAACTTACAGAAGGCTTGCTGGTCACGATAATGATGTGCAGGATGTTGGTTGGTCAGCGGATTCCTCAATTTTGGTATCAGTTGGCTTAGATTCAAAGGTTGTGATATGGTCTGGGAGTACTTTCGAACGTTTGAAACGACTCGACGTCCATCAATCCCATGTGAAAGGCCTTACATTCGATCCTGCCAACAAATACTTTGCCACTGCCTCGGACGATAGGTCAATTAAAGTATTCCGATTCACACCTCCCGCCGCGAATACGAGTATGCATGACGTTGGCGCAAATTTTGTCACGGAAACCACAATCACGAAACCTTTTACGAAAAGCCCAATAACCACGTATTTCAGACGTTGTTCGTGGTCTCCGGATGGTGCTCATATCGCGGCAGCCAATGCCACTAACGGCCCGGTTTCATCGGTTGCAATCATTAACCGCGGCACTTGGGATAGCGACATCAATCTTATAGGCCATGAGGGCCCTGTTGAAGTGTGTTCCTTCGCACCCAGAATGTTTTCTCGAGAAGCCTGGCCTCCCCAGAACGGCATCGTACCTGGCCAGGTACCTCATTTAACAACAGTCATTGCTTGTGCCGGCCAGGATAAGTCTTTATCCCTCTGGAACACATCTAGTCCACGCCCTCTAGTCATTGCACAAAACCTAGCTACAAAAACGATATCTGATCTTGCGTGGAGCCCTGACGGGAGGTCGCTGTTTGCAACAAGTTTAGACGGAAATGTTGTGGCTATCATTTTCGAAGATGGCGACCTCGGGCACGTCGTAGGCTTAGAAGAAAACGAGAGACTCTTGCAGAAATTTGGCACAGCTAGGAAGGGTGTCGGTATTCCCGAGAGCGTTGAATTTCTGCGTCTTGAGGAGCAGGGTAAACAAGAAGAAAGACGTGAGGTAGAAGGTCGTATGGGGGCGCTCATGATGGATGGAGGCGAGACCACAAATGGCGATACTATCATGAGTGGCACGCCGCAGAATAGTAATGGCGCTGGCGCTCAATGGCAGATGCAAATACACGGGCAAGACTCCACACCTCAAGCGGCAGCACCCACCCCGGAACCAAAACAGGAAACGAAGCCAGAGAAGAAGCATGTTCAGAAAATTACGATCACCAAAGATGGAAGAAAACGTGTCACACCAATGCTCGTTTCCTCCGCTACCACATCAAATTTACCTAATGCGCAGCTTTTGTCCAAACAAATCAATACTACTGGGCCTGGACATGGTTTCGGACCACAGAGTACGCTTGATCTTTCTCGGCCATATGATGGATTGCCTAAAGGTGGTCTGGCTGCAGTGCTACTCGGAAACAAGAGACGAAACCCTACTCTCGAAGAGGCTGCGGAAAATGAAGAAGGTGCCCCACCACCAGCGAAAAGGAAAGTTACTTCGGTCCACGTAGCTGTAACACCAGCTGATGAGAGCGGTGTAGACGTTCTTCGGCCTGCAATTGTCAACCCTACACTCACCGTCAGCCAGGTTAGACTCGCGCTTCCAAAGTTACGAACGTCAATCATTCGGGCAATGGATAATTCTGGAAACCCTGCACCTCTTCCCGATACCAATGGAGCCTCGAGTACTGCCACAGATTCTACCTCCCAAAGCGGCGAATTTGTCTTCGAAGCAAGGAATCATATAAAATACCCACATCCCAACGAACCAACAAGATTAACAGTAACACATCAAGGCAAAACGGTCTGGGTAGATTACCTCCCCAAACCTGTTATGCTAATAACCGCTACTTCCAACTTCTATGCGGCAGCCTGTGAAGATGGCTCGCTACACATATTCACATCCGCTGGAAGGCGCCTGCTTTCTCCTCTTATTCTAGATGCAACTGCTTGCTTTCTAGAATCACGTGGCTGGTGGCTTATGGCGATAACTTGCGTGGGCGCTTGTCATGTATGGAACTTACAAACGTTGCGGTCGAAATATGGTGGTGGTGGCGTTAGCCTCGCACCGATATTTGATGTTGCCAGTGTACTCTCGGACGCCGACAAGCCGACTGCTAAGGGCGAAAGCATTACGGAAGCTAGTGTTAATGGCAATGGCAACGTTATTGTGTGTTTGACTAGCGGCGACGGCTTCGTGTACTCGAGTGATATGTGTGTCTGGCAGAGAATATCGGAAGCATGGTGGGCAACAGGTTCCCAGTTCTGGGATACAAGTGGCGGTACCGCAATGACTACTGGTGCGGGTCTTTCTTCTGGAATCATACCGTTCGTAGAAAGGAGAACCACAGCGGAGGTTCTCATGCACGGCCGAGGAAGATTTCTCCAAGGTATCATCAAAAGGCTACTCACACGCGAGGGATGGGAAGGATTCGAAAGCACGGTCTCGGTCGCACATTTGGAGAATAGAATTGCAGCCGCCAAAAGCCTCCAAGCCAAAGACGACTTCAAGACCTACCTGACAATGTACGCTCGTCGGATAGCAATGGAGGGAGCCAAGTATAAGGTTGAAGAACTTTGCAAGGAACTTATGACCGAGGTCAACGAGTCCATGATGATGATCGATGAGAATGCGGACGCCAAGATCGAAAGCAAAATTGAGGACACTATGATATGTGGTTGGGACAAGACTGAGTTACTTAAGAGCTGTCTGCTTATCTTCGGTAAGTTCTTTCATAAAGGCCCGTACCACTGGATATATTACTTACGAAATCTCTAGGCAAATATCGCGAATTACAACGAATAACGATTCCGTATGCCCGTGCCGTTGGAATGCTTGTCGAAAATGGAGGCGAAGACCTATAATCATTGCTCGCACTGAGTGCATCCGCCCCAAAAACCTATTTTCACTGTTGCTCATCCGCTTAACTCTCGCCTCTCTAAGCAAGAAGCTCGCGGCTGGAGGTGTTTCTTTTTTTTTTCCCCCTTTTGGAAAAACATGTCCTTAAGGCGTTTTTGGTGTTACTTTTTAGTGATCTGGTTGGAAAGCTTTTTTTATTGCGGTCCAATTGGAAGATATGTTCGAATATGATTGATTCTTTTCTCTGTTCACGAATACATTGCGCCATTTCAATCTCCCTTTGTAAACACTTCCATTGTTACCCTTCAAATGAGAGACGCGGAATTTAATTTCTCTTGAATTTTGAACATAATAATACATAGGTAGATTATGCATATGCAGACCGATTCCAAACCGCCACAAGCGACTACAGTCTATTCGCCAGTAATGCAAATTATCTTTACTTCTGACCTTGTAAAATTTTCAATACAAGCTTCCCAGTTGTCGCTCGTCCTTCCAAATCCTTATGGGCCTGCGCTATATCCTGCATAGGGTAAATTTTATGAATATTTACCTTGAGCTGGTTATTCTTGATATGACCGAAAAGCTCTTGCGTGTAGTGGTCAAATTCCTCTTGGGTGGCCACATAGGCAAAGAGTCTTGGGCGTAGGAGTTTGATATTCTTGTCTCCTAGACGGCTGTTCCCTGAATTAGCATGACTTTTGTATTCTTAATTAAATAGGCTTAGTTGTCCTTACCCAATGACGAGTGGATCTGGAGATCCACTAGCATTTCCGAAAGATACCACTAAATATATGTTAGCAAAAATTCGCCAACCGAAGGATAAAACTTGCAGAACTATTGACTTACGAGTACCTTTCCGCTTCGTAACTTTCAGATCACCTTCAAAAGTAGCTTTACCGACCTAAGAAGCGAAATGCTATTAATATGAAAACAAAGAAGTTGAGCACAAATCAGCGTTCCTGATCTACCTACTCCATCATAAACCGCCTCGACACCTTCTCCATTCTTGGTGTACGCAAGGACTTCTTTAACCCATTGATCTTCGCCCCCCGAATAGTTGACCAGATAATCCGCTCCATGTTGCTTTGCAATCTCCAGCTTCTCAGCAGTACTCGCTGTCGCGATAACAGTCGCACCCAGAGCTTTAGCCAGCTGGACCAGGATCAATCCTGTTCCTCCGGCGGCCGCATGAATGAGAATTGTGTCCCCTTTCTTCACGCTGTAGCTCTCGCGCAACATTGTCAAAGCGGTGAGACCTTGAATAAGTACCGCAGCGGCTTCTTCCAACTTTAGTCCGTCCGGAACATGCGAGACAACTCTCTCCGGTACCAAACTATATTCGCGGTATGTACCCGAGCCCATATAGACGACATTATCTCCAGTCTTGAATTTTGTGACACCATCGCCAACAGCTTCGACAATACCAGCACCCTCAGACCCTAGAGTGTGTGGGAAAGCAGGCACAGGGTAAAGTCCGCTCCGAAAGTATGTATCTATGAAGTTTACTCCAGCATATCTACGTAGATTTGATAATTAGTGTTAATATGTAAAAATGCCGATTGTCCTCTCGAGCTCTCATCTTTCAGTAAATTAAATGAATTGAAGAGAGGACATACACTGTCTTTATAAGAACCTGGCCTTTTTCTATCTTTGGAACAGGAATGTCATTGATCTCCAGCACCTCAGTACCACCAGTCTTGCTAAATTGAACTGCTTTCTCTGTGGCCATATTTGCGGAATAATAGCGTTTAAGTTTCCAGATTAAGTGGTATGAGAAAAGCGTAGCGAAGTGAATTAGTCGAGAATCGAATATCAAGCACGAGTATTTGTGAATTGATGTCGGTATTTGCGATGTTCCAATTGATCAGAGGAATGTTGACCTTAAATATTGCATTCAATAATGCTTTCCAGTTGGTTGTCTTACTAATTGAATCGATTCAATTGCGCAATCCGTTCGGGCTTGGTGGAGTTGTTGTTACTCCAGATTACATTTGCGGCAAGTGCCGACCTGAAGCTACCCAGCGAACCGACGGCTGATTCGGTAGTAGTCGGACTTTTCAGGAGATAAATTACGAGCGGTATTATTACCGACCAGGTTTCGGCAATAACATCACCTTCAATATAAAAGCATCGTGTGCTTATACAGACAATGCGATCCTGCTTACGAATGTCTAATATCTTGGAAAGTATATATATATCATTTTCCTTAGATACACAAACTTCCCATATTATTATACACGAAGCACCCCAATCAAAACAAGAGAAACGCTACAAAGTAGCAAGGCAAACTTCATATTTGTTTTTTTTTTCAAAAAAAAAAAAAGAACGAGACTGCAAATAGAATCCAAGAGTCGCTTCATTAATATATTACACAAAATGTGGTACCAATCCCTGCTTCCAAAAATATGAACCTATAAAATGACAGAAACTCCCGGGGTATGTAACGCAACATCCAACCATCCAGAAGAGAAATGTAATCCAGGAACAAAACGTAGGTAAAAATGCCAGTAAAGGGAGCGGGGGTGATTCGGGCTGCCGTCTAAGTAGTTACCGAGAAACTGTAATCGTTTAAACGGCACGTCATGACTAGATATCGTTCTAAAAGTCGTCGTTTGAAATATATATTAGAAATATAGTTGGCTGTTGCGGTCCGCGTGGACATTGAGTGCCGTTACATAATGCGGGAAGTATGGATGATGAGCTGGATCGATATTAGCTCCCTGGGCATAAGGACTGGGAAACGGCGGTCTACGTGGCGCTGGTGGAGGTTTTAGGACTTGCACTTGAATATGTGCTTGGGGCTGTGGCTCCGGAGGACTCTGCTTTAATGCAGCGAAATGAGATGGACTGTGGTTGAAACCGGGAGGAGGAGCTATTGATGCAGGAACATGATTTAAGAGAGTTGTAGTCAGCAAGGAAGTAGGAGGTGCTGGTTCCTGCGGTTGATTCGTGTTATTCCAGCCCCATCTAGCTGGTAGCTCCTTTAACAAGAAGTTGACACCCCAGCCAGTTTCTCGAGATATACGACGAACTATTTCGATAACCTCCTCTTGTTCTTCACGGACGGTGAGGAGCTCGGCGGCAGCCGCTAAAGGCCGAAGAGCAACCGATGCTATGCCCCTGTCCTTGAGGGGAGCAACGATGCCGCAAATTGTATGCGCATGCATCATCGCCATTTCCTTCATTTCGGGAACTTCCACCGACATCAGAGGATGGGTCTGAGCTAGTAGCACCATTGCTGTGTGGTAAAATAATCTAGACACAACATTTGAGCGTTTGAGAAGCCTTTGAAGCTGAGTTAGCAAGGTATTTTTAGGAGATACGGTGCGACGGAAGTACATACCAGATACTAGGAAAGTTTGATTTTGAAGAAGTTTCCCCGGGAAGGAGGTAGGACATCGGTTGCATGCTTCTAGGAACGCTTGCATCCCATGTTTCACACTGCTCCTTCAGATAGCGCCATTCCTCTAGTCTTTCACTTGTCTTATTACTGATAAGAATGGGATCCAGAGGCTCCGCATACCTTGGGGTAGTCGCACGGAAGTCGGCAACTCGTGCTAGGAGGTATACCATTCTATAAGCCCAAATCTCTTCATGACCCGGCTCGCAGTCTTGCGTAAAATCCATATTGACACCCCAGTCGTCGGGCTTCCAGGCTATCGGCCAATTAAAGTGCAAACAACTCAACAGTTCCATAGTGACGTTGATCCAAAAGCAGGCACCGCCAATTCCTGTATGCAACGCTGTCCACCCACACTCCTTAATCAATGCTCGAGCGCCGGCGATATGATTCATTCGCTGCAGAGCACGTTCGGACATGATTTCGTAGACATTTAATACGACAGCCGTAACAGCGCATATTACGGTATCACGATCGGGGTTCTGGAGAGCATCCAATAATAAACGTGTTGAAAAATCGTAATAGTGAAGAGCTCTGTCTTCCTTATACGCAGTGTTTACTAGCGAGAGGTGTTTTGCGCCACAGGCAAGAAATGCGTTCAAGAGCATGGGTTCTCCTAAAGAATGGAACGGGAGAAGCCGAGAAAAGTGTTTAAGAGGGTCTAGAGTGTCCATCCAAATACCGACCTCTTCCGCAAACACCTGCATGAATAGGGTTTCTTCTGATCTATTCAATATGCTGCGGACCTCGGTCTGAAGACTTGAGTCAGTGGGAATCAGGTCACCGGGGGGTGGCGCTTGTCGTATTGTGGCCATTCTGCTACTGTCTGTGTGCGAACTATTATCAGTGTGCGCACTACTGGTGCTACCACGATGGCGATGGCGTCTGTTGAATTCTGCAGAGTTGGTTGGAACAATTGGTTGCATAGACGGCAAAGGTTGCGTTAAAATGGCTTCTGCATGCATGGCTTGTTGGTGGTAGAGTTGTGCCGAAGGCGGCGTTGGTACTTGGTTATTGGGAGGCGATATCTCTTCGAGAGGGGCGTATCGTTGAGAACCTCCCGCGTACTCGGAAGCAATTTCTCTCGATTCATCCTGGAAAGAAACTTTGTAAGGGTAACCGAAATTTAGCAAATCGTTCAACTATCTGTATACACGAGGCATTAGTAGATATGCCACTCACTTTTCCAATCTGCGCCACGTGCATCAATCGGGGGAGGTTTGACGGTTGTGTCGATAAAATTTAAGCGGATACCGCGTTTGCACGTCCGGCTCGACTTGCGACAATTCTGCAGAAGAGATTTGTTAGCAGGAGGAAACCAGTTTTTAGTATCCTAGAGGAGCTGGGTAATACTTGGCAGTCGGGTACTCCTTCATCGCCTATACAGATACTAGCATCAGCAAGCTGATTGAATCTACAGCAAAAGGTAAAGGTTGAAACGGAAGCCTACATTTTAAATGCCGTTCGCTATCAGGAAGAGGTGGTATTAGCATATATGCTTCAGTAAATCATGGGGGTGAGGGTAGGGGACATACCGACAGGTCAAACTATATAAAATAAAAGAGTAGATTGTCAATACCGAAAACACAAGATGGCAACAATAATTGTGCGCCTTCTCCCTCTCTCACGCTCTCCTGTTCTTGAAAACACTTACCAGCCTAAGACATGCAGGTTTGAGAAGTTAGCTCATATCTATATACCATATCCCGTGGGATAGGATTGGACTTCCTCCTAGGGATGAGTGAACCGGCTGTCAAAAGCTAGATCACATACCTGTTCTCACGCGTTTCGGCCTCGTACTGCCATCAGCGGCAGCCATCCCGCCTGAGGGAAATAATATTTTCTATGATATGCAAAGAGGGCGATCCGTATATGTGAGAGAGTGTGTGTTTGCGTGTATATATATGTGTGCGTGTGAGTTTCCGCCTGAAGGGCGATGCCAATAACGCGGGAATCACAAAGTTGGGATTCCACTGCCAAAATTTAGTTATTGTGAACCGAGCGCTTGTCTTCACGTGTAGATAATCGAACTTGCGGCTAATGCAACCACCGGGCTGAGGAGTTTTTACAATTTCGGAGGTCGGTACGTGTACGAGTGGATGCCACTACAAAAAAAGGGTAAGAAGGAGGTGTCGATGAGATTCTGTTGCTTTTGCCAATGGAGCCGGCCAAAAGGAAAGAGTCGACGGGGAGGAATAATGCAGTCAAGGAAAAAGGTCAAGTCCGAATTGGGCGTCGGATCTCGGAGGGAAATGGACGGGGAGGATGGAGTCGCAGGTGGGGACGAGGCGCCAGGTTCGAGATGGCGATGGATTGGGGGGGACGTGGAGGCAAGCGGAGCCGAGTGCTTCTGGGCCCAGCACCGAACGACCCTGGTGGCACCCCAGGAGGGAATGATACGAAAGAACAAGCTAAAAAGAAACGAGACTAGCCCGCGTCGACGGTCGGGAGGGTATTCTGAGCAGAGTCAGCGGCTAGAACACAGACCGCTTGGGAGGAAGGACGAGTGTATCGTTGAAAGATGGGGGACGAGGGAGGGAGAGACAGACCTGCTAACGTTAGTTGCGGACGACGTTGGCGGTGAGACAGGTTGAAGGTTCCGTGTTGCGTGTTGCGGATGTCGTTGTGGTCGCTGTAGCGCGATCGATGGCAACGGCGAGATGGATAGAGCACGGCGGTGCGAGTGCGAGTGCGAGCGTGCGAGAATGCGAGGGAGAAGGAGGGAAAGAGGGAAACCCACAGGATAAAAAGAGAACAAGAAGAACAAGAAGAAGAAGAAGAAGAAGAAGAGCGAGAGAAAGGAGAGGCGGACGAGATGTGTCAGCTCTCACTCATCGAGATCGCAAGCCTCGTCCAGGCCGGTGCCCGCTGCCCGCTGCGACATGAAACGTTTCCGACGTCTCGACGCCTTTTCACTTTTCTGCTCGGTCGGCTCGGCTGAGCTGAAACAAAACGCCAGCAGCTCCAAAAGCACGTCTGACCGTTTCTAATCCTCCCTCACTGCATGATATATCCTTACTCTATCTATAATACATCATGTATAAGCATATAAATATATATATTCGTACACATATATATCCGCTGTCGCTATAGGTGTATCCCATTCTTAGAACCCGCTCGATGGAGGCCCCGCCGCAGCCCGTCTACGTTATCCGCGGCCACGCCTCGCCCGTCCACGCCCTGCACTTCTACCGCTCCAACTCGCGGTTGATATCCGCCGACGCCGAGGGCTGGCTCGTCCTCTGGAACGTCCCCATCAGACGGCCCGTCGCCGTCTGGAAAGCGCACCAGGGCCCCATCCTCGCCGCCACCACCTGGGACGACCAGAACATCATCACGTTAGTATTTCCGATTCTTTCGATTTCTCTCTCTGTGTGTGTATTTTATATCTCTAATATTCAGCGATTGATACCCGAGCAGCCATGGAAGAGACCACAAAATATATGTCTGGCAGGTCCGACCCGAAGATGAGGCAGGGTTCGACTCCCAGCTCCCCGCCTCCCTCTCAGCTTCTTCTTCCTCTCCCCCCTCGCAGCTCCCAAGACGGCCTTGGATGCTTCATTCGCTTGACGTAAATGCACTGAATTTCTGTGCATTTTCCATGTGCCTGGAGTCATCTCCTACCAACAGCTCAAGTTCCCTCTTGCTTGCTGTCCCAAGTTCCCGCGATACCAACACCGTAAGTATCGATAAACATACAACCATAACTTTTCCCTCCTCCTCCTCTCCTTCTTCTCGGTCTTTGCTAAGATAGATACTCCCTAGGTCGACATATACCAGATACCCTCTGAAGAGAGGAAGCACGTCGCAATTGGCCGTAGTTTGGACTTCAAGACAGGTACACTGAAATTGCTTAAATTACGATATATTCCGATGATTAATTTCAGCTAAACCGTAGCTGACGAAACGTTTCCCCAGGAATGCCTATGGCCCTTAAACTCTTTTACCTAAACTCGACCCTCACCCTGCTCGCAGGCTATGAAAGTGGCCACGCCGTTGTATTTACACTAAACCCTTCCGCCAACACCTGGTCAACAACATACTCTTCCAAACCACACAGCCAGCCAGTCCTATCCCTCGACTATGACATCTCTTCTCAAGGTTCCGGCGATTTTTCCTTTTATACATCCTCTGCGGACTCAATGCTAGCTAAACATCAAGTTTCGCACGATACCACCCCAAACTCTTCCCCACAATCCGTCAACACTCATCACGCCGGCCAGCAAGGCCTTGTCCTTCGTTCAGATGGGAAAATCCTAGCGACCGCGGGATGGGACTCGCGGATCCGTATTTACTCTACCAAGAGCATGGAAGAGGTAGCAGTGTTGAAGTGGCACAAAGAAGGCTGTTACACCGTGACATTCGCCCACATTTTTGATCGCGCAAACGGGTTAGCAATTGGCAATGAAATAACACCACAGAACGACACCATTATCACCGTCGCCCAAAGTAGGGAGCAAAACACCAAAACAGCACATATTTTAGCGGCAGGCTCTAAAGATGGGCGAATATCGTTGTGGGAAGTCTTCTGAACCTGCCGCCACTCTCGCTGCCCCAGTAATCATAAGCGGACATATCTTAACCAATATTGAACTCGGACGCAGCATCCATATGCTCCCTCATCTTCTTTCTCATCATCTGCGCGGCTTTTCGCAATTCTTCTTCATCCTGTGCTTGTTGCGCATCACCTTCCCCGTTGGTGTTGTAGGTGTCCAGCTTGCGTTTGTTCGTTCCTCGGTTCGAAGCCACTGGAGCAACCACCCCAGTACCAACTTTGCTCCGAGCCGGTACTTTAATGTCCCCAGGACGCTCACGCAACCCGAAACTCTTCGCTATGTGACCGAGATGCAACTGCTTGATGTCGAATATCCCTCTCTCCGCCGCGACGTGGGTGGCATACGCCCGAATGTGGCTCTGAAACGCCTTTTTAGCAAGATTCGAGAATTCAGTTGATGCTAAAACCCTTCTTTCAACATCCAGATGAAATTCTATGGCTTCTTGTTCCCACCTCTCCCCCGAACTTTTGGGAATAAAATCTTTCTTCCAAGCGTGATCGGCGATTTTCGAGTTTAATGCTTTCGGTACCGGCGTGCTTCCAAACCCTTTTTTGAGTACCTCATCTGCCAGCCTCCTAGACAGATTTTGTTCCTTCAGTGCTTGTTCAGGATACCCTTCCTCGCATCCTGGTAATAGAAACAACAGAGCCCTTCCGTCTCGACCTGCACGAGCTGTTCTTCCGATTCGATGAATGTAGTCTTCTTTACTATACGGAGGATCGTACTGCACCACTAAATCTACGTTTGGCAGATCCAAACCGCGAGATGCTACATCTGTGCAGAATAACACTGCTCCATCCTTCTCATGAAAGAACTCATTGAGAGTCGCCGTTCGAATGTGCTGAGCCAAACTGCCGTGGAGTTTGAACAATGCAACGGCATCGTCGATTAAGGGTGCTTTTGATTTTGCTGCTACACTGGGCCGTTTTTGATTCTTCTCCGCAATAGTTTTGTCTTTTCCACTTTCTTCATCATCTTCCTCCTCGTCTGCCTCTCCATCTTGATCTTCACTTGGAGATGAATCCTTTCCCTCTTGGTCGCCCCCTTGGTTAGCTGTACCCCCAAATGTTTCATAATGAAAATCAACAGAATCTGCACAGGAAAAGAACACGATGACTTTCATTTGTTCTTTTCTACGTATAAATGCTCTTCGGAGAATGCTTGCCAACGAAACAAGCCTCAATTTCGCGGGTGAGACTATGTACGCCTGTTTGAGCTGAGCAGGTGCTTGAAATCCTTTCGACGAATCGTTCTGCCCCGTCTCCAACTTTTGGTTACCCTTAAGGTATAAAGCGTCACTTAGCGACATATCTCCCAGTTTCTGAACACTCGGCCTCATGGTTGCTGAACACAGGATAGTAATTCGTCTTTCTGGAAGACCAAGTTGAGCCGCCGAGGAGTTGTTGGTCAATTGAGCATGCGCCCTATCGTTCAAGGCCGTAAGGATCTGCTGTAGGGTTTCTTCAAAACCAAGTTCCATGAGTCTATCTCCCTCATCGAGAACCAGCCATTTAACAAAACCGACGTCCAACGAGGTCGTGTTTATCAGATGGTCGGCGAGGCGTCCTGGAGTGGCAACAAGAATGTTCCCACCTTTCCTTATCCTCGCCTTCTCGGATTTCTTCTTTTCGCCGCCAAGAATCAATATTGGAACCAACCAGTGAAGAGCTGGGTGCGACAAGAGTTGCATCAAAACCGTGTGTATCTGCCTTCCTAGCTCTCTGGTGGGTGCGAGGATTATGGCGAAGCAACCCGAGTCACGATGGAGTTTATTCCCACTGAGGGTTGCAGCAAAGATGCGGTGAACGATAGGCAGTAGATATGTCAGTGTTTTGCCAGATCCAGTTTCAGCTTGGATGAAGGCATCAGAATCCGAGGAAATGAGCTGAGGGACAGCGGATTGTTGGATCGAGGTTGGAGTTTTGATGTCCATGTTGTTCACAAGATGCGACGCAAGCGTAGGCGCAAGTCCCATAGTAGAGAATACAGATCCATCTTCAAGCGGGGCGTTGGTTGGTGTGATAGGAGCGGCGCTCCGGGTATCGGCATGTTCTGGCTTCGCCAACGGCAACGGGTTCGAACTGAAGATAGATGAGATGACAGGTTGTTCATGATTCGACCTCGGGCCATTTTGAGAGTTTTTTCCTGCTCGAATTTGATGCCCGGGGCCGCTCTCTATTTCTGCTCTTGACAAATCGTGGTTTGTATCGTCTCTCGAATGCGCTCCTGCATCCTTTGACCGCTCTCGCAATCTGACACGGTTAGGCTGGCCGCGTTTATTCTGCAATCTCTTCTTTGCTCTGAACCGGTCCTTCCACCTCCCGCCTCGGATACCATTGATTGAAGATGCAGCAAAAGCATTGTTGGCTGGGGTAAGGTCAAAATTGACCAGCAGATCAGGTTCTGCCATTGACTGCTGTGAGGTTTTTAAGACAGATGATCCCACCCGAGGAGTATCTAATGCGCACTCGACCGTGTATTCTCTCGTATATGGATATGGTTTTTATGGTTGTGATCGAAGGGTGGAGGCAGTGTTTTTGACCGAAATAGAATATTTTTAATATTTAATTTCAATTTCTGCGACGACGCAAATTTATATGGCTGGCGAACACCAACACGAACAACACGAACAACGCAGCAACACGACATCACAATACACATGTACGATACGAATGCACAGTACTTGAGGAAGCATCACTCCTTTACTGGAAAATCGATAAGATAGAACTAGAGCCTTAGCAGGTCTCCGGCCAGACGTTCGCAAATTATCGCCAAACACGATGAAAACCAATTACAAACATGCGACCCTGCTAGCACCAGGTAAGAGCCCAACCTAAAGAGTGATACTTGTAGTCCCGTCGAATCTATCAATGCCCAGCTTGTATCGTCTCGTCACTCGACTCCATGTTATATTCCCTGTGCACATCGTCTTGGCCGCATATACGAAGCCTTCCAAGTCGTTCCGGCGATCTGGGTACTTTTGGAACAATCTTTCCGCGGCAGCCTCCAAGTTCAAAACACTTGTAGCAACAAGACGATAAGTTTCATCCACGGCAGTTTGAAGACTCTGGTGCTTGTGGTATAGAACCGCCACAGCGTTACAGTAGAACGGAAATGCGAGCTCCTTCCTCAATGAAAATATGTCGTTAACGAGCGAGATAATACTATTATTCTCTTTGTATATCGATTGAATGTTCGGGTCATTTCGAATCTCATCGCCCAGGTCAACCTGCATCATATACCTAAGATTCCAACGGTCATATAAGCTTCAGGGATTTTAGAGTAGCCAATATACTTATTTCCAATGCAGAACGATATACGTACTCTGTAAGTGCTGACAGAGCTGCAACTCCACTTGTACCCATACGTATCTGCATATAATCATCGATAGATGGAGCCTTGCCACCCAACTCCACGCGTTGCTCGTCTCCAGTTGCACGTACGAATCGAATGTTTTCTTCAAGGAACAACTTCCTTTGAAGCCTAGAGAGTCTAAACCCCGCCGCTTCCCCAACTGGATTGAAACTTGCAATCGCCATCTCAACCTGCTCGGAGCGGACCCCTCTCTCAGGAAGTTCTTCAGCAAGATACTTCCGCATGTGCTCAATAGTTCTCTCTCTGAACCCCTCGCCAGCGTCTAGGTCCGAGCTGATGTTACTGAACTCCGGGCTGTCTATTTCATTATCCCAAATATACAACTAAGTGATTGGTAGAAGTTAGAATTCTAGAAGCCAAGTAAAGTGAAACACCGAATGTCTACCAGGAACATGGACACGTACAAAGGCTACAAGTGCAGATACTACGCGAAGAGAGTCAAATGTCGCGTTCGGCCACCATGATGCGGAATGGAAGGCACAATCAGCAGCAAGAAGAGCTTCATATCGTTTACCTGGCCCGAGTAACCTACAGCTATAGCTTAGCATCTCTTCGCAGAATAGTGGCAATTGACCTACGTAGGCCTACCCATTAACTTACTTGTATAGTTCAGCATCTTGGACTTGTCTAAGCACCTCATAGTGGGGGCTGAACCCCGTGGGCCAGTGTTTGAACAACCCATCTATATCGGGGAAACGAAGAGTTTGTCCTTTGAGGCTTTGGACATAATCATGAGAACCAAGTGGACGCATATTGCTCTGAGGGGGGGGGTATCAAATATAATACCCGGAATCAGGGTTGAAATTAGAACGATTTTGTTCCAAACTAATTACCAAAGGAGTTGGTAAATTTGTCGACGTTGGTGGCTGTAAAGTTACTGCTGAATTCTGCTGAATATTGGGGAAATCGATTTTCTCTTGAGGGCCGAAGTGTCCATTTTATGGTTCACTTTTCAAAAATTGATGTAGGAGGCACACCCCCATAACGGGACTATTAGCGGCTATTGCTATGCTGTAGGTGAAGGGTTTGCACTGCATAAGCATACAAAATAATCATATCTGATTGCGCAAAAACCAAATATAACCCAGGGCTAGGATCGACTCGGAGTCGCCGTTATTGGAACACTGGTATATTGACTGCGCCCGTGAATCTCAAGTATCAAATCTTCTAAGTATTTCTCAAGTAGGAGTAGTCTACTACGTATGGGGGGACACCGTTAGATCCTTGTCGGGTACCTCGGTGTGCATATGTATATCGAGCTTCCTAGCCCCAAGCCAGTCAGATCAGCCGAAAGAGATTGATATATATAAGTCTCAATAGGCTTGGTTTCTATTAGCTCGAGTGCGATGAGATGTGCAAAAACTATTGTAGATCGAGCTTTCCTATTTTTGACTCCAATAAAAAAGGTTTATTTAAATGTTTAGTAAACCTGAAATCGGAATACAGGCTAAAATCAAGAAAGCCTCGGAAGTTGGAAGTAGCACCTTCGCTCTTTATATTGCCTGCATGTCCACAAGGATACTCGGTTGCAGGTTATAATTGGTTAGATAAAATTGCACAGGATCTTTTATTAAAAAACTCAACATTTATATAATTATAGCATCTGTATACAAGTATCTATAGAGCGATAAGCCATTGTACTTTCGTCACAGGCCTAGACCAAGCCAAGACGCTCAACTATCGACATGCGATCCCGCGACCCGCACTGCCATCACAGTGCACAGGTGATCACAAGAAAGAAAGAAAATTGAAAGAAGAAAGAAAAGCAAAATCAATTTGCAATATTTGGCACACCAGCTTCCATTGAGAATGAAATGAACCGCCGAAGATGTAGGGATGTAGATGTATAAGCGTATATCTAATTTTGCATTCAGATGCGTCCGTACCGACTGCCCAACATCGGCCAACTGATAAGTCAGGGTGTCAAGCACATACGTGCACGCCAGCTGCGCCGTGAATGAGATAACCACGCTCTTTCTGACAAGAAATACCACAATTACAACACGTCGACACCATATGCATCAGCATCACTATATACTCTCACAGGGTGTCTCTTTACAAAGCTTGCAAAGTTTCGCGCTGACAAGAGCTAATTGAAAACACTTGATGCTATATTACAACGTCATTGCATTTATTATTTTTGTAATATTCTTTCTAATATGTTTCACGAAAGATATCCGTAATAAAGGCTGAGTACTACCGTCGCGGAAATTCAATTTGCGAAAAATTGGCTTCTGTGGCTAGAGAACAAACCTCGCATTCGTCTGCCAGTGCGGGCGATGACCACCATTCGCTGATTATAACAGGCAAATGTGAAATATTTGAAATTAACCCCGCAGAATTCAAACTCAAACGGGAGTCATGAGATCCAAGCCTCAGACCCTGCCAAACGGATGCAAACGCTTAGCGCTCCAATCGAACAACGTTTCGGAACATAAATTAAGGTGTTCGCGCGCGGCGTCTTAATACGTTTGGGGAGTCACAGCCCGCCGCTTGTGCGCAATGTTATAGTTATGTCCGGGGTGTAGATTAAGCTTCCCTCGTTCCTCGTCTTGCTAGTGCGCAGGGGTTTCTGAGTGAAAACTAGCCATGCTTGCCTCTTGGTTTAAGCTTCTACTCGTTTCTCGCCTTCTTTTCAATATCCTTTGCGAAAACTATTATTCCCATTGAGTAACGCGCCAATCAATATTGCGCGCGTCTGACAAACTAGATCTAGAGGTTGTGGAAGTCACACCTCTAGGAGCACTAACATTCCCCTTCATGGTCCTTACTCGGAAGGAAATGAAAACAACAATTACGACGTTCACTACCCGCACGACGACAGTTCATGCTCCAAATGTAGGAACGGGTGTTTCGACGCCGACGTATCACCTCGCTTGTGGATTTAGGAGCTAGGAGCCACCGTCTAGACATAGACCCGTGATCAAAATCTCCAATCAATGCCACCGAGTACGAGGGCTACGTCCCCTGCCATACACTCCCCGCAAGCTAAAGAAGTTCTGTCGGGAGAATTTTAAATTTCCGGACATCTGAAGTGACGCTTGTCCCCTAGCATTTCCCGAGGAATAATGCAATCCTGTCGCGCCACGGGATATTGGTTCACGTACACTGCTTTTAGAGGAATCCAAATGTCTGTCGCCGTCATAGATTTGATGCCACGACATGGCTAGATCCCCCATGCATCATTATTTTAGTAACAGGCCTAGTCGCGCGAGATTGGGGAGAACGGAACTTGGGGTGCTTCTACAGCCAGTCTGCTATGCTATACTGTGGTAAACGTCGACGAAGCGTTAATTACAACGTTGATTTTGAATCCATGAATGTTCTTAGTCAGATATGGAGGGAACGGATTAAGAGTAACGAAGTAGTAAACTTCCGGCTTGCCGTAGCTCCCTCATAGTTGTGGTTCCATTAAGTAAATACTGCCGACTTGAGCGTAATATAATTGTCCACACGCCCGTCTGAAATATCAAAAATGGCTAGTGCGGAATGCTGCTTTTCAAAGCGAGTGTGTTGAGTCAGCCAAAGTGCACCAAATATAAATTAAACTGTCGACAATCAACTTAAAATCTTCAATTCACCAGGGCGAACCACCAACACTGGCAAAATGCCCCCGAAACCGAAACCAAAGCCGAAACCGCAGCCGCGGAGGGTAGCTGTTCCAACGGCTACTACCACCGCTATTGTTTCCGATCCAGCTGACATAGCCCCAAAGGAAGAACCTCAGGGCGACGAATTAGCATCACTCGCTCCAAGTGCATCTGCACCTGCACCGAGCAGTTACAAAGGCACAACCCTGTTCATCGAGGACAACTCGGATACGGACTCGGACACCGGACAGAAGACACAAGAACAGCAACCTCCAAGCCCCACTCCCCTTCATCAGCATCAAGAAGGAGATCACGATATCGCCATTTATTCGGAGGACGATGACGTCTACAGTGAAACAGACGACGATCCTGTAGTCCAATCCTACAATATTATAATCAACAATACATTCGAAGATATGATGTATCTTTTCCAGTACCCGGTTCGAAATAAGTCCCAGCCGTATACGCTCCAGGAAGGATTCGCGCCAACCGAGGCAAGGATGAAGGTAAACACTGGTGTGCTAGAACTTGACATTCCGATCAACGTCGATCGCAACTACGACGAACAAAAAGGTGTCTTGTACGGAGAAGTACTCCATAAGTCACGAATACAAAGGTCACTCCGAGCTGGCGTGGCAGCCGATGGAGGCTCAGAGCGCGGGGAGGGTCCTTCGGACCGAAGAAAGAGGCGGAGGACTGCGGAGGACGATGATGGAGAAGATGAAAGCACCGTACCTACCCCGGAGAACTTACCAGACTTCGAAGAAGCAAGGCGGAAAAACAGAATTCTGAACCGACAAACGCTGGGAGCCAAATTGCAGCAGCCTGACGCGAACTATTTTGTTGGGTTGTTTGGAGAGGGTATTTGCAATGCGGATTTGCTATTCGTAATTGTACAATTAATGCTAATCACACGATAGGGGAACTCCACTTCACTAAACTGAAAGGGTCGCTACAGTTACGACCACAATTCCATCATATTGATATAATGACAGAACAAGAACGAGCAAACCAGAAAGCAATGCGAGAAATGAATAATCCTAACCCTGCGAAGCCAGTCGAAGCTCGAGCAGTCAACTTGTCTGTAAAGGCAGCATCTGGTGACAATAGGACATTAACAGCAGCTGAGCAGTTATCGAAGGATATAAGAATGGAAGAGGATGAGCCTTGGCGAGAGATCGAATGGATTGATCAAGATGTATGTAAATCATTTCCGATCTTCCAAATATTCATGTTTACTGACCGATATGACCTATCTAGGACGATGAAGCATGGCAAATGTTTGCTAACGTGCACAAACAACAACCTGTGCCTCTCAATAATGCCTTAACAAAAGCAGAGTATTTTAGATGGTGCAGCTCCCAGATAAACTCGCTTGATGTAGATAATGGGAAGGGAAATCGAACACATGGGCGTATTGTAAAGTAGATTCCCGTTATATTCTGAAAGTAACAAAGCAGACGACAATACGCATTCATAGCTAGCGGATATATGTGCCACCTATATCCATTCGTGTCTCCTACATTTCTTAATTTCAGTTAGCTAGAACCCAACCCCCTGGTCCGAATCCCTTGTTCCTAGCCATCATTCACCTACGAATGCCGGTTCCGGATTAGCATTTAAGGGCAAGACGTACGCTCTCACACCGGTTTTCGGAGTCCCTCTATGGTTTTTGTGCCCACGAAAGCGCTTCTAACCGAATATTTCCTGCTGCCCAACTTTCCCCATCAACAATTCCCGTTCGATGCCAAATTATATCCTCGGGGAAAAAGCGCGGCTTGGTACCAATTGGTTCGGCTACAGTCATGTAGTTGATACGGCTTGGACCGTGAGATGTCGGTCTTCTTCACATCTTCAACCTGTTTCGATTCTCCTTAATTCCATACGTACGCAGTTCGTGCCCCCATCAGCACGCTCAACTTTCAGCTACCCCGCAAATGTCTGGTTTTATCTTCCCCACAATCCGGGGTACCCGCCAACCCCTTATTCGTAACATGCAATGGAGTCCCGTTCGATATTTCTCAGCATCGCCTGCAACTCAGGTGAAATGGGGCTTTATCGGCCTTGGGCAAATGGGTAAGACTCAATTAATTTATTTCCGTGAATACATTACCTTACAGGAAGGGTTAGTCAAAAGATGCAAAAGGCGAAATGACTAACTATATGTTTGAATTACAGGCTACCCAATGGCGAAGAACCTCCGGGCAAAGATACCTGATACAGATTCGCTGATAATATACGATATCAATGAGCCCGCTACCAGCCGGTTCGTGGAGGAGGCAAATAGTCTCGCCGGTTCGGGTGGTGCGAGTGTAACTGTCGCTCAGAGCGTCCAAGACGTAGCACATGTCTCAGTGAGTCGATTTCTACCCCTATGTCTTCCGCTACAATTCGCGCGATATAAATATGCATAAAATGATGAAAACGTATTTTCCTTTTTCAATTATGAATTCTAAGTCAGGGCCCCAGCGCGGGACCCCATGTGATTTCACAATTTAACACAATAGCCAATCCTCTGATGTTACATCGCGAGAACTTTTACACCTTACCTTTGAATGAACTGTGGGTACAATAATAGGTTTCGCTAATTTGATAATACCTCAAAGGATACGGTGATCACGATGCTTCCCCAGCCCAAACATGTCAAGACGGTCTATGAAGAATTCACAAAGACAAAGCTAAAAAACTATAGCGACCGCCTGTACATTGATTGTTCAACAATTGATGTGAAAACTTCGCTTGAAGTAGGATCCTCGATCCGAGCCCTAGGCCACGACTTCGTTGACGCGCCTGTTTCTGGGGGAGTAGTTGGTGCTTCTGCAGGTACTCTGACTTTTATGCTTGGGGCTTCAGGTCCAGCTGCACTGCGGGCACAACCCGTCTTAGAAAAGATGGGGAAGAGGGTGATTCACATGGGCGAACCCGGCACTGGGATCGTAGGCAAGCTTGCAAATAACTATCTCTTAGCTATCAACAATCTGGCTACTGCGGAAGCGATGAATTTTGGCATAAGGCTTGGATTAGATGCCAAAAAACTCGCCAGTCTGATAAACTGTTCTACAGGTAGATGCTGGCCAAGTGAAGTTAACAATCCCGTCCCGGGGGTTATTGAGGGCGCGCCTGCTGGACGAGAATACAGTGGTGGATTCGGAGTTAGCTTGATGGCAAAAGATCTCAAACTGGCAATTGCAGCAGCTGAGCTCGCAGACGCCAAGCTGATATTAGCTGACTCTGCCCGTAAACTATATGACGATGCGGAAGTGCATGCTGATTGCAAGGGAAAGGATTTCTCCGTTGTGTATAAATATTTGCAAATAGTGGAGAAATAATCTCATCTGCATTTTAATAGTTGGAATGGCGAATATTAGGATTGGGGACCTGCATTGAAAACCAAGAGCAATGTTCAAATACGATACCTCGTAATTCATTCAAATGAAGGCCAACGTAGGCTAACGTAGGCTAGCTTACTGGTCCTGGTAGAACAATCCTCCATTCTTGGCCGCCAATTATCACGATCTCTGCAGTTCCCGGAGACATATCTTGATCATGAGCACATGGCCCAGGCGGCCGGTGGAAATTGGCAACCTTGACGACGAGCAGAAGAAGAGAGAGAGTGGGCGTCGCGTCAATCAATCTTACAGTCAGGTCGGAATTACAACTTCCGCGAAAGAATGCATGATATGGGCCAACTATGTTGTGTCTACGACGGTTTGTCCCGCGTCGCCATTTCCAAATCTGCGGCCACTACCACCTTTGGCCTCTTTGAGAAGCCCAGTAGAAAGACACTGACGAAACCACCTTCTGTTAGGTCCAGGAAGGCAAGGCGCCAACCGAGGAGCCAGGGTCCTGTTTATTATGGTGTTTGATTTTTATTTTGTTATTTAAACACCCACAAACGAAACACCTTTTTTTTTTTTTTTTTTACAAACACTCCTGCTTTTCTTCTCATTATGACTACAAATTACACACACACACACACAATAGGAGACTTCCTGGCAACGAGACAGGAGACTTCAACATCCTTTAACATCGCAACTCAATCAGAGACTACTATTGTCGCAGAAACATTAGTCCTCATGGCCAGCTTCATAGGTGAGTTCACTAGCTAAACCAATTCCTTCACCTGCCCGGGAAATGATTATTTCACCTCTTTTTCAATCTATCAATCTGTCAATCCCCTGACGCTTTGGAAATATATGATTGAAATTTCCAAAGTACTGACGAGAAACCGGTATCGAATGATCCCACATATCCACATGCCACCGCTGTCAAATCGTTAAAGACTTGGGATATCCAGCTAACCTTCATAACAAGCTTAGGTGAAACCCCTATTCCATCTAACCGCACGATGGCCAGTGAAAGCACACAGTCATGTCTCCACATCAACTACGTGGGAGGGCGCTACCTCATCTATGATGTGAATGGTAATTACTAACACTCTCACGTATGTTTTTGCCGCTATATGCATGCACAGATCCTATATACGTTGCCTATTCTCAAATCATCGGTGTTTATTGTCCCTGGTAGTGGTGCTGATACATATCGCCGTTTTTGATACGAACCGTGAAAATAGCGGTTGTTTATCTAAGGTCCACATGGCATATGTGCGGAACCTTATTTGGAACTCTCCCCCAAGCCCAACAGCAAAATGTTTTCAACGGCTTACCGCTTGAATTGATGGAAGAAGAAGCTCGACTCTTGATTGATAACAGTGAGTCACAGAACATGATTATCGACTTAAGATTTGGTTCTAACAACCTCTGAAGGAGTTGCGATAATCGTTGACGATTCTCCCGCCCACAGTAATGCCGTTCAGACATTGAGTAAAGTCGACAAGACGAGTATAGTGACCGTTAAGCTGCAAGAACAAGATAAACTAGCACTTGTAAACCGTGAAGAATCAAAGAAACGAAAAGAACTAGCAATCGAGAATGCAAAAGCCTCTGGAAAGTGGAAAACGAAACCACCCAAGGTAACTGAGGGAGAGCCCATTACCGATACAGACACATTGTTCTCGGGATCTGGTGATGAGATAGAGAGACCAAGACAAGGCGATAGCTCCGCTTCCGAAAAACGCCAAACCCTTGACGATAGCGGCAATCGCCAATTTATAATTCCCATGCCATCTTCCGAAATAGCCGGGCGTCCCCTCAGAATTTCGGACCAATCAAGTCATATACCAAACCCGGAGTCCGCAAAATATGAAGTATACAAGCATTTGCAGGCATCAGGATATTTCCTATCTCCCGGTCTTCGGTTCGGTTGCCAATTTCTGGCATATCCAGGTGATCCGCTGAGATTTCATTCGCATTTTCTCGTGAGAGCCCTTGAATGGGATGAGCAGCTTTCAATGTTGGACCTTGTGGGTGGAGGCAGATTAGGTACAGGAGTGAAAAAAGCCTGGATGATGGGGGGCACTGAAATAAAAGCAAACGTTAAATCAAGTAGGAAAGAGAAAGATGCCGAAGTAGAAACATACGGTGTAAGGGTGTTTTGTATAGAGTGGGGTGGCTTTGGTTAAACCAAGGCATCTGTCATTCTGAATATGTTCAATATGAACCTGAATTGATTCTGTTTCAAACCTCTGCCCCCAAACTCACTCAACTGTGCAGTGCCCTAGACACCAAATTTAGCAGATGCATTTTTGGTCAACATGGACCCAACCGGCCCAGGAAGTTTGGGAGTTCTTCGCTCCATCCGTCGCTAGCGGGACAACAGCATGGTAGCATAAGCTACCATGGCTTGTTTGAATGACCTCGGAGCATTTGTTTTTCCCCTGACTACTTTGCTGCGGCCACCTAATTAAATACAAAAGAAGTACTTGCAGAGGACAGGAAAGGGGGCGGAGAAAACCTAGCTCTCGCATTGAGCGGAAAGGCTCCCTTTTTTATTATTTAAGTACTTCAAGGTGTAGCTATCTATCTAAAAACCCTTCGGCTCAATTACTAGCCTTCACACACTACTTAAGCTCGCAGTTTGCGTAACGAACGCTGCAAACGTTTTGAACCACTGCACGGAGTGGTCATCGCGGGGTCGAAAACTTGGCTCCCTCCCCACCACACGGCTAGCTTAATATCACACCAAAACACAAATATATATATCTCTTTCTTACAACATGGAGAAAGAAACAGTCCTGATCACCGGGTACGCCAGAACATGGCAATTATACGGCAAAACTAGAGGCTGATTGATATACCAAATTTCGCAGTGGCACCGGGTACATCGGCTCTTTCACGGCGCTGGAGCTTCTAGTCGCTGGCTACAACGTCGTTATAATCGATAATCTTTACAATTCATCCGAAGAAACAATCAATCGAATTGAGCTCATATGCGGGATTCGGCCTGACTTCTACAAGGTCGATGTTACGGACCGGGAGGGGTTAGAAACCGTTTTCACAAAGCACAAGGAGATATCATCAGTTATCCATTTTGCGGCATTAAAGGTGAGTGCAGAATAATTCATTGAGATGTTTAGAATGAATGAAAACTTTTGAAGCTCACGCGATGCATTTCCAGTCCGTTGGCGAGTCTGGCGAAATTCCTGCAGAGTACTACCGCGTCAATGTCGGCGGTACTGCTCTCCTGCTATCAGTGATGCAAAAGTACGGCGTTAACAAAATTGTCTTTTCTTCATCGGCAACGGTCTACGGCGATGCTACCAAGCATCCGGGCATGATTCCGATTCCCGAGGAATGCCCATTAGGTCCCACAAATCCATACGGAAGAACAAAATGGTTCAACGAGATGGTCATTGACGACCATGTGAACGCAAATAAGGGATCGGCAGCCGCTCTTCTGCGCTATTTCAATCCATGCGGCGCACATCCGAGTGGCATTCTCGGGGAAGATCCCCAAGGCGTCCCATACAATCTTTTGCCTCTTCTCGGACAGGTTGCCGTTGGCAAGAGGCCGGCCCTTAAGGTGTTTGGAACGGGTATGAGTTCGAATTTAGTCCCTCGCATCCAATTCTCCGTACACCAAATGTTGTGGTGAGAAAAGGAACTAATATAAAACCTGAGCTAGATTACGATTCCCATGATGGAACGGCTATAAGAGATTATATTCACGTCGTCGATCTTGCACAAGGGCATATCGCTGCGTTGAAAAAGCTATATGAGCCATCCTTCGAGGGGTGTAAGGCGTGGAATTTGGGGACGGGCCGCGGGTCAACCGTTTTCGATATTATAAAGGCTTTCAGCAGAGCGGTTGGCAGAGAGTTACCTTACGAGGTAGCTCCGCGAAGACCTGGCGATGTGCTAGATTTGACGGCAGTCCCGGATCTTGCTAGGAAAGAGCTGCATTGGGAAACTAAGAAGACATTAGAAGATGCCTGTGAAGATTTGTGGAGATGGGTCAAGAACAATCCTTCGGGCTACAGGGAAGGATATAAAAAGGAGTTGTTGGAAGAATGGAAAGCAAAAGCAGCCGCCCATTAAATGCGGAGTAGCAAGCCGCTTATGAATTCGGCGCATGTATATCTTTTTTATATACGACCGGGAAGCCCTGGTGACTCTTCAAACCCCAATTTAGAGTAGCCGTCGAGAATAATCTAATATAGAAGAAGCCTTTGATCTCTGCGAGTGATTGTGCAGACCGCCGGCCCACCTGCGGACGAGAATTGTAAATCACGGTTACGCACCTGTGACGGTTTCAACTCTGCCCCTACAGCACGCACGGATACCACGATTCTACGCACAAACATGCACATGTCCATTTCCTCGTAGCTTGAAACTGGGAGGCACAAAACGCAACTTCACTTTGCAGGTCTGAATCAGGCTTGGGCGGGTGCTTGCAAGTACTAACTTGAGCAAATGGTGCTGGGGGTGCGTAGAATCTGGCTGGTCCAACCAGCGGCGGGGCCCACTTTCCCCCTCAGCTCGCCAACAACCCGGGCTAGGCCGTTTTGCTGAGTGCCCCAGCTCGCCTGGGCTATTGCCCAAGGTACTTAAGCTGGTGCACGTAGGCTAGCTACCCTCTCCATCCGCTCGATCGTTCAATCGTTCAATCGTTCAATCGTTCAATCGACCCGTCCCCAAATCCGCACCGCTCCCGAAAGTATGCCATCACCAGCTCCGTCGTCTGCTTCGTCCGCCCCTTGAGGATTATATGCTAACCGCGGGCACAGGAAGAATCCCCTTCTCGATCTCAAGTCCCCCCGCTTCGAACCATGGCTGATCACGACGACGATCTTACTGCCACCGCGACTGAGGGGTAAGCTGTTCTCCAGTCCCTCTCACCTCCCAGCCAGCCAGCCTGCACACAAACCCCTTCCAAGATATACCATTCTACGCATTTTGGAGGGTCTGGCTGGTTGCTAGACTCCTGGGCATTTAACAGCATCAGAATCCAACCCTGGTCGGGCTCGTGGCTATCGGCAACGCATAATTTCACCTGTTCAGTGAGCACAGGCTCTAACAGTTCTTTTTTTTCTGCTTCATGTAGCTATAAAGTCGGAGAGAAGAAGTCCCTGGCCGAATATCAGAAACTCGGTACGGAGCCTTTCCATTTCCCGCCCTCCAAGAGACATGTCTTTATGGAGCCACGCTAACAATCAAATCGCCCTGGAAACGAGCGCAGACGCCAACGATGAATCTCTCAACAAATGGAAGGCATCCTTGGGTCTTGGAGATGGTGCTGCAGCATCAAGTGACCCCGCAATTGTATGTATCACATCTTGGCTCTACTGCATATTGGGGCCCCTCCTCAATAGGAGTCGATATGTCCGTGTGACTATTTTCTAACTCTAATTCGCAAATTTGTCCAAAAAGGTCACTATCAAGAAGCTCTCTTTATTAGTCGAGGGTCGGGAACCTCTCGAAATCGACCTCACAAAGCCCAACGCTCTTGAAACACTCGGGACGCATCCATTCGTCGTTAAAGAAGGCACAGAATACCAGATCGAAATCACATTCGTTGTTGAGAACCAAATCATCACGGGCCTCAGATACGTCCAGGTAGTTAAAAGAAAAGGCATCAAAGTGGACAAATCAGAGGAAATGATGGGCTCGTACGGCCCAAATACGGCGACCAATCCCACCTATTCGAAAAAATGTAAGCAATGCCGCATGTTCAAATTAAAGCTTTCCCTCTCTTTGCTAGTTTAATGCTAACACTCCTGGGTGTTCCTCAAGTGCCCCTAGAGACTGCACCATCCGGGATGCTTTGTAAGTTCTATCCGAATAATCCGGAGAGATAAATTTTAACTAACTTCACCATTCCCTACAAAGTACGCGGTACTTATGACGCCACATCCGCGTTCATCGACGATGATAACCATAAACACCTGGCCTTCAACTGGGGGATCAAAATCGCGAAGGACTGGTCGTAAACATTTCCTCATAACTTGGCTTCAACAACCTATATTGCGGAACGGCCCCTTAAGCATGAAATTAGTTTTGTATGAAAAGCGAATGAATACTATGGATCCTGCTATACTCCGTATTGGAATATCAATCCCTGGGTGTTGTAAAATTGCACGTAGCCAGGAAAAATCAAACTTTAAGCCAATATGTTAGCACCATTTCATACCGGGCAGCGTAAGTAACGCCAACATTGAATGATCAAAGCCAGATAACAATATTGTGTCCTCGACGTTGCAGTGTCGGGTTGCAAAAGGCGATCGGTCAAAACTCAACGCGGTATCCTGGGACAATTGTGTCATGTTTTCATCTAGTTAGCAATGCTTCCAGATATAAACTACCTTGGCGTATGAAAGGGCGGAAGGGGATGAACCCAAGCCACGATGTATTAGATAGAGCCAGGTACAACAGAAATGAAAAATCGAACTAAAGGTTAAATCTTGACTATTTCAAGACTAAACCACTTCGGCAAACCGAGCAATCGATTAGAACCACCCCACCGCCTCCAGTGAGCTATGGCGGGACAAGAGTTTACACGGTGTAAACCGGAACAGGATACCCGCCAGGTTGCGAGACTACTATTACTGTATTGTACTCATAAATCATATTAAGGATCCCACTTGGAAAAGGTCGGTCGGTTTTTACTAAGACCGTAAACTCGTGATTCCGTATCTAAAAGGAAGAGGAGGTTGGAAATAGGAACAGTAGAGTGGGGTGGTGGAAGTTTCACAGTGGTAAGGAGCTGGTGGCTAACATGAATGTAATGGAAGAGGATTATGAAGGTTGAGAGGCTGGAATAACAAGTATACTGTGGCTGACGGTGGAATAATAGTAGCTATGTAGACGAAGCAGGAAGATAAATGGAGAGATATTTTAGCGGGTAACAAAAACACAGCAGCAGCAGACAAACGATAGCTGAGATCCAAAAGCCCAACGGAGATGGTAGCAAAACGTAATTGAGGGGAAACATTCATAGGAACCACAAGCGAGATACATCGATATACATTCTTTAGTGTAGGAGGGGGGGAGATAGTAATAACATGAGGGTTATAATGAAGGCAGGTTGGAACGGGAAGAGGCCACACAACTTGTTCTAGACACGATACGTTGAAGGAATGATGCGCTCACGCGACGAATGGCTGAAGGATTATAATATAAAAAGAAGTTATGTATGGTAATGCGAGAATACGGGGAGGAAGAAGGAAACGAAAAAAGAAAGAAGTATTAAATCGTTAGAATCGCATCCGTACAAAATTTGCATATCGTTTAGAGCAAAACGCATTTGCAGCCGCCATCCGGCTTTCCGGGCCCGTTCATAGGGTCGTCTTCCTTCTTATCCGGCACGCCATCTGGGTTCTTATTATACCGTCTAATTTCGCGGACAAGTTCATAGAAAGATTCGTCGACGTTGATACGGGCTTTGGCAGAGGTTTCCAGGAACGGGCATCCAAAAGAATCAGCCAGACTTCGGCCCTCTGTTGCAGATTTTGTTAGCGAGGTATTCGAGATATAAACAAATAGTTATTAGCAGGTAGATTTACCTTGAGTGGAAACTTGACGATCAGTCTCCAAATCGCACTTGTTTCCGACGACAACTAATGGGAAGTAGTCCTTATCCTTCACTCTCAGGATCTGCTGTTGGAACTGAACGATTTCTTCAAAGGATGTTCTGGAAGTGATAGAGTAAACAAGGAGGAAACCCTCGCCTGTTCTCATGTACTGTTCACGCATAGCCGAGTATTCCTCTTGACCAGCTGTATCCAAAACATCGAGCAGTGCTACTTCGTCATCGATAACGCATTGTTTTCGATAAGAGTCTGTGGTTTGTTTTTTATTTTATGATTGTTAGTCTGCAATTCTCTTGTTTACGAAGGTTAGGTAAAATACAATAAACCCCTTATAAACTCTGCCAACTACACACTACGAGTCTATAAGGTGCGCGATCAAGGAAGTAAAACAAGACATGTTTTGGGGAGGTTGCAACTGACCTTCGATGGTAGGATCGTACTCGTCGACGAAATGCGACTGGATCAACTGGATGGTAAGGCAGGATTTACCGACACCACCGCCGCCGACCACGACAAGCTTATACTCCCGAAGGAACGTGGATCCGCCAGCCTATCACAAAAATGAACGTTATTAGCTGAGTGCCGCCCTCTTTTTTTTCATATTCGATCGATGCGGATTTCCGGTCGGGAGAGAAGTCGGAAAGACGAGAAAACGCGAAGCCGGAAATCAACCGGTACAGGCGACATCTTCTAGCCGTGTCTTTTCACCTGTTGGGAGGGAGTTGTCGTGCATCGCGATGGTGGGTCGATAGGGTTCGCGAACGGGATCACGGGTTTCGGGGTCCCAGTTTCGCATGTTGCATGTGCGGGGAATTTTTTATTTTTTTTTCATTTTAAAAAACTTTAGAGGCTTTGTTTTTTTTGCTCACCATTGGATGCTAGATTTTAATCTTTTTGAGGGGAAGTTTGGTCGGTTCGGAAAGATGCGTTTATGGAAGATGGTGATTCTTGTAGACGGTTATCCGTTAGCCTATTTTTGTTGTAAAAAGAGAAATATGAATGAACGGCTGTGCGAAAGGATGTGATGGGTTCATGCGAGGACGGGTGTAGATGGGTTTGATATCAAGGGAGCGAGGTCGGAGCCGGCGGCAAACGAGACTACGAGGCACGAAGGGGCGAAGGAGAGGGAGGGGATAGGATTTGACAATGTTTACAAAGGATATATATATATATATATATATATACGCCTGCGTGGATAGGTGTATACCGTCTGCGGAAAGGGTGAGGGAAGAATAGTACGGCGAAGGCGAAAGGGGTCGGGAGCGAGAGATGAGATGGAAGCAAGACAGGAAGAGAAACAGGGAGGAAGAGGCAGAGGAGGAGGAGAAGAGGAAATGACCGAGTCTGGGGTAGGGGGTTTGTACTTGTTCGACGTATCTCGCGTACGGACAAGAACAAGGATAGGATATTTTGAATGTTTCCCTAAGAGAATATTCTGTTTCCTTTTCTTTTTTTTTTTTTTTTTTTTGTTTCTCTTTCTTTCCCTTTATGAACAGCAATATGGACGGATGTACTTTTTTTTCTGTGAGGGTTTATTTCATTTCATTCGGTTTGCTCGCTTGGTCCGCCCCTTTGACTCTTTTGAATGATGTTTACGTTCCAACGATTGAGGACGGCGGACGGGAGATATGTGGAAGGATGCAGCGGGTGTGCGTGCGTGTGTGTAGGTAGATAGATAGATAAGGGGGGTTTGGGCAAGTGAGTAGTTACCAGAGAGTATTCAGAGATCGGTCGTATGTATAGATATATATGTATGTATATATATGCAACGTATGTATATCTTCGAAGGACCATGCACGCACGCAGGCTCTCAGATCGAAAGGAAATATGTATAAGAAGAAAGAGAAGGAGCAGGAGGAGGAGGGACAGGAGAATTAATTAATTTGGGTTTTCTGGTTCCTTTAGTTCCTCAGATGTTCGAGCAAGCCGAGCAGCAGGCAGGAGGAAGAGGATTCGCGAGATAAAAGAAAAGGGCTGGGCTGCTCTTTTTCTCTCTCTTCTTCTTCCTCTTTTTTTTCTGGGGGGGTCTTCCTTGTCTCGCTGCCCCCTTCTCCCGGCCGCTCTCTCTGCGTTCTGTGCTCGCCTCTCTCCCTCCTCCTCTCTTCCGGTGGAGCCTGAAGAGAGGGCAGCCGTGAGAGCAAGCAGCCCCAGCCCGCCCGCCAGTCCCAGCCAGTCCCAGCCAAGTCCCGCGCGGTGCCCGTCCCAGCTTTTGGTACCAGTCTAACCGGCAACGCAACCAGCACCAACGAAACGGAAAGGCTCACCGCCCGGCGCTGCACCAGCCCGCCTGAACAGAGACAGCGAGGCCGAGCTGCCCCGGCCTGCAACGGGGACAATGCCCAAAAGGAAGGAGCACTCGAACCCGCCCTGAACCGCACATCCAAACGCATCCACATCCATCCCACCGATGCCCAACCAGAATCACGACATGCACAGCAGCACCACAGGTTCTCGGTCAGCAGTGCAACGCTAGCTATTACTTACGAATATGAGGGCGGCGGCAGCCAGAACGACAGCTTACAGTAGTGATTTCCTCCCGTCTTATCAGTAGGGCATCTACTTTGGTATTCATTTTTCAATTCGCATTCTCTTTCATTCCGTTGTATATTTTCAGCCGAGGTGCGACAACCGTTTCATCAATGTAAGTGGGTATGTGTCCGTCTGTAACTATCCACCCCGTATCGATAAGTAGCAGCTACAAAACCGCATACGCGCTACGGGACACACGACAAACAAAGGATTCATAGGAAAAAGAAACGAAGAAACCGCATCGCAAACCCACAAAACAGGAAGGGTCTTTCTCAAGACGCTCCCGCAGACAAAGGGGCCTTTTTCTTCTTTTAGGCCACGATCTTCCTCCTCGAAATATATGCCGGCCATCATCAACATCAACGTTATCAACCCGTCGCCCTCGATGCGTCTGTGTCCCTGTCCTCGTGTGTCCTGTCTCGATGAAGCCGCATGTTTGCCCAAAGATACCAGGGCTTTTTCTTTCTTTCTTTCTTTCTTTCTTTCTTTCCTTCTTTCCTTTTTCCTTTCTCCCTTCCCTCCCCTTAGCCTCCTCCCGCGTTCATTAGGTTTCAGTTGTGAATATTCGGATTTTACTTGACATCTCAAATACTTGGTGACAGTGTTTGTATGCTTCTCATAAGTATAGCTATATCATGGGTGGAATATTCGAAATATCACTCTCAAAATATGGAACTCGATGCCGAATTATAAACCTAACCACCACCACTATTGATAATCACCCTGTCTAAATATTCTATCAACTCCGTATCCTGGATCTGCCTATCCGAAGGACCTAGGGGAGCGATAAAAACTTACTAGCAAGCGACAAGCTTGCATCCAATCTTTTTTTTTTTTTTTTTTTTTTTAACAAAAAAATAATAATAAATTTAATGACGAAAGCCCTCCACGGAGCCAGGAGACCGATCTCAAGGAACAGGCATACCAACCCGACTTGAGAGCTAAAGTAGTTCATCTACATGAAGTAGGTGTACCACCCGTTCTGCACGCCCAAGCGCTACCAGATGGAGACTACATCCCGAACTAGCTTCTTCACGATCCTGATTCGATATCCCATGGCTGAAGGGACCCGTATCCGATCCCGACAACACCCCACGGCCTCACGCTGGTATACAGCTGACGATAGGTGTGTATTACGAAGCAAGGGCTTCCTCATTCTCCTCTCGAGTTCCAGTCCTCTATCTCTCTCTCTCTCCTTGCCACTCTCTTTCCCCCGAGGAGGGTGTTTCGGCTCACAAAAAATCAGCGTTGATCGATTTGGAACTACATCCGCTGAATCTGAGAAATATGACAATCGGTTCTAACAGCCGTGCCTTTGCGCAACGTGATATATAAGTACTTGAGTATATATTAATAGTAGATAGCGCCTCGGGTACCAATTTAGATTGCGAGAATTCTCGCACACCTTTGATGTCGTGCATGCCCCCCATGTTTCTGTGTTTGATGTATCGCACCCTGAAACGTTTCTAGAATTCATCCAAGGGTCCGCAACTTGGCTTTCGCCATGCACCTTCTTTTTCTTGATCCATCCTTCGCACGCCGCAAAGCTCAAGGACAAGTAAGAGATGGAAAAGGAAATAAAACGTGAAGAAAAGATCTAAGGCGAAATGCCCGAGTACCAGTAAAGGATGGGATATGTTAAAATAATATAAATGATTCAATTAACTCACATGTGCATGTGCTTCAGCGATGCCGACGAAGATTCTTTTGGAGAATTGAGTGTCCACGTACATGTCGACCCTCCAACACGGATACATACAAACCAAGTCCTAATTATGCATCATGCCACTACCAACGAAGTGCGATAAGATGACGGCACGGTTTCACTCTATTGTTTTTATTGGTGAACCCGAGGCGTGTTGAAATGCTTTTTGAGTCCTAGAAGGGCTTCGCATCTAATAGTTCCATTTATTTGATCCTTAAGGATCCTTTTTGGTAAACCCAGCTCCCGATAGCACCAGATACGATAAACACAATATATTGTAGATGATAAATGATTATACAAATGTGTTTCCGATAGCACAAAGTTGTAAACTCTACCCCACAATCAACTCCGATGTTATTATCATGCTCATCAAACTCCCTCGGTTGGTTCATCAGTTTCACTATCGGCCTCTGCTTCGAATGTTACCCTCACACCCTCCAGTTGTGTCGTAACTTCACCGACAAGGCTCTCAATATAGTTTTGGTCCCTTCCTACCAGCGTGACAGTATTCCTCGTTTTCCCCCATCTTGGATAGCTCCCTACTTTTACACCATGATCCTTGACCTTTTCTTGAAGCCCTGTTAAATAATCCGCCATCTGCGATTCTGGCTGCGGAGTACTGATCATCAATCTAAAGATACTGCGATTCGATGCCTCGATCCGTGGGATTAGTTCCCTCTCGAGGCCAGTGAGCATCTGCTGGAACAGCAAGGGAATACCGGGGAGGATATGGATATTCTCATTCACAATCCCAATCGGAACCCAAAGTTCTTCGGAAGGGAAAAATGCTCGGCAACCCAGACCAGTTGGTAGAGTTGCCATTCGCAGCTTCGCCGATAGCCTAGCGGAAGGTGTGTCCCAGTCAAAGAATGGCTCGTTCCTCTTGGACTTCCAGAGTTTTCTCATCCGCTGGTGGGTTTCTTCGTGGATTTCCAGAGGGAGGTCAAAACTAGAAACATTACAATTTTAGAAAAGCGTTCATTCAATTCTCCTCGAGTATGGGTCATCCGATATCAGATATAAAGCGCTTGTAAAGTGCCATGGTTACAGACGAGAGCCAAATTGCCAATTTGGGGGACCGGGGCAACGGTCAATATTTCAACAAGTAAGGGCTTGAATCATACGCTTTGGCAATACTAGGGTACGTTATATCATCGTGGCTGCCGGAGTTGCAATTGCGGGTTAGAAAATTATGCCGAGCTTGGATTCATCTTTATCGCCGCCGGCTTGACTTACGTGGGCCCAATACCGCCACTCGTAACCACAAAATCGTAGTTCCGGGACATTCGTCTGACTGCTTCTATGATGTCGGCTTCTTCATCTGGTATCACTTCAACTCTCTTGAGCTCCAGGCCCATGGAGAAGCAATACTTTGCGAACCATGGGCTGTTTGTATCCACAATCTAAATGGGAATTTTTCTGCTATTAATATCCTTCAACTGTGAAAGGCTCCGGCTAAGGAGCTTGATTGAGCATACTTTTCCGTTGAGAACCTCGTCACCAATTATCAGACAGGCTGCTGTTTGTATCATCCGCGGGGATGAACCTGTGTGTGCTAACCCAGACATTGGATGCGGAGTGTGGTAGAGAGTGTATCTAGCAGTGTGAGAAGACTTCCTCAGTATCCGAGATGAATACCTGAACATAGGCGGAACCTAACAGCGAAAAGGAAGGGTCACACAATATATTTGAGTGCGTCGCAAGAAATATTGAGTGCCGAATGCCAATACGGAATTTTTGGTGGTACCGAGATACCGACCAGGGTGTCGTGATGTTTAGTGGGCTATCTTATTTTCTGGTATCTGGTCATGAAAATATGTTGAAATTCTTGGAAGCCACAGAGTCGAGGATCGAGTCCACATCCGAGGCTGATATATTATTCTAAATACACCCTTGTCATACTCGCCACAGTTTTGTGACCAACCGTATCAGTGGAAAGCATCAAACCGAATTCACCACTTCTCATCTCAATACGACATCCTTTTCGACCGCACTTCTTCGCCATCGAGTTACCTTTTTCATAAGTCAGAAGATCCAAAAAATATTTTCACAAATAACCCAAAGCGATACTCTCGCGCTCACATACCCATAATCATGGTACCAAAGCCTATCCTTGGTAACAGATAACGTAGACGGGCGAATAGGCTCTAAACCCCACTATCATCTGCAGGCTTCGGAGGCCCGAATTTTCACGATAAGCCCAGACACAACGAAACAGCTAGAGAAGTTCAGACTGTCCACTTCAAGAGCATCCAAGCCTCAGGCGCGCATTTGTTAGCGATAACTTCCCCAATGTGTGGGCTGAAACGAGTTTCGGGTGATGTCTGGAACGTGTGGGGTCTTCTACTTGATATATTTTGCTTACTGGGCCAATCTATAGATGCTATCGACAAGAAGACGTACGAGATCAAACAAGACGATGACGAGACATACACCTCATTGAATGAAATCGCCGAGGAACTTCCACCGAACACACCTCGATATGTCCTGCTCAGTTACCCAGTAACACTCGTAAGTGGCTAGTCGGGGTTGCACCTACTTTAGAACCTCCAAGTTGGGACTCAGATGTTCTGAAATAACTAGTCCCGCCCCATTCTCGGCATCAATTCCAATCAGAATATCCAACTCGTACATTCAATAGAGGGTATTGGCTAAGCTAAATATCTCACAAATTCTGACTAGAAATCTGGACGACTCTCTACGCCTTATGTGCTACTTTATTATTTGCCAGCGAATGCGAACCACGAATTCCGGATGATGTATGCCGGCGCGAAAGAACTCTTTCGAAATGCCTCAGGTGTTGGGAAAATTTTGGATTGCGAGGATACGGATGAAGTGCTCAAGGTAGGGGATCAGCTAGCTGGGGAAGAGTAGATGGGCGGCTGAAGGGACGGAGGGGGCGTCGCACAACTTGGCATCGATCTCCGACTCCCAATTATGTCCCTAGAGTATCTAGCTGTGATTGTAGATGGACTAGATAAGACTAGAGTAGAGCTTTGACCAAAGCTAGGCATCTGCTGCTGATTGGATTTCAAGATAATTATATAGGTGTCCTGTGGAGATATTGAAACCTCGAATCAAATTAGAACCATATCAAACGCTTGTAACTACCATTGCTTGTAGAGTTAACATGTTGCCAATTAGTTGATTTTAGTCGACGCCGAAACATACCTGGGCTTGGTCCCTGAGTTGTGTCTTTCTAATGATAATCTGCAGCTTTTCGGCTTTGTCTAGGTACAAGACTGGCTTTTCGGCGTGATGGTGGAGGGTTCATAGGGTCAACGCATTTGCTTACAACACATGCTCCAAGGCGTGATGGAGGTCCCCCGCTTAGTGCTGCCAGTTTCCACTAGCATAGCAAATATCGGATTTTTTTTATTTTAATATCGGAGACGTAAAGGAGGGAAAAACAAAGATAAAATAAAATAAAACAAAGAGGAAATGGAAGGCTAGGTTTAAACCCCCCTGGGAGTAGTGGTAAACGTACTAGAGTTTGGTAGAGAAAAGAGCCGCTGAGAAAAGCCCAGTTTAAACGCGCGGGCAGGTTTCTAAAAATGTCAAACAAGAGACGGGGAGGTCACAACGTGTGAACGGTATGCGCGTTTCTAGGTGCCGTCAGAAGATTCTTGGGTCAGGCCACGGTGATGTGAGGCACGTATTGGTACTCGTATGGGAAGAGGACTCCATGGGAATGGGTGGGGAAATGGCAAACGGAAATGGCAGGCGACTGGGGTGCCGCAGTAGCGCCGCTGCGGAAGCCGGATGGGTGACCCATTAGTCGAAAGCAAATCTGCAAACACCGCCGTTTTTCTTGCTGAGTTTGGGATGGTCCCGTCCGGGAGCCTGTATGGCGGGTTCGGTCGCAGGAGAAACACAGGACCTTCCCTGCAGCGAGGACCAGACCTCGGTGGCCTTGGGATTTGGGAGGCCAGGAAGTATCTGCACAATGCAGAAACCGGAGACTGGGCCCTTGTCGAAGTCCCAGCCGGGGCCCAATCAATGGCAGTATTCCAATCAGCTCGCTGTCAGAGGCCAGTTCGAGCGGGGGAACTGGAAATCCAGGTTGGTGGGAATGGCGGACAGCAGACAGCCGAGGGGATGCAGAGCTGTACAAGAGCGAGGAGCACCACAACGAAGGTCTTGCGGAAAGGGAAAGGGGTAGCGCTACACCTTTCGCCTACTCGCCCTCCACTTTCTTTCCTCGTGTTTTCGCCGTTTGTCTATGCACTCCCTCTGCAGGAGTGGTAGCAGGAGCGGGAGCAGGAGCGGGAGCAGAACTTGCTGGCTGGTTGGCTTGTGCTAGCACCTTGGTGGCAGCCAGTACGGAATACGGATCGTTGCATGGGTTTGGATCCCTCGTCTCCACCTGGCACCTCTTTCCCTCTCCGCTCTCTCTGTGTCCGTGTCCGTGTCTCTTGCTGGCTGGACCAGACAAGACTGGCCGGGGAGCGGATGTGGATTGGATGTGGACTGAGTGACTTTCCCTTTTGCTTCCTCTTCAAGTGTGCGGTCCCTTCCCTTTCCCTTTGCCCTCCCTTCTTCCCTTTCGCACTAACACTAAAAATTCCCACCTTTCCCCATCCTACAGACATCGTCCTGACAGACGGCCTTGGTGGTTGCTGTTCGGTTTGGTTTGGTTCGGTTCGGTTTGGTTGATCTGATTGATTGATTGATTGACGGACCGCTTGACAGACTGAACCGGAGTGCTGGGAACCAACTAAACCGTCTCAGACACTTCCACCTCTCTCGCTCCCATTGTCTCTCTCTCTCCTCTCCTCTCCTCCTCACCACCACCACCACCAGCTAGCTCCTCCACCTCCTCCTCTTCTCCTATCTCCACTATCTCGGTATATCTTATTATATCCCAGCAGTACCTCTACATTTTTATACATTATATCTCTCTCGCCTTTGTCCCATCACGCTGTCCCACCCATCCATCCTCTCGTCCGCTTCCGCACCCGCCTGAACGCACCCACACTTTCATCCCCTTCTTTCCCTCTGTCTGTCGCTTTCGCTTGTAAACCCTCCCGATGCTAGCGAGAATTTGACCATCACCACCACCACCAACACTGAAACGACCTCGCGGAGATAGAAAGAGAGAAAGAAAGAAAGAAAGAAAGAAAGAAAGAAAGAAAGGAAAAGGAAACAAAATAAATAAATAAAACTACACAACCACTTTGAAGGAAACCCAACATATATTTACCGATTTATTTGATCGCAGGCCTTGTTACGCCCGTGGCATACCATCTAATCACCGTATCTTAGACATCTCGTACCCGCACCCGAATACCTGGTTTTCGCCTCGCACCGTCCGGGAAGGACCCCTATCAAATATATATATATATATATATATATATATATTTTTTCTTCTTATTATTATTATTATTATTTTTCTTTTAATACTTCCCCGTCCTCCTTTACTCGGGTCTGGATGCTCTCAACATTTTGCTATAGACAGGCGTGAAACCGCACCGTTTCGTGGAAGGATATCGGCTATCCTCTTCGAGGGCTATCCATTTTAGGGATTATATTTTCTATCTCTTCCTTGGACAGCCTCCAACGCGGCGCCTAACCTGTTTTCGAATTCGTGTTATTGCGACCGAATAGCCAACCGACAATCCCCTATCCATACATTCGATCTCAGCGGAACCCAAAATGTCGACACCTCAACCAACAGGGACCCCGGCGGTCGAGAAGGACAGGTCCAAGAGAAGAAGTATTCAGCGCTTCGTCTCCAAACTTATAAAACCTAAGAGTAAAAAGCACGAGTCTATTGAGACAGGTGTTGTTTCCGGGCCCTCGTATGCCTTTTCAACCTACCCCTGACATTCTACATTCAATTTGTATATTGACAATCTATGGTTTCTCTAGAACCTCTGGCGCTACCGCTACTACTACCGCTGTGGCATCTACTTCAACCCCCGGCCCGGCCCCTGCACTAGTATCGGAGCCAGAGCCAGTGGCGGAACAAGCTGCAGCTCCTAAAGAAACGGCTCCGACACCAATCGATCCTCCTGAAAGCGCCCCGACAGCTGAAGACGAATCGAAAGAAGACCCCGAAATCGGTGTGACATTAAAGTCGACAGCAGCGAAATTCCCAACACTGTCGCATGGTGCAAGACAACTTGCCGAAAAACATGGCATTGAAATTCCAGAAGACTGGCCTTATGCTCCAAAGGCTCCTATAGGCGAAAGAGTCCAGAAGCCAATTCGCATGCGCGTGCGACGCTATTGCCATGTTTGCAGAACATCTTTTGGAAGCGATAAGAGTTGCTCCAGCTGTGGCCATAAAAGATGTGTTGATTGCCCTCGGTCTCCACCGTATGTTATCGTCCCTTGAATGATCTTACAAAGATTTCAATTAACGACATATTGTGATATGTAGTTCTAAGGAGAAGAAAAAGTCCAAGACCAAGCATAAGGAATACGATCCTTATGAAGGTCTCACTCTTCCCGGGAGAAATGGCGGACAGGATTTGGTCTATCGTAGAATTCGGCAACGAGTTCATTACAAATGCCACAAGTGTGAAGCCGACTTTGCTGGTCAGAGAGCATGTCCGCAGTGTAATCACAATCGGTGCAAGAAATGCCATAGAGAACCGTAAGTTCCTCATCCGCGTGTTTTCCCCCGTTTATGGAGAATGTAGTGGTTTTGTCTAACATGACTTGCAGAAGCCGGAAGCCGAAACCTATTCAAGAGATTAGGCGCAAGAAACCAATCAAATGGACCTGTTGCGATTGTAGCAAACAGTCTAACATTACTAGAAATTGCGCAGATCCAAAATGTGCCCATCCACGATGTGTGGACTGTGTTCGGGAAAAGTATGCTTTGCCATGTCTTTGCATGCCCGCTAGAATCGCCTTTGCTGACAATCTCCTACCTTTCATAGCCCGAAGAAGAAGAAGAAGAAGGCAGTCCTTCCCCTGGAAGTCGCCTCTGCTGCTGCGGAAACCAAAGAAGAACCAACTGCTGGCCCATCAGATATTGATAAAGTCAGCAGTGCCCTTGCAGCTACCACTATCTCGTAAAAGCAACCAAAAAAATTTTCTTTTCATACATTCTATCTTTCAAGCGCCCGCTTGCTGTCCGATATAGTATAATTCTTACCCTTACCGACCTATATCTGGTACTCGATTCGACTTGCTTCCACAAAATCTCCCCCAACAACCTCCTCTTATTTTGTTTTGACGACCTACTATTTCTCTTGTTTCATTCGCTTGTTTCCGACTAACAGCGTTAACGACCTAATAATCTTACGAGTCGTAGAGTTATGATTGTCCTTTGGATGAGTCGCGTCGCACCTGGTTGAATTTTGGTCCAGTCTATCCGTCAAATCTCATGCCTTTTGCATTTTTGCCCATATTCCCCTTACACTCTAGTGTCCCCAATACCTTCTCTTTCATTGCGCTCCGAATACTCACTCCAAAAATTCGTTGTTTTTTTGGCCAGGTTTGCTGTTTGTGGCATTTCTAGCAAGCTTGATTCATTCGTTCTCGTTCTCCTTTCCCTTTCGATTAAAATCGTGGCGTCTTTTAGCGCAAATTCCCATGTGTGCACCAGAAATCCCGGCTAGGAAGTTTTCTCGTGGTAGGATTCCACGGTTACTTGAGCGTATACAAGGAAAGAAACATGTGCCGACATAGCGTGGAGTCACCATTTTATATACTTATCTATCCTCTTTTCTTCCTAGCCTTCTCTTTATCTATTCGCTTGTTATTCGAAACAAGACTTCGTTATCCGCTTCCTGCTTGATTCTGAGCATAACATTGCCAAATCTCCTAGATATCCCCTAGATACAGTGCATTTCTCATTCTGCTTCCTCCGTTCTATTCAGAGTTCAGAATGTTCCTTCATACCCCTCCCGATATATTAACTTTTCTCGCCGTTCGGTACCATTTTTATAGCAGAACTACATATATCCAACCTTATTTTATGGAAGACCTTTTACAAACGTAGCGATCTGAACCGAGAACAAGATCCAGAAGACTCTCTCGTATGGATACCTTTCAGTACATATGTACTTGTTTATTTTTAATTTAGGAATAGCTTGTGTATATCAACTGCTCCGGAACCTCTCCTATGTACATTTACGGTTATCGAGAAACATGTGAGAACCGATGTAGGTGTAGCCAGTGTTGAAGTAACCCCCTAACGTAGATATAAACCCGGTGCACTTGCCGTGCCCAGTTTAAAACGTATTTTAACTTGTAGATTTGAGAAACTTTTGGCCGAAATATATTCATCCTTTGATCCAATAGGTAAGGAGGTATATTGGCAGGGAGTGCGGTTGGACACAGCCTCATCGCTCAGATTACCTAAGCGCTCGTGATTGGCCCTGGCTGGGAACGTAGCGTCGTCATCCCCTCGTCCGCCAGGCCAACCATCCAAATCCAAACCACACAAAAACCCACCCCATCGCAAGTCTCCGGATCTCCCAGCTTACCGAACATTTAACAACCTCGAGGAGAAGAAAGGAAGAACGAAGTAAAAGTAAGAAAGCAAGAAAGGCGCCTGACTACAAAGGACAGCCTAGGCACCATCATATCAAACTTTAGATACAGAAAATGTGTTCCGCAGACTGTTTTCTCGCCGTGCTCGCCGTCCTATTCCCGCCCATCGCTGGTAAGTCTATTTCCTTCTCCTCTCCTGCTTAAAACCGCATCTACTAACGGCAATTTTCTGGCAGTCTGGGTCAAACGAGGTGTCTGCTCCGCTGATAGCATCATAAATATTGCGCTTCTCTGCCTGGGTTATCTTCCCGGGCTTCTCCACGCGTGGTACATCATCGCCAAATATCCAGATCCGTACAGTTACAACTACGAGCCGATCGAGGGAGGAAACCAGAGAGTATATTACTACACAGCGACATACCCGTCCGTGGCCTCGCATAGCCATCCTTCATACACACCGCAACAGCGCCAGCAGCAAGCTCCTATCAATGCTCAGCGTAACTCCGGTGCCCACACTGGTCCACAAAACTACGGAACTACCGCGGCCGCCGCGACCCCCTCCCGTCCTCTAACCGAAACCGCTGCAGTCGAAACCCACAAGTCAACCTCATCAGGCCAGGACAACTTGCCTGTGGCTGATGGAATGTCCCACGGCGAAGGCTCCTCCTCCGCCGGGCCTTCGCAGCCTCCTCCGAGCTATAGTGATGTCGTGAAGGGTGATTATAAAGTCCAAACCGACTAGATGCAACAACACTCCCTTCTTTAAAACTTTGTGTTGGTAGATCGAATGATTGATAATGTTTTTTTGGTGTCCTGTTACGAGAATCTGGTTTACGATGGGGTTTGGCATGTTTATCTTCGACTTCTTCGTCTCCTCTAGGGAGGGAATGTTCCTTGGAGCGCAAGCTAGACCGCCATATCACTCATCTTCCTTTTTCAATGATTTTGTCCTGCTGTTTCCCAACTCGGCTTACATTTCATAATACCCTCAGTTATCGGGCGACCGTAATCTCCGTCATCGCCTTTGAGCCATGTTTTTATCTCTCGGACGCCACCTGTTTCCTCTTTTACCGTACTTTCAGTTGTAGCAACAGCAACCATATGTTTTTATATAGCGTGGAACTTGTTCACTTGATAACATCGCTGTCCATACACATACAAATGTATACACAAGTATATTTGCTAAATATATATATATATATATTCTCGCTCGCTCTGTTGAACCTCTTGCGCTTCTTCTTTCAGACAAGCAAATATTGTAGATAACCAAGTAAATATATAACATCAGACCCCTTCCTTCTCTAAGAAGCTGGAATCAATAGCAAGCTTGCGTTCAAATTTGTTCCACCAGGATTGGAACTCTCTCATTGGGACCATCTCCGCACCCGGGGGACCGGAACTAAATGATCCTAGATAGTTAAAAGCGTTCTCGATTATCTTCCTTGCAAGTTTTGGGATATCTGATCTGGAAACGGTTCCTTGAGCCGCTTGTGGAGTTGGTCTTGGAGCCAGCATTCCCCCAATGGGCGGAGCATTAGTTAGCGACGAGAGGTGCGCAGGAAGCGCCATGAGCTTCTGCTGGACTTGAGTGATAGGCTCAACCGAGATTCCAAGCTGTGCTGTTACATCTTCTCCCGTGCCACCATAGCCAAACCCATCGGGTCCATCAATCATGCTATCCGATGTGTTTGTCCCCGCGGTGACCCCGGCAGCTATACCGGGGCTGTTCCCTTTCAAGCGGAATATTGCAGATTGCTTCTCAGCAGAGAGCCCGCCGAGCAGCTGGAACGGCTTACCCGGCCATTGGAAGTACACTGTGGCTGCGTAGTCTGGTGGTAGCGGGGTTGCCGGGAGGAGAAAAACAACGATGTGGCCTATGGATTGTGCGGAAGGGATCGAGAAGAGAAACTCCGTTTGGGAAACAGCCTGGGGCTCAATTTGCACTGCAGGTCAAAAAACATCGAAATTTCCACAGGGTATTTGTTAGCAGGCTGTTATCGAAGGGGCGTTGTAGGTGGTGATGATGCTCACAACTTGAGATGAGCAACCGCATAGGTCGGGGCTATGTTGAGGGTATCGGATAGGTGCCCAAACCTTGTCGCCCTGCGCAGATGCATCCGAACATTATTACGGGCCTGCGAGCAGCTCTGTCCTCTGAGGGTCGTGGTTGCGGTGGCGGAGAGAAATGTGGTGAGGTCAAACTGGAGCAATTTCATTTTCCATCACCTATGTCATTTGAGGACGGCGAAGGCTTGGCGGTGGGTGGTTAACATGTTCGCTTGCCAGATTTCAAGCTAGCAGATCGAGTCTGGATTGAACGACAACGTACTCTCGGTAGAATATCTAGCAAAAGTAGCAAAAGTAGCAAGGAAAATATCTATAGCACATTATATACACGATATCAAAAACCCCGTTGGCCAAAAACTCCAGAGACGCCAAAAACCACAACAAAGCTTATAGAAACGGGTCCGATCTGGGCATTGGACTCTTCACTCGCCTCCCAGCATTCCCTCTCGATGGGCTGACATCACGACTTCTGGAAACTACTGACAAATGCTCGCGGCTGGATATCCGGCTTCCCAAATTGGAACCGCTATGAGAGCCAATATTCAAACCCAAACCTTTCATACTACTCGATGACATCCCTCTTCTGATAGTTCCAACTCTGCTTCCACCATCATTACCGCTGTGACTCCCAAGTTCGTCATCATCATAGTCGCCGATTTCAAACAATGGCGGTGTTGACGAGCTTCCGAGTTCGATATCGTCGCCACCAACCCTCTCGTATAAGACTGTACCCCCACCACTCGTGGTATTTTTCCTGACCCTACCTAGGAAGCGATGAAGATGCAGCTTTCGAGCCAGCTTATGACGGCGGTCTCTTCCGAGAAGCAAGTAGGAAGCAAACGAAAATATCAGAAGGAACAAGATGATCCCAGGTATCCGACGATTGGAGTTTGTATTGTTCCACAATGCTCCATGCCAGTGATCCGAATCGTCCTCTATCATTGGGTCGCTTGGGGCCGTAGGGAGAGGTCCAGATACGGGAACACCAGATACTGCTTCACCGGCATCCGATGGGTGGGGTTTTCTTGAGGGTTGGGGTCTGTATGGCGGCTTGGAAGGGTTATCACTGCCGCCCGCATATTCGAAATCGGCTGGGATTGACTCTCCCTTGAGAGTATTGCTGCCAAACCCAACTGGTAATGCAGAGCTACTATCGTGGGGTTTCTTTTTCGGAGGTATCACGGATGTAGCGTACAATACCATCTTCCCCAGGGTCCAAGAAACCTCCACATCGTGGATATCATCCACGGCCTGAAAAGGGTCGAGAAAACCCTTATCCTTTGCCCCATCAATCAGGTCCTCAGTGGCATTGTGATCGGAACCGAGAGTATCTAGTCCGATTCTTGGTATTCCAATACCATCGTGAAGTACGCTCATTATCCAACTAGCCCTGAAGCAAATTGATATCGCCTTCTCCACGTCGACCTTCTTGCCCCATTCTTTCTGGCGCACTTTATCCTTGATAGCTTCCCATGGCTCCGAACAGTAGTCTCGCACACGCCGGGAATATGTCGCAAGATCATATGATTTTGTATCGTGGGCCATTTCGAAAACTTCATGTGTTGTATGCCAGTACTCCGAGACTCCTAAAAAGTGATTTATGTCGAAGTCTGCTTGTGGGAAGTGACGGCCATCCAGTAAGCATGCGGCGCCGTTGCATGATACCTTTCCGTCAGATAAAAGCGGATGCACCTGACGCTGGCATTCATCGAACTTTCCAGTTCCAAAGAGGTACGGCACCTTCCCAGTGGCTGGAGAGATATCGGAATTGGAACTAGAGGCGACTTCTTTACCATTCATAGTTGCCATTAAACCTTCGTGGAGACAGGGATCAGGCAGCTCCAGAACTCTTTCCCCACCGGAAGCTTCGAGTAGCTTTTCGAGATAACGTGAGCGTGCCTCGTGGACACCAAAACCGAGCCATGTTGTTACAAACACCTTGTATTCTACTAACTCGCCGCTCAGCTTTCGCATCCTTAGGAGTTTTAGATCGTCAGCGTGCTTCGTCGTCTCTGTCGCATTTGGGACGAAAGCTATCTGTGCGCTGGCGCCCCCCATATCCAGGAAACCGTATGTGTGGTGGCCCTTGCCATGGTTGTGCTTTTGTGTCGCATCGAAGGCGCCGATTAGGTAGTTTGCAGCAATCCAGCCGTAGAGTCCTTCGGTTTCTCCTGTAATGGCTTGCACGTGAAGATTACAATCTGGTAAGAGAAAGTTTGTATTCTGGATCGAATAGTTACAGATCTCCGTAAGCAGTGTCTTGCGTTCCCAGGTTGGTAAGAGCCTGACGCCAGCAGTAGCAAGGAGGAACAACGGGGTTTCGGGTATTTGATCTGCAGGGATTATCGTTCGTGCATGACGGAAGAGTTCTTCAAGGTGATCTGGACCAATGGTTTCGGGTTTGCTGGCAAACGATGATACTCCTGAAGTAAATCAGATGGTTTTGTTAGACTCCATCGCAGAAATAGCGGGCTCGACAGAAGGCAAGTACCTGGTCTGATCTTCTTCGTCCACTTCTTTTTGGTGGATATCATGGGGAGACTATCCATTTCCTCCGGGGTTGCGTTCTCCCGTTGCGAAATATGGTCGAGCCATCGGTAGATATAAATTCTGGTGCCCTGTAACCCCAAGGTTTAGCAGAGGACAGAATTGGCCCCGGATAACAATTATCTTACCGAAGAACCGGCATCCAAAACGCAGCCGTAGCGCCCTGTGTAGAAAGATCGCAAATGTTTAGAAAGGACACACAGATATGTATTAATTTTTTTAATTTTTTTTTAATCTCGAGACAAATATAAGGCTTTTGAACCCACAGTCCTTAGCTCTTCTGGCTTCCACGTCTTTCATTCTCCTGTCATCCGAAGTAGATGGTAGGGATAGATAACTTTGGGAGAATAGTTGGGGGATGCTGCATAAAGGGTTGAATGAGAGCGATGAGCGTCCTATGAGGAGTCGTGGGAGCGGCGAGCGGGCGAATGGGAGGAGATGGAAGGGGGTTGTGGATGGGGAGAAGGAACAAGCTGTTAGAGTTCAGGTCGATGGCAGATGGAACCCGGGTGCGCCAAGGCTTTCTTGTTTGGGGGGCCACAATACGCAACTACGCAACATGGCTCGAGGATTCGCTTCTACTGGCCCGCCAAGGAAGCTGCCCGTTTGCAACCTTGCAAGGTGATCGAACGTCACGTCTAAGTCGGGAAGCGTTCCCTCGTTATTTTTGGAAGGCGCCATCCTGTTTTGGCTCTAGCGGGCGGGCTCTGCAGGTACAAATAATTCACAGGGGGGTATTCCAGACGTAAAGCGTGGGTCGTGCTCTCAAAGACCTTCATAAATCCGCACTAAAATCTCCCATGGCGTTTTGGAATAAACCGCTTCACATAACTAGCACTGCGTCAATAATCAGATATTACATATATGCAGAGTGCGCGTGTATTTTGGCGCAAACATGCAAAGTGGGAGATTCAATGCAGTCTCTTCAGGGCCTCCACAATGTTCTTCATCTCGTCCACGCTGCAGCTGATGCGGGTGGTCTCTTCATCTCCCAATCCGTTGATTACCATCTTCATTGCATCTTCATCCAACTCGAGAAACTTCTCAATTAACTCGCCATCCACAAATCTGAATGGCTCTTCTGGTTGTCGGCCCTTCGTATTAAACGCTCGATATCTACAGGGAGTGTTAGCGATGGCTGATTGAAATATACTGTCTCTAGCAGCTTCCAGGAGCTACACTCCCTTCAGTGTAAACATACCTGTTGAATTCTAAATCTCCAATCCCCCTAATAACCTTTGACATATTCGATTGGCATCTCATCAATGTGTCAAAATAATCTGGGTGGATTAACCCAAGCATGAATAGCCCTCCTTCAACCGTTCCAATATATGCCTTAGGTTGTACAACATATCCTTGCGAGACCGGGTCGTTGACCTTGCGGATGCGATTGACCATCTCCCCTAACCTTAGCTCACTCAAAGGTCGCATCCGTTTTGTGTCCTCGTCCGTCGCCCCAACAGATTCTCGGCGAAGAAGCATTAAGTTTCCTTCTGAATCGGCGGATATACACGTTTCCTCATCAAGGGCTTCCAACGCAGTAATCCAACTAACACCATACTGACGGCAAACTTCAACGAGCTTCTGATTTTCACCATCATTGCCAACAACCAGTTCTAGCACCATAACACCTTTGACAAGATCTCCAACAAATACCTTGTTTCCGCAAACCGATAGGGCTACTGGGACTGTGGCCGCTCTAACCGAAGAAATTTGCTCTATTGAAGCTTCTGCTGAGCCAGTCGAATAAAAGAACCGATAAAGATCAATCTGTATTCACGATGAGCTTCTAAACCAGAACAGAGCAGCTCCATATAATTTCTAGACCTCGGGTTTGCTTACACTCTTGTTGAGACCTGTTAGGATATAGCCTTTGATAATGGCCAGTGAATGGCAAGCGCCAGGCAGCTCAGCTTCTACAACTAGTCGGAGAACCTTGTCTTCTCCGAGCTCGAATACCAGAAGTCTTCCTTTCTCGCTCTCATCATGCTCATTTCCTATGGCTGTTCCTACAATGAACTTTTCAGATATGGACCCATCAGGATTTGCAAGCTTTGTACATAAGAGACTCTCGACGAGTTCATTTGGCTGGAGCTCGTATGCGTCGATTTTGTCGTAAAAGTTTTCGTCGATCACGTGTATATAACAGCTACTTGACTCCATTCCCGTAGCGTTATCGATTGAGTTTTTGATTGTAGCCACACCGTAGGCTCTTTTCTCTTTGGAGAAGGCTACCCTTCGGGTGAACTGATGCAGGGGTGAAGTACCTGTATGGGTAGTTCTAACATCGTCCACCTTTGCAATAAAGACGCTATCATCAGCAGCCACTACCACGGTATCAGGGAATGCTTCACTATTGAAGGCAACCACACAGGCGGCTTGATTCAGGGTAATCGCGGAAAAAACAATACGGCCCTCGTCCTCGTATATCATAGTCGGTCGTTCCCCCGTTGCAACCACGCAACTTGAGTCGTCCTCCATTTTGCGGGAGAGAATCTCAAATGTGACGGTTTGGGTACCGAGCCGTATTCGCTTTTGGTCAGAGAGCACAACAGGATCTCTGGAGATGGTATATGTCAATACTTCGCCATCTGCCATTCCAACTAACAAGGTCGCATCTGCCCCATCACCGAGCCTGGCAATGACAATTGATCTCGGGACCGAACCTTCTGGGACTATTAACTTCTCTTCCCTTAGGGTATCGAGATCGGTTGTACGTAGCAAAGCTATTGATGCAGGTATCCAGAACCCGATGACCAGAAAACCTGTGGGCATTTCTGGGATATGGACACAAGAAATCTCGCCGTCGAAAGTGCGACTGGCTACCTGCTGAATAGGACCGTCCGATAAGTTTAATAAAACACAGGTACGTCCACTTAATATGACGACTAATTGGGTACCAGATATCGAGGCCATGTCTATTCTGGTGCCTGTAGGAGGTTTCCACTCCCAAAACTGAGAAGATTTTTTGTCTACGACAAGGATTTTGGATGAGACCACTTGTACAAGTCGCTCTGAGCCTATATTGCCGGTCACTAGAGTAGCCGTGTCTAGACAAAATTGTTCAAAAGCATCAACTTCTTCCACTTCTCCTTCGCCGCTGAAGGAAAAGATACGAGTTTCGTGCGCAAATGAGAAAACAATGGTATCATCAAAACTATCAAAAATACCCCATTAGACATCATACACATTTTTTTAAATTTTTAAAATTTTTTTTTAGGGGTGGTTGGCATCAAGAGGGTTAGGACTAACTTAGTGATTTCAGCGGATCGCCTAAGGGCCCACATATTCTGAACACCCGTCATCTCACCTAGAACACCAATATCTTGAATTCCAACGCCGCTCCGAACGCTTCGAAGCCCCCCGTCAAAAAAGCCTCCACTGCAAGTGAGAATCATGGTTTGACCTGCGGAGTACTGATGCACTTCTTCCCCGCCAACTTCTGTTCCCAATACTATAAAATCAGATATCGGGGCCAAGTTTGGCAGAGAATGTACTATTTCGATTCTCGGGTTTCCAGCTGATACTTTGACGAGCTGAGAATCTCCTAGATGTGATCCTAGGAACGCATATCCGTTATCCAAGTATAGGACAACACGGGCCTGGCATGTCTGTTTTTTTTTACCATTAGTTACTCATTTGTGTAGTCATGCAGGTTCTTGATGCTTACCTCCCCGAGATTCTCGATTTTCATATTGACGAGCTTGTCACTGTCAACGACAAGTAATAGAAGATACAGATGCCCGTTTTCGTCGCTAAGGAGGAATCTCTGTGGGTCTATTTTCCCGTAGCTAATAAAATTTGTAGGTTCATATAAAGGCTTCTTCATTGGTGCTGTTCTCTCGGGGTGAAAATAGGACACTATCTGCTCTCCCACTACCAAAACACCTCCTACACATTATCGAAACAATTAGCCGTCATTTTAGGTCAAACGTAGATATCTCGAATGAGAATCGATTATACCTATCGGGTCGGGCACGGGAATTAAAATCCTGGCACCAAGATCTAGATTACTGGATTTTATGGTCCATTGGGTGAATTCGGGATCTTTGACTGCCTTTTTGGTTAAGTTTATTTCGTATGTCGTCAAATGAACAGCATTTTTCGAGTCCTTGAACAGCACAGCAACGACAGGGATTGGAGTTCCGTGGAGGAAAGCCATGGTGATGATCCTTAGTTCATTCATACGGATAGGACAGGGTTCATCGAGGTTCCCAATCTCGCTTTCTGGTATTTGTGTATGCCTACCTCGGCCTTTGGTCTGTCTTTTGATGGGGATCGCTGTGAATATACCTTCGTAGAGGTACAAGCCCAATAACCTCCCGTCAGGGTCTGCCAGATACAGGTGACCGGAATGAGCAGGACGTTGAAATCTGTCGGTAACATCTTGCGCTTTCCGCTCATTCCGGATGTTGCCCGTTGTTGAATCCCACGAGACAGTAAAATATTCATACCTATCAGTTCCGATGAACAGATGGTCAAGGCGGGACTGCTGGGGGCGGAGGGAAAGCAGTGCGGTCACACGCCCATAGACTGCGAAATGTGTGACTTGTTCCAGATCCTCTGGGACGAGATCGTAAATCTCGACGCGATTGGACTTCCTGGTAGCGATCGAATGTTAGACTTGTGTGTATAACCTTGTTGGCAATGCTGAATGAACCCAAGGCTCGATTGTGATAAACGGGAAAGAACATGGGGATTTGTATCGTACGCAATCACTAAAGAATCTTTCTCTTCATGAACAAATCTGCATTTTATACCATGGCGGATACTTGAAGCCCGGTGGATAGGGGCAAGGTAGGCCATATTATCGAAGTGTTATGTCACTTCGCTCTAGGTTTGTGATCCGAAGGGAGTTGATTGTGGTTTGCTATGGAGGAGTCAAGAGCGCGTGTTGTGTGTTGATGTAGATTATGTCACTTTCTCCTGCTCAACCTAAGTGTGCGTGTGTGTGTGTGTGATCAACTTCGAGGTTGCTACTTGGGCAATTGGGTATGCTTTGTGTAATGCGAATACATATATTCCCAGCGCACGCCAGCCGGATGCCAGAGGGAGACATATTAAAATGAGGAATTACGATGGCAATAATCATACTTTCCCCTCCTTTTCTTTCCTTCTCTTTCTGTTTCAGTTATTGATCTTTAAAAAGAAGAAAAAAAGTATTCCCCTGGTTCGCGATTCTGGCCCCTATATGGGAAAGAAAATCTAGATTTCGAGGGGAAGCTCTGCTTCGTAGACTCAACGGCATCCTTTTTGGGTTTTAAAAGAGTATATTGAAATAGCGTCAAGCGCAGAAAGTAAATGAAGACTGGGCCAAACAAGACACCGAAACGAAAGATAGGACCAGTTAAGCGTTACTCAAGAACAAAAAAAACACCGGTCCGACTAGAATAAATAGAAAGAATAACAAAGGACACCCGAGTATCCAATGACAAAAGAGCAGGGAGTAGATAATAAGGTGAATAAATTGGCTAACCGAAAAGGCAGAGGGAAAATAAGAAAAAGATTGAAGACGCAGCCAGTATTAAAAGAAATTCATAAGTAAATACCTAAGAAAACATTGCGTGGAAAGGAAGAGAGAGTGTGAAAAAGAAGAATATGTATCATCGACATCAGGCTGAACGGTTCCAAGTAGAATAAAAAGGGTTTTAAGTTGTAAAGGGTGAGAGGAAGGAAAAAGGAAAAGAAAACTCAAAACTGAAGCCCAGCGCACGAGTACACGAGTTTCGTTTTGTCTTGCGTCGAATCATACAAGCTCCGGCGGCGATTTGAAAAGACATTATATAAGGTTAGAGAAAAAAGCGATCCCACTATTGATGTTGAACGGAGTAAATTAGCGTATAGGTTCATCTTTGGAATGAGAAGTAAAAATATATAACGAAAAAGGATATATTTCATATCAAGGCGGGAGGTCTTACCCAAGGGCAACGGTGGCACTAATTCCGATCAAGGCCCTCTTTTGGAATTTCTCCTCGGTTATGACGTCTATGACTCGAGCTCGTTTCGATTTCTTTGGAGAACTTATCTCTAAAGTTTCGATGTTTGGTATGTCTTGGGAAGACGATTCGTCGAGTTTCCGTTTCTTGTTTGATGTTGCCTCCGAGGCGTCTTTCATCGCTTCGGCTACCATCTCCTTCGCTTTTGCGATCATGTCCTCGGGAGTTTCCGGCAACAGCGATTGAGCATCAGACAACGGCTGAATTTCGACTTTGATATGAGTTGATTCGATCACATCATCGCCCTTCTTTTCGGTCGTTGTTTCGACCTCAACTTCGGCTTTTACATCTCCGTCCTGGAGGTCCGACTTCACAACAGTGTTGGAGACGGTTTCCTCTGCGGGGTCTTCGCTGCTGTCTTCGGACTTTACAACGGGAGTGTCTGGTGTGGTTTCCGTGGTTGTGGTTGTGGTTGTGGTTGTGGTGGCGGCGGCTGCGTCTCCGTTTGATGAGGCCGGGGCGGGGGCATTGAGTTTTTCGGATAGCTCTTTAGCGGCAGCGGCGGCTTTGGCAGCGCGTGGTTTCCTCGGTTGGGCGATCTTCCGAGTTGGAGAGGCGGACCTGGTCGTAGTAGTGGCGGGGACCCCCTTTGCGGAGGAAGGGCTCAAGGAGCTGGCGCTGGCGCTGGTTGGCTTGTAGGGAGGCGGCGGGGTGACAGCCTTGTTGCGAGGATCAGAGTTCACGGGGCGGTCGTCCACGAGGGCCTCTATCCACACGCGGCAGCGGTAGTCACTCGCAAGGGAGAGGGCTAGAGGGAAGGGGGGGAGGGGGTTAGAATTAGAATTGGCGTAATGCAAGAGAGAGAAGAACAAGAAGGGCATCTCGAAGCGTACCATCATCTGGATGTACCCAAAGATTGCCGGCGGTTTCCTGGTAGGATGGTATAGGGTCAGTGGAGTATCGGGTGAGACGGGGAGGAGCGGATAATACCTCGGTGGAAGCGTCAAAGCTGTTTTTGACGAATCTTCGTTCCATTTCCTCCTCGGACTTGGAAGCCCAGGGAAAGGAGGCTTTGAACCTATAAGGAAGGGAGAGGAAAAGTTCGTGTCAGCCGAGGTCGTGAAGGGTTGGGAGACAGCACGGGGCGACGTACATTCCGGTGGAACTGACATAGCCGTCTTTGCTGCGGCGCATGAGAAAATAGGCTTCGGGCTTGGTTCCGTTGCCAAAGATCTCGGGGTTGATGTCATGGGGTAACGGGGCGCGGAGATGGACGTAAGAGAAGAGGGTCATCTGAGGGGTTGAGGGCGGCGAGCTGGCGCCATTTGTGGTGGAAGGCGGCTTTGAGTTTGTCATGAGCTTGGTCTGGCCGAGGCGGCGCAATTCGACCAGGTCATCCTCTGGCGAACGGTTAGCGATTGGAAGGCGAACGGCAAGGGGGGGGAAGGGAGATATTCGCGGGAAACGGGGGTTGTTTTCGCGCGACAGGCGACGGAGGCGATACCGGCGACGGCAGCACAATTGGGCGTATCTTTTTTTTTTTTCTTCTTCACTTTTGTGTAGAAAAAAAATGGGGGGGGGGAGGGACGGGGCTTACTGGAGGGATTGTTCTCGGCGAGGAGATGGTTGTACTGGCTGGGGAGCTTTCTCCGAGTCATCGTGGCAGGAGGATGTGGCGACGGAGGGAGGTGATGGAGGAGGAGGAGGTGTTGTCGCTGTCGTTGTTGTCGTTGTCGTTGTTGGAAGTGGTGATGATGTTGGTGATGATGTTGATGCTGATGTTGGGGGGGGGGGAGAGAGAAAGGAGAAGGAGAAGGCCAGCCAGCCAGCCAGCCAGCCAGCCAGCCAGCGAGCGCGGCGGCAGGGTTCCAGCGCCCGCCGCAGCAGCGACAACGCAGCACGCCGCCGCCAATTGGCATCTGGCCACCACAACAAACAGCCGGACAACAACATCGCCACCTCGCTCGCTCGCCCTCGTTTTTTCCTTCCTCTCCATTCGACCGCAACCCATCGATCGACGGCCCCAAACCACCCCCCCAAAACACCACCGTAAATACACCGCCTTCGTCTCATCGTCTCCTCCTCCTCCTCCTTCACCGTCACAGCATCATCGCCACGTCTGCGAAGGAACCAAGAAAACCCCCGCCCGCAAACATGTCAGCCGGCGCGCGCCGCTCCAGTCGCGCCGTGCCCGCGTTCACCGGCAACAACCTCATCCACAGCAACCCCCTCCCGCCCGTCTCCAGCCTGCCCTCCTTCTCCTACGGCTCCCCGCAAACAACCGCCCCGCGGCCCCTCAGCGCCCGGGACACAAAGGTCGCCATGGCCGACGCTCTTGACCACGCCGACGCCGCCGCCAAAGCTCGTCTCGAGGCTGTCGCCCGCGAGCGCAAGCTGGCTGAAGAACGAGCCGCCGCGGAGGCCGCTGTCGCTGCCACTGCTGCCACTGCTACTTCCACACGGCAGCCCTCTGTCGAGCCCGCCGCCGCTGCCACTCGCAAACGCTCCCTGCGCAGCCAGAGCGTCCTTTCCCAAGGTACCCCCAACCGTCCGCATGCGTGATACAAAACAAGCGAAACGCTAATCAGTACTCTGCAGATGAAGACACTACCTTCTACGAAGGTGACGAGACCAGCCTGGAAATCCATCGCATCATCGCCAGCGCCAGAAACCCCGTCCCCGAGTCCTCCATGCTGCGGGCGAGAAGCATCAACGCCGGTGCGAAGGAGCCTCGGTCTGCCATGAAAGGATCCCGTGAAGAAGCTCTGCGGCCCTCCGCCAAAACTCGAGCCAAGCACATGGCCTCCTCGCGAAGAAGAGCCGCCCCCGTCACCCCCGTCCCCATCGCCGGCGAAAGGGATGCCACCTTTGACGAGGAAAACCAAGGAATCGGTTTGGCTCCCCGTGTTGCCTCTCCCTCACTTGCCTCTCCCTCTCTCACCCCCCAGCCCGAAGAACGCGACCTCTCCAACTTTCGAGATCGCCCGGGAACCCCCCCTGACACCATCGAATACGGCGGTGATGGCGATGACACCGCTCCCAACGGCCAGCAGACACCTCGAACCGCCTCAGACAAGTCCGAGAAGCCAATTTCGCCTTCCGCGCAGCACCCCGTGTCGCCAACTTCTCGCTCCTTCTTCTCTCTCTCGTTCGCCAGAACGGGCTTCCGTTCCGCCATCTCTGGCGTCAAAAAAACCGTATCGATCCTCGGCATCTTTGTCAACAACCTCCTCGGGCCCTTCTTGAAGCATATCTTCCTCGTCTTTTTCATATTTGGGATCACTGCCCTGTCATACAGCTTCATACAACGCTCCTCTTCTTTCTCCGCCCCGCTACTGCCCCCCACGACCTCGGAAGATCTGATTAGACGACTCATGGATGTAGAAAAGCATCTCGGTAGCCTCTCGCGCGCCCACGAACACGACGTCGGCCAGTGGGATGCAGAGAAACGATCCAGGCAGAACATAGAGCAGCAATTGGCTTCCGTTAAGAGCGTCCTGTCCGCCTATTCTTCTCTCTCTACAGGCCTGGAGCAGCACACCCGCGCATACCGCACAGAACAACATGCCTCGGCCGCTACAATGTCCGCACTTAACGCCCAGCTCGACAAGCTGGACAAGACCATCCAAAGAACCGACGCCGATCTTCAACGTCTTAAGAGAGCCCAAGACTTGAGCGAGAAAGCCCTCCAGTCCATCGAAGCAATGCTCCCCAAACATATTGCCGTCCGGCTCGACCCTGATACCGGCAAAATCATCGTCGCTCCGGAACTGTTACGACACATACAAACTGCCATGCGAAAAGACCTCCAGGATGAACTAGCTAAAATCGGCCCTTCAACAGGTGGTAAATCCTCGACACCGGGGAACGGCGGCACGGTTTACAGCTGGGACGAGTTTCTTAAGACGAATGCTGCAAAAATGCGAGGCTACTTAGGACAAATGTCCGATGAGAAATGGAAAGAAGCAATTGCGGATGGTGTAGTTGTTTCTCGGGAAGACATGGTCAAACTGATCCGTGACGAATTCGAATCAGTCCGAAGCGTCGCTGAAAGAGACAACCAGGTTCTCATGGGAAAGCTCATGCGCGAAGCAGAGTCCGTCGCCAGAGACGTGGTGTCGACGGCAGCAACCAGCATCTCATCCGCCGCTCTCGCCGCGGCTTCCAACTACGTACGACATTCTAAGGGTGCGTCTAGCTCCGGTAGCCAGTATGGAGACGCCCTCATCCAGGCTGCTCTACATCAGTATTCCGCTACTATTCTTCAAAAACCCGACTACGCGTTGCTCGCCCGCGGCACTCTTATCGACCCACGGTTCACCTCGTCCACATTTGATCCTTATGGAACCCCCGGTATTCTTGGGAAACTTTCGACAGCGTTTCGGCCCGGTCCGAATGAGCCAGCTCACATTCTCACCGAGTCCACCAATATCGGTGATTGCTGGAGTTTCCCCCAAACTAGCGGACAGGTCTCGATTCTGCTCGCCGAATCAATCTATCCATCCGATATCACAATTGATCACGTCCCCCGAGGAATATCCGGCGACGATACTTCTGCTCCGCGAGAAGTTGAGTTCTGGGTCCTAATCGAGGACGACCAAGCACGAGGACAGGTTAACAAGGCTGCCGCTGTAGCCATTGGAAGTGTCCCTGATAGTGCTCTATCCCGGCAGTACAACGCCAAAAACTACGTGCGGGTTGCCTCGTTCGTTTATGACGTCAATAGTCAGTACCCAGTTCAAACATTTGAGCTGCCTGTTGACTTGCAGAAGCTCGGCATTTCAGTCAAGAGTGTTTCGTTCAGAATACTAAGCAACTGGGGAAATGCGGACTATACCAGTATTTACAGATTAAGAGTTCACGGGAACCCTCTAAACAGGCGTGATGGAGCCAGCCGAGCGGAAAACGCCCAGCACCTTCGCGGATTATAATTGCCAAAAGTGAAAGATTTTTACAACAGCATGTTTTCTTCTGCACGGCGTTTATGTTTTATTGGAGTCTTTGCACTTTACCATATTTGTCATTTGAAGGAGCACAGAAGAATAAGCGTTTATAAGCATTGATATCCATGGTTTCCTTCCCGTTTCAGTATCCATCATTCTCAGTTCTCCGCTTTTCTCTTTCTTTATTTAATTACGTCATCCCAATGCCTTGTACATTCACGACATAGTTCTCTTTGTATTTCCTTCTGAGCTGCTACCCGACTTCTGATCCCCGTTTACTTTAGTCCTTATTATGCTCTGTATCCTCGTTTTATGCCTTTGGTATCTTTGTGATGCCCTTGATGATAATGGAACTGTTACGCAAATTTCTGTTTACTTATCTTAGATATTTGATATATTATCGGGTTCGGGACTTTGCCAAACCCCCACCAATTGAAGCTGCGACATCTTTACCAATCTTAATAGTTATATGTCAAGACTTGCCGCATTCAAAAAGATCTGTTGTAGGCAGCGGAGCCCAGAGGAACGACACGTTTTCTATAGATCTACTTAGAAGGGGGAAAATATCGGGTCGGCACTAGTTATAGTGAGAGCTATAATTCAAGTAGGAATATACAAGGAGTAACAATGTAACACGTACAGTTAAAGAAGATTCTGAATAAACGAGATCAAACCCAAACGCCAAGAACGTCGTAGACACGCAAAGCCAATGTGGAAAACCTTCAGCTACTTTCGGTCAAGTACGATAACTCCAGAAGCAAGCTGAAAGGGAAAACCAGGTCAAACACCAGGCGAGCATCGAAAACGGAACCAGACCACTATACTACCAGCCGATAGATTCACAATAGACCTATAAAGATAAAAGTTGTACAAGGAGAACGCAGGGCTTATTCTGTGTGCGTGTCAAGGAGTTTGTTGACATACGCCACTGATCCGACTCCTTCCTTCGCGCTACTGGGGGCCGGCTTCCAACTTTCAGGAGGAGGCTCGGCAGCTTCCACGAGTTCCGACTTAAGGAGAACTGCAAGAACCTCGATTGGGGGCTCGAGTCCGAAACGGTCCGCTCTGTTCCAGCGCTTAAAACGAGTGACACCGACGCATGGACCGTACTGAGATGATAGATCGAAGTGGCGTAGGATCTTCTCAAATTCACTTAGTCCTTCTTGGTGAACTATCGCACATCGATTTGGTTAGTTTCTTTATTCGTCCGTTTGTACTCTCTTAACCGGTATGCGGAAATAAATTTCAAGGGGCTTACCGGGAGCACCAATTCTGGAGTTTTGTATGGTGGTATAGTATTCATTTATCTGCCGCGAGGTGATCTTGTAGGCTGCATCTGCCCGTTCCTTGCCGAGGGTCGAGATGTCAAGTTTCGGTCTTTCAATAATCTGCTCCTGGAAAGATAGCGGTTGATCTGTTTCTTCGATCCCAGCTTCATCTTCCTCCTCGTTCTGCTGCTCTTTTCCTTCTCCTTCTTTTTCGCCGACTGACTCTGACGAAGGGCCTAGGGTTGATTTTTCAGCTTGGTTGGCATCTAGATTCCCATCATCTTCATCTTTCAGAGCGTCATTGGCCCTCGCCTTCAACTCGGCTTCGTCTTCGTTGGAATCTTCTTCCAGTCTTATCTCGGGTTTGGAAAGGGGAGCCGAGGCTTTGAAGAGGATGTCATGAGTAGCTGGCTTGATCTGCTTCCCGGTGACCTTTTTTGTGGCGCCGAAGTTGAGCTTTGTCTGCTGTTGCCCAGCGGCGCCTGTTGCCGAAGCGGCGTTTTGACGGGTTGAGACGGGCATGGTGATTGGAGTGTTCGGTCGGTCGTCGATAGGTTGTTCAGGTGTGTGTCTTTGACGAGGCGAGGGGCCTTGGGGAAGGTGGGAGCTGGTGGGAAGGAAAGCGCGCGTTGGTCGTCCCAACACGCGTGCCCGCCGTTGGCTTGGAAACAACTCCACCCTGCGAATTGAGCTAGTCCCGCGCCGGTGTCTGGGTCTTGGGGGTCCTCAACATCAAATGGGTGATAGGTGTGTGATGCCACCGATGTATGGAGAGATATATACACCCGTATATATTGAATTCTAAGACAATCTATTCTGATATGCACACGCTCGCTTGTTGCGACTACAGCTAACAGCTTTATTGTGCCTTCCGCAGCTCGCCACCAGCAGCTGATGCGACATCTCCTTCGGCCCGCCTCGTTCCCCACCAGACCCCGACAAGTTGCGCGAGCATGCACCCCACGGCGAGCGCTGAACTGGTGCTCGTACCTAACCCGATTTTTTTAAAACTTATCAGCAAAGAACCTAAAATTGGTTTCGATCATCCCAATGGCAGTAAAGACTTACTCGGATAGACATTCCACGCGTACTCTTGGGCTGCCCAAACAGGTATTACGAAGAGAGGACCCAAGCCACTTCTCCAGAGCAAAAATGGTGTAGTCCACGCCATCCACGAGTAGAATTGGTAGTGTAGCGATCTGGCACAGAGCATTCCAATCATGTTGCAGGTGAAGAGTGTTGTAAGGGTGTATCTGCCATCAATTCTCATTCTTACTGCTGTCTTTTCGGTGGCAGCCATCGGACGGAATAGCGGGGACTTGATGAACTCAAAAATCCCACGCTGTGCTGGCTGCAGCCACCGTGTAGTTAAGAATAACAGCAAAAGGGCGAAATGAATCCCCATGAGAGTATATTTGAACTGGGTTGACCCGAATACGTTCTCCCCAATGAAGCGCCAGTTTACCGTCCATTTCCACAAGAAGGCCCGTGTAAATTCAAAAGCCCGACCAATGTACCCTACTAGGCTACCATTTTCAGATACAATGAAGGGTAATGCGAGGACCACTTGTATCTGAACCATTAGAAGACCTAGTCGAATCGCTTTCTCCGTACTCCCTGTGCTGAGAAGAAAAATCAAGCCGAGAGCTGGTAGGTAAAGCAGCGAGGACATCTTGACAGATACTGACAAGGAGCAGAAGATAGCAGAGAGCGTGTGCTGTCTCTTCTGCGCAAGGAGAATCGAGATCAGAATCAAGAGGGTGCTAAAACAGTCATTGAAGAATCTAAGCAAGTATATGCTATGCAGCCTCTTTGAGAGAACTAGTAATCCGAGTATCCAAGGTGGTGCCTTCGCCGTTCTATAGCACAACATTGCTACCCAGAGGGACAACATATATGTGAACCAGAAGACCGCCTGCACGCGTTCTCTTTGAGCCCCCGCTTGTGTCAAGCTGTACAGGAAATCGTAGATGTAGACGTGTCCCGCAGGATACACCAAAGGGCCAGTGCCACCTTTGATATTTCTATAATCTCGCTCTCCAGCTCGATATTGGCCCACCTGTTCCATATAAGCTTCCCAGTCTATTTCGGTGTCTAAACCAGGAAGTTAGTTTTATAGAACTAGATGAGTCGGCAGCCTCGAAAGAGTAATATTGGTGATCATGTTGTACATACAAGGTACCATTCTAAGAATGCCATAACTAAGAATGCCATCAAAACATAGGAGGGCATATGCGATATAGCGGGAGTAGCGAGGGCTCTGCACGAGTTCAATGATAAATTTATAACCTCCCTTTGCCAGATCCATTGTCACCGTTAGTCTGTAGCAAGGGAAGTGTTTCAAGAAGGGCAAGCTGCCCCACAGAAGCTTCAATAAAGGAGGTTTCGAGGCCGATCGCGTGATAATCGAGAGAGAATTGTGATTTCAAGTATTTTCTTGTAGCATGTCAGCACCAGGCTTTAGGACGAGTTGCAGTTGACAACACCAACGGCTTAAAAGTCCAACAGGGGCCAGCGAAGACTCAGCCTGGTCTTCCTTTCTTTCAACCTCATCATCTTGAAAATTGCAACCTCTAGACAAACAATAGTCATCAGAAGTATAGCAAGCATTCCTTATTATAACCATCATTACAATAATTATAATTGGTTTTAATGTTGATACAATCAGAAAAGAAGAAACCTCTCTACTAGCTGCCAGAAATATACAATTGCACCGCCTACTGGGTGCATCGCATTCGTTCCATTCTTTAGTCATTCGATCAATCGTGCAGCTATGGCGAAGAGTCTCGCTGAACGCGATGGATCCGTCCAACGCTCACTGGGGCCATTACACCGACAAATAAAGCAGGTCAGCCACGCGAACCCCCCTTTTCCATTCTCTTTTGTGCAAAAAGGGATTTTGTAACCTTTCAACTAAATACCATCATTTACCGCTGATAGTCGAAGATTCTCATGGTTGGAGCAGGAGGCATTGGGTGTGAGCTGCTCAAGAATCTCGTTCTAACAGGCTTTGGCGAGATCCACATCGTAGATCTCGATACCATTGATCTAAGCAACCTCAACCGGCAATTCCTCTTCCAGAGACAACACATAAAAAAGTCGAAAGCGCTTGTACGTTGCGCTTTCGATATCGTCGTGGATGTAACCACCGAAGCTAAATACAAAATCGTCGGTGTCTTCTCTCTAGGTTGCAAAAGAAACAGCCTCGAAATTTAACCCAAATGTCAAGCTTACCGCATATCACGCGAATATCAAGGAGCCGACGTTTAACGTGGAATGGTTTAAAACATTTTCGTTAGTTTTCAATGCACTGGACAATCTGGACGCGAGAAGGCACGTCAACAAGATGTGCCTTGCGGCAGACATCCCATTGGTAGAAAGTGGGACCACTGGGTTTAATGGCCAGGTACAGGTCATCGCGAGGGTATCTTCTCCCTTCTCTCTCTTTCATCCTGGCATACCTAAAACTAAAAGTATTCCATTTTCAGGGGATTACAGAGTGCTATGATTGCACCACGAAGCCAGTACCCAAGAGTTTTCCCGTTTGCACCATTCGCTCTACGCCTAGTCAGCCGATTCATTGTATTGTTTGGGCCAAGAGCTACCTGTTCAAGTAAGGGCCTGCCGTATTCAACCGAAATCGACCTTATTGCGGAGACTAACGAGTCTTAGTGAATTATTTGGAACATCAGAGGACGATGCCCCAGAGTTCGATCACAGTGAAGACGCAGAAAATGGTATTTGTTCTAACCAACAAATATATCTCTTATCTGATATTAACCAACGACCACTTTATTAGCGCAAGAGATCAAAAACTTAAGACAAGAAGCCGAAGCACTTAAGAGAATTCGAGAAACACTCGGTCAGCCGGAATTCGCGTCAAACGTCTTTGAAAAAGTATTTAACAAAGATATTGTTAGACTCGCTGAGATGAAAGACATGTGGAAGACTCGCACGGCGCCCAATCCACTCTCCTTTCAGTCTCTTGGTTCTGGTACCAATGGAGATGCTGTAACCATCCCAGACAACGACCAGAAAATATGGACTCTTAAAGAGAACTTTTTAGTATTTGCTGATAGCTTAGATCGCTTGAGCAAACGAGTTCTCCAGTTAAAAGGCTCCGACAAAAGCAACTTACTTTCGTTTGACAAAGATGATGATGATACCCTAGACTTTGTTGCTGCTAGTTCTAACATTCGGTCCATTGTATTTGGTATCAGCACGCAGTCAAAGTTTGACATAAAACGTGAGTATTTTTGTGTTCGCTTTGAAACTCACCTGGGCTCAGACTAACAATTTGAAGAAATGGCTGGAAATATTATCCCTGCGATTGCCACGACAAATGCAATAACGGCAGGGCTCTGTGTCATGCAAGCGTTTAAAGTCCTAAAAAAACAAATTAGGGATTCTAAGATGGTTTTTCTGTCTATGTCAGCGGATAGAGGCCTTACTACGGAGCCATTACGGCCACCAAATCACTCATGTCAGGTTTGCGGGGTGGCAAGGGCTGATTTCGAATGTGATGTCGACAAGACTAGGTTAGGCGATTTGATCAATAAGGTTCTACAAGATGTATTCCAGTACAATCAGTCAATAAGTCTAATTCATGAAAAACTTATTTATGATGAAGACTACGAGGACAATATGGAAAGCTCTTTATCTCAGCTAGGCGTCAAGGATGGTTCGTTTTTGACGGTCATAGATGAATCCGATGACGACAAAACACGAAAAATCAACCTGATTCTCCAGATAAGACACCAGTAAGTATATTGTTACTAAGTTTACCCGTCGTCAGTTAATTCTTAGAGCATGAGTTTTTAACAAGCTTCCAGACCACAGAAAGACTCGGACGTGGCATTTTATACCCCGAATAAATTAGATATACCTCTGAGACAAGCTCAGCCTCCATCTTTAGAGTCATTGGTTCTTAGTGGGACCGATGCTCATACTAGCAAAGAAGGTGAACAATCCAGGAAACGCAAGGCAGACGATGCTCTCGAACCGAATGCCCCAGAGAGAGAAACAAACAAAAAGATGAAATCTATTGCAGAGGTTATTGTGATTGATGATGGCTACATTGAGATTGACTAAGTTTGCTTCTCGCACGATCGCAGTTATCTAATTTTGTTTTCTGTTTGTCAATAATATTCCAACCAGAAGGAAACAATTTGAAGATGGTGAGAATCATAGTGAATTTGGTATCATCGCTGTTTTACACAAATGATCAACATTGAGGATACGTCGTTAACATACCAGAGTTTTTCAACGACCCATGTAACCTCCGTCAACGACCAAATTGGTTCCATTAACAAATTTGTTTATTGCTAAATAGTGAGCCGCAGCTGCAACTTCATCGGTGGTCCCAAATCTCTCCAATGGTGTTTTCGATAATATTTTGTTTTTTAATTCAGGATCCATACCTTTTTTGTTCCCAACATAGTGTTTATTAGAATGGTATGGAATCCGAGTTGAAAATTGCGAAAGGGAAACCACCTACCAGCGGTCATATCGGTTTCAATATATCCAGGCAGGATGTTGTTAGTGCGAATGTTAAAACGTGATACTTCATCAACCATTGATTTCATAAATCCTAATGACAGGTGTTTGGGGGCTAGCGATTAGTTTGCGACTTTTGCTTTCAACTCGTACCTACAAGGCAGGATTCAAACCGTTTAGACCGGCTTTACTAGCCGCGTAGATGGCGGAACCAGCCCCCCCTGTGGTTGCCAGCACAGATGATATGTTTATAATACACCCTATGAACCCGAGTATCCCACGAGATGGAATTATTCGCGTTAGATGATCTGGACTAAATGTAACATGGGCGAAGGAACTTCGATGGTCCCACCTTCTTTAGCACGTATCATTTCTTTAAGATAAAACTTCGTTCCATATATTGCACCTAGAAGATTCACTTTGACGAGGTGGTCAATGCTATCTGGAGACATGCTCAGAAGAAGGGAATTTTGGGCTTGCCCTATATAGCATGCGTGTCAGAGGGCAAACTTAAACTTCAAACCTAGAAGCGCGGAAGGATGGGTGGGACTATTGTTTGTATGCAAACGTGCGCACCTGCAGCGTTAACCAAGATGTGAATCCCGGGCTAGGTTTAAGGTTGTTAACACCAGTGCCATTTGAAATCGCCCGCCCTATAATGGCGAAGGAAAGCAACAGTTCCACCTGCCTTTTGTTTAACAGCACGCCTCCAGAAGTCCAGGTCGCCAACATCACCAGCTACAAAGTCGTGGGCTTGCTGCTGAGGAGATGTACGAAGTGCAGCGACAGCATCACGAAGTGGTCCCTCGTTCCTGGCCACGAGAGTGCATGTCGCCCCGGCTCGGGCGAATCTCGCGGCAATGGCAAACCCTATCCCCTTCGAGCCGCCGGTGATTAGACAGCAGCGGCCAGCAAGATCGAGCATGCGGAAGGATTGATTCAAGGTGGAGAAGGAAAAAGGAAAGGAAAAAGGAAAGAGATGTGTTGGGGTGGACATTAAATGTGCACCGATGGAGAACAGACATGCTTGGCTTTGGTGGTGCGCGTCATAGAATCAAACAACATCCGTCTTGGTCGCGAACTCGAATCAACTACACCTTTCCTTTCTCACGGCACTGCCATCACCCCCATCAACACCACCCTCGAGAGAAGTCCGATATATTTCCTTTGCCGCAAGATTTCTACGAACTCTCATCGGAAGTACCCACGGGGCCGGAGAACACTTCCCGCCCTTCACCCGATTCCAGATAGCATAGGGGACACCCGCCACCCGCCATCACCCTCCACGCCGTTTTCCTGACATAATGATCACCAGCTACAACTACGGATATACCGCGTTAGCCGCCATTGTAATTGGCTCTTGTAAGTCAAGACTGGCGGTCCCCGCTTAAGAGAACCCACTACAGATAAACGGAACGGCTCATAATCTAATTACTCTATTCCAGACATCCTATTTACCGGAGATGGAGAGTATTTTAACGTTAGTCCCCAGTCCGTGTCAATCCGATCTTAGGATCAGTCAGTATCTAACATCAAATTTAGGTAGGAAAATTCCTCGAGGAGACCTCCCCTTACAGCTGGGCATCGGCAGGCATCGGCTTGTGTATCGGATTAAGTGTTGTTGGTGCAGCCTGGTTCGTCCCTGTATATTCTACGTTGAACGTGGACCAGAGATTTCTAATTCGATAAATTAATACAGGGGGATATTCATCACTGGCTCAAGCATTCTCGGGGGTGGTGTCAGAACCCCAAGAATCCGAACTAAAAACCTAATCTCGATTATATTCTGCGAGGTTGTGGCTATTTATGGTGTTATAATGAGTACGTATCAATTAGAAGATATGGAAACCGTTAATGTTTCAACCTTTCTGATTATGACTAGGTATTGTCTTTAGTTCGAAGATCGCAAATGTGTCCCCAGAGTATCTTTACACGCCAGAAAATTTTTATACCGGGTATGCTTTATTCTGGGGTGGAGTTACGGTTGGGTTTTGCAATTTGATTTGTGGAGTTGCAGTTGGGATTACTGGAAGTACCGCAGCTCTAGCTGATGCCGCCGATCCGACACTGTACGTCCCCCACTATTGCAGTTTCCTTTGCCTAATATTTTCCGGAGCCATACTTACAACCGATCTAGGTTTGTCAAAATACTTGTCGTAGAAATATTTGGTGGTGTTTTGGGGCTATTTGGGCTGATAGTTGGCTTGTTAGTAGCTGGGAAGGCAAACGAGTTCCAAAAGTAGACATCAGAGTAGTTAGTCAGGTTGAAATTGGTTTTTAGCATTTTATAGTAGACTGCAACACCACCGCTCTCTTCATATATCTAATATCCCTTCGATATGGCGAGATTCGAAAACTTGTATTTGCACCTAATATTTACCGGGACGATTATGTTATTATTCTGGTCTAATTTTGATCCGCCTAATCGAAAGAGAGTGTGTGCATATGAGCATTTATGTCCTAGCGTAAATGTGATAGCTGGTAATATGCCGTCTATTCAAACTAAACAGGGTTCTTCAGTGAAGATATAAAATTTGCGTGGTATACTACTAGACAAATCGCAAACTTTTTGAGTATCCACTGATAAAAGATATCATTAGCTAAATTGCAGATATTTTGCAATGCAACTCCTTCAGGATGTCTCCTGCTGCCAAGTTCCCTTCCCAACATCTCGCCCCGACTTCAATGACCATGATCATCGCCGCCCTGCCTCTGCTCAGGATCTAATTTTATCATTGTATCAATCCGCATGATAGCGATGCAGGCTTCAACTGCTGACTTGAGTTGCTTGATCTTGCTCATACTTGGCTCCAAGACACCGGTTTTAAGCTCGTCAACTAACTTGCCGTTTGTTAAATCCAATCCGTAATTTTTGTATGCCTTTATTTTTGACTCAGTTTCAGCAGCAGATTGGCTCGCAGCATGCCGGTGTCGCAACTTTGCAACTAATTCTGAAGAGTCCTTTGCGGCATTGACAGCAAGGGTTTTAGGGATTATGAGGAGAGACGACGCAAACTCTGCAATGGCGAGTTGTTCTCGCGATCCCTAGAAGTATAATTGTTTAGCTAGGCAGTATCCCGGAAAAAAGAAGTTGACTGTGCCTTACCACTGTCGTAGCGAAATTTTCCAAGTATATGCTTAAAGCGGTTTCCACAGCGCCACCCCCAGGTACGACAGAACCGCTTTCCAATGTTCTTTTGACAGCGCATAGCGAATCATGTACAGACCGCTCCATTTCATCCAACTGATAGTCATTTGGACCACGGAGAATGATGGACGCGGAGCTGAAAGCCTTGGTGCCTTTGATGAGAATGCATTCGTCATCCGATATTCGTTCTTGTACAACTTCTTCCGCATACCCCAGACTCGAAGTTTCAAAGACCTCATCTCCATCCAGATTAGATAATGTTGAAACCAATGTAGCGCCAGTGGCCTTTGCAATCCTCCGGAGGTCCTCCTTCTTACATCTGCGAACTGCGATAGCCTTTGCTTCAACAAATGTCTTCAAACAGAGATCGTCAATGCCTTTGGTCGTTAAAACTACGTTGGCTCCGGCATCAAGTATTTTTTTAATTTTCTCCAGAACTATTCCCGCTTCTCGTTGGCGTATTGCCTCCAACTGTTCAGGGTCATCGATAGTAATGTGAACACCCAACGCCATTCTTGTTTTTTGTAAATTCATATCGAGACAAGCGATCCTGGCATTTGTAATTCTTTTTTCCATCGCCTGAGACGCAACTGTACAGTTAAGGGCGTATCCGTTTACTAAGATGCTTTCAAGGGCACTTTTCCCGTGAGCCTTAAGGATATTAACAGCCTTGACTGGGTATTTTGCTTCCTGCTTCTGGTTGACCGATTTGACGGAAAGCATTGCATCTACAACCATTTCTGAGAAGAATGTGGAATCAGATCCAATAATCTTGGAAGACATGGAAGTTTTGGCAATATTGATGAGAGAGTCTCTCCCTAGGTTGTCCACCTTGGTTGACATCACTTCCGATATGTACTTGACAGCTTCTCGAAGAGCGAGGCGATATCCGGTGATTATCGTGGTTGGGTGGATTCGGTTTTTTACTAACTCATTAGCACGTCGAAGTAGCTCCGAAGCGATAATTACGACGGAAGTGGTTCCGTCTCCGACCTGTAGTTCCACCAGTAAGAAAAGGAATGATATGCGAGGAGCCCCCCCCCAAAAATTTAAAAATTTAAAAATTTAAAAATTTAAAAATAAAAATAAAATTTTTTAAAAAAATATAAAAAAAAGAGTATTTTACCTCTTTGTCCTGCTGCTGGGCTAATTCCACAAGAATTTTCCCAGCTGGATGCTCTACATCGAGGAGACTAAGTATCGTGGCTCCATCATTGGTGACCGTAACTTCCTAAGCATTTCAGAAGTTGATTAGGATCTTCCTTAGAACCTGGGGAAAGTAGTTCCTTGTACCCCTATGTCATCCACCATCATCTTATCCAGCCCGGAAGGACCAAAGGAACTCTTGACGACATTCGCGATTGCTTGGGTTGCAAGAACTAGTTTGAAGACGAATATGGGTTAGAAAAGAAGGTGAACGTTAACGCGGAATGGGACGAAGAGCTGAAGGTTACCGCACTGATCTCGGATATCCGAGCCGCTCACTTTGCTCCCGCCAAGGACTAAACCCCAAAGAAGATGAAATGTTAGCAGAGCGTATCTAAATACAATGAAATAAGCGGTTTCGCCTCTCCGAGGAAGTATCTCGATTCTTACACAGCGTTCCCGCGTTCCGTGGCTGTTGGAATATCGTAGTCATGTGGTTAAGCGTATCGTATGAACTTTTGGTAACGGACTAGGTTCTCAGAATCTCCTATGGTATTTATCGAGAGTTTTGGAACGAATAGATTGGAACTTGGAGAGATGGGAACGTCGAGTTTGAAGTTCTGTAATGATGATAGTGGTTGGTTACACGCCAGGTGCATTTATCAAGCCGAGCTTCCTTCCATCTCATTCCACACCTTTTATTTTTTTTTATTTTTTTTTTTACGGTCAAGCAACACAAGGCTACCCCACCCTGCCTGCCCCTCACTCACTCACGGACCCCACCACGTCTGCAATTGCGCACACGATTCCCTACTGCCTAGTCGTCGCTTCCACTTACTCCGCGTCAACGATATATATATCTGAACACGCTCTCTCTTTCTCTCGCCCCTTCTCTTTCAAAATCGAACAACAGTACAATTGACAATATCCAATGGCTTCGGGCGTAGAGTCTGAGCTCAAAGGGCTCTCAATCGAGCCCTTGAAGCTCTCTCATGGCGTCTGTAAAAACATGGTAGAATGGCACGAGCAGTTAAATGGCATCGACTTCAAGCCGGATTTCAAGTACAAACTAGTGAAGACGATGGTATTCAAGCCCAGTAAGTGATATTACTGCCCGATTTGTTAATATGACCGATTTGTACGCGTTTCAAGCTAATAATAACGAACATATTCCAGAGGCACCCAAGTCTGAGACCGCACCTCTCGTCGCCCTGATTGCCCTCGAAGATTCCCAAACAAGCTCCGCTACGGTCTGCAAGGCGGTTAATGTCAAAGAAGCCAGGCTCGCTAATGAAGATGCCGTCAAAAGCGCTCTATCCGTTTCAACGGCTGATGGTATGCTTGAACGCTCTTCTGTTGATATTGTCTTGCTCTCGGCCGCCCTATTTACCTCCAGCTCGGACACTAATCCGATAAAGTCTCACCATTCTCAATCACTAGTGAAAACTCCTCAGCGCTCAAAGTAGTTTTGGATAAATCACTTTTGGACTATCATGGCAAACTAGGTGTACACCCCAACGACTCTGCCCAGACGATTTTCATATCGCAGAAAGATCTCCAAGATTATCTTCTTAAAACCAACGTAGAGGTCATTGAAGTCGACTTTACTTCCGACGTTTATGCTTCAGGGTATTTTGACCCACAACCTCTTTTGACTGGCTAGTTTAGTCTAACACATTTGTTTCTTAGTTCAGCTGGAGCCGTGAAACCAGAGGCGAAAAAGACCCCTGCTGCACAAAAGCCAAGTGCAGAAATCGAAGGGGCGGCTTTAATCGGTATTACGGTACATAAAGAAATTGATTTTTCTGGTTGGTATCAACAAGTTCTCACCAAGGGAGATATGCTTGATTATTATGATGTGTCAGGGTGCTATATCCTCAAGGTGCGTTAAGTTTCAAGTGCTATTCTATCATAATCTCACCGTTGGTTTTCTATTAGCCCTGGTCATATACAATTTGGGAACAAATCCAGAGTAAGCATGCTTGTCATTGATGTCTCCCTCCCCCCCTTGATTTTATGACTCAATTGTTCCGCGACTTATTCGGGTGTTCTCTAGAATGGTTTGATGCCAGAATCAAAGAAATTGGTGTAGAGAATTGCTATTTCCCGATGTTTGTGTCTTCGAAAGTTCTAGAAAGAGAAAAGGACCATATAGAGGGATTTGCGCCGGAAGTCGCTTGGGTTACAAAAGCGTAAGTTGATTAAAGACATAGTAATGTTTGATATAGTGGCTTTACACTAATAATATGTTGGTTATCACAGAGGGAGTGCGGACCTAGATGAGCCAATCGCCATTCGCCCAACCTCCGAGACCGTAATGTACCCTTATTATGCGAAGTGGATACGCTCACACAGAGACCTGCCACTTCGACTAAACCAGTGGAACTCTGTCGTTCGATGGGAGTTCAAACATCCCCAGCCATTCCTCCGAACCAGAGAGTTTTTATGGCAAGAAGGCCACACTGCCCACCTGACGTTCGAGGACGCGAACAGCGAGGTACTACAGATTCTTGAATTTTACGCTGGTGTTTACGAACAGTTACTTGCTGTTCCTGTAATAAAAGGCAAAAAGACGGACAAAGAAAGATTTGCTGGCGGCCTTTTCACAACAACATGTGAAGGTTATATTCCGGCTACCGGACGTGGTATTCAAGGTGCTACATCACATTGTCTTGGTCAGAATTTTAGCAAAATGTTCGGTATTACTGTGGAGGATCCATCTGCTAAGGAGGGAGAAGGAAAGGAGAAGCTCTTCGTTTGGCAGAATTCATGGGGTCTCTCTACTAGAGTGATTGGAGTTATGGTGATGATCCATGGTGATAACAAAGGTCTAGTTTTGCCACCCCGGGTTGCGGGGCATCAGGTTGTAATTGTCCCTTGTGGCATTACAACAAAAACATCTGATGCAAACAAAGATTCGCTATATAAGGACATAACAAAATTCGCGGCTCAATTGACGGAGGCAGGGATCCGAGTAAAGGCGGATCTTCGAGACAGCTACTCTCCCGGATATAAATTCAACGATTGGGAACTGAAGGGCGTTCCATTGCGTTTGGAATACGGCCCCCAGGATGCCAAGAAGGGACAAGTTTTGAGTGCTAGGAGGGATTCTGGAGAGAAGTCGCCTATATCGCTAAATAACCTTGTTCCGTCTGTTAACAAACTCCTCGAAACCATCCAAAACGATTTATATCAAAAAGCAAAACATTCTTTCGACAGCAATATCCAAAAAATCGACAACTGGGACGATTTTGTCCCAGCTTTGAACCAGAAGAAACTTGTTCTGATGCCTTTTTGTCTCGAGGAAGCCTGTGAGGACGATATCAAAGAGCGAAGTAAAAGAACGGACTCTGGGGAAGCAGAAGATGCTAAGGCACCAAGCATGGGGGCGAAAAGCTTGTGCCGGCCATTTGATCAACCCACGGGCCTCATCCCAGGCCAAACCAAGTGTCTCGCCTGCCAAAAGGATGCAAAGGTAAGCAGCCATCTTCGTACGCAATTTCTTATGAACATTCTCTGAAATCTGTTTCTTGAAATTTAGGAGTACACTCTCTTCGGCCGAAGTTACTAGACTCTGTTCGGATTTTCGGATTAGAAATAACCGCTACAGTATCTAGTCATATGTTTTTGCCTATATTTTTAATATGGTAGCTTTTAACCGGGGTTCCTGGCTACAGCAGTACCCAAATTATGTAACTCATCAATTCGTGAAAGCCAGAACTCTATTGTGATACACAAATATTAACGGGCACTATGGAACCGTTTCGAGCAACTCCTGTCCCAATCTCTTAATATAAAACTGCCGAATGTTATTGTGTAACCCATCGAATTTCCGCACAATTTCCGCGATTGAATCTCGACCTTCTTGATAGCACTCTAGATCCTTGTTCCCATATAAATCCTTGGATTGAGAAAAAAGCTGTCTATCAAAACTATTGAAAAACGTATTCACGGCAATACATGGTTCGAGTGGAAGCACCGCATGCAGCCTGTGAAGGGTGAATGAGTATGTATTTCACATCAGGTACGAAATAGAAGCGGGAGTTTGTAGGGATATCAGTTACGGACCAGAAAGGTGGTATGAATAGCGCTTCGCCAGGATGCATGGTAACCTCTTTAGGCCGGGTACCGTTGGGTATATTTTCGAATATATTATCAATGGAACTCGTCGTTTTCCCTGGCGGGAACTGTAGTAGGTGAATATCCGTAGGTGGGAATAATCTAGGTTGAATAAAAGTAAATAATTATCTAGCAGTACGAGATTTTCTTCTGATAGCCCTTACATTATCCTTTTGCTCCCCTTTATTTGAAATAGAAAGTTCGAGCAGACATCGTAGTCTAAAATAGCCATTTCAGTACGACTTCATTCGGCTTAAGGAGGTAGAGTAGATATGATACGAACGTAGCCAGATACCGATGCCTGCGCTCGATATTCGTAAAGGCGAAGAATGTAAGGACTCCTTTATGAACGCCAATTGACCGGGAATCTCAAAATCATTCGCGATTTCGGGGAAATCGCGCTCAATGAGCGACACAAACTTTGTTGGTTTCTGAGAAACCGACCTCAGATAACATATCGTTGTTGGTTTTTCGGCAAATACTAAATCTATGAACTGAGAAAACCGGAAACGATCGTACGTAAAATTCTTCGTATTGAAGTTGAGATGCACCGGGTGACCTTGTTTATGGCTAGACTCGAGTTTTGTGTTTGCTTTATGTATAATGACCTATTTCTCCTATCTAAATATCCATGATAGATATATCTGATTGGGCTATGGGGCCTACCTCTCTTGCATCACCAACGGCATTTTTCAGGTAATCCGGAGTCCAAGAATCGACACATTTTCCGAAGGAAAGGTTCTCGATTATCAGGGGTACCTCCTTTGAAATAGCACTATGAATATCAAAGTCTCTCGAATTGGTGTTATATCTATCAACTGATTCTCGAGGACAATTACAATTCTTCCTCGGGTACTGCGAGACAGCGGGTAATTGTGTATGGCCTGTCCGTGTTTGCGTTTCCATTACCTCCTTTACTTGAATATGGCCAAAATTCAAGGTTGCTGTGCCCTTGTTCCAAAAGGAACCCATGCTGTAAAGATTCTCTGCGTTAGAGATTAAATTGAGATATTGATCTGGGGTATTTACCTAAAAGCTATTAAGCCCCCTCCAAATAGCTCTAGTTGTGTATTTTGCCACACACAGTTAAAGCCCACCAAGGCTAGCTGTTTATGGCCATACTGGTCGTTTACATACAAATGCAGGGGCTGTATGCATTGATCAAAAAGGTTGACAAGTATAAAGCTTTCGGAGTGGTCACTGGGAGAACAATACTGGCCGGTAACTCCACCCGAAACTATTGCTGTCGAATCGTTAATTGCTACTATTTGTGCCCCTGCTCGACTAAGATATCGACGAGAATCTGGTATATCCCACTGATGAAAGGAAATCTTCCCGTTATCAAATGACCATGACCAGATGTCTGAGGCTATCTCACTACCCGAATAAAAACCACCCGCTAAAACCCCCTTTAAATTCGAGGGAGAGCATACCAAACAAGTGGAGAATCTGGCTTTGGGCTTTGTCATAGAGGACACTGTAACTTCACTCCAACCAGAAGTCTCTGACCACAGCAACCAGTCATCAAAAAGGACACGACCACTACCTCGCCCACCATATAATAACACGTGATTCTCGTTATTGATCGATATGTAGATAGCGCTGTGTCGATATCTACCGATGGGTAGGTTGTGTGTTCGATTCCAACCACCATTGTTGAATATCCAACAATCAGTGAATGCGGCATCCGGGCTGCCCCGACCGCCAACTAAAAGTAATCTACTATTACCAAGTTCGGTAATTGTATGAAATACTCGGGCCTGAGGTTCAGTGGTTTTGCGGAGCTCTGAGAAGCTCCCGCTAGTATGATCGTATATGTATGTTGATGACAATCGAGCTTTGTTGTCGATGCCGCCGTTATAAATTGAACTAGTTGAATTTAAAACAGATGCAGCCCCATACTTCCGACGGCTCATTGCGAAATCAGGCTGTTTCTTATCATTGTAAGTTAGTGTCACGTCAATCACTGGAGTGTTGGGGCTTTGTTTGGCTTCAGTGCTGCATTCAATGCTGCTTGCAGAACTTGATCGGTCACCATTAAGCCATTGGTCATTCCCTATTGGGTTGTAACATTTGGCCCCGTTACTCGCACAGAGGAAAAAGTAATGCTGGCCAAAGAGAACGAAATCCTCGTGCTCATCGAATGCTTCGACAGACTCTATAAAACACTTTTCTTGTTCAGAAATAAGATTGCACCACGCGCCATATAGATCACATGCAGTAGCCGATTTCCATCCAGCACCGCGAAATCTCTGCACTTGCGACGAGAGTGTTGGGTAGGTCCCAATATTCTGGAGGGGGGAGTTTATTTTTTTGAAATGCGATAGCATTGTACTTGCAAACGGGTGAGTTTCACCAGCAGGTAGTATTTGTTCGATCAAAACGAATCTCCCTGGTATGATTTTAGCGTAAGTAGCTGGAGGAGATTATTGAGTGGATTATCTCTACGCTTTCTAGCTTACCATTTGTAAATTTACCGGCCCATTTCACCAAGGCATCGGCGTCTCGTACAGGCATATACGTGATGGCGACCTCAGAGATAAATAATATCTCATCGTCCTCCTGACATTGAGCCTGAATAAATTTATCAAGTTTCTCAAGATCTCTCAAATCGATTCCGGCCGCAAAGTAGTTCATAGATGAGATTACCATTGTGGATGACAGTGAATTGAAAGAAGGATTGCTCAGTCGACTGGATAGTTCCGGCGTGTTTTGAATTATCTCAGACTTCCGTATGATCGATTCCGGATAGTCTAAATCTATGAACATAACATTCGGGTTCTCTTTGAGATAATAGAAAGATAGCGGATCACTAGATGCAGGATCGGGCGTGGAGCCAAGTTAGGGAGATAAATCTAACTCTCGATCACTCTTAAGATCTTGCTACAAGAGCAGACTTACAACCCGCAGCCAAGATTTACCACCTATCAGATTTGTAAGCACCGATCAGTATTCAAAAGTTTTAACATAAAACATGTACCGTAGAGATGCATGCTAATGATGCGACTGGATGGGGCAGATATAGCTTACATGCTTCTTAGTGGTACTTTTACTCTGAAGGAAATGGTCCATGGCTTTGCGAATCAGGTGCATTCTCAACCAATAACCACGGTTGATTAACGGGCTTCTTCTGTGGAATTTGGGCACAAAGTGGCGGAGAAGATGCTGTCCTCGATTCGAAACATAAAGTCTTTCGACGCTCCTATAATTAGAATCATAAGCGATTGTTGAGTCAGGTAAATATCCAGAAGAGTGTGTATTTCAATAAATAGGTCCCGCAAGTCGAGAAGATACCTCTTCGATACGATGCTGCTGTCATTAGTCTTCGACATGTTAGCTCCCTCGTCTGAATTAGTTGGAGGTTGTTCTTTTTGTCACTAGGAAATCACACGAGGGAGGAAAGAGATATAAATTCGGTTCATTGAATAAAGGCAAATGGGATCGCATTTAGTAATTTTATATTACTAATACCTAAGTATTAATTATAGACCTTCTACTCACAGCAACAACAGCGAGCGGAATAACTTCCCGGGTGTCGTTAATTTCAAAAGCGACACCGTTGGGGCCACTAAAACCTGGTGTTGACCTTTCCATTGTAATGGATGTTGGGATCCCTTAGCGGAGATCGACACCTTTCGAGGTGGACTGCCAAATCTAGTAACCGATCTATGGCTTCGGAAGGATATTGGTGTATAGGCCGATTGGGCTGCTGCTCAATGCATGTACCTATTAAAGGCATATGGAAAAACTTGTGAACGAAGAATTTTGTGTTGAGTTAACAATGTGACGTTTGGAATTGGAGCTAGAGACGCGCGTCTGGCGTCTGGCGATTGGGCTATTACGTAATCCATGGGTCCTTGTTTGGTCACGCCTCACTGCACCGCTCTCTTTTAAGCGTCATGTCATCGACTAGACCAGCCATCTGCTTGGATGACAAAATCCAGCTTCATTTCATCCTTAACCCAGTGACATTACACCGCACTACCAAATCTTGACCCTCAGTCAACAGCCGCACGCTACTTAGGTACCCCAACTCAGCATTACTCTTGAGATCAACCAGGGTATCACCGAATACTATCGCTATCGCCAAGAGCTGATACTTTCGACCCGCTTTCAACTCGGAACCAAGCAGGACCGCCACATCAACTACTATTGCCGCACCACGCCATAGGACTGTCATATGAATTTTGTCACTTTTAATCAAGACTTTTCTTGCCTGGCGGTAGGAACGCAGAATGGCTACCGAATATATAACTGCGATCCCTTTGGAAAGTGCTACGAAAAGAAAGACGGAGACATCACTATCGTGGAAATGCTATTTTCGACATCTCTCATCGCCGTCATTCTCTCACCTCGGAGGCTCCAGATAACCAACACTAGAGTATTTACGATATCAAATATCCTATATGCATCTATTTTAGTTTACTGACCAAGGACCGTAGCGCGAATCAACGATATGCGAACTCACGTTTCCTACCGCCGTCCTCGCTGTTAAACTTAATCGAAAGAGGTTGATAGTAGTGCTTGAAGATCAAATATATGTGTACGATATAAGCAATATGAAGCTATTGACAACTATTGAAACATCCCCAAACCCAAATGGTAAGAACCCTGCCTTCTGTTTGGGCGTTAAAGGTAACAAAAATATTACTTCTTTCTGATCAATACGCTTCAGCTATCTGCGCGTTATCTCCGTCATCCGAAAAATGCTATCTCGTTTACCCCCGTCCCGTGCCTGCATCGCCGTCGCCGTTTGCACCGCCTTCGAATCCGAACTCTACTGCAGCTTCTACAGGAATAAGCGGTTCTGGGGATGTTGTAGTCTACGATGCGTCGACTCTGAAAACGATCGGTATGATATCAGCTCATAAGTCGCCTCTCTCAGCACTAGCCCTCAGTAGTGATGGAACATACCTGGCTACATCATCAGATCAAGGTACTATAATTAGAGTATTTGCCCTCCCTCTGGGGACAAAAATGTTTCAATTCCGCCGAGGAACATATCCTTCTAAAATATATAGTATGGCCTTTAATCTTGCATCTACTATGCTCTGTGTGTCATCCGCAACCGAAACCGTTCATATTTTTCGCCTCCTGGACCCTAATACATCCTCAACATCCAACGACGCAATAGCACCGCCGACACATTCATCACCTGGCATACGCCCTAGAAGCGGTAGCTCCGGGGGTTCAAATAGTTCCAACCCAGATATTTCTGGACCCCCGTTTGACATTAATATGGAGAGTAAACGCCGGAGTACATCTTTTGCAAGTATCATAAGGCGATCATCTCAATCAATTGGAAAATCCGTAGTTGGTGCAGTCGGTGGTTATTTGCCGCAAGCGGTCACTGAGATGTGGGAACCTCAGCGAGATTTTGCATTTGCACGTTTGCGATTGCCGCCTGCTACGAAGAGCGTGGTGGCACTAAGCAGCAATAGTCCTCAGATAATGGTTGTGACATCGGATGGGTTTTTTTATCTCTATAATGTGGATATGGAAAACGGCGGAGAATGCATCTTGACTAAGCAATACTCGTGAGTGATTATTTGCTGCACTATATTTCCCACTTGGCAAGACTTAGTTAACAAACCATCCATGTATAGTCTTCTCGACACAAGTGCGCGACCGGGTTTTGATGCCGAACTCTAGACTTTGCCTTAGTCTTCCTTTTCCTTCAAAGCCAAAAAAAAAAAAAAACACAGTTGCATCTGATAACCGAACCAGGCCTTTTCTAGCAGACAAATCACATTTCTCTCTCTTTTTTTTCCTTTATTTTTCTTATTAGCTTCATTTCCTTCACTTCCAAATCATGGCGCTCGGCACTATTTATGTTTTACGGACTGTACAGTTGTTTTGCTGTTGTATTTTTCGCTAGTGGATATCGTGAGCGGGAGATCTTGGATCCAGTGGAAATGGAAATATGATTGATTAACCTTTACAATCAAAATATGTATCCTCGATGGGTACGAAATATATTTCAAACGATGGCCCCGCTACCTTAGATAAAGCTCGCAGGTAGTTATGGGGCTCCAACTTCGTACTTGATTAATAAACATTCCATAAATAAAAAAGGAAAGAAAAGAAAGGAGAGAAAAAGACAAGCGCTTGTAGCACGGTGCCAAACTGACATCAAATACAAGGAGAATTGAGCACCCTGTACATAGATTATTTAATGCTTCGGCGATTACCGTTCTCCAGTCATCGAATATTTCACCTATCTACACGTTTAGAGTGACGGTAGGATCTAGTGAGGTATATTCTAGGGGAGCGTAAATAGAGCAGCCTCAGGACTAGTTTCTTTCGCGAAGTGGTGAAAATATGTCTTCGGAAGCGAAAATCGATTGATGGATATCGAGGCTGTAAACAAGCTAGAGTGTGTGTGCGTATGGGTGAGGATTTGTATCAAGGCTCTCCAGGTTTCTTCGAGCTACAAGAGACAATTTTGACGCGATCGCTACTTATATGTTGGGCGTTTTCCAATTTGAAAGTAACATCCTTAATCAGGAACGTCCAAACTTCATCACAAAATCGATAAGTATCAAGATGACCCTAGTTTATTCTAAGTTCAGCAATACAATACTCGCAAAGAAGCAATCTTGGTATATTCAAATTCGATTTCCTACCTTGAATGAGAGTCTTGCGGTGACATGGGCTGCCAGAATATCGGTGATAGAGCGGTCAAAGTTGGATAGAATCTTCATAGCAAGTTGTGGTGCTATACGACCGTCGGATATCAATTCGTCCAGGGCATCAGTTAAAGCGACTCCGATACTATCAATTCACTGTTCATCAGTACACCAAACAACGAGCGACTGAGTTTTGGCCTAACCTAGATCGTCTGTACAGCTCATAATAAGTTTGGGCGTTCATAGAGGCAGCTATTGTTGCAAAAATGTGGGAGAGGGGAAACAGTGGTGAAGGTGATTGCGAATATTGGTGCTTAAATTGAGGATTATGAGTGCTAAAGACGAAGGTTAAAAGGACAACGGGGGATCGCGTCGTTGAGGTGGTATGAGGCTCGATCCTGCTGACTAATCGAGTTGCATTTCTTGTCCTCAGAAGCAAAATTCTGAGTTGCGCACCAAATTCAGATCACTATTATATATTTACACAGTTTATGCAGTTCGGAGGGAAAGGGCTGGATTCAATGCCCATAGCAAAGAAATCTTAATGAAAATTAGAATTTCCGCTTCCTTGAGACCATTCCGATCTTACTTCACTCTTGCCGACCACCATCACTATCGCAGCCAGTATTTTCAACAGCGTACGACCTCGTTTATAACCTTCTTAACTCAATCAATGTTAGGCACAAAGCGACCGAGTGAAGAATCGGGCTTCAAATCAGCCCCACCCAAGGGCCGGCGATTGAAGAGGAAAAAGATGGCAAAGGATGGACGGGAAGGTTCTGACAACCGTTTCGAAGGCAGTGTTGAAGAGGTCCTGCTAACGGACATTACATTGCTGCTCCAAAATACACTCTCAAATGGCACACCGCCGTCTGAAGAGCGAAATGAACCACCACAGTTGTTTTCTCAGTTGGAGGCATCCGTTACGATGCTTGCATCTACCGGCGATGGACTCGCCGTTTCCGAAGACGGCACAAGAGTATTCGTCATTCCATTCACTATCCCAGGTGACAAAGCTCTCATCAAGGTAGTGAAGAATTATCCCTTCTATTCAACAACAGATTTGCTTGAAATTAGGGAACCTTCAAAAAATCGACGCGATGACTTGGTCTTCTGCAAATATTTTGGTAAATGCTCTGGATGTCAGTTTCAAATGCTCTCCGATGATTATCAGCTTGAACACAAGCGCCGGGTGATCGAAAAAGCTATGAAGAACTTCTCAAAGTTAGAGCCATCTCTAATCCCACCTATTGGAAAAATAATGCCCTCCCCTCTTTCCAAAGGTTATCGCACCAAATTGACTCCCCATTTCGACGGGCCGCGTAGAGGTGGCTTCAAAGAAGATGCACCTATACCAGACATTGGGTTCCAGCTAAAGGGGAGAAATTTTGTTCTTGACATTGAGGACTGCCCCATTGGTACGCAACCAGTACGAGATGGCATGAAATTTCAAAGAGAACATGTCCAGCAAAACCTACATACGTTCAAACGTGGAGCTACGCTGCTTTTACGAGAGAGTACCGAACGACAATTCTCGCGCGCAGCTTCAGGTGATCAGCTACCACACTACGAAGACACCAAAACTTGCATTACAGACTCTAAAGCTTTTGTCACCGAGTGGGTTGGAAATTTCAAATTTTCGTCTCCTGCAGGTGCATTTTTCCAAAACAATAACTCGATATTACCTCACGTAAGTCACTTCGCCCCGGAAGGGAGATGCCCCAAGACACCCTCCGATGAGCAACAAAGTTATTCCACCGTATCGGCCGCAGTATCTCAGTTTAGTATTATTGATATAAATGAAAGCTTTGATAGTTTACGGATTTTATTCGTGAGCAACTTTGTATTCCGATGGCATCTCCCGAGCAAGGGTACGTCACGAATTCGTACCTAATAGACGCATACTGCGGGTCTGGTTTGTTTAGCATATGCTGTGGGAACAAATTTAAAGGTATAATTGGGGTCGATATATCTCCACAATCGATAGAATCAGCAAAAAAGAACGCTGAGGAAAATGGGATCCAAAATGCTCGGTTCATCACAGGAAATGCGGAATCGATTTTTGTTAACATTGATTTCCCCCCGGAGCAAACCAGCGTAGTTATTGATCCTCCGCGAAAAGGTTGTGATGAACTGTTCCTTAGTCAGCTGTTAAGTCTCGGCCCAAAAAGGATTGTTTACATCAGCTGCAATGTTCACACTATGGCACGCGATATCGGTTGGTTTGTGCAACAACCCTCTGGGCGGAACTATACGATTGAAAAACTCGGAGGTTTCGACTTTTTCCCTCAGGTGGGTTCAGCTATCCAGTATTTTTTTTATCAAGGCGCGTAAGAGCTAACTCAAGGACTAAATAGACGCATCACGTTGAAGGGTATGCTGTTCTTTCTAAATTGGGATAGGCGTTGATCCAATGTGAATGCACAATATATTGCTTCACCTTTAAGGATGCCAATAAACTGTCGTGCAAGGACGGCGAACGGACTGGGGACTTAGTACACCGTCGTTTCTCTAACTAGGAGTGGGATGCTCCAGAATCTATGACCAATAGTCTTGAGTGTGGTTATAAGGATATTTATAGTTAGCTACGCCGCCGATGCTTCCACACCTTTATGTTCATTGTTGCCATCTTTTTATGGCGAAGGCCTCGATAAATAAAAAATTTTAATATCATCTGCCCTCAAATTCCCAGCTCAGTTACACAGTTCGTTATTGTCGAAAATATACAGATTTTTGGCAAGTTTTCCAAAGCGGAAACGTCGTTGCAAAACCCGAGACCTGTTAAGAAATGCAGTGAGGAAATAGAAGACCCTTCTAAAACACCAAACGCCCATGCCCCAATGAATAAAATACATCGCAAAGAAAAGGAAACGGGGAGCAGGGGAGAAGGCAAGCGCAAGTTCTTGTAAAACGCCTTGAACCAGATTACATCTGCTTCATCGGATGATTCTCACCCAAAAAACAGGCCCTCAAAAGCGAACATAGAGGAACAAGTGAAGATAATGATAGTCAACCAGACCTTCAACTACTGCGCAATTTGAGGTACTTCTCTGCTGCTTGCTGCCATCATGTGTTGCCCTTCATGGTTAGTACCTTCGTCATGCTCAGCTTTCGTCCTAAATAAGAGTCCCAGCCTCGTCATTCGTTCCCAAACCACGTCCTGGCGGAGCTTTTCCCGGCTATCGAAGACCAGGCCATCAAGATATGTTATTTGCGAGCATTGCTCCCCGATGAGAATATCGTAGCATCGACGTGCAACCGCCGTATCATCGGTCATCGAGATTTGGAACCTTTCGTCATCATCGGCGTTTTGATGAGGTAGCAGGAAAGGGCTTGGATCCCCGTGATCAGTTGATTTCGTTGCAACATCGGTGCATTTGGATATTACGGCATAAAACCCGAGGGTGAGAGGGTTGTGTCTGGGAAGTCTAGTTAGAGCGAGTGTGAGCAAACTGTGTTCAGGAATTGTCATACCTTAGATCTAATTCTGACAGGAATGGAAGGAACCTAAGCATATTGCTCAGCTTTTGCAAGTTTGCTATACGGTTCCCCACAAGATGAAGCTTCTTCAGATTGATGATTCCATGCAAAGGCCTTATATCCGATATAGCGTTGTTATTCAAATTAAGAATACGAATATTACTCATTAATCGGCCGAAATTCGAAGTAAGCTGTCGTATATTACAGGACGCCAGCTCTAGGTATTGTAGATTTACGAAGTGGCAATCGATTTGAAATGATGGAATTGGGCACCCAGAGGCATATAATTTTCGAATTTCATAGAGAGATGAAAACTCCAAATCGAAGGAGCTATAACTATTAGCTGAAACCCATTTAAAGGGGTGAATATTCCGTTAAACGTACTGCGGATGACCTTGTGATCTGATAGAGAAGCTGTCGAGGTAACGAGCCTTCGCTATCCCAAGTACTGTATCCAATCTATTTGAATCCAGATATAATGTCCTGATATTTGGGAACGGGGTAATATCGAATTCTGTGAGGTGATTGTTTGACGCGGTAAGAGTCCGGAGGTTCCGTACTTCTTGACCGGGTGGCATCTCCAGAGTAACAAGTTTGTTCGCGTCTAAGATCATTGGTTAGGACAACAAAGAGCTCGATCTCAGAGGTAGAGACTCACCCAAGTTGAGGCTAGTCAACTCTGGTAAACCGTAGAGAAAGCCTATGGTTTCGATGTCATTGCTTCCCAAGTCTAGGATCTTTAAACGTCGCCTGTTTATAATTGGTGTCAATTATGAAGATAACCGACCTATATATGGGTGATCTTACATGTTTGACACGGTGAAGTCGACAGAACGGATAAGGTTATGTCTTAGTCTCAATTTCACCAACCCATCGAGATGCATGACTCCTTCAAGAGAAGTAATCCCATTATAATCCGCCTTGAGCTCTCTCAAATGAATAAGACTCGCAAGCCCTGTAACAATAGCTTTAGTTTGGCTTAAAACTGTGTATGCAGCGAAACCTCACGTACCTGACAGGTTATCGAGTTTGTTGCGAGAAATATCGAGAAACTGGAGATTTGACAAATGGTTCCAAGCAGTAAGGCTAGATAATTGATTTCCTGCCACCTTGAGATCTCTGACCGTTGTCGGCATGCCCGTCAAGTGGGCCAATTCGTTATTTTCAAGATTTACCTCTACTAAATTCGGGTGAAAGGAAGCTAGGTCATCAAGATGTTCTAGGCCCTGTTGTTGAATTTGTAGCGCCTTGTTTTGATCCCAGTACGGCCCGAACATATCGTTGTCGGTAAGATGTCTAACCATGTTGTTAATCGCCAAAGACGTTTTTTCTTGCGCAAACCTCCGAAGCTGTTTCCCATTTCGTGAGTGGTAACCCCTCGAGTATGTAGAGTGAATTCTACTATCAGCATCAAGAAAGTGGTATGTGATGTCTGTGAGAGGAGTGTTCCAAAAAGACAGATCTGATTTGCGGATACTTAAGAGAGCACCGCTACCGGGGCGATTTTTGGGCTGCATGGACATTGTATAATGTCTCAGCGATTGTGAAGGGGTTATTTGATTCCGAGAAAATTGGAGGCGAGTTCCTTCATTCTGCAGAGGAATATATGCCGGGGTTGCGGTTTCTAAACCTGTAACGGCCTCGGGGGACCCATCCGAGGATGAAGGAACTAACTTGTGGACTATATTCAAGGAGTCTTCGTGCATATTCGTCGCCATACTCTGCTTTTTGGGATCGTAATTTGGAGAAATCGGACGAAGGCCAGGCGCAGACGTTGTCACGATCTGGGTGATCTTATAGCGGGCGTTCGTATTTGGGTGTGTGTCCGGGTTCGAGGAAAGCTGCATTGGGTTAGAATTGGACGATTCCGCAAAACCATCCTCTTCTAGGATATTTCTGGGCTGCAGTTTGGTTTGGGGGTCTCTGTCCTGCTTTTCGATTGCAGATGGTGTCCAATTGATTTCAGAATTAGGTCCCGCGTATCTACCCCTCGGTTGGCGGCGGTAAGATGGATTCGGAGCATGAGGACTAGCTGTCAAATCCGATATCTCGCAGAACGGGTCATCTTCACTAATAGGCGGCACGGTATTTTCAAATCTAGCGCCTTCAAAACTGCTGGGAGACGCTTCATCTTGCTTCGAATCCTCCAAGTCACCCTCCTCGTGGCGCCAAACCCGCAATTTCTCGTCAAAAACCATGTTTCCGACCTTCCTCGGCATCATATGCTTCACCCTAGAAGCGAGGATGACATTCAAAGAATTAAGGCTTTGCCGGCGCATAAAAGCAGATTGGGGCTCGGATAGGAAGCTTGCATGCGGTGACCGCGAGAAATCAATCTCGGGCTCTAGCAATAGCTTGCTTGTGGACTCTCGTAGCTCTGATAAATCGTCTGATGACGCAACCTCTTCTCCCGTCATACTGGCACGACTTGAGTTCATGTATTCATCTTTCCAGGTAGTTCCTGCGGAATATTCGCTCCTTTCATCACTAGAATTCATCTCGTATCCAAAGGAAACACTCATTTTTTGTCTTTTAGCCTGGCTTTCCTTCACGGGAGAGTTTGGATGTAACGATTCTAAGCCGCGCGGCTTCTGGGCTCGTGTTATTTGCGGCGACTCTTGAGATCGAGCGGGTGTGCCGTCCAGTAACCGCTTCGACCTGCTGGCAAATGATACCTCGGGCTTAGATTTGGGTGGTGTCGATGTTTCTTCATACGGCGAATTGACGAGCCCGGGTTGTGACATCCGGCCGTGGACTGTGGTTTTGGTAAGTATACTAGGGTCGGAGGAAAATAATTTGAGTGGTGACCATTCTTTCTCACCGACAACGGGCAACGGGAGGGAGTAATCTTCAATTTGGACTTGCCGTAGAACTTGGCGGTCTGGAGTAGCAAAATAAATCTGCCCGCTGTGAGATAGGCTGCTTTGTCCTGGTGCAGGATGTTCGAAATCATGCCGACGATTCCTGCCATATATATGCTTTGAAAATTCCGTCTTGGATGTGACGTGAAGTAATTCATTGAGGCCGGGGGATTGATCAGAGAACGCCGAAGTGGAGATGCTGTTGAGATAATCTCCATCTCTGATTACAGAAGAAGAGGCAGCTTGCTGGAAGGACGATACATCGGAATCTTTCGAAAATCCGGTATATTTCCAGGCGACGAATGGAGGGGGGGTTGAATTCCAGGCGGTACGACCGAGAGGGTCCGAAGGCTCGTTTTCGTCGAGAAAGGCCGAGCTCGTAGTAGTATTGGTAGGAGGAGGTGAAGTTCGGATTAGATCTATGCTGTGGTCGTCCATTTTAACCGATTGGCTGAGGCGGGACGTTTGGTCAAAGGGTTCATCTGGCCTCGATCTTTCATGCCTCTCCCGTCCATCTACTCCCCGGCATCCTTTCGCATCCTCCTCCTCCTCCTCCTGCTTAATGTTGGCGTGCTCGAGCGTGGAGTCGTTGGCAGCTGAGAATGGTGGGGTCGGGGGCTGCTCTGGCCTCAGACAGGTGATACTAGTGGTATCATTTTGCACGGGTTCGAACATGCTCTCCAGACCCATTGGACTGAATAGATCTCCACTGGTGGTATCGATGATGATGGCGGGGCGAGACGTGGTACCGAGCTTCTGAACTGTGCCCTCAGGGCTAAGATCGGGCCCTGGGAGGAGGGCCTGCTTTCTTTGGGGTTGCCCTTGATCCGCGCTCTCGGCCAACCTGTCCGTAGGCTGGTCCATGGGACCGGGTGTAAGGCTGCTGCGCAAGCATGGGCCGCTCCCCGTGAGGTGCCTGGGGAGAGCATGCGATGGTTTCGAGATAGGTCGGGGTATAAGGGATTTCGGGGGGGCGTGTTTCTGCTTCACATTGTCGAGCGATTCGCAGGATGGGGCTTCGGCGACGGGTGGGAGAGATGAGGGCGGGACGGTGGTTACGGGTCGTTCATCGGGGACCCAATCGTCGTCAAGGTCCTCGAGCCAGGAAGCCATTGGAGGTAGAGGGGGACGGCCAGTTGCGGTGGCAGCTCAGCCCAAGCGACAAAGGGAGCAAGTAATGCAGAGGTGGTAGACCGAGAGCCTTCCGGTGGGTCGATGGGGGGAGACGGAGGGGGTCTGTCATGTCATGTCATGTCATTGCATTGCATGAGCTTGGAAGGAAGGGAGGAGGGGCGTGTTACTAAGCTGGCGACGGAAGCTCAGCGAAAAATAACAATACATGCAAAGTAAAATAATAATAAAATAATAATAATAACAATAAAAAGGTTGTTTACGCGAGGGAGCAGCGCACGGCGGCTGGCTACCTGCGACACCTCCCCGACAGCATCACCCCCGCACGAGAGCAGGCATTTGTTTCGACGAGGCCCACGCGGACAGCGACATGTCTCCGGCCCCCCAACTTGGGCTTCTCGCCTCCGCCTCCTCACAACCATCACCGTCATCGTCATCGCGGTCGTCTTTATCGCCATCTCCTCAATCAAGCATTCCAACCGCTCATCAACAGCAACAGCAACAGCAACAGCAACAGCAATAACACCATACCGCCTCTCACCGCGAATTCCGTCTTCATTTCTTGGAGTCCCATTATTAGCCTATCTCCTCACAAACAACAAATCAGGGAAAAGAAGGGAAAAAATGCTAGCTACTGCTGCCACCCCTCCGAGCGACAAACCGCCCCGATCCTACGGAAACCCCAACAGGCGCCGCTCCACCTCGAGCGTCTTTCCCGACCTCAGACATGCAAGCCTCCTATCGCCCTCTTCTTCTTCCTCCCCTCATCCTGCCGCAAACGACACAGTCCAGCCTAAACCTAAGCTACCCGGCCGCATCAGCGATAGCTCTCTTTCAAGAGAGGTCCAGCAAGATGCCCTTGAACTAAATAGCTCCTCAACCGACGACGCAGAATCACAGGAGCGTGAGGAGCTGGCCGAGATACTTGCCCAGGGGGACTGGGCACCGAGCGAAATTGCTCTATTCAAAAGACTGAGAAGGCGTGGGAGAGAGCCACTCCTACCAGCGCCCTGGCGCTTGGATTTCGCCACTTTCCCGGAGGCTCTGTACGCCCCGGTTAGCGAGCGAAGCTTCATTTGCGCACTGACACCGTCTATGGAATTTAGGGGTGAGGATCTTACACAGTGAGTTGGATTTTTGGTCATCAAGAGAACTAATCATTACCGCGTCATGAAACCCCTCTCCCATCTTCAGGATCCCAAGCATTGCAGAGATTGGTAAACATCGGAGGGCAGGTCCGCGACAGGACTGAAATAAACCCATCTGCCCCTGTCGAGCCTCTGATCTATCAGGAAATCAAAAACTTCCTCACATGGGCGGAAAAAGATGCGGAAATATGTCAGTCAATTTCCCAACATCTCCTCCCTTTCCATTCTACTCGCTAACTAGCAGCTTCCAAATCCCTCACGCTTTCTACACATAGCTATATCTTCGATACTCACAGTAAATTACAACCGCAACAAAAAAGCATCTTCAAAAACAACGAGCGAACGTACAGAGCGTAAAATGAAATCAATGGCGAACGAATTGCGCAGAAAGAACCAGCAAGCCCAATCAAATAACTTTTTCCAGGATAGCATTGACGACCCCGAGACCCCGAAAGCTCCAACCGTAGTTTACGGTGTAACAGTCTATAATTGTGTTGCCGCTATCAGTAGTCTCAGCAGTGAAAATGCGGAAACGAATGTGAAGACACTTGTCGTCCTGGACTGGACTGATATTGGACTTGATATATGGAATGCGATTGCTATTGCCATCCTTGTTGTTTCTTGCCGGAATGACATATTAGATTCTGATGAGGAAGCCCGCTTAAAATTAGTTGAACAAAACGATGAAGATGCCTAGCTATCTAATTCTTGTTCAAAGAGCTAGCCACCTGCCAACCTGCCCACCTGCCCACCTTCTCGTTGTTTATATTGCTATAGATCCTACATTTTGCTCATCTAAAGAAAGGGGAATATCGCCCACTTGCAATGAATTTCCGGCCATTTACATAGATTATATCTACTGGCCAAAAAAAAAAAAAAATCTCCAAGCTTTGGCGCCACGAGAAAGGAAAATAGGAGGAGGAGGAGGAGGAGGAGCAATATGGCTAATTAATAATCATGTGGAAATTTTGATCCCCACAACCTGCCCACCCGATGTGATACATGCACATACCAGACGCGACAACCAGCGTTATATCATAAGAGGTATCCGCAGAGACTTTGGGAAGATGCTGCATTAAAGAGAATATGTCAGCAATATGCTTCCAAACACAACCCAATGCATGCGTTTGGTCAGGCGATCGTTTAGTAATCCACAACATCCCACAATTTCCCACGCCCAACTCCTTCTCATATGCGGTGAACTTTCGTATGAAATCGTCTCCTCAAACAAGCCAAATCGCTAGTTATGACGGCCTATCCCTCTACCGTAGTATTTAGTACGGGTAATATAATTACCACTGGACGTACGATTGCTCCGCTCGAAAAATCGAATCAAGAATTAATCAACTCTCTTCGCCAAAACTTCAAGGAGGCATCTGATATCAACCGAAGCTCCGATACGAAAGTCATATCATCCTCACCAGCGCATAGTGGAATCGCTTCGTGGATACGAGAGAAAGATGACACTCTTTACGTCCCCGGCTTAACAGAGCCGGCAGGTCTCAACGAGGAGCGAGAGGAGTATGACATTACAGGTTCGAGATGCCATGCTCCGCCCGTCCCATATCGCTAGGCTGATAATAGTTCATTTCAAGTTAAACTCTTCTACTTACCCGATGTTCCAGTATCTGATAGATGCACGCACACCCGAATAGCTTTAGATTATGTACTTGAAGAATTGCGCGTTGCGTACATCGATCTGCTAATAGTTTCATTTCCAAATATCTCTTTTGACGCTGAAGATCTTTCGTCCAATACTGAGCCCTCAAACGAAGAGGTTGAAGAATGGATACGAACTTATAAAACTCTTGAGGCACTTCATTCGCAAGGCAAAATCAGAAGGATAGGGCTTGCAGAATTTGGAGTCGCTCGTCTCGAGAAGATCCTCCCGAATACCAACATCAAACCTTCCGTAGACCAGATCAACGTCCGCGATTGCTGCGTCGTTCCTAAACCTCTTATCCATTTCGCAAAAGAGCAGCAGATCGAGCTGTTAACCCACAACGACTGTACAAATATCCTACCATCGTCATCCCTGCATAATCTACTCCAAGAAGATGGAACGCTATTTTCTCACTTCAAGAATATTGATCCGCAATGGGTGATTAAATATACGGCTGTTATTCAAGATAGAGGGGTTGTGGAAAACAAAGGGTAGGTTGCTTTCCTTCTCCCTTAAGGAACCAAAATTTGAAGATTATACAGGAGATTTCTTTTGAAAATGATGTCCAAAATTCGGCTAATTAATATCGGAAACTCCCACCCTATATACAGGTACTTCGCAAATGTCAAGATTGATCTCCGGTGAAAATAGGTTCGACGTCATATCAGATATCCTAGACCCTCACAACCTCTAGTATCCCAATAAGTTGTTTATTAGCCAATCATACTCCTTTTCCTGCCTCTTAACCGAACTTCCTGTAGCCGTCTCAAAACAATCGTTGATCCAATAGAACTACGTTTATATGCTTCGAGTATTGTGTTGAATAAAGCTGAAGCTTTTGGGTGTGTGCTTAAAAATGCTCGCTCAAGCACATAGAGGTCTACTGCCTTATCCTCATCGCTAGTTGAAACTTGGCCCAGCCCAAAATCTATCAAAACAACATCATGTAGTCTTTCCAAGTGCCCTTCCTTTGGGGTGTTGTCGAGCTTCTGTTCTCGAAGCATCAAGTTACTCGTCGTCAGGTCTCCATGCACAACGTCGATATCGTGTAGCTTTCCAATGGTACCTCCGATTTTCTCCATAAGCGTTTCGACGCCTGCACCAAACCCCTTCAAATCCGATGTGTCCATCTCGAGGGAATCGCTCAAATATTCTCGAACGGATGGTCCTTCAATCCACTCCATAACGATCTGGCCGCGTGTTTCGTTAATAAAATACACAGCGGGGCACGCAACACCCATCGACCGACAACGGTTCAGCAGGCGCGCCTCTGAGATACAACGATGCTTCGTAAGGCGGGCGTCCAGAATAGCATGGCGATAAGCTTTCGTTGGGCGAACTTTGATCAGACATGGTAGGCTTGGGAGAAGATATGTTGATTTGTAAACGTGTGCTTCGGCACCTTGTTTGAGTAACTCTCCGTGGACTAGTTGAGGAAGGGCTATCAGTTTTGCTTCCATGGGATTTAGCATCATTTCCGATATTGAAGTGTGGTAAGCCCGATATCTAAGGTACCCATCAAAACGCGCGGATATCTGGTTGTCATACTATGGCTATTCAGATTGCCATGGAGTTGTTCGGCTGGAATTTGCATTGAGCTTGTTCAGTCCTTAGCTGGCGCCTCAGTTGTACAGGGTATGTTACGTCAGCAGAAACAACACTTCGTTTCTGAATGTTGTGCCTATGGAATGGACACGTTCCTGCTCTTCGACTTCCTATTGTACGACACCAACCAGCACCCTCGACTTTGCTTGGATGCTATGTAGATACACCTCCAGGGCCAGTTATTCGCGCTACTAGGAGCTACTATTTTCTGTTGTTAGTTCGCTAGCAATTAAAAAATTTAAGGTTAGTATCAGACAAGCCATGCTACAAGTTCACGACTCCGCACTCCGGCCTACCTGTAGCATTTGACACGATATATATATATATATATATATATATATTAGCACGGAACAAAAGTAGCACGGAACAAAAGTCATCGGCACTGATGCTGAATTTGCTTTAAAACCTTGAATTTCGCCAATATCTGCGCAAATACTAAGTGCCAGTTTTAATTTCCTAGCAGAATGTCGTCCCCTGTGCATCTGTATGAGCTGAGTTGTGGTAAGATAGATATTTCCCATTGCCTACCAACTAGGTCACTCAATGTTTTCTCAAAGCCTGCTACTGACGTTATTGTCTCAGGTGTTAACAACTATGATTGGGGTATGTTACTGGCACTACGATTCCATTGTATCTGCCATATATTCGCATAGTTGTTCATGCTAAACCACCCCACCTAGGCAAAAAGGGTTCTGCCTCATGCGCTGCTAGATTTGCTTCTGGTGGTCTGATAATTGATGAAACGAAGCCATATGCTGAGGTATGAAACCAGAATTTCAATATTTTTCACTATCCCTCAACCCAGCTGGGTTTTCTAAATCGATACTATAGCTCTGGATGGGAACACACCCATCTCTCCCTTCTCGAGATGTTGAATCTGGAAACAGTTTACAAGATCTCATATCGCAAGATGAAGCTTTGCTAGGAGCCGGAGTTGTCCGCAGATTTGGACCCGGACGACTGCCTTTTTTGTTCAAGGTCTTGAGTATCGGCAAGGCCCTTAGCATCCAAGCGCACCCCGATAAACTTTTGGCCGAGGAACTACATTCTAAAGACCCCAAAAACTATCCAGGTATGCATTCGCAGTTCAACCTAATTCTGTATTTCGAGATATTTTACTATCACTGCAACAAGCTCAGGTAATACTATGCTAACGCGGGGCTTCTAGATGATAACCATAAACCAGAGATGGCCATTGCTATCACTCCGTTCACCGGGCTTTGTGGTTTTCGCCCATTATCTGAGATTAAGGAATTTCTTTCAAACGTGCCGTCTTTGAGAGATTTGCTTGGCCAAATAGCTATCAGTTCCTTCGAAACTTTAACGGCTTCAAAAGAAGATGAGGATCAGAAACGTGGCCTAAAGATGCTTTATGAAACACTTATGAAGTCTGATCCATCGGCAATCGCTTTGAGCGCAGAAATTCTTGTGCACGCCGCGAGAATTGATCCTGATAATTTCATTGGAGGGGCCAAGTTACCAAATGCTAGTAGTTACGCTGACCTTATTATCGAGCTTAACAACCAGTTCCCGTCTGACATTGGTCTTTTCTCCACATTCTTTCTGAATTTTGTGTCTCTTGAGCCAGGCCAAGGAATGTTTCTTCAGGCTAACGAGCCACATGCTTATCTTTCAGGAGGTTTGTCGCGATTACCCGTATCCTGTTTCGGTCTGGCAGATGCTAACGAGCTTACCAAAAGATATAATCGAATGCATGGCATCATCGGATAATGTTGTTAGAGCTGGCTTCACTCCAAAGTTTAAAGATGTCGATACCTTGGTGTCTATGCTCACTTATCGATCTGCTCCCGTCTCAGCGCAAATAATGACACCAAGTCCATATAACTTCAAAAGTCCAAACTTAGAAATTCAACCAACCTGTCTCCTCTATAACCCCCCCATCGAAGAGTTCGCGGTCATCAGTACCACCCTCCAAGCTGGTACGATAGAAGTCGCAGGAATACCAGGACCGAGCATTATCATATTTACGAAGGGTATGGGTAGGGTAAAAGGAGGACTCGAGCAGAAGAAGGCCATAGATTTCAATCCTGGCACTGTTGTTTTCCTTGGAGCTGGTGTTGATCTTGAAATTGAGGGGAACGACGTTCAGTGTTATCGAGCATTTTGTAATGTGGTGTAATCATAACATACATGTTGTATATATATTACACCTAGAAAGTTGAATTATCTGCGGCCTTAGGCAATGTGTATCCTCTCATTTTATAGTAATATTTATTGAGCCATGGTGGTCATCGCCTGGGCTCTTACGAGGATTTCTTCGATTTGTTTTCCTCCCTCCAATTAATCTCCAAAAGGAGTGATTTGAGTTCCAAGGCTCATCATTCAGTTCCTCAAAGGATAGTGGTTTCGATATGTGATAGTGCATCGCGGATTTCAACTTGCATATGACCACTTGGGGTGAGTATATTTACTAAACTATACATAGAGCGGAAGCAGCATATTTGATGACCAGAGCGTTGTATAGATCTGAATGAAAGGTCTTATCCTGGACCTATTCTTGGCCTGCAGAGTTTGCAAAGAGTAGGCGTTAGTACATATTTCTTGGGGTACACCTATGGAGTCAGCGGCCTTACATGTCATGATGCTCGCTCAAATTCGCGAGATATTTGTTGAATTCCTCGACTCGTTCTCTATGGGATTTTGAAGCATCTCGGAGGAGCAGCTGATCCAACTAGGGATATACAATAAGATGTTTTAGTATACGACGCGTATCAACAATATGGGGAGAGGCAGTGAGTGGCCTGTTTACTTTCTTCTTCCTGGCTTCCTCGAATTTTCGCTCTGCTTCCGTTTTGGTTTTCCTAGAAGATTGTGATTCTAGCTGAGAAAATTGGGTGCCCTCGATGAAATTATTCTCTGTTTCGGTGGCTTCGGCGCTCTGCTCATCCTCCTCTGCTAGCTTACGTTTCCGATCAGGGTCCACGGCTGCTTCTTCGATTACAGGTTCGTTGTCTTTCGAGCTGCGAGCCCGTTTTGAAATTTTAGGTTTCCTTTTTGATTTTGGCTTTGAGATACCAGCCGAGCCTTTAAGCCGGAGAGAGCCGCCGATAGAGGCGTAATCCTCCTTGGCCATGGCAGAAGGATGGTGCTGAGTTGGAGGTTGCTGGTTGGTGTCTCTGGACACTAGATCATGTTGGCGATGATGAGCGTTTGCGCGCAGCTTCCCAAATGTGTTGCCAGCGATGTTGTTGTCCAGCCAACAGCAACGTTGGTGGCTGCCCCCAACACAGCAACACAGCCCCCAAATGTCCAAAACAACGACAGCGGTGGGTTCATTGGCGCATTCCGCTTGACCTGCTCGAGCGCCACCTTCCCTCATCCAACCATCTCCATACATCTCGAACCGCTGAAGTACTTAAGCGGCCATATTGTCTGTCTGGTTCTTATCGCGCGGACCATATCCCTCACAATTGACCGTAATTGTTGCTGCTAGCCAAATTTCTTCTATTCCAGCCACCGTCGGGACTCTTTACAACCACAAATAATAGCACCAAAACCACCACCTAGCGCACTCTCTCCCTTGTGGGACTCCCGTCACTGATTTCGTTGAGCATTGACAGCGTCTTTTTGATTGTCGCTTCGTCAAGACCTGCGAAACAGTATTGAACCTTGCGTAGCCGGCCGCTCCACTTCGCAGATACGTTAGCAAGTTCTGGCTTTTTACGGGATTGGACAGACTGTCTAGAATGACAGCCATTGGCCATCACTCATCTGCATCTTACAATATATTCCGATCTAAAAGACCTGAAGGCTTCCGGAGACGGGAGTTAGCAGGCAGCCCCTAAACAACTAGGATGTCCCACCAACCGAGCCACGTAAACCAACCCGGCAATCAACCGATAGGCCCGAATGTCCCAACAGTCTTATCAAAGAAGCTCGTTGTGGTCGGAGACGGAGGGTGCGGGAAAACCTGCCTCCTGATTAGTTTCTCCCATGGGTACTTCCCAGAGGTATGGAATATGTTTATTTGTAACCAGAATAACACATCTAAGCTAAATATCCTTTTGCCGATAGAAATATGTTCCAACTGTATTTGAAAACTACATAGCGCACACAGCCCACAAGCCGACCGGTAGACCAATCGAATTGGCTCTATGGGATACCGCTGGACAGGAAGATTACGATAGACTAAGACCCCTGTCGTACCCAGAAACCGATGTACTGTTTGTGTGCTTCGCGGTGGATTGCCCGACAAGCTTTGAGAATGTCATGGAAAAAGTACGTTGGAGCTGTTTTTTCAAGATGTACGGTTTACTAACCTTCCTCTAGTGGTATCCAGAAGTTGTACATTTTTGCCCGACCGTTCCATTAATCTTGGTGGGACTAAAGTCTGACCTTCGTCATAATACAAACGCGATCGAGCTATTGCGCACACAAGGACTGGCACCTGTACCGCAAGAGAAGGCTATCGCCACCGCTGGTAGGATAGGCGCAATATATCGGGAATGCAGTAGCAAAACTATGGATGGTGTCCATGAATTGTTTGAGCTAGCAGTAAATACCGCCGTCGGAAAAGACCTCTCTAGTCCTACAAATACGCGATCACACGCTGGACGACCTAAGAAACCGAAGGCATGCAAGATTTTATAGATTTAATTGAACATGCTATTGATGTTTCTTTCATGCCACTTTTTTTTTTGCTAAAACCAAGTAAACCCGCCGCGATTACCGCGGAAAATTGGGACTAAATGAATAGGTGCGCCTATCCCATATCAACTTCCGAGGAAGCCGAACGACCGGTTTGAATATTGTATATATTCATAGCTCTTTCGGACCCTTTCGGTGTCAGTATTTGATGATGGTTTCGCTTGGGTTGGTGCGTATATTCAAGAGGTTTCACCTGATGAGATGAATGGACTTTTTAAATTATAGCGCCATAGGCTAAAAATTATCAGCAAGGTTATTTATAGTTCCTATAAATTTCAGGTGAGCGGTGCAATATCTAGTAGAAAAAACAACGGCTTAACAATATATCGGAGAGCCATTTATTTCAAAGGTATTAATTTTCACTGCGATTCAACTGGTAGCTATAGCTGGCTTTGAAAGCCCAATTGTATGTAAACAATTGACCTTTGCTATATCTTTATGCATATAACTCTGGGCGTGGACATACACCGTTTTTTTGCAATATCATCGGAGATTTAGTGTGTTAATTTAGCATTGAGAAATATCCAATGTAGGAAAAAGTTCGAATGAGTGATTAAAATTATACAAAAATGTTGGTAAATATATGCATGCATATAAGTGGAAACAATGATGTAGCTGAAATGCGAACATAGGCTAAACTAGATGGAGATATATATAGGGAGAGTATCAGAAAAACAAGAAACTTTGTAAATAAGTGCTATGGTTCTCAGGCTGTTCCAAATGCAGAAACTCGAGCTTCTGCCCGGTTCACAAGACCTTCAGTACTTTTACTTTTTGGAATGGTCTCGATTCCGAATATACCCACATCTCTCATAGATTTCTGCTTCTTGGGGTTGACGAACTCGGGGTTTACCTGTGATTCAATGGTAGCATCGTCATTTTCAATATCACATTTATCTGCACCAACAACACTGTCTTCTAGATCATCAGCCTCGACTATCTTCGTTGGAACATCGATTTCAAGTGGATTTCCGAGCGAGAAACGATCTTGACCTGCCGTCGACGCCATGGAGAGCGAAGTTGATGACCGATACGTTAGGTCGGGCGTAGAAGGAACAGAGGAAATATTATCGTTAGGATGAAGATGATTCTCAGCGTCATTTGCCGAATCAATATCACCAGATAGATCTTCTTCGGAGATGCTTTGTCGGACAGTGTTTATCGCCAATGTTTGCTCCTCTTGTGCAGCACGGTGTGCCAGTTGTAATCCCTCCACCGCCGCCGCACACTGTTCGGATATGCTACGAATGATGTCTGCGATGGCATCTGTTTTCTCTCTAATGTGACGATCTGCGACATCATTAAGACTCATCTGTGAATATCGTTTTGACCCCCTAGGACTGTTAAAAAACCTTCGCTCCATTTCCGGAGAAACATCTTCCCCTTGAGAGACCGTTGTCAGAACACTTGTTCGAGATTCTGCCCTCATCGGTATTGGCGGCGGTTGATTCATGTTATCAGTCGGCATAGCACAAGGATCCGCTGTCTGGGTCTCTTCCTCCTCTTCCTCTTCGCCCTCAGTAAGATCAGAGAGCTCGAAATTATCACCAAATGAACGAACAATGTGCTCAATGTGGTTTGTCTGACCATCGATAAGTCCTCTGAGTTGAAAGACGACCTTTTGTGCCTGGTCCCGCTGCCGAAGAAGATTAGCGTTTGTATGATGGAGAGCGGCGAGCTCTTTGCCATTCTTTTTCCTTTCTTTTTCTAATTCTTCTGCGACAGCCTGTTGAAGCACAAGGGCCTCGAGAGCTTCATCTCGTTGTTTTTCAGTTCCAGAGAGTCTTAATGTTAATCTATTGGTCTCATCTTTTTGCTGGTCAATCAATGTAGAAAGACGGCGGTTCTCTCTTTTATGCGTTTCAATCTTTGCCTTGAGATCATTTGTTTCCTTCGTCAGCTGGGCCGCAAACGCTTGGAATTTTTCGAACTGAGCTTTCCAGCTATCGAGTTCTTCGACTAAAAAGTTATTCCTCTTGGTAACCTTTGTCAACTCTGTATCCATGCGGTTTTTCAAATTGATGAAATCCTGCCAGGCCTCGAGGGCGTCTCGAGAAAATTGATTGCGCTCCCGAACAATTTCGTTGAGATGTCGTACAGAAACTTTCGTGGTCAGTGGTTTTTTGACCGCACCTTTGAATATAGCTTTCATGCCGGTATTACGGGTCTGCTCCATTTTTGTTAGTCAACCAAATTAAGCGCTAAATAGATCAGCGGGTTCGTACCAATTTTTCGCAGACATGATCAAAGACGACCATAACAGCATCCTGCCGCCACCAATCGGGATCTTGTATACTCTCAACCTCGCCCCTCATTACGATAATCTGTCCAGCTGGGACCAATTTGCCTCCAGCGTAAGCTGACCTTAGATGAATTGGAACGCCGGTAGGGCTCACATCTCCGTTTAAGGCTTGTGTCAACCGGGTTATCATCTTAGCTCTCTGCCCCGGACTGAAGACAGAAGGCGGACTGCTCGTAAGCACAAAGTTTCGGTCTAAATCAACCACTAAAGCATCGTTAGGGGCTGAGAAGAGACTTCTACATTCGGCAGTAAATCCTAGGATATAAGGCCCTGGTTCTTGAACAAGGTCTTTTGCATGGCGCGCATGGACTAGTGGTACATAGAGACCACTCCACTCATAAACGCGGACGCAGAGTCGCACAGTCTCAGCTGCAATAGTGAGAATTGCAGGATAGTGGCTCACAAATATGATACGCCTCGTTGGTGAAAGTGCGGCTTCTATTACGCCCACAATATTTGGGATCGAAAGACAGCTAAACAATGGCCACATAGAGAACTATTATTTATGTTAGCGGCATGAATTAGACGAATGCCAGTTTGAGAACAAACATTTTGAAATCCGGTGGGAGATGATGGGAACTGATAGCACAAAGCGTAATCCTTCATATCAATCCTAACTAAATCGTTTAAACGGGGTGCTGGAAATGACAGAATGCGAGACACCTCCCTAGAATTTGCAGTTAGCACTCTACAATGCATTATCTTCGTGCGCATAGGGCATTTGATATTGAACTGCTTACTCTGCGTGGAAAAGGTTTGTTGCTTTATTCCAATGAATCCACATGCCTCTCAGATAGTCCCCCAACAAGTCGAAAAGAGGGTATCTTGAAAGGAAGCTTAGAGCATAAGGTATCCAATATGTTTCATCCGGTGAATCGAAAAAGTCGCCACCTTCCAGACGTTTTCTCATATCTCTAATGGTTTCTGCTCGCTTCTCATCAGCGCGAGACCAAACTCTTAACGCAATACCGTAAAGAGTTTGTGATGAATCTTGTTGCAAAACAAATGTATGATGCACACAATGCGGCTGAGTACGACCTGTGCATATCTCAACATCTTGTGGGAAACAGGCCTTACATTTTGAACGAGAACGTTAGCCAAATGATGGGTTCGCATCCGGATTATCGGAAACGGGGTCTTATGGGGAACGTACCCTCATCGCAGCATGCAAAGCTTTGGCGATGTCGTTTTCTTGCTCTACACGGGGGCTGCTACCTAAAATCTCGGGTAGCCAAAACTGACTTACCGCCCCTTTCATGTGAGTGATTTTGCCTTGTGGCGGAGGGGGGGCTCTGGTCCATTGGGACGGTTCGCGTCCCACGCCGCATACTAGATACGCATGCGTAAGGGTTTTGGGGGTTCGCTGTGTGACTTTTATGTTCAACGTTGCAGGTATTGGTTGGGTTATTCGACTATGCAGCGAAGATGTCCTGCTAGGAATAGGTAGAGGGTTGTCGCCAGCTTCTCGAGTCGGAGGTCTATCAGCGGTCCCGGTTGCCGGATTACCAGAACGGGGTCGGGATACAGTTGACGGTCTTCGGTGTAGCGAAGACATATCTTAGGTATTTGCAAGCGTTGCCCGCGTTTATAGGATCGTGGTTCTAACGTCGACCCTAGATCAGGTTAATAAGTAAAGCTATGCATTTAAGGGGGCATCATACATACAGATCACCCAGTCTCGCGGTTTGATTGAGCTTCTTCACGAACAAAAGAAAATAAAACAATCCAATCAATCAAATATATCGCCAGTCGGTAACAAAATAAAATGTGAGAACTGTGATTGTACGGAAAGAATAGAAAAACCGATAAAGGCAAACAGCGCGAAAGAAACAAAATGGAAACAAGAAGGTAAGCGTGTATAGAGAGAATCTCGAACTTAACGAAAAGAAAGGCCAGTCAAAAAGGAAAAGAGTGATTAGCATAGAAGGAAGGAAGGGAATGAAAACAAAGGAAAGCAGAGGAAAGGAGGGTGTCGGAAATATGGCTCGCTGGTCAGGAAATATTCAATAGGGTACAGCAATGTACATGTACATGAACCACGCCCCACGCGCGGTTTGTGAAAGATAACGTGAAAGAAATTACAGCAGGACAGGGAATTAACGGGGGCAAGAAGGGAGAGAGAGAAAGAAAGAAAGGGAAAAGCCAAGAAGGGATGAAGGGGTGGGACAAGGGTGAAGCGAAAAGGGTAAGAGAAAAGGGGCGGAAGGGAAGCGAGGAGCAGGCTTGCGATAGTGGCCGCTTATCGATCCATCAGCGACCGCAGATTTTCTTTTCAACCCGGACCTGCATTGACCTGCGGCTGCATCTCATGGGAAGGAAAGAAGGGGTTCGGTTTGTAAAGGGGAGCCCAGACAAGAACAAATTCGACCATGTAACGGATAGAGAGATGTAGGTACTCACAAATATACTATAGGGTAGGCCTAGACGCTTAATGAATATAGAGGTATAGATCGACCATATTATTGTTACATATCGATAAGAAATGAGGAAGTTCTGTGGCGTTGATTCCCGTTGTAAAAGTATATCCTTCGCTGCAAAGGGATACGGCCATGTATATGTACTTGCACTTGCACTTGTACATGTACATGTGCATGGATATGGATATGGATACGGCCGTGCCCTCATCGTCCCTGGCAAATGCCTTGTCAACCCCTTTTTTTGCTCTCGATGACCGTTGCTGTGGGGCAAGGCGTCCCAAGCCTTTCCCGCGTATATTTCTAGATTGGGAACAGGCCTACTTTATTGGACAATTAACGGCCCCACTATTCTCAAACTCTTTAACGGGTCTCAGGTTGGTTTTTCCGCTGCATCCCATCATCTTCCTTTCAATCCCATGCAAATTTAAGTACAGAATCGACAAAATTACAGAGGGATTAGAATACCAATAAGAGCCGTCCACTCAGAGCTGAGGGGAAGCAGAAGGGTTTCGTAATGGAAGGTGCTAGCTCGAATTCTCACTCGCGATTGTGCTCAATCTGTTTTGAAGCAGACTTTAAGTATACATGCCCGCTTTGTTTTACAAAAACTTGCTCCCTCACATGTTCGAGAAGACATAAACTGCGAAGCTCATGCGAGGGTCAGAAACGCCCGGGAACATTCAAACGGAAATCTGACTTGCAACAACCTCAGCAAGTTGCTGCCGATTTCGATTTTCTCAATTCTATTCAACGCTCACTCAACCGAGCTGCCGATGACGAAAGGCAGCTCCAAGCAACCGCAAATAAAAGTCTAGACATCGATATCCGCAAGAGGTGCAATGCAAGAAATATTGACATTATCCCCGCCCCCTCATACTCCCCACGCGGAAAACGAAACAAAACATACCTCCAACGATGGTACCAATATACCCCGCCCTACCTCTATCTCGACAGCAGTGCTGCCCAGCTAATGTGACTTAATGTGCTCACAGCGGTTCCGTCGATACCATCATATGGACAGTTGAATGGGTCCTCGATGATGCCGTTTTAACCACTATCGAAATGTAGTTTTCTCCTCCCCTTTCACAATAACAGCGCCAGACAGAATAGCTACAGCAGTCAGAATAATAACCAAGAGCGATGAGAGCGACATACTGGGGAAGGGAGTGACGAGAGGATGAAATGGAAAAGATGCTAACAACTCGCCTTGCAGGGACGAAAATCTGTCATTTGAAACTGGTTTCCAAAATCTGGTTGCCTCTTCTCTTCCCGGTAGAAAATCACCTTGGGATGCATCATTCAACTCCAACATCAAGCCTAGCTTTTATTTACGATCTGTTGATTCGGATGTCAGGCCCCCCAAGCTGATGCCTTTAGCGCCTACGGATACTCTTTTCACTGTCCTCTCAAATATTACGATCCTAGAATATCCAACCATTCAAATCGTGCTGCCCTTACCAGCACATTCTAACAACGAACTGGATATGCAAACAGATATTGGTCCCAGAGATGCATCTGATACGTAATACAGACTGCAGCTATATCTATATTTCCAATAACCGATGCGAACAACTTTCCAGATGCAGCACTGTACTACAGTTTTAATCCAAGTTAATACCGCGATACAGCTCATCGGATCTATAATTTCCTAGATACATTGCCCATTCTTTCGTTTTTCTTCGTGCTCGATCCCCTGAAATAAGCAGAAAATGAAAAAAGGAAGCACAAAAAAAAAGGACGAGTAACGCTAGAACTCCCCAACCCCAATGATCCGTAAACATATCATATGCTACAAATATGATGTTCTATACATTTAGCACAGTAGTATTTATAATGCTACCATACGTTGCCGACAACAACAACAACAACAATTGAGCATAAATTGAGTGAAGTTTAGTCTCGTTGCCAAGTGAAGTTAATGGGCCATGTCGGAGACCAGCCACTGATCATCCCGCTATTCCCTTAACTTTGCAAAAACCCGTAGCAATAAGTCCATCATACGTTAACAGACGGCTTCCGCTCTCCAAATTCTGTGTCTACATGGTGACTTTGGTCATGGTCACCGTCATGGTGTAACGTAACTATGCACTATATGTTAGTTATTGTATTCTAATATGGGGAAAAAGAACAACTACCTGAATTAAAGTCCTCAAAAGGGTCGATCCCATTTTCACCTGGTGTCGCTGCATCTTGAGAAATCCCGGGGTTACGCGTGGCACTAATGTCCACACTCTCGCTCTCCTTAACCAGCCGGAAATTCACTGCATCTGCGCCCTTTCCAACAGTCGGTATCATCGGGGGTCGCATGTGTCTCAGAAGAGCCCATTGTGTTGAACGAAAGAAAGGATGGGCTTTGACATCTGAAGCTCCAGCCCGAGATCCAAGGCGCTTGTGTTCATCTTTTACCAATAGCTTTTTAATCAATGACTTACAAGTACTATTGGAAAAGATCAGCAGAGCTTCACAGTTACGGAATGTTAAAAACTCACCTGGATATCTGCGGCGAACTGGCAGTCTCAGGGAACCCAACCTCGTCCCGAAGTATATTCGCAAATGTAGCATTTCGATTTTTCCCTTTGAAAGGGGTTGTTCCATAGAGCATTTCGTAAATTAGGATTCCCAAAGTCCACCAATCAACAGCGCTTGTGTGCCCGCAGCCCTTTATCACCTCGGGAGCAATGTACTCTTCAGTTCCGACGAAGGAGTTAGTTCGGAAATCGGCAATACAAGATTTCGTATCTATTGTTGGTAGTGAGTGGGAAGAGCTGCCAACCCGAGAAATAATCATAGTTGGGGCGCCACCAGGGTCAGACTGCTTCGAAAGATCGAAATCCGAAAGCATAATATGGCCGGATTGGTGCAACAGGATATCTGACATTGTTCATAAGTATATGTATGATAGTTTCAAGATTGCAGAACAGATGACATACTCTCTGGTTTGAGATCTCGATATATGAAACCCATTAGATGAAGGTATTCGAGAGCTGCGGTAACCTCCCCCGCATAGAATCTAGCATCATCCTCAGGTATACATTTCCCGGGTCTGGTCTGAAGGGCTTTCATTTGGTTAGCAAGCTTCATGGCAATGGCTGCATAGGCTGGCTGTAGGTACCTCTGAAAAATTCGCCGCCGCTGCAATACTCCATACAAAGGTAGAGATGTTCTTCGGATTGGAATGAATGGTACAGAGTTACAATGAAAGGGTGGTTGCTAGTCGCCAATATTTCTTGTTCAGCCAATGCTCGCTTGATTTTATTTCTTTTTATCATTTCCTTTTTGCTTAAAACTATGAAGGTAAAGTAAGCTCCCCATCGAACTCCAATGAACTGCAGGATACTACTTACCTTTCATAGCATATAACCTTCCCGACTTCTTCTCGCGTACAAGGTATACTTTGCCGACATCGCCTTTCCCAAGAAGTTTTATTTTATCAAAGCTTTGAGGTCCAACCTCTACATTGCGGACTTTTATTGAATTAGAGCTATACGTTCTCCTAAAGGCGACATTGCTCGACTTTTGTTCTTTAAATGGCGCTACGGGGAGTGTATAGTCATTGGCTGCCTGAAGTTCTTCTCCGGTAACCCCCCCAGGGCCTTTGGGGAAACCAGGGACCAGGAGTCCGTCCTTTGACTCTGTGGTGGTTGGTCGATTTGGTGACCCAGATATTCCATTGAATAAACCTTGGGCATTCGGCGCGGATGCTACCCTCCGAAGTTTTCGCGCCATCTCCTCTTTTTTACTAGTTGTATCCGGTACACCGGCGATTCCACTTCCTTTGGGGGTCTCAGGCGGCGAGGGAGGGCGGCTGTTTTCATGGTGATGGCGTATGGCAGGTGGCCCTTGGTGAGCGAAATACGGATTGGCGTGTGCTGTCGGGGATATATCCACTGGCTCCAAAGCAGCGCCAGTGCTAGCCGACGAGGGACTACGTCCGCGGAAAAGACGTGTCTGCCGAAACGGATGAAGGCTTGTTGATTGTGAGGTCTCGCTGCCCGGGGAGCTGTGCCCACTATTGGTGATCCGGAAAAAGTTCTTGAGCTTTTGGGGGAAGTGTGACGTGGATGAACTGGATTGTGAAGATTTCGAACCGTTTATGCCCTGGCCTGCCATGTTGGTCTTTCTATCAGAGGGTTGTGGAGAGCTTGACCCAAATAATTGGGTCATCGCTAAACTAGGTCGAGATGGGTGATAGTGTTTACTGTTTCTCGGATGTGAGCGAGCTTCCTCCGGGTGAATCGCCCTTCAGAAATCTTCGCTATAACCACAGCTGGAGGTTGCGAACGGTTTTATTAAGGAAAAGAAAAAAGCCAGCGCAGGATGAGATAAGTCGCTCTCTAATGTAACAATCTCTGCCTTTCCAGTTTCGGGAGTCCCGAACATAAGAAGCAAGTATTACCTGACTGCCGGCGATGTCTACTAGTCGGGGAAGAGTTGTTGTTCAGGGATGGATGAAGTCTTAGGATTATGCCAGAGCGGACGGACGCGAGGATCAAGCCTGTGGAAGTAGAAAAACTCCTTTGGATATATAATATATATGTATGTATGAATGTATGTACTTAAGTATGTATAGACAAAAGGTTGGAAAATAATTTGGGTTGTTGTATTATATTTTACTTTTACTTTTTTCCCCCCTTCTGTTGCGCCTGCAAGGAGGATTGGTAATGGATTGAACCTCGATTTGAGATGATAGAAGGAAAGGGAATGGTTAGGAGTGGGTGGATTGGCCGTTTAGTTATTGCCAACCTCACCATTACTCAGCTCAGCCACGCAGTACAGGCTAACCACAAGTCCGTCCAAACCGGAACCTCGACAAATGTGAGCATTTCAACGGAAATATCAAACCAAATTCAAGCCAAATTCAAGCCAAATAATCGCCACGTATTTTAGGTGATAGAAGCAGAAGTGGCTACCACTTATAATGCGCACATGCGCACAAAGGAAACGCTCCCTAGTTGTTAACCTTCGCGTCGGCGGTACATTAAGCGTAAAGCAAAGAGGTGAGCTAGCATTTGTTGTTTGCTAAAGAGCGTAAAACCAGTGTTAACACGTTGTTAGAAAACAGATGTACGCCTTCAGCACACGTGCAACACCACTCAAAGCTTTATAGACAACACCAATGCAGTTGCAAGGTTCGTTTCGGAGAATTAATCATTTACTGTATTCATTGCAATATCTAGCATGTTAAATATATATTTGTAATATTCGTTACTTCAGCATTAAGTTGTATTAGTATTATATCGATATCTCATTGGCGCACTTTCATAAGGGAAATTTCCCTATACCCGGCAACCCGTGTAGCTTGCCCCAATATGTTGAATGTTTGAAGATATTAAGGGATGTCGTGGGAGTCGGCTCTTGGGGAAGGCCAACTGTTAGAGGAGGGACTCAGACCTGGAGAGAGGCGTGGGATTCCATGAAAATATCCTCCAGACACACCTCAGAGATCTCGTGTTTTAATAGCATTCGTCTGATTACCGAGTTCCTTTGATCGAGCATTCCCCATTTGTCGAAAAATTGTAATATTTTCCGAACTACAAACCAAGAACTCAAGTCGCACGGTCTTTCATGACACTTCTACTAAAAAAGTCTGTTATTGTTGCAAATCGATCACCCTCGGCTACATCGATGGCAGTTTTGAAGATGCCAATCTGGTCGGCCGATTCCTCCTGGGCTATGAAACGATGGCGTGTCAGAAGAGGGCAACAAAAGAAGAAGTTTGTTATTATGATTTTCACGCTCCTACCTTGACGTATAGCTTTTATTGCGGCGTTACCTGCCGCGCAAGTAGGACACTCAGGCGCTTCGGTTGATACATTCAAACAGCGCTGATGAAACGAATGTTTGCAGAGGAAATGCACTGTGGGGAGTTCAAGACTTGTTCCACAAAATGAACAACGGCTGGGCTGGAAGACGACTGGCTTGCCTTCTAGGTCAGCGATTTCCTGTTTTCGCATCGTAGTGTCACGTCGGTAGCCGTCGATGTAGCCTTGGTCCTGTTGGTTCCAGTTAGAATGTGCTGGTGCTCCCAATATATTTGAAAGGGTCGCATCAACCTACTTGCTGAATTTCTAGTCGCTCTCTTTCTATCATCCCACTAAGATATTTCCTTATCATCCTAACCGTAGCAACACCATTCTTACTAAGAATTTGCACGACCTGCAAAGGCGCCATTAGACACTCCTTTTCGATAACGTCCAAAATACTCAACAGTTCATCCCCAGCATCCTCAAGGATACGTGGGTTAGATATAAGATAAGCTAAAGCGGCCGGATATAGCTGGGGATCCTCGGCCCCGTACTTCTTCAGGGCCGCCATCGCACCAACAGTATTTTTAGAAGAAGTATGTGACCTAAATATATCAAAATAAAGTCGCTGGTCCTCTCGAACGAGAGTTGTACCGTCATGGAAACCGCATAGATGGGACAGCAGTAGTACTTCTGATGTACCTAAAACCTTGCCGTTATTCTCTAGCATGCCCGTTGCTTTATTACGCCATGAGTCATCTGATCCCACCGCATCCTGACTTGCATGATGTAGATACATCTCAAATAATGTCGAAGAGATTTCAGGAAGTGTCTCTCTTGTTTTCTCGTTGAGAATATCAGCCTCTAAGAATTTCACGAATTCTAGAGGATGGTCTACGAATATTGAAAAGGCGGACTGGGGTGGAGGTGGTTGGTATGGGAAGCTTTTGACTGGGCGGTTTACTCTCGCATCCACGGCTGTGGTGGTTGACAAGGACATTGACAAGGGGTTCCCAAGGTAGGGTAGCTGTAAAAGATAACCTTGAAGACCACTAGATGGTGGTTGGGAAATCGAAGATTCGTCATCTGGAAGTTCGTCACGAGGAACATATTTTCCGGAATAATACTCAATAAAAAGCGCGGTTGTTTCCCGCGGCATTTCATTCAGCAATAATCGCCCCCATCTGACCAAGTTCCTGTGCATCTTGACCTCCCAAAAAGTCCATCAGCATCATACTGTCACCGTGCAAGCTGAGGGGCGGGGTAGATCTACGGCGTGCGGCTCCAATGTTACAAGAAATTTCATCCCATCAGAAAATTTCTTCATATCATCTAACAGTATATCCATAACAATATCGTCTTCAGAGTTTTGCCGAGCTAAATATACCGCTTGTGTGAAATAGCCCGCTTGGCGACAGAGTGAGATAACGGTGTTGAGATCAAATTGTTGGCCTTTGTCCGACCTAATAAAGCTTTCTAGTTTATCCACATCTTTTAACTTGGCGTAGCAGTTGAGGAGTAAGGTAGTATGTTCAGTGGTGACGTATTCAGTATGATGGTGCAATTCTTCAAGGTATTGGATGAGATTTGGAATCCTCTGTATGTCGAGAAACTGCGGGTCGACGAGTTTAGACGGTTTGTTTGTAAAGAGTCAAATCTTGTGTAACTTACTTTGCGGATTACTTGCGAAGGTTGGGTACCCTCGACTGCTTGCATATATTGTTGCATCGCGTTGTCGTAATCACCTTTCGAAAACAGGAAATCAGCATACCTGCAATTTATTTGGTTTATTTCCCTAGTCGTTATTGCAGATTTTTGAGCTAATTTCAGAGCTGTGGGGTATAAATCTCGCTGATAGAGAAGTTGTAGCCTGTCTACGAGCGATTTCTCTCTGAGTCTAATAATCTGATTTTGAGAATGGGTCGTTAGTCAAGCCTAGGTCTTGTAAGCGTCTAAATATTCCTATGTGCAATACTACCTTGTTATCAGATGTGAGTATATGTATGTCCCCCCACTCATACAGAATGCCTTTTATGCCTCCCGTAAATGCCTCGATATGGGCAATAAACTGAAGGTCCGTGTCTAGGATTACTAGCGTGCTCACTTCGAAAGTATTTTCACGTTTTGTTCCCAAAATATGTCGCAAACTGGTTGACGTTGCAACAGGGTTTGTTGCGAGGTTTTGAGGAGGCAATAGAAGGGCCACATAAGTTCCGAAAGAGCCAATGAAACTCTTAGAACCTTCGTAGGCGTAACAAGGCCCGCGGCCGTCGGGACCATAATAGTAAAGGGCATCGTTTCTTGCAACAAGGACATTGCCTGTAGCCTTGTCCATTGTAAGACACCCCAGCGCACAGCCTGTATTTTCTAGCACCCGGGGAGGAGGTATGTGGCCGCGAATGGAAGTTTTTATTGTCATCACCCGCTCCGTAGTCGTAACGTATAGTGTATACGAGTCATTTTCTTGGGCAAACTGGATGCCAGTGATGGGCTCATTCGATTCGAAAATTACCCGCTGCTTACTGCCTCGATCGTGAACCAAATCTCCACGAACTAAAATAACGACCCCATTTGCGAATGCCGCCGCGACATCTGAAAGATCGTCCGTTACAGAAAAGCATGTCATCTTTCATAGTGTCAGTAGTTGAATCTAGAAGCTCTTATGTATGACAGCATGCAAGGTATATTTAGGGACCCACTGGAAATATTGATGGCATATTTATCCGTAAGGTCGATTGAAGCTGAAAAGCAAAGGATTTTTTCTCTGAAACCCTAAGCATCCAGACTTTCATCTCCGGTGGGCTGATAAGATCCTCCTAAATTCTCGGGCGGCGAATCAGTACGAAGGTAAGACTACATGATATGAATAGTACATACCGAAACTGTGACAAGAATTTGGCGGGATTCGAGGTATGTTGTATGCGTAATAGGTTTTCCTTCGTGCGCTCTCCATGTTATAACTTTGTTATATTTTGAAGAGAGTCCAACCATGTCACCGTTGGATAAACCGAGCAAAATGCAGCGCATGCCCGAGCATATGCTAGTAATTTGTGATCCCTAGGGATATCGTTATCGTTATCGTTATCGTTATGCATTAAGACTAAGAAAATAACACGAGGCTTTTAGGGTCCTCATTCATACCTCGGTTTGAAGCTGGTTCATAGGAAGCTTCACGGTGGATGAATCAAAAAATGTAAATGTTTTCCACTACAAATAACAAAGATATTAGCAGACGGCATGCAGAAGAAGCTGGCGTGGAATTCCAGTTGATTGAGCTTGCCCACAATTTTAGATGCCATTTTGCAAATGGAGAAGATGTGTTTGTTGTGGATCTTTTGAGGAAGTTGGAGGAGGGCCGATCAAGATTACTAAATTCGCAGTGCTTGCTTATAAACATCTACAGGAAGACGCGGTGGTTGAATCGGCAGAGTTATAATTAGGCTGGCGCGTCTGGTGGTTACAGTCGTTGTGTTCAAGATGCCAAGCCCCCGAGTTCGTCAGTAATTAAAGTGCTGACAATCGATGCAGCCTAGAGCTTAAAACGTCGTACCGTTTTGAGCGGCCTTATGGGGCAGTAAGTTCTTAAATTGCTTACACACACACACACACACACTTATTCATTTCATCCTCCAGAGCTGACTACAGAGAAGAACTAGACGAACACCACCGACTCTCCGCCATCTGGCCCCGCTAAGGAAATTCCGAAATCTATATGTATATATGCATGCACGCATGCACGCGCGTGGCCTGAAAACACGCAAAACTGAGTGGTCTTTTCACCAACAATAAAATAAGCACCATGCGGTTAACTGGCTTGTCTAATATCGAGGAGGAAATACTGCAGGAGTACCGCTCTCTTCTGCAAAGTCTCAATCAAGTAAGTGTTTAGTTATCCCATCTGGAACTCAACTTATAGCCCCGTCGGCTATTTCGTAAGTTAGATTGGTCCAAATAAATGTTTAGTCGTTTAGCTAATATGAGTGTACAATTTAGCTTTCACTAACGATTGGGACCATGGCGAACCAACCCACTTCGCAAACCATCGACTCTCTTCGACTTCTCGAACGGAAGACCGGGCTAGTAAGCACATTAATGAAGGCATCCGTCTATAGCATTGTCCTTCAACAAGAACTGCAATATGAAAGCTCTAAAGGTAAGAAACTGTGGCCGCATAGGTCATAAATTCCCTCCCTATTTCTCTCCCTCGATCCTTTATTTCCATGCTAGATGGAGAGCAATCTAAATCATCGAAATTCTGATCGAAATATTCGCCACTATCGGCTGTGTAGAATTGCGACTTAGACCTCTAGGCACATGAACACAACAAACTTATTATTAACACTAATTTACATATTTACAGCAGGATATACAAATCCGCAAACCGAATAAAACACCGAGTCCCCAGTCCGCAAAGGTTTAATAGACCCCCTTTCCGTAATAAGCCTTCCGAACATCTACGATTTTCTTCCCTCTGCCTTGGGCAATCGATTCTTTGTTTTTTGTAAATAATCAGTCTGGAGACGAGAAAAGGGGTTTTCTAAAGCTACAGTCTATGCTCGTTATATTACTCACCTGGTGTTCTTTGCATCATCAATGCTTGTATCGTGGCTTTTATTACATTCATAGGATTTCTAGATCTTGTAACTCTTGCCGCCAGATCTGAAATGCCTGCGCACCGACAAATTTCAAATATGTACTGAGAACACCGAATCCCAAACCCTAAAAAATGATTAGAGATGCCTTTACTAAAAGTACCTACGCGTATCGTAAGATTTAGTAGAGAATATTTGTAGCCTTACCTGGGGGTCTTGACATTAATTGCAACTCAACAGCGCCCATTTTAACTTTGACATTGCCGTATATTGTTCGGTCCTCATATCTTATTATTGGCCGCAAATTCTTGATAGCTTGATATTGGGACATACGACTTGAAAGTTCGGCTGCAGTGGAGCTAGCTTCACCAATTCCGATCATACCATTGCCGTCGCCCGCTACGGTAAGCACGTATTGTTTTGGTATCTTTCCCAACCTTGTCTGGTTTGTAACACGGTGGGAAACCAATTCGCGAACCTTCAAAGTTTCGAGATACGACATAGGTAACCCAGTTAGGCGAGATAGATCTTTGAGCTTGTTCTCATCATCCTCTTCCCCTTGTTTAAACTGTACATTCTCCATTTGGGGAACGGGTTGGCTAGGCCAGCGGCCTGATTTGGGTATTCCGGAGACAGGTTTATCGAGGAAAGGATCGATTCGTGACAAATCTGTAAAATATGGCAAGCTGAACGCATCTCGTTTTCGTGGTTTCCACCCTCTATGAACCGTCTCAGAGATATGATTCTCGACATCTGCTAGAGCAGCTAATTGTTCTTGCTCATAGTAAGATCGGACGTCACCTGTCGAAGTTCCAGAATTTTTGAATGTTGACAAATAGTGTCCTTTGCTTAAGCTCGGAGAAGAATGGAAAAACCGTCCATCTATCGGCATTCGTTTGAACCCACTGGCAAAGGCAAGTGCCCTAACAATATATTTTTTCTTTGCTAGGCAAGACATCGCAACTGGTATTATTCAAAGAGGGATTAGGGACTTGGGGGAACGATCAGGAGACACTGTGATCTGTTTATATGCATTTGACGCGCTGGCAAGCGAAAAGGTTGTTGGTGAAGCGCCCCTTGATTCGCCTCCATGTTAGCATGTATTCAATGGTTTCGTGGATGAAAGAATTGCATCAAGTAAGACTTTAATTTTTCTTGTATCAGAGCTGCAGTAGACATACTTGAACTTGCAGTCGAAGATGAGTGGGCCGAAGACTGTCGCAGAGAACTCGAGTATGAATTCGCAATAGAAAATAGTCAATGCATTTCTTCAATCGGTGGTAAATCCCTTGTGTCTTTACGATTTGCGGTTGTTTGATCGGTGAATCAAAAAGGTCGTGAATTCGCAGCTTGTTCAAAGTTGTTGTTGTGACCATCAGAGAAAATTCGTAAGGACAAAAATGTGGAAGCGAGGCTGTATGATTGATTTCTTGGCAGATACGAAGTACCACTGAGAGCTCCAACATATTGTGCCCCGCCTGCTTTGTCCAGCCTGCCCACCTCTTACAATCTACCTCCTCTCCCCACCACAACCACCTCCTCCACCTCCTCCGCCCTCCGGTTCTTCCTGCATTCGTTTGCCTATCTTAAGACACACATCGCTTCGGCTTATTGATTGAATACTGTGCATATGCGCTGAGGACTGGTGTTGCACACATGGCTAGCTCCGGCTGATAACAAAAGTGCTCATCTTCTCCGTGTTTTCAATAATAGCTATCATCATTGGAGCTTGGGTGTATACCACTAGGGCACTCTAACACGCATCCCTGAGAACCAATCTAGAGTTTCTAAGATCTAAAATTCGTACGATTCGCCAAACATACATCGCATAGGAAACATATTCATCCGGCCCTTTGCCACCTCTTCCTGATAAAACACAACCCCGGGAATTCGGCGGAGGTACCAAACCGGCCCATAAATCATGCAGGCTGCCACCACGGGTGCCGGCGGTGCCGGCGAAGACGATGCTGCTACATCCGTCCACAAGAAAATAGAAATGGTCCAGCAAAAGATCGAGCGAGAACGGGTACTGATAACCGCTGCTCGATCTATGCGCCAATCAACCGATAACGCAAGTGTTCAACAGAGCCTTGACTCTAAAATCCGAGAATCTCAAAACAATATAAACTACCTCGAAGGTGTCATTCGGGGTTTGCAAAGCAAGCAGATGCAAAGCGTGTCAGCCGGAATTGATGGCTTATCTCTCACGTCAAATAACGTATTTTCAGAGAGCCCTCCCACGCCGCCTCCAAAGAACACAAAAGAAATTTCTCATGAACTTGATTCAGCTTACGGGGCGATACCAGGGGGTGGGCCCCGTCCACCGTTCGCACAGCAGCCTGGCCCCGGAGTCCCGAAAACACGCCCCAATTATTCTAAATTAGGTTTGTTCCCCGATCCCATTGGATTCGGAAGAAGATATAGTGTTAATATAGAGATTTCAATCTATCAGATCTTATTAAATATGACTCGCCTTACCTTGGCCCACGTATTACCTTGATGCTTTCCCAATTGGAATTTAAATTAAGCGTCGAAAAGCAATATAAGGAAGGAATCGAAAAAATGGCCAAACTATATCAAATGGAAGGAGATCGCAGGAGCAGGGCAGACGCAGATTCGAAAAGAGTTGAAAGTAATCAGAAAATACATCTCCTCAAGCAAGCTCTCAAGCGCTACGAGGACCTTCACGTCGACGTTGAAGGTGAAGCGCAAGGTGATGGTAAAGAACCCACAGCTTAAGATTAAACACGGAGGATATAAACTAATAGCTATGGATATCAGATGATAGCATTAATGCGCCCAACATACGGCGTCCATTGACTGGAAGATTGCACATCAAGATCCTAGCTGTCAAAGACGTTGATCATGCTGCTACTTCTCGGTTTTCTCGGGGCCCGGAGACATTTGTTACTGTCAAAGTAGAAGATGTCGTCAGGACGAAAACTAAGCCATCAAAGAACGATCGCTGGGAGGAATCGAGCGAAATCGACGTCGACAAAGCAAACGAAATAGAAATAACTGTCTACGATAGATCCGGCGATCAACATCTCCCCATTGGACTAATGTGGATCCGTTTATCTGATATAGTTGAAGAACAGAGACGGAAACGAATCGAACAAGACATATCTGCTACTGGCTGGGTTAGTGCGGAAAATATGGAAGCTTCCAGTCAAGGGTCTTACCTTAACACTACAGGCGGGATTTTGCCATCACGCACGGCAAACAATATGCCCTCTATTCCTGGCTCCGTGGGAGTCTCACACAATACCTTACCTGGAACATCTGGCCAGGTTGTAGAAGAACCCAAGCCAGTGGTAATCGATGCATGGTTTGTAGTTGAACCCGTGGGTCAAATTCGCCTCCAGCTTGGCTTTGGTAAGAAAAATATAACAAGCCTCTTAACAAATCACTGCTCCGTGCTAATCTACTCTAGTGAAATATAATAAAAACAAAAGGCCGTTTGATGTTGGATTGAATAGAAAGGGAGCAGTTCGAAAGCAAAAAGAGGAGGTACATGAGACCTATGGACACAAGTTCGTTCAACAACAATTCTACAATATCATGCGATGCGCTCTTTGCGGGGATTTTCTTAAATACAGTGTCGGCTACCAATGCGCGGACTGCAAATACACATGCCACAAAAAGTGTTATCCAAAAGTTGTGACGAAATGCATCTCGAAGTCGAACGCAGAAACTGATCCGGAAGAAGAAAAATTGAATCACAGAATCCCCCATAGATTTGAGCCGACGACTAACTTTGGAGCCAATTGGTGCTGTCACTGTGGTTATATGCTTCCCGTCGGGAAAAAGAATGCCAGAAAATGCACAGGTAATCAATATCTACCTCCCTCCAAGTTTGGTTCTACTCGTCCCTAAAATAAAGAATTTACCCTTTCTGTGTTACTAGAGGCTAATTAATGAATATTAGAATGTCAACTGACCTGTCACGCCCAGTGCGCACACCTTGTGCCAGACTTTTGTGGGATGTCAATGGAAGTTGCCAATCGTATTCTGAGCGAAATTGGCAAAACAAAAAGGAATGGAGTCTCCAGCTCTGGCCATATGGCTGATAGAAATCTAAGGGGCAGCCAGAGCACACACGGTTCTGCGCGGCCGATTTCAATACAAAGCACTGGTAGTGAATCCTTCGTGGATTCGCAGTCCACTGAGCATCGAATGACGCCCGCTACGTCCCAGTCTGCGCAATCTCCCACTTCCTCTATATCTGGCCAATCAGCTCTCTTTGACACCTCACAACCACAAACATTTGATGGAAAAGGTGCTTATAACGCTGCGGCTAAAGCATATGGGCCGTATAGCCCAATACCGCCCCCGCCCCCGCCCCCACCCCAAAATCGGCCACAGCCTGGCCAGAGATCCCCATCTAACCCACTAGCGGCGGCTGCTGCTATCACTGCGCTCACTGGTTCCCGCCCTTCTTCTGGTGCTCGCCCAGATTCAAGCTATCGTCCATCGGCCCAAACGCCATACAACCCAGCAATTATACCAAGCGCGGTTCCGAACATGTATCAACAACCGCAGTCAACGGCTATCAACCCGACATTAACTCATGAACAGCAGCGAGTCTCAATGGGATATATTCCTCCTCCTCCACCGCCCCCGCCTCCCCCACAGCTAAGCCAACCGAGCCCAGTACACCCACAAGCTCAGGTTCAGCCATATGTGCCTGGTAGTAGTAATTTGCAACAGAAGCAGGCAGCCTATGGTGGAGCACCGGCCCCCAATCCACAGGCGACGAACCAAGTTACAAAAGCACCACGATCAGAATCGGCTCGTAAAATTGGATTAGATCACTTTAATTTCCTTGCTGTTCTGGGAAAGGGGAATTTTGGGAAAGTCATGCTGGCTGAAACAAAAGCTACGAAGCAGCTCTATGCAATTAAAGTTTTGAAAAAGGAGTTTATTATTGAAAATGACGAGGTCGAAAGCATTCGCTCCGAGAAGCGAGTATTCCTGATTGCCAATAAAGAACGGCACCCGTTCCTCCTTAACCTCCACGCATGCTTTCAAACAGAAACACGTGTTTACTTCGTGATGGAATATATCAGCGGTGGCGACTTGATGTTGCATATCCAACGCGGGCAGTTTGGGACAAAGCGAGCGCAGTAAGTCTTCTTTCTTTACTAGTATCTAGGGTAATACAATTCTAACCAAACATTTCTTTCAAGATTCTACGCTGCGGAGGTCTGCCTTGCGCTAAAATATTTTCACGAAAACGGCGTGATATATCGAGATCTAAAATTGGACAATATTTTACTGACCTTAGACGGGCATATCAAAATAGGCGACTACGGGCTGTGCAAGGAGGAAATGTGGTATGGTTCGACCACTAGTACATTCTGTGGGACCCCGGAATTTATGGCACCTGAAATTCTCTTGGATAAACGCTACGGCCGTGCTGTGGACTGGTGGGCATTCGGCGTCCTGATATATCAGATGCTCCTCCAGCAGTCTCCATTCAGAGGAGAGGACGAAGATGAAATATATGATGCTATACTCTCTGATGAACCGTTATATCCAATTCATATGCCGAGAGACTCTGTTTCCATTTTACAAAAGGTAGGGATAGAGAGGAAACGGTAGCAATCTTGGTCAATAGTACTGCAACATCCGCTAATCAGTCTCATAGTTGCTTACCCGTGAACCGGAGTTGCGCCTTGGATCAGGTCCAACAGATGCTCAAGAGATCATGTCGCATGCATTCTTTAGAAATGTTAATTGGGACGACATCTATAATAAACGCGTTCCATCGCCCTTCCTACCTCAGATTAGTTCTCCCACCGATACCTCTAATTTCGATCAGGAGTTTACTAGCGTAACCCCCGTTCTTACGCCCGTGCAATCAGGTTAGTGTACCGCAATGCAGACTGTACTCTGGGTTCCATTAAACTGACATATTTCCACGATAGTTCTCACTCAGGCAATGCAGGAGGAGTTTCGTGGTTTTTCGTATACGGCGGATTTTGTGTAAATTGCGCTTTATTGCGTGGCGTGTTCCTCTGAGTGGTAGTGGAGCTCATTTGGATCGGGTTTGTCTACTTTGTAGCAGTTGGGATATCTATTTCATATTTATTTATAGCTTATTATATTCGATGTTCTCTCTTCATCAGTTGTTCCCAGTCATAAGAAGTCTCGTCTGGCTATCTTCTATATCCGAGTGAGACAAATGACATTGATAGGTTTCACCCAAGGTAACCAGACTTTGTTACCGATCATTTGATGATAATTTACCAAATTAGTAAACACTTGCGATGCCCACTCTGTTTGCGCCTATCAGTTGAATTCGACTGGATAATATAAGAAACTTGCAAAGGCTGTATGCTTGGAGGGGTATAGGGACGGTTTTTCCAAGCCATGAACACACAAGTTTTCCCTTCCCTCTTTGGGACTGGGGCAAAAAAGAAAAGAAGGAAAGAAAAAAAGTCAATGTTCCCGATCCATCCGAGCGGAAATGGCCTTTTGACCGGTGGCACCCGGTCAAACATATAAAGGCAACAAGCCTCTCAGACAATATTCCCTTCCCATGGATTTCCGACACTGCATTCCGCTATCGGCCTATTCAAGGCCTACACATGAGTAAGTGTTATTCTGAGCTAGGACTCTCAGATATTACGAAACTCTCTCCCTCTAAAACCTCACTAGCCTACCCCAGGCACCTTTATTAGCAAAAAAACTATAAAACAAGCGCACAACACGTTCGAATCTTAGAAGAGTACTGGAACTTAGAGAAATTCAACCTCGGAATATCATAAGTAGAAAGTTTTAGGTTTTATTTTCCTTTCACCAACTCCACCTTCAGCTGATCATGGTGAATACTCCGATCCCAAGGCTTGAAGATTATTCAATCTCAGCAACGACAGGCTTCCTCCCTGACATAGCTCCATTAACAACTTTGGAAGATCCGTACTATGCGCCTTGGGAAACGGCTGTATCAAACCTCCAGCCTCTCCTTCTCAGCAAGAAGATTCGAACTGTGGTCGAGAAACTTCCAGTTCTGTCAACGGAGCGACTGAAAACGGAGCCTGAATGGAGAAGAGCATATGTTATTCTCTCCTTCCTTTCACACTCTTATATATGGGGGGACAAAACACCCAGCGAGGTATGCGTAATTACCGAAAATATGGAATCTACGACATGTTAACCTAGCCAATCTAGACGCTACCTCCATCGCTTTCGGTACCGTATTTGGCCGTGAGTGCCAAGCTTGAAGTACCTCCCGTAGCATCGTATGCCGCAGTCTGTTTGTGGAATTTCAGACCGATATTCACGGAAGATCCTTTCGATTGTCTTGACAACCTTGCAACATTGCATACATTTACAGGTGCCTTGGATGAATCATGGTTCTACCTTGTTTCTGTGGCCATTGAAGGTCGAGGGGCAGCAATCCTGCCCTTGATGATAAGTGCCCTCAGAAACGCCAGGGATGATAACTTAGACCATGTCATTTCTCAGTTGCAACTGTTTGCGGAAAGGCTGGGGGAACTGTCATCCTTACTAGGAAGGATGTATGAAAATTGCGATCCCCATATATTCTACAGCCGAATTAGGCCCTATCTTGCAGGCTCAAAAAACATGGCCGAGGCGGGTCTGCCTTGTGGTATCAAATACCTAGATGGAAGTGGTACTGAAGTTTTTCAACAATACTCGGGGGGTAGTAATGCACAAAGTTCTTTGATACAAGCTTTCGACATTTTCCTAGGTATTGAACACCGGCCAACCGGGGAAAAGAAGATGGAAAGATCACAAGAGGAATCATTATCTGCCCAGGAATCTAAAACTCATAATTTCATCGTGGTAAGTGCCACCCCGACACCCAATGACCAAATTAGCATATTTACAAAGCTTCTGAAGGAAATGCGAAGTTATATGCCTGGTCCTCACCGCCGCTTTCTTGAGCATCTCTCCAAGATATCCAACATTCGTGCTTATGTAGAGCAACATTCTTCGTCGGGGGCACTGACGGTTGCCTATGATGCTTGTTTACATATGCTTAGGAGCTTTCGGGATAAACATATCCAAATTGTTAGCAGATATATAATCCTACCAGCAAAGGAACAAAGGATTGTGACAGGAGAACGCCTTGGGTCAAGGCAAAAATCTGTTACTCTTTTGTCCTCATCGAGCCCACTGTTACATAGCCACCAAGTACAACCAAAAGGTATTGCACAATCGTCAAAACACAAGTCTGATCTCAGAGGAACAGGGGGTACAGCTTTAATTCCATTCTTGAAACAAGCCCGAGATGAAACAGGCGAACCATCTATTGGAGCGTGGGCCCGCCGGTTGCTCACGAATTCAAGAATTGCTCCTACGGGACATGATGCAGAGTCTATAAAAATTCAAGGGCTTGCAGGTCAATGGTTGGATAGCGAAGATGTCGGCGGAATCTGTCACTGGTGAATGTTTATTATTGGCAACAGCACAGCTAGCAGTTTTGCAAAAGTAATCGAATTCGTAGACACAAGCACATACTTCTACTTTTTTAAGGGGAAATATACGTGTCCTTGTAGCCTGAGTAGCCCAGGGCACAAACATCCACACTCACTCGTAATACAAAGATAACCCCAAAAGGAGAGAAAAGGCCCTTGGTTAAACTAGATGGGGGGCTTCGCTCTGTGTATAACAAATATAAACACGCGCTTTCGTGCGTTATTTCGAGTAAATGTTACGATCTGAAACGCCATTCAAAAAGGAGGGTTGTGGGAATATCGTCGATAATAGTCATTTTTTCAAACAAAAGAGCTGGATTGCTACATCCGACTGATTGCTCTTTAACATTCGTTATCGGATATATACAAACCATTCGCTTGGCATCTTCGGTGTGCGGCTCGGATATGAGGAGAGTATATGCAGTAGAAGTGGGCAACGTAGCAACATCGAAGATAATAACTGAGTAACATGACGCTCTTTTGTTTATCTAACCATCTGGTATATGTGAAATTCATCCCCGAATAGATCGAGCTGATACGTGATTGCCATTGTCGGGTGGTTCTGCTTTGAGCGTAGATATCGACGCAGTACGGCCAGTGACCCTTGGGAGATTGGAGGTTGAGGGTGTTGTAAGAGTGTTAATATTCGAAATCCTTTTAGAATTCCCTATACCAGTAAGCGACGATCCAACCAAAGAATGTCTTTTTGTTACAGTCTTGGTTGATGACGGGAAGTTTCCGATCCCTGTTCCTTTAAGTTCCATACCTCGTGTTGAGGTTCCCAGATGGCCTTGATGTAGTTGAGGTATAGGGAGTTCGGGTAATGGTCTAGGACTGTAAGGTAATCGTTTCCCTGGGGACTCTGAGACCGGATCTGTTCGAGACTTTTGTAATTTTTTCCCCGTGATAAATTCGTGCGAAATGGCTTCTTCGGGTTTTATACGTTTCTCGGGATCCCAACGAAGGCAGCCTGTAAGGAAATCAAGGAAAGCCTCATCGTCGCATTTTATCGCTTGTTGCAATGTCTTCGAGCTTGGGCGGCGTCTGCGACCTTTAGAAGACACGATCATCCTTGGCTTCCCAAAAGAATCTTCACGCCAAACAATTATTTAGTCAGCAATCTAACGCGTAGAACATATAAGGGTATACGACAATCTCAATCGTATATGCTGTGGTCGATATATTCATACACTTACCAAAAAAAAGTTTCTTCCGGCTACTTTTCTCTATCAAATGTTTCTCGGGAGGGCCAAAAACTTCCATAATACATGCGAGCTGTTCTTGTTCATTTTCCCCAGGGAATATTGGATACCCTGTATATAGCTCTGCGAGGATACAGCCTAAGCTCCACATGTCGATAGGAAGACCGTACGTCATCCCAAGAATAACCTCCGGTGATCGATAGAAACGTGACTGGATATATGTATAGACCTTTTCATGCTCCAAACAGGAAGACCCAAAATCGATTACTTTGATGTCAGACTGCATAGGGTGAGCAAGGAGAACATTCTCGGGTTTCAAATCGCAGTGAATAACTCGACGCCCTTTGAGAAGTATTAGACTACCCAGGAGTTGCTTCGTAAAACGTCGAATCAACCGCAAAGAAAAACCCCGGAAATCATTTGATTTGATAAACTCATAGAGGTTCATGCCTAAGAGTTCAGTCGATATGCATAAATGCCCTCGGAAATAGAAAGATTGTGTAAATTTAACCAAGCTGTGTTGGTCGCCAGGATCCTAGTAGAGTGTTAGTTTGGATTGATGAAAATATATTCAGCAAAATCTTACCCATTCCCGTAGCTTTTGGAGTATATTGACTTCAACCAAAGCCTGCTGGTGAAATCTCTTTTTGTTACGAATAATCTTGACAGCAACAAGGCCGCCCGTTTTATGGTCAATGCAACGAACTACCTGACCAAAGCTGCCCTTACCTAGGACATCAATAACCTCATAGCGATATGCTAAATGATCACCCATCACGATGTTATAATCCCCTCTCTCGTCGTCATAACCAAAGTTACATACCGCCGGGCCGCCGTTCAGCTCACCAACTATCTTTTTAGCATCACCAGAGCCTGTGAAGAAGATATCTTTGTAGTCAACAATCTCCCCACGCTCAAAAAGATTCAAATGAGACATTTTAAGTGCCTGATGCGCGGATAACCTGTCCTTTGGACCTGCTCGGGCCTGAAGTATCTCCACTTCAGCTGCCGCCGCTTCTAACCCTTTTCGTTTGGAGGCTAGCTTCTTCATCTCCTCATCTGCTAAGACATCATCTGCATCAATTGGAATATCTAGCCGAGACGATCGTATTGAAGATACCGAGGATTTTGTATTCAGGGATCGATGGGTCGAGGTTGGTAGGAGTAAAGATTTTTTAGACCCCAACCCATCACCATAATGTTGGATATCTTGGTTCCGTAGATCTTTTCCATTGTTTGAAAGGCCTGTAGAACTCCAACTTTCACTTTTAGTACGATCGTGACCATTCGCGGAGAACCCGTAAATCGAATTCCGTTTACGTGTGGCTATGCCTGGAGGTTGCATAGATTGGGCATCTGCACCAGAATTTCCACTAGCCCAGGAAATCGTGTTGGGGAGGCGAGGCAGCTGCGGGGCATCGTGTTTCGATGTATGTTCTAAATCGCGCTCCTCTCTTGCATGCGAGGATTTACTCGAACTACGCTTCCAGCTCATGCTTAGCTTCCGTCGAATGGACGATCCACTGGAAGGTGTTTCAGGGGATTTCGAAGGTGAAACATCTCCTATACTAGGGTTTGCCAGTTCATCTTTGCTTTTTCGACGTCCTGTGCCCGCGGTTATTTGCAAATTTGGTCTTCTGGATACTTTTGAACTCGAGGTTCCGGTATTAGGATCTCCAATCACTGAAATCGGTTTTGAAGAGGAAGACACTAGAGGGGATATGGCTGTCCGACTGTATCGAGGAGCCCCACTTGCGTTTGGTATACTAAATGAGCTAGATGATGATGCCCTCATGGATGAAGCGGAGGGGGATTGTGCGAGCTGGGTGGAGCTTGTGCTGCGAGCTACCAAATGCTGAGAATTCCCGCTACGCCGGCTTTCAGCAAAGGTTGCCTTAGAAGCTGTGAGTGGCGTGCTTGGGGCGCGCGGTCCGTGTTTCATTGGCATTTGTTCATCGATGTCATTTTGCTGGGCCTCTAAGGCATTCACGCGGCTGACAGTAGGCGCACTTAGTGGAAGGACCGTTAAAGGGGGTAGCCGCAGTGGTTGGAGGTTTTTCTGTTTCAATGATGAAATCGAGGATTTTGTTTCAAGCGTTGGGCCCATGGTAAGTCCCCTCTTGCGTCGCATCTCCGAGTCGATTTTATTAGTAGATTCTACGACTGCAGGCGATATCAGAGATTGTCGAGCCCCCTTAAAGTTAGGGACTGCCGCATGTCCGACAAGACTAGATTTACGAGTATTGTATATCGGCTCCGGTTCACTTGCCAGTCCTTTCGGAATCGGAGGGACAGGAGGTATGTCTTCATCCTCACCTGCATCACCAGTTTTCGTCTTGGGGGTTGGCAACCTCGATGCAACAGTTGTTTGGCCGGTACGAGGTTGCAGAGGATTAGTTGACGCTCTAATTGAGGAGCTATTGGAGCTTAGAGAAACTGTAGATGAGACCGATTTCCGCTTCGCATCTGGCGTAGCCCCAGTTAGCCCAGAGCCATCTATATGCGAAGGTGACTGGCTGTTAGGGGATGGCGGCTGCGATCCTCGAGCCAACGGTAGTGGAGGGGGTGGCATCACGGAAAGGCGCTTCAGCCTTCGTGTGTCAGTTGGGCTAACTGTTCTTGCACCTAAACCTGTTGCATGGCTATGTCCAAATGTTGATATTCTGCGATTGATCTTTGTCTGGGGTCCTTTAGGTGTAGCGAGGTTCGGAGATCGAGGCCCCGAAGGAGGGGAAAAGGCATTAGACGCAGATAGAGCTCGAGGTTTTTCCGTTGATCCATGTTCATCTTTTGCGCTCGTCCCTTGATGGGGTGGTTGAAGAGATTTCGTCTTTAAGCTCCTTAAGCTGGTGGCAGGAGATACATTTCCTGTCTTCGTGACCAATTCCGATTCTGGCAACCGGTGGGGTTGCTTAGTCAATTGAAGCGTGCTACCTTGTCGATTTTGCGGTGGGTTGCTAGAATCGCCAGATAACATGGATTTCCTTGGGCTTCCGGCATAATTCGTTAGAGTATGTCGTAGGTTTGCCCTATCTGTCGTCTGCGAAGGCATACCGGTCTCACGGATTGGGCGCCCAGTGGGCTGCTTTTGTTTATTCGGCACAGCCTGCATCGCGTCTCTCGAATATGACTGTAAAATGGCTCTTCTCCTCACTACTGAACCCGCTCCTCGATCGACGGCTAAAATTTGCAAGCTGATACCCGAACGTATTCGATGTTCAGAAAGCAGGGTCCCTTCGAAAATTATCTCCTCGCGGTTTAGTTTTCTTTGGTTATCGGTTGTTTTAGGTTGATTTGTTTTTCAGAATGTATCCTTTCGGTGAACGAAAAAATTATATATGGGTTTAATTCTGCGCCATCAATATCGTGTTTGAGGGTCCAATTCGGGTCTCCGAGGCTATGAGAGTAGCGACTATTCGAGCATCTCTCCGGCTCGACCGATATGAATACGTGTAAAAGGGCGTCGCATTTCTCGGGCGTGTCGTCATTGAGGCATCACAAAGTCAACTATCACCAATACAAGAAGAATCAGATGTCAGCACACTTGTCAGATTGTATCATATTCTCTACACTTTACCTAGTTTCCAACGATAGAGTCTTTTATTAAAAAATATAAGAAAATAAAATAAAAAAAACTCCTCTCGCTGAACTCACGTTAGGGGTGTTGTTGCAATAAAGGGAGCGGTGATGGCTTCTGCTGGGAATGGGGAGGATATTGGCCAGGGGCTCATAGAAACGGCTGAAAGCAGGTCACAAGTAAGGAGGAATAGAATATACAGAACGGATGGCGCCAGTAGATGAACAATAATACAAGCAGGAGCCGCGTCCTATATCGTAACCCAATGAAGTAAATCTATGAAAAAGAGCTTCGATGTTAGGTTGTGTACACAAACCCAAGGCCCATGAAGGTGTTTGGAAAGAATTGGTTTCGTTCAGTTGGAATTGAGCGTGGCGAGTCGAAACGCCCGTGAACATAACTAACCAGCACTTGGCGTCTGAACACCCCTATTTGATCCGACCCCCAAACAAGAAAATAAAAGCCCTATGCATCATCATCATCATATGTATATTCAAATTGCATACTTGCTCATTAAGAAACGATCAAGGTTCTCAGTCCTCCAGAGAGATTACCAAAAACCCTTCCAAACACCATCTCGGTGGGAATACAAATATGTTATATTCTATTATTGCTATAGTTCTGGATGTATTATACTGGAAACCACCTTTGACTCCTAAAGATATCCATGCGTGCTGCCCACTTTTATTGCCTCCAACTCATTGGCTAGTTTAGAAGCGAGAATTCTAGTTCTTTTCAGTTCAGCTACAAGCTCACTCTCCTTGAAGACAATATTTGGCTGAATTGTCTGGGCTGGGTCTTCCAGATTCTCAATCTTCTTCCGAATATCAAGGAGACTTTTGTGCTTCAATCGAATATTGTGTATCCCCGCGACCATGCTGGATATCCGAGCAACTAGGACTTTATATTGGTCGCGAGCTTGCTCGGTGCTGTCGTCTTGAGACGGCCAGGTATCTGGAATATCTTCGATGTTCCTATAGGAAACTTCTCAATCTTGCATCTTCTTATATTCGACCAACCATTCATTTGTGCTTACATACCGTGGTAGCGTTAGGTCAGCGCGCCCTCCCAGAACTGCTGGCGATTCAAAATATAGATCCCTACTTTTCATTTGTTGGTACAACACCCGAAGCTGCTCCGCAACATGATCCATTGCTGCTGAATTATAAAACGTCAAATTATGTCGCCTGGACATTCTGTTAACTAGTAGATTATAAGCACTATTGTAATAGAAAACTCCGAATCAAAGGTCAGATCAATGGATTACCTCTCTGGAGGACATTTTCGAGAGTCGCGGGCGTAATTTCGTCAGCATCTTGGTAATCATAACCCCAATCGCCTAGGTCGATGGCATCCTGAGATAATAATCTTATTTGGGAAAGAATGAATCCTCTCTTCGCCTCGAATGCTAGGTGTCCCTTGGACATATTGCTTCAAGTCTCGGTGTCGTTGAAATCTATGCCAACTTGGAGAAACTAAGCGGCAATCTCACTTATCTTTGCAAAAAAAAAAGTATAGACTTTTTTTTTAACAAAATATCTTATAAATGTATATTACAACAAGGCGTAAACTGGTGCACAAACACGACCAGATTCCAATGAGTGCTGACGTGCAGTTATATGAGCGCGAATTAGCGTATATTAGATTTAAATTGACGAAAGGAGCATATTATATGTGAATAATTGTTTGCGACTTGGCGTTGATGGTCAACGCCAGTATTGGTACCAAGCCGCCTCTAACTGAACCTTTAATTCTTTCACACCAATATTCACTACAACCCCACCAAACTACGCGATGGCGACTTCAAACCTCAACCGGAAACGAAATCGAGAAGATAATGATGACACAGACCTACATTCGGCAGCTTCGCCCGCAGTATCATCCCTCGGTCCCCCGAGTTCCCCGCCCAGAAATGACGATATCGAAGAAGAGGACTTTGTAGAAGAGGAGGATGGTATCCAAGACATAGAAGACTTAGATGATCTGGCAGAAGATGAAGATGGGATAGACTTGATGGCCTATGCTGATAAGTATGTAGCATTACCAGGGCTATTTCAAGAAGCACATAGTTAATCCTATTTCTTTAGTGATTACGGCTCCGACCCCATTAAAGATAGATACGAGGAGGAAGGACTTGATGAAGGCGAGTACGAAGGTATCGGTCTCGGGGAGCGCCGTTTTCTCGATGACCGCATGGCTCGTCGCGATAGAGATGTTGCACGCGCTAGAGGAATGCCTGCAGCTTTTCTAACCGAAGACGATGATGAGGTGGATCTGCTTGGCCAACCACGGCGGCAACGGCATCGATATACGAATTATGATGAGGTACCAATTGACGAAGATACTTGGGAGCAAGAGCTAAGCCTAGAAGCCCTTGCAGATGTTAAAAATGCATCGCTTCCAGAGTGGATAGCCCTTCCCGCAGTTCAACGCTCCATTGCCAGAGAGTTTAAGAGTTTTCTTCTAGAATATGTTGACCCTAACACCAATATGTCTGTCTATGGAACTCGAATCAGGAATCTAGGAGAAGTTAACGCTGAGTCTCTTGAAATATCATATCGGCATCTCGCAGACACAAAAGCAGTTCTAGCTTATTTCTTAGCAAACGCACCAACAGAAATTTTGCCCATATTCGATTCAGTGGCCATGGATGCAGTCCTCCTCCACTACCAGGATTATGATCGCATTCACACAGAAATTCACGTTCGCGTCTCCGATGTTCCTGCAGTTTTCACTCTTCGAGAACTACGACAGTCTCATCTTAATGCATTGGTTCGTGTCTCTGGCGTAGTTACCCGCCGAACTGGCGTATTTCCGCAATTAAAAGTCGTGAAGTTTGATTGCTCCAAGTGCGGCATCACAATCGGACCGTTCCAACAAGAGTCAAACGTTGAGGTCAAAATTTCCTTCTGCCAAAACTGTCAATCTCGAGGTCCATTCAGTCTCAACTCAGAAAAGACGGTTTATCGAAATTACCAAAAATTAACATTGCAAGAGTCCCCAGGGACAGTACCTGCTGGAAGGCTGCCTCGCCACCGAGAAGTAATTTTATTGTGGGATTTGATAGACTCCGCCAAACCTGGCGAAGAAGTCGAGATCACAGGAATCTACAGGAATAATTATGACGCCCAGCTGAACAATCGAAATGGCTTTCCAGTCTTTGCAACAATCCTTGAAGCGAACAATGTCATAAAGGCTCATGATCAACTGGCTGGCTTCCAGCTTACAGAGGAGGATGAAAACATGATACGGCGTCTGGCTAAAGAAAACGGTATTGTTAACAAAATAGTTGACAGCATCGCACCCTCAATATATGGTCACCGCGATATAAAAACTGCGGTTGCCGCATCCCTTTTTGGTGGCATCCCCAAAAACATTCAAGGGAAACACACACTGAGAGGCGATATCAACGTTTTACTCCTCGGAGATCCAGGAACTGCAAAGTCACAGATTCTCAAGTATGTTGAAAGAGTTGCGCATCGCGCTGTTTTTGCAACAGGTCAAGGAGCGAGCGCTGTCGGTCTCACAGCGAGCGTACGCAAAGATCCCATCACCAACGAGTGGACTTTGGAGGGTGGCGCATTAGTCTTGGCCGATAAAGGGACGTGTCTTATCGACGAATTCGACAAAATGAACGATAAAGACCGGTAAGACAAACTTAACACCTTGCTCCTCGGAATGATTGCAAACATTGAAATTGCGTGCGAACAGGACATCACTCCACGAGGCAATGGAACAGCAATCGATCTCTATCTCGAAGGCGGGTATCATTACAACCCTACAAGCCAGATGTTCTATCATCGCAGCAGCAAACCCTATTGGTGGTCGATACAACTCAACAATTCCGTTCGCTCAGAATGTTGAACTAACCGAGCCTATTCTCTCTCGATTTGATGTCTTATGCGTCGTGAGGGACACTGTAAACCCTGAAACAGATGAGCTCCTGGCTAAATTTGTGGTTTCGTCTCATGGACGTTCCCACCCGCTTTCAAAGACAATAGAGAATGGGCATACCCCAGCAAAGGAAAACCAAGGGTTAATCCCACAAGATATTTTGAGAAAATATATTCTCTACGCCAAACAAGAGTGCAAACCAAAGATACACCATATAGATGAGGAAAAGTTAGCGAGACTTTTTTCGGATATGCGCCGCGAATCCCTTGCCACGGGTTCTTTCCCTATAACAGTAAGTGGAGAAACTTGCCCTATCCTGTATTTCCTTCTTGACTATTCTATTTCGATTAACCTAAGGTTTACAGGTTCGGCACTTGGAATCTATTATTCGACTCTCGGAAGCCTTTGCGAAGATGAGGCTCTCCGATTATGTCCAAACCAGGGACATTGATTTTGCAATCGGTGTGATAATAGAAAGCTTCGTTGGGGCCCAGAAATTGAGTGTAAAAAAGAGTTTGGCTCGTGCATTCGCAAAGTATACCCTCAGACGAAACGAATGATAAAGATATTTAGCAGGAACTGGGTTGCTATGCAACATATAATAACTAGTCTTCTAAATATATTCATGTCCAGACCTTTGGGAGATATATCATGACTTGCATGCCCCCACCTGAGACTAGAGGCATGATACAGAAAGATTAATCTAGACCTAGACGCTTTTGTAGAGCTCTTTTACTATCACGGTTGTTAGCGGGTCCCTAAAATTTGTAATCTTGATCTCAGCAAACTCACATTCTAAAACTTCCGCTGCAGTCTCAGGCAACTCCCCCATCGCTTGGCCAGGGTGTCCTTCCACCGAGGAAAACGACGGGATGACACTATTCGGCGCAATAATAGTACCATCTTCAATACGAACGCAATCCTTTATAATGGTAAATTTCCCCTAAATATAATTTTACCACTTTGTTTAGTGAATGCATAGGCATCAGTCCTACTATATTGAATTTATCGTACAATGACACAGTTTTTCCCAATATGGACATAAGAGCCTATCACTGCAGCCTCAATGACACTGCCTTCTCCGACGAAAACATGGTCGCCTAACTTCATGGGATAGTAGCTGAATTGTCTGTCTCTATGGTTTAGCCTTTATTTCATACCCGATTTTCTAAGGGTTACTGCTAGCATTTACCCTCTATATATTTTACTTGGCGGGCGAAGTAGACTGCCTTTGCTTAGGAAGCAATAGCGGCCAACTGCGATCGCCACAGCCGCAGCATTTTGGCCTTGTGAGACCAGTCGACGCAGGTCTCCTCGGATACAACAATCCGCCTGGATGATTGTCTAGGTATTTAGTAATGTGAGCGTCTTCCTATTCGATTCGAGGCAATATATCTTAAAGATGATCAAACCTTTCCCCCAAGAATAATATTTTGGCTACCAATTATCAGAGATTTTCGGGATACTTTATTACCTAAGATTTCCGGAGCCCGTGATATTAGAAGTGTTCGAGTTTATAGTAAATATAATACTTAGTGTCTTACCTGTCTCTGTTTGAATATATTCGCTCTTTTGTGCCATATTGACCGCCAAGAAAATAAAAGTAGTGTTGGAAATGGTATGGTAGTAGTGGCAAATCGCTACTATATACTATTCCATTTAATTAAATCAAAACCATTCCATACCAAGTTTCCATACCATTTCATACCATTCCATATAATAAATATATATAATACCATTTACCATTACCATTTAAAATAATAATAATAAATATATAATTTATTATATTATTTTATTATTTAAAATAACAAATATATAATTTACCATACTATTTATCATTTAAAAATATTTTACCATATTATTTATTATTTAAAAATATTTTATTATACCATTTATTATATTATTTATTATATTATTTATTATATTATTTATTATATTATTTATTATATTATTTATTATATTATTTATTATATAAAATTATAATATAAAATTAACACATATATATATTAACTTTATTAATTTAAATATGTTAAATAATTTTTTTCTAAAAAAAAATAATATTTAAAATAAATATAAAGAAAAAAAAAAAAATTAGTTTTAAATTATTTTAAAATATTTAAATTTTATTACAAACTACGCAGTACGACTGTATAGAATTCATACCAGGATATATAAGGAAACTCAAAAGCATATACTATTATATACTACTCTTTATATATTTTTTTATATAGAAGTATTTATTTATAGAGAATTATTTATTATTGTAAAGCTTCAGCTATAGCAGTATCACTAATCGTATGTAGGTATAAGTTTGTAAAATTAATATTTAATAATCTAAAATTATAATATATTAAATTTATTTTATAAATATATATATAAAATAGTATAAGTGAATTTAATTTATATAATTTAATATATAATTTTTACACTTTAATTTATAATAATATTAATATAATATTTATATAATTTTAAAAATGTATAAAATAATAATTTTATGGTATTAATTTTAAAGTGGTTAAAAATAATATTAATAATCAATTTATTATAATAATTATTTTTTTATTTAAAATAGAAAGTTAAAATTATATAATTTTTATTATAAAATTTATTAATTTTTTTAAAATAATAAATTTTAAATGTAATTCTCTATATTTATTAATTTTATTAAATAGTTCAATTTTATTTTATATATATATTCTATTTTTTATTTTTAATTTAATATTTTTTATTTTTTTATAATTATATTTATAGAAAATATCTATTTTAATACTATAATTAACAATTCCAACTAGTATATTTATACTATTAGTTATTAATATTATTATAATAATAATTATATATATATAATATTTATAACCACTTAAATAAATATACTTTTATGTGTTTGTAAATGTAAATTATATTTAAAATAAGTTAGTTATTTAGTGTTTATTGATTAATTTATATATTAATATATATTTTATAAAATTATAATATTAAATTTTTAAATAATAAAAGTTTTAATATTAATTATATAATTTATAATTTTTATAATTTATTATTATATTTAGGAATTTATAATATTATTAAATAATTATTTTATAAGTGTATATTTATAATATTAATATTTTAACTAATATAATTTATAATATAATATTAAATAAATTTTTCTTTTTCTTCTTAAATAATTATATTATTATTAATACATTATAAGAATTAAATAATAATATTAGTATCACTATTTTCTAATTTTTTATTTATTTATTATTTTTGATATTAAAATATTTTAAATATAATTAATTATAATATTAATAAAAGCAAATAATATATTATTTATATAGATTATAATTATAATATTTAAAATATAAAAATTTATAAATATATTTATATTTTTATTTAATTTAATAAATATTATAATAAAATTAATTTTATTATATATAAAAATAGATGTATAAGTTATACAAATTATTAAATATTTTTATATATAATTATTAATTAAATATATATATTAATATATAAAATTATATAATAGGGTAAATTAATATTAATAGTATATTTATCTAATTATTATAATTTCAATTTATAAATATTTTTATATTAATATATATTAATATATTTATTTATATATTATTTATAAATTTATATTTATTATTATAAATAAAATTTTTTATACCTTTAAAATAATTTTTTTAAAAATATAAAATTTATAAAAATCTTTTAATAATACTTTCATTATTATATTAGTTATTAAATATTTAAAATTATAATATTTTAATATAAAAATATATTATAATATTTATTTATATATTTAAAAATATTTAATATTATAATATTTAAAATATTATTAAATTCTATTAATAATATTTATAATAATAATAATAATATTATCTATATATATAATTATAAATAATAAAAAAAAAATTTTAATTAAATCTTTTCATCTTTAATATAATTAAAAATAATAATTTTTATTTTAATAAAAGATTTTATAATTATTTTTTATAATTTATTATTTTAAATTATTATATTATTTTTTAATAAAAATATCTAATTAAAAATTAACTTTTATATAATATTTTTTAATTTATAAATTTATATTTAATTAATATTATTATATATTTTAAAACTTAATAAAAATTATTTTTTTATTACATCAGCAAAAAAAATATGTGGCCTAGCGGGCCTCCAAGGCCCATTAGGCCCAAGAAGCCAAGTAACCTCGGGGGGTTTAACTAAACTATATTATAATATATTTTTAACAAATTTTAAAAAACTTCTAACATCCAATAATTAATATTATTAAATAATTAAAAAAAATTCTAATATTATAATTACTTTTAAATTCTTAAAAATATATAATATTTTATAAATTATATTATAATATAATTTTATTAAAATTTAAAAAATTTTTAATATTTAATAAATTATGCTACACTATAGCTTCAAGTTAAAATAATTTCTATTATAAAATAAATTTATTAAATTTATAAAAATCAAAAACATTTTAAAAATATTATTAATATTAAATATTAAATAATAAGAAATAAATATAAAACAACAATAAACATATAATATATAATAATTAAAATTAAAATTATATTATTATTATTAAACTATATATTATTATATTATATAATATTAAAATATAAATAAATATTAAATAATAAATACTTATTATTTATTATTTATTATTTAAAATTTTTTAAATTTTATTTCCTCATTATCTTTACTAATATAATACTTTATAATAATATTATAATTAATTAAATATTAAAAAACGTCTTAATATAGAATTTTACCAATTTTAGTAATATTATAATTAATTTTAATAATTTTTAATATTTATAAATATAATATTAAAAATTTATATATATATATATATTAATAAATTCTAAATTAAATAGTAAATATTAGAAATTTTACTTCTTTAAATAAATAAATTATATATTTATTTTTAAATTTTTAATTTTGCTTTCTTATACCTTCAAGTTAAAAATTATCCAAAAATAAATAACAAACTATATTAATATTTTAATATTAAATTTATTAATTAATATAAATTTTTCATCCTTTATCTTTAAAAATATACCAATAATTATAAATTAAAACATTAATAACAGTAAAATAAATAAATACATTTTAAAAAATTAATTAATAAATATTTAACATTTTATAAAAAAAAATTTTTACTTTTAAATTTTTTAATATAAATTACTAAAAATTTTAATTTTATAAAATTAATAAATTATTTAATATATATATTATAAAATTTAATATTAAAAATTTTAAATTATATATATTTTATATTATATACTTTATAGTATTTATTATATAAATTTAAAATTTTCAATTTAATAATATAATTTAAAATATATATATAATTAATATTTTAAATTTTTAAAAAAATAATTAAATTTTATATATTACATAAAGTATAGTATTACTTAAATAAACAAAATTTATTAATAAATAGTAAAAATATATTTTTATATTTTTTTAATAGTTTATATTTTACCACCAAACCACTGTATAACTATTATTTTTTTTAATTTATTATAATAATTATATTCTAAAATTAATAAAATATTATTAATTATTTTCTTATAATAAAAAATAAAATTTATATTATCAAACTTAGAGAAACTAATATTATTTAATAAAGAATAAAATATTAATAAAATTAAAAATTAATATTAAAATCCATATATTAATTAATTTTTAATAAAAGAAAAAGTCTGTCTATAAATAATACTATTAGTTTAAAAATAGTTTTAATAATCTGATAACAACCTTTTTATTATTTTAATATATATTTATATATTTTTAATATTACGAAGTAATTTATGTTGGTATTAAAAATAAATTTATGATATTTCTATTAATTATTAAAAATTAAAACAATTTAATAAAAATTATTTATTTAAAAATAATTATTAAAAATATAAAATTAATACATAATTTATCTTTAATAATTATATTTTTTTTTAAAAATTTTAATTAAAGTAATAAATATATATCCTATATAAAATCCTAAATAATTATTAAATTTTTTTATAAAATAAAATATTTTTATATAATAAACTATTTTTTATTTTTCTAAATTAATTAATTTAATTACTAATAAATTTTAAAAACTTTTAATTTTTAACTTTTTTATTAATTAAATTAAATTTATTTTTATTTATTAATAAATTTAATACCTACTAAAAAGGTAGAATTAAAAAATATTTTATTTATTTATTTTAAAAAAATTATTTTAAAATAATAAAAAATATAAAATTAATATTAGATTAGAATAATTTAATTTATAGTTAAAAAGAAAATATTTTTAAAATTATTTATTTTATTAGTATCATTTTTAAAATTAAAAAAGGGTTTATAAAATTAGTATAAAATTAATAATATTATATATAAGAAGTATAAAATCTATATAAAAATTAAATAATATTAGATTTTAAATATTTAAAAGTAGTTATAGTTAAATAAATATAAATAAAATATAATATAAAATTATAAAATTGGTATTAATATTAATAAATATTAATATTAAGATTAATATTTACAATTTTATATTATTTATTTATATATATATATATATATATATATATATTATTAAATATTTATTATTTTATCTAATTTTATCTTAAGCTATTTTTATAATTATAAAATATATTATAAGTTTATAAATTAATATAAATATTAATTTAAAATTATTATTATTATATATATAAATATATATAATAGAAATAATTTTATTTATAAGTATAATTTTAATTATTTTTTATATTAAAGTATTAATTAAATTAATAATAGTTTATATAAAATTATAATTATTATATTATTTATTATTATATTTTAAAAATATATTAATAATAAAAAAAAAAATTTTTTTATTTAATAATAAAATTAGTAAACTTAAAAATAAAATTGATTTAAATTAAATAATATTTATAAAAAATTTCTTAATATTTTATAACACATCAAAAAATAAAATTATTTTATAATTATTATTTTTTAAATAAATATAACTCTATATATTAAATAAAATAAATTAAAATTATTTTTATATTTTAAAAATTATCTACAATAATTATAAATTAATTATAAAATTAATAAATATAATATTAAGTTTAATATAATTTTTTAAATTTTATTTAAAATCTAATATATATTTATTTTAAATTATAATTATGCCCGACTGAAAGGAAGGGTCAATGGTTTCGCAGGCAAGATCGATTTTCCCCGGGGGGGGGTCTCTAAAATATATTGTTTTTGTGGTTGTGCTTGATAGCGCACTAGTTTTGTCACCAGTTGTAAACGAGAGAGTGTAGTTGATCGAGACTGATTAGAATAGGAAATTTATATAAATAAATAATATTTTTTTTTTTTTAGTCGGGTTTAAGTGCGGCGAAGCCGCTCTTCTAGTCCTATAATATTTTAAAAATTTTATTAATTTTTTATTTAAAGTGGGTATTTTATATACCTTACTAATAAATTAAATAATAAATAAATTATAATTAAAACTCTTTTTTATTAATTTTTTTAATTGGTATTTATTTTATAATTAATTATAAGAGTTTAATAAAAGATATAATAATAGTATTAATATTAATATTTTAAATATAAAATTATTTAAAATATATTGTAAATTTTTTATAACAAAATTTTTAAATTTATTAAATTTTTTAATTTTATTATTATTATTATTATTTTAAAAAAAACTAACTATATTTAATAATTCTTTAATAAAAAAACTAACTTATAAATTAATATCGTTTTTTTACATAACTAATATTAATAAATTTAATTTTAATAAGAGATATATTTGTTAATATAAATTATTATTTAAATAATAAATATTTAAAAGATTAAAAAAGCTAATTATAATTTTTAAAATAAAATAATAATTTAATAAGAGTTTTAAATTTAACTTTTATTTTAAATAATAATTTTTTTAATAAATAAATATAATTTATTAATTATAATTAATATAATTAAAAATTTAATAACCTTCTTTAATTTAAAATTAATGTTAAAATTTTAATATATCTATTAATTAACTACTAAGATATTCAAATTAATAAATAATATCTATTTAATAATTAGATTGATATATTTTAATAATATTAAAAATATTTAATAATAATAATTTTATTTAAATATTAATTGTTAATATCTTTTATAAAATCTATAAATATTTTTTCTTACTAAATTAATTATATATTTTTAATTAATATTTAATATTTATTAAAAAATTAAAAAAATTTATTTTATTTTCTTCTTCTTATAAGTTATTATATTTCAAAAAAAATTTTAATTTATAAAATTATTTTTAATATATAATTAAATAATTATCAATAATTTTATTTATATAGTTATAATATTAAATTATAAAATAAAATTTAATAAAACTATAAATATATTTTAAAATATAAAAAATTCCTAATATTTAAAAATTAATAATAAATTTTTAAAAGCTATTATTAAATAATATATTAAAATTTTATTAGTTTTGCAAAGCTTTTTCTTTTATTATTAAATTATTTAAAAATATAATTTTATAAATTTAAAATATTCAAAATATATTAATCCAAACTTAATTAAAAATTTTAATTATTTATATTTTTAAAAAAATTAATTAATCTAATATATATAAAATGCTAAAATATAAATTATAAAGAAAATCAAATTTTAATAAAAATATAAATTAAATATTAATTAATTAATAAAAATTTATTAATACAAATTTAATCTTTTATTATTAAAACTTAAAAATAATAAATTTCTATTTTTATTTTAATAATATTTAAAATTTAAATTTTATCTTTAAATTATTATAATAATAATAATTTTATTAAATCTCCTTAGGAAAATATTTTTTAAACTATTAACATTTATTTTATATATAAAATAAAATTTAATATTAATATTAAAAATTTTAATATATTTTATAAGATATATTATATTTGATATATAAATTATTAGAATAAAAATAAATTTATTTAATAAAATATTTTATAAAATAATTAATATTTAATTAAATATAAGAATTTATTATAATATAATAATTAAATATCTAAATTTCCTATTACTAATTTATTTAATATATTTTAAAATAAATACATTTATTTAATATATTTTAAAATAAATACATTTATTTTTAATATTAAATTTTTGAATAAAAATATATATTAAATTTTTAATATATACTAATTATTTAATTAGATATAAAATACAATTTATAAAATCTATAAAAATATTTAATAATTATATTTATTTTTCTATTTATTAATTGTATATATTAAATTTAAAATTAAAATTATTTTTTATTATTAAATTAATTTACTTTTTAAATATATAAATAGATTAAAACAAAACATTCTTAAATTATAACAATTTTATATTAAAATATATATTAATAATTATTTTAGAAAACTTAAATTAAATAAAGTATTTTATTATATTATAATTTTTAAAGTTTTTAAATAATTTTAATGGTTAATTAATTAGTTTAATAAAGGAGAATAAATTATTTATTAATTTTTAATATTTAAAAATATATTTATTTAGGTATTAAATTAGGGTAAGCTTTTTTAAAAAAATATTTAAAAATATTATAATTTAAATTTTTTTAAATAAATACTGCTTATTATCTAATATATATTATCCAAAAATAATATTATAATTGTTAAAATATTTTTTTTTATATTTATTATGTTAATTTTTTCATTTAAATAATTTAATATAATATTAATATTTATAAATTTATATAAATAATATATTATATAAGATTATAATTTAAAAAATTAAAATAAAATATTAAACATTAATAAAATATATATAAAAATAAATATATTAATGGTAAAACTATTTAAATAATATATTATATTTTTTTAAAAATTTTAGTTTTCAATTATTTTTTAATTATTAATATTTAAAAATAAATTTATATATATAAATTTAATTAAAATTTATTAAAAATTAGATTCTATTATTAAATAATTTTTTTAATTTTTAATATTAGTAAAGAATTAATTATTAAATAATATTAATTTTTTTATATTTAAAATTTAAATAATTATTATTTTATTAATTTATAAAAATATTTATTTTAATATTGAAATTTATATATTTTAAATTTAATAATATAGATTATTATTATTTATTAAAAATTTATATTTATAATTTTATAATTATTTTTAATATATTATTTTTTATAATTAATTAAAATATTAGTAAATTAAAAAAGTTTCTTTAACTAATTTTAAATTCTAATATTAATTAAAATTATAAATTGAAAAATTTATTAAAACTTTTATTATATTAATAATTAAGTAAAATTAAAAAGAAAATTCTAAAAAATTAATAATAAATTTTAATTTATATAATTATTTTAAATTTTTTTAATTATATTTTAAATTTTAAATATAAATATTAAATTTAATATTAATATTTCTTATAATAAAAATAAAATAATTAATAAATCTAAAGAAATATAATAAATATTAGTAAATTAAATATTATTACTATTACTTTTTATCCTTAAAAGATATAAAGAAAATAAAAATAAAAATAATAAAAATAAATAAAATTTAAAAAATAATAATAAAATAAAAATAATTATATATAATTTTATAAATATTAATTATAAACTTATTAACATTTTTTTATTAATTATTTTACTATTAAAAGATATTAATAAATATAAATAAGTTATAAAAGATAATAAAGATAAAGATGATGGAAAAATAATGAAAATAATAATAATAATGAAAAATAATTATTAAAAAAATTAAAGTATAGGTTAATAAATATTTTATATATTTAATTTTATATAAAGAATTAATAGTTTGTTAATAATTTTATAATAATATTTATTAATATGATTATAAAATAAGATTTTAATTTTATTTTAAATAATAGTAATAAATAAATTAAAAATGTTAATAAAATAATTATTAATAATAATTTTTATAAAATAAAAATAAAATATTTTATTTTAAAATTTTGTATTAATTTTATAACATCCATTAACTAATAATATATAAATAATAAATATATAAAAGTAAACAATATAAAATTAATAATTAATTTTAATTTAAAAAAATTTAATTATATATATTTAAAATTTTAAAATAATATTAATTTTAAGATTTTAAGTTATAGTAAGTATATATTAAACATTAAAAAATTAAGATAAAATATTAATAAATTATATAATTATTAAAAATTTATAATATAATTTTATTATATACATCATTAAAAAATTTGTTATAATAATAATAATCCTTACGATTAAACAATTTTTACGACAACTGGCCGTTTAATGCGTATTAAAATATCGTATTTAATAAAATAATTTAAAATTTACGATATTATAAAAATATTCCATAAAAATTAAATTAATTTTAATTTAAAATTAATTTAAAATTGATGAAACCCCTTTTTAAAAAATAATTTATTATATAATTTGAATTAATCAATCACGCTTATTAATTTAATTTAATTTAATTTAATTTAATTTAATTTAATTTAATAATTTAATTTTAATATATATTATTTTTTTATTTTTTTAAATTTTTATTTTTTTATTTTTTTATTTTTTTAATTTTTTTATTTTTTTATTTTTTTTAATTTTTAATGTAAAATATAAAGAGAATGATGGTGATCAAAATTTTTTTCAAAAAATGGAAATCATCGCTGATTATATAGACAATCAGATACCCCTTTTTTTTTAGCGTATACAGCGCACGGTAATCTAATTAAATTATATAATTTTATGTAATAATTAATTATTTTAAATAATTTTAATTAAATTATAGTAAAATGCTATTATATATTTATATATACACTTATATATACAAATTTAATTAAAATTATATTTAATTTTAGTGTGTATCGTCCCACTATTAATAAATTATTAAATTAATATAATAAGATGTTTAAATTATCTATTTAATATGATTAGACGTTAAATATAATTTTATTAATAATATAATAATATTAATGTTAATGCGGATAATTCTAGATTAATAAATTTTTATTAATATATTAATTACATTTATTAATAAAATAAAAGAATAAATAATAGCTTATAATAAAAAATAAAAAAATAATAATTTTTATTTTATAAAATTTAATAAAATAAAAAATTAATTAAAAAATATTAAAAATTAGGTACTAATTATTAATTCATTAATATAATATAAAAAAGATATCTACCCCTATATTTTTAATAATTAATATTTTATAAAATAGAATAATTTAAATTTAGAAAAAAAAAAGGCTTTTATAAAAAAAATAAAAAATTCTATTTAATTTAAAATAGGATTAAACATAATTATTATTAATAATTAGAAAATTATTAAAAATCTAATATTTATTAATGATGATTTTATTAAATTTTATTTTATTAGAATAAAAATTTTATTTTATATATTTTAAAAAATTAAAAAATTTAAAAATAATTTTAATAAATATTATTTTATTTGATAAAATTATTTTTATTTTAAATAGGTTATTTTTAAATTATAAAAATAAATAAAAATATAAAAAAATATAAAAAAATTATAAAAAAAGAATAATATAAAAAAAAATAAAGAAAAATTTAAAATTATATAAATTAAAATATATAAATTATTATTAAATAATTTTAATTTTTAATATATTTATATTTAACTAATTGTTTTTAAAAAATTAATATTAACTTACTTTTATTATTTATGATTTAATAATATAAATAAAGATTACTATCTATATAATATATTTAAATAGAATTATTAACTTCACTATTAAAAACATTAAAGCAAATTTTGGAAAAATAATTTAAGACTAATAAATAGTAATTATAAAATAATAATAAATTTTATAATTTTAGATATTGTTGATTTAATCTAAATCAATATAATTATAAATGTTATAAAAATAATAATAATTAAATTTATATATATTTAAAACCAAATTATAATAATTTAATAAATATTAATAATTACACTTTTATTACATTTTAAATTAAGATAATATATTAAAATATGGTTATAAAATTGTATTAAATTAATAATAATTAAAAAAATAAAAAATTTCTTTTAAATAAATTTTTAATCTTTATATAATTATATATAAAATTATAAAAAATAAATAATTTATTATTTAAAAAAATCTTAATTATATAATCTATAATAATAAAAAATATTAAAAATTATAAAAATTAATAAAGCTTCTATATTAAAAATTAAAAATTAAATATAATATTTTTTATTTAATATTTTCAAATTTTTATTTTAAATACTAATTTTTATTAATAAAAAATATTTTTTAAAAATTTAAAAATATTATTTTATAATTAATATTTTTAAAAAATTTTACATATTAAAAATATTTTAATAATAAAAATATTTTATTAAGATTTTCAAATTTCTAATTTAGGTATTAAAATTTATTAATAAAAAAACATTTTTTAAAAATTTAATATTATCTTATTATTATTAATAATTTTTAAAATTTTTATTTAATAAAATTTTAAATAATAAAATTTTTTTATAAAATATACTAAAAAATTATTAATTTTTAAATATTATATAATAATCTTTAATAATTCCTATAATTTTTTTTAATTATATAGACTGGCCTATACCCAAAACTTTTTGCTAATATATTATTATAATTATAATATAAAATTTACTTGTATATACTTTTTAAATATTGATATATTTATATTATTATTTTTTAATATTTTTTATAAATATATTAATATATTAATTTAATTTTATAATTATATAAATAAAATTTAATTTATTATTTTATATTATATATATTAAAAATTCTAATATATTATAATATATATATATATTTTTTATATTTAATTTAAATTAACTATTATTTTTAAAAAATTATATTTTTAAATTTATAAAAATGTATCTAGTTTTTTAATTTAATATATTAAAATATTTAAAAAAAATTTTTATAATATTATTTTAGTTAATTTATAAAGATTTAGTAATTTAATTATATTATATTTATAATTTTAAAATTATTTTATTTTTTTAAATTAATTAAATATTTTTTTATAAAAATTATTTTTACTTTTAAATTATAAAAGATTTAATAATATTATTTTAAAATTATTAATATATATAGTAATTATTATATTTTAAAATATAAAAATAAATATTGGTAATATTTTTCTTTATATAAATTAAAAAATTTATACTTAACAACATAAAATTTAATTTTTCATTTTAGAAATAAAATACCTATTTTAAATTATATAAAAACTTAAATAATAATAGTATTTTTATCCCTTTATATCTTATAATTTTAAATAGTATAATTACTACCTCTCTAATAATAATAATATTATATATAAAAAACAATTTTAATATTAAACTAATGAATATAAATTTTAAATAATAATTACTAATAATAATATTTATATTATATATAAATTTATAATTAATATATATGTTTTAAGATAATAAATATTATATTTTTATTTATAATTTTTAATCACTAATTTTATTTTATATAAAATATAAAATTTTAAAATTTATATATTTTATATAAATATTTATTTTGATTTATAAATTTAATAATTTTTAATACTATTTTAAATTTAATTTAAATATTATTAAAAATAATATTTTTAATTCTTTTTATAATAACAATCTATTAAATATATTTATTTAAAGATATAACCTCCTAATAAAATTATAATAAATTAAAATTAATAATAATATCTTTTATAATTATCAATATAATAAATAATTTTTTTTAAATAATAGAATACTTGTTACCAATAAATAATTATAATATAAAATTTATATATAAAATTAATAATTGTAAATTTTTATTATATTATAAAACACCCACTTATTTACAAATTTAATAATAATAAAATTTTTTATAACTTTATTTTAAATAATTTAAATAAATTTTTAATTATAAAAAGTTTAATTAATTTAATACATATTATGTATTATTTACTAATAAAAATTAATATAATTTTAATTTTTATTATATAGTTGTTTTATATATAAATTTTATATTATTTTAATATTTTTAAATTTAATAGTATAAAAGTTAAAGATATTATACTTATATAAATTTTTTCTAATATTTTTATTAATAAAATAATTATTAAAATTTTTTTATAAAAAATTATTAATAAAAATAATTTATTTAAATAAATTTTAAATTTGGTATTATTTTATTATAATTATATAATTTAAAAAATTTCTTTATATTCTATATAATAGTTTTTTTTATTTTTTAAAGTTATAATGTAGATTAAGTATTTAAATAAGTGTATCCTATTATAATTAATAAATTATTTATAAAATAATTTATATAAAAATATAGTAATAATTTATTTATTTATTTATATATATAATAATTTATTATTTATTGTTTTTAATTAAAAAATCTTTAATAATTTTATTTTAATTAATATAATTATAATTAGTTTATAAAATATTTATATTTTTTAATAATATTATTTTATTTATATATGTATAGTAAATATTTCTATTTTAATTTTATATTTTTTATAAAATTTTTATATATTAAAATATAAAAATTTCTTTATTATTTATTTATATTTTTATAATCTTATTATTAAGATTTAACTTATAATTTATTATTATAATAAATTATATAAAATATATATAATATTTTAAATATTTATTAAAACTATATTTATTTTATATAAATAATTTTATTTATAATTATAAATATATACTTAATTTTATATATAATTTATTTATAAAATTAATATATTATTTATATAATAAAGTTATTTTAAATAAATTCATTATATTTATATATATATATTTTAATAAATATAATTTTTAATAAAAATTAATTTATAACTATAATATATTATATTTTTATTTAATATATATAATTTAATTTATATAAAAAAATATATTTTTAAAAAAAATATGGAAATTCCAACTTATTTTATAATTTTTTTTATTATTTTCCAACTTATATAGCCTAACTTCCTATACCAATATAATAAATTAATAATTTTAATAAACAATTCATTTATAATTATATTATTTTATATAATTATTATTATAAATTTATTTATAAATATATCTTAGTTTTTGTTTATTTTTAATGGTATAATATAATTATTAAATATATAAAAATTTATAATAAAATTAAATATAAGCTTTAAAATTAAGAAATTATTCTTTTTAATAATAATCCATTCTAATTTAAAAATTATTAAAATATTTTTCTTAATTAGTTTTCTAATAGAATAAAAATTTAATATTATATTAAATATATAAAATATATTATGTATAATTAGATAATAAGTAAAAATTTCGATTTTAATTTAATTATATTTATAAATTAATATAATTGAATTATTTTTAATTGATTTTTTTATTTTTATTAAATAAAAGTAGTTATTAAAAAAATAAATAATATTATATTTTAAAAATTTAATTATTTATTTTAGAGTTTATATACTATTTATTATAGTAAAAAATTCATTTTTAGTAATATTAATTTTATATGTATAAATTACATTATAATATAAAAAATTATAATATAAATAATAATAATAATTTTTGTTTTTATAAAAATTAAAATAAAGATAAGTTTTCTAATATTTATTATTTATATAATTTATATTACTATAATTATTATAAAAAATTTTTAATACTTTTTTGTTTATAAAATAAAATAAGATTATTAGTATTAATATTTAATATAATTTTACTAAAATATACCTTTTATTATTATTTTATATATTTTATATATTTTGTGTATTATTATTTTTTTAAAATCTACTATATATTTTTATTTATATTTATTTTTATTTTTAAATATAATAATTATTATTATAATTATAATTAAAATTTATATATTTTTAAAATTAATATTTTTCTTAATTTAACTATAATCTTATAAAAATTAATTATATTTTTTTATAAAAAATTTCTTAATATAAAATCCTAAAAATTTTAATATTTTATTTAATATTTTAAATAATATAATAATTATAAAAATTATATAAACATTATAATTAATTCATTTAAAGATATAGAGGATTTTATAATAATATTAAGAAATATAATTTTATTAAAATTTTTAAATAATAATATATTATTTCTTTTATATATTTATAAATTTTTAAATAGCTTTTATACAACTATATAAAAATTATTATTTTTAAATTAATAATTAGAAAGAATAATTAAATCTTCAATATTATAATAAATATATAATTATTTGAATAAAATTAAATTTTAATAATTTTTATTATTTTTACAAAAATTATTAAACTTATAAAGATAAAACATATATATTAATTATTATATATATTGTTTAATAATAAATTTGGTAATATTCTATTTTTACTTTAAAGGCAAAATAATAAAATTTGCAACTTTTGTAAATAAAATAATAATTATTATTATTACTATAATTAGCGAAGTAACCTTTTAACACAATTAAAAATTTTATTAAAATTTTTTTTATAAAATTATAAAAAATATAACCTACTTTTAATTATATATATAAATAAAATATAAGTTGTTTAAATTAATTTTAATAATTATTATTATTTATCATAAATTTATATTTTATTAAAAAAATTACTATTATTCTATTAATATAGATATAGAAAACCAAATTTAAATAATAACATATAATATAATATATATAATAATAAATTTTTTTTTATAAATTAAGAATTTTACAATTATTAAAAATATAAACTTTAAAATTTAATAAATACCAATAAGTAAAAACCTTCCAAAAATATTAAAAAATAATATTAATAATATATAAAAACTTTAATTATAATAATATTATTATATATAAATATAAACTTATAAAATTAATATTTAATAATATAGAACTATAATATATCAAATCCACTCTATAAATATATATACAAAGCAGTACGGGCAAACCCGGCCTGTACGGCCTGACACGTAATCCTTACAAATATATATAATATAATATTATAAAATATTTAAATAATTAATAAAAAAATTTTTAATTTTAGGGTGAAAGGATATAGCGATTTATTATTAATATATATTATTAATAAATAAAAAAAAAAAATTTATATAAAAAAAACGGGTAGAAGTAATAAAGGTAAAAAAAAAAATTATTATTATTATTATTAAAATTAAAATTAATTAAGATGATAATAATAAATATAATAATAATAATAATAATAAAAATAATAATAATAATAAAAATAATAATAATAATAAAAATAATAATAATAATAAAAATAATAATAATAATAAAAATAATAATAATAATAACAATTAAATAAAAATAATAAAAAGGGGGATAAAAATATATATATATAAAATAAATATAAAAAAAAAGAAATTAATAAATATTATATTTTTTAAAATAATAAAGATTAAAAAGTTTTAAAAAAATAAATAAATTAAAATTATTAAAAAAATAAATATTAATATATGATAATATTTTAAAAAATAATTTTAATAATAAATAAGAAAATAATAATAAATTAATTAAAATATTAAAATTATAAAAAAAATTTAAATTTAAATAATTTTAATATTATAAAAAAATGTATTAACCATATCTATTAAATTATATATATTAATTTATATATAGAATAATTAAATAATAATTAATTTTTAATATATTAATTATATTATTAAAAAAGTTTATAAATAAAATATAATAAAAAATAATTTATAAAAAAATAAAATATATTAAGTATAAAAAAGAAAAATAAAACTTTTAATTATAATTTTAATTAAAATAATAAAAAATTAAAATATTATTTAAGTAATTATTTTAATAAGGTTTTAAATTAAAAAATAATAAATATAAAAATAATTTAAATAAAGCTAATTATAGATGTTATTAAATATAGTAAGTTAAATTATAAAAATTTAATTTTATTAAAATTAAATTATAAAATTTATATATATAATAATTTTAATAAAAATGGGATAATGGGAAATCGCTATTGTGTACTGTGCCGAGACTGTGTTTACTATTCCATTATAAAAAATTAAAAAATTATAATTATTTACTACTAAGCAACCATACTATATAATAACATTGTTTAAATAGTTTTATAGTAATAATACTATATAACGTTATTATTATTTTAGTATAAGGCCTCGCCTGTAATTTTAAAATTGTAATAAAATACATGATGGTGTTAATACGGTTCTAAATTGATATTACAATATACTATTAAAATAGTTAGTGATCTGGTTTAAAATTTGTATTAATATTGTAATTAGTAGGATCTTTTATATTATTTTTTATATTAAATTAAATTATTTTCTACTTATTAATTTAAGTTTAAACCTAATTTTTTATACTTTTTATACTTTTTTTTAAATACTTTTCTATAATAATTATATAATTTAATATTTTAATTATTGCTATAGGGCATATTATTTAACGGGCATCAGGAAAAACTGTATTTCATCCTTAGCCCATAGGTAGAAATCAAATTCCTTAACGCCCTTAATACTCTACTTAATAATTGTAATAATTATAATAATTATAATAATCATAATATTAATATAGAAGAAGATTATATACTTTAATTTTAATTTTAATTATTATTATTATTATTATTATTATATTATATTTTAAATAAATAATTAAAAAAATTTTTATGATTTTTTTATATATATTTAAATTATTTATTTATTTTTAAAAAATTTAATAAAATCTTTTTACTAATGTTATCTATTTATTAATAATTTATAAAAATAATAATTAAAATATTTAAATAGTCAGTATTTTTATTTAAAATCTTTGTATATTTTTTATAAATTTATTAATTTTTTATATATATTTAAAAATCTTTTTATAAAAAAATATAAAAAAATAAAATTAGCTTTAATTTTAAAATATAGATATATATATATATATATATATTTTTAACTCTTATATTTTTCTATTTAAAAAATAAATTATTAAAATAAAAAATATTTTTATAAAATATTATGTTTTATATATTTCTTTAAGACTTTAACGACCTTAGGACGGGCGTTAAGGACAACACAGTTTTTACTGATGTTTCTTAGCAGGGCATATGGATGCTACGTGTATATTAGATGTATTATTTAAAGGTATTCTATTTAGAGGGTACTAAATTAAATATATTTAAATAGTAATATTGAATAAGTTATTAATAAGTAATATAAGTATAATAATATTTATGATTTATAATTTTTTAAAATAGATAAATGGTTTGGATAGTAAGGCTATAATTTAGTTAATTATAATAATAGTTATATAATATAGTATAAAGTTTATTAAAATAATATAAAAATTATTATATAAATGGAAAAAAAATAAAAAATTATAAATATTATATACACATAATATATATATAAAATAAATAAAAGTATTATAATTAATCAATTTTACTATATAAAAAAGATATTTTAATTTAAATTTAATAAATTTATTTATAAATATTAATTAATTTTTAAATATATTCTAATGATTTCATCAGCAAAAAATTGTGTTATCATCCCAATCATTTGACAATAAAATATTTAAAATAATAATTGGCTATTTTCTAATCTTTAAATATGTATTATATCTAATTATTTTAGATAATATTTAATATTTAATTATTTTTAATAATATATAATATTTAATTATTTTAGATAAAATTATATTTTAAATTATTTAAGAAATTTTTTTTTATATTTATATTTTAAACATTATATAATTAATATTTATCTTAAATAGCTATATAATAAATATTATTTATTATTTTAAATAATAATATATAGATAAAATATTTAGAATATTTAATTTATAATATAAAATATATTAATATAATTTAATAAAAAAAAATTATATTTTATTTATATTATATATTATAAAAAAATTTAAAATATATATTATATTTATTATTTAATTACAAAAATTTAAAAAAAATTAAATTTAATTATTTATTTTTATATTTTAATTTATTAATAAAAAATAAAAAATAATATATTTTAAAATATTATTTAAATTTATTATATATATATTAAAATTATTTTATAATAATAATAATAATTTATTTATAAATTTTAAATATTTATTTATTAAATATTTAAAAGATTATATAATTTTTAATGAATTTTTATATATCTTTAAATTAAATATTAATATATAAAATATAAATAATTAAAAATATAATTTATAATAAATTTTAAATATTTATATATTAATATTTTTATTATATATATGAATCTCCCGTTATTTTGATATTATAAAATAATATATATTAATAAATATTAATATATATTTAATAATATATTATAATAAATTTATATTAATAAATTTTTAATTAATTATTAAATTATAATATTAATAAATAAAAATAGCTAAAAAATTTAAATATAAAAAATATAATATTAAATTAAAAAGATTTATAATTAATTTTTATATATTTATTAAAATTAAATATTAATTTATATTATTATATTATTTTTTAAAAATTAAAAATCTATTATTCTTAAGGAAATATATATATATTTAATTATTATGCCCGACTGAAAGGAAGGGACAATGGTTACGCATCCGATTCCGATTTTCCCCGGGGGGGGCTCAAAAATGTATTGTTTTTATGGCTATACTTAGCCGCCAGCATATAATTTGTATGGTTATATGAAACTACCAAGATTATTAAAAAAACTACCGAAAGAAATAATTTAATTAAACAAACAATACCATCTTAAAGTGAGTTTTTTTCAGTCAGGTTTAAGTGCGGCGACGCCGCTCTTCTAGTTATATTTTTTTATAAATTATAAATATTTAATATTATTTGTTAAATAGTTATTACTAAATAAAATTAATTTAATATATATTTTTATTTAATTTATATAATATATATTTTTATTTAATTTATATAATATTAATTTTATATTAATTATTAAAATTAAAATTTATTTTATATATTTAAGAATTAATAATAAAATATTAAAATATTTTTAATATAAAAATAAATATTAAATAAAATTTTTAACTTTTAAATAAAAATATTTTTTTTTATTTATAATAAATATAAAAAGTTTTTTAAAAACTATATTAAAATTTTTATCTATTTTATTTATTAGATTAAATAAAAAAATTAAATTATTATTTCATAATATTAAAAATTTTTAAAATAAAAAAATATAATAAATAATTTTTATATATTATTAATAAATAATTAATATTTGTTAAAATTTAAAATAATTTTTTTAATTAGATATAAAAAATAGATTAAAAATTTTTTATAATATATTTTAATTAAAAAATTATATAAATATTTTTAAAATTTTTAATAAATGTTTTAAAATACTATATTAATTAAAATATTTATAGTTTTAATAATTGTTATATTTTTAAAATAATAATTATTATTTAAGTTTATTAAAAAATAAAAAATAAAATTTATATATTTTAATTTTTTAAAAATTAAATTAATATTTAAACTATTAATATTATAATATTTTTATATTTATTATTATTTTAAAAAATAATAATAATATCTTTAATAAAATTTTAATTAATTATAAAGATTATTTAAAACTCCTAAACGTTTATTTATTATATTAATTTATTAAATTTAATAAATATTTTAATTATTTAAATAAATATTAATATATTATATTTTAATATATATTTAAAAAATTCTTTATTATTTTAAAAATTTAAAAATTTTTATATTTATTTATAATTATATTTTAATTTTAATTTTTTTTAAACATTATAGGATTTTTAGATTATAAAAAAAAATTATTTTATTAATAATAATAAAATATATATATATATATATATATAATAAAAAAAGTTAATTTAATTTAAAAATAATAAATATTTTAATATAAAATATATATATTTAATTTTAAATATTTTAAAATATAATATAATTAATAAAATATATTATATAATATTTAAAATCAATATAATTATTAATAAATTAAAATTATCATTTATTTTATATTAAATAAATAATAATATTTTTAATTAACATAATAAATTAATTTAATTAAATATTTATATCTAAATAATTTAAATTAAATTTATGATTTATTAAAATCTTTATAAATATAAGAATTTTATAATTATTTATTTTATTTTAATTAAAATTTAATTATTAAAAATAAATAATATATTTTTTAAGATAAAAATTCATAAGTAGAAAATATATAATATAAAATAATATATATTTTTAAAAAAATTTATATAATTTATAATTATTTCAATTAATTAAAATAAAATTTTAATAAAATTATTTTTATTATTTAAATAAATTAATATATTAAACTAAATATAAAGTATTTTTTTAAAAATTTATAAAATCTAATATTAAAATAAATAATTTAATTAAAAGGTTAATAAAAAAATTTTAATAATATTTTAATTTTTATTTGAAATAGAATATAAGTTTATTATAAATTTTATTAAATAATTATTATTTAAATTTTTTATATAATTATATATATATTTTAAAAATTTAATAAATAATATTTTAAAAAATAAAAATATTATTTATATTTTTAATAATAAAATTTTAAATCTTTTAAAAATATTTATTTAAATTTATTTTTAAATTTATAATATTTAGTATTAGATTTTATTTGTTTTAATTAAATTATTATTATTGAAAATTTAAATATTAAAAATTTTTTATTAAATATATAGAGTTTAATATTAATAATTATTTTAATAAAAATTATAAATTTAATTAATATAAATAAAATAAATGTAAGTAATGATTTTAATATATAAATTTAAATTAAAAAATTAATTTTATTAAAAATTAATAGTTATTTTCAATAATTTATAAAATAATTTTAATATATTTATTAATTAATTTGTAAAATATTTAAAAAATAAATATTATTTTTAAAAAAAAATTAATAGAATTTAATTATATTAAAATTATTTAAATATTATAAATTAATTTTATATTTTATTTTTAATTTTAAAAATCTTTTATAAATTTTTTTATTTTTAGATTATTAATAAATAAAAATTATTTTTTATTTCTTTTTAATATTTATTTTTTTTTATATATATTATTTTATAAGTTTTTTTTTAATTTATATTTTATATCATACAAATATATTTTTAATATTATAAAATAAATATTAATAATTTTTAAAATAATTTAAAATTAATATTAAATAATTTTTATATTAAATAATTTTATATTAAATAATGAAATAAAATTTAATAAAATAATAAATATATATTAAAATTTTATTAAATATTAAATATTTATAATTTTTAAAAAATATGATATAATTATAAAAATATTTAATAAAATTTAATTAGTTATATAATTTCCTTACTATTATATAATTTATAAAAATTTTAATTTTAATTTATAAAATTAAAAATATTTAAAATTTAATTTAAATTTTATTAAATTTTTAAATATTTATATTCTTTAATAAATATTATAATTTATAAAGAAAAATATTTTAAAATTTCAAAATAAAATAAAAACCATAAAAAATTTTAATTTAAATAAAAATATAAATTAAATTTTTAAAAATTAATAAAAATTAAAAATTATTTAATTAAAATATTTTTATTAAAATAATTTATTATTTATAATTTTATTTTTAATTATTTTATATTTATAATAATTATAATAAAATATATTTAAAAGATATTTTTAAATAATATTAATAAAAAATAAATAAAATTTAAATATAATTTAAAAATTAATTATAAATATTTAATAATAAATTATTAATAATAATATATATTAATTAGACTTTTATTATTTAAAAATTTATTAAATATAATATATTTAATATTAAAATAACTAAAATTATTATATTTTAAAATATTTAATTTTAAATATAAAATAAATAAAAAATTATTTAATTTATAATTTTTTTATTTACTATTCTATTATTAATCTATAATATAAAATTTAAAATATATATATTTATTTTATTTATTATATTTTTAATTAAAATATATATTAGATTTTTAGTATATATAAGTTAATAAAATAAATATATAATATAATTTATTATATTTTTATATAAATATTTTATAAATTAATTAAATATTTAAAAATATATTTTATAATTTAAAATTTTATATATATATTTTATAAATTAATTTATTTTTAAAATTTATTAAAATAAAAAATTTATTAATTATATTTTTTAAAATTTTAATTTAACCATTTATTAAATTAAAAATTATTTTTAAAATTAAATAAATAATAAAAATATTTAAAATTATTATTAATTTTAATAAACTTATTATTAAATTTTAATATTAAAATAATTTTTTTATAATTAATTATAATTAAAAATATTTTTATTAATTTTTATACTAACTATTTTATTTATAAAAATAATATTTATTAATTTTTTAATATTTATATATAATTTAATATTAATTTTATATAAATATTTATATTTTTATATTTTATAAGCAATTTTTAATTAAATATTTTAAATATTAAAATATAATAATAATATTTATATTTTTATTAATTATTTATAATACAATTTATAAAAAATATAATTAAAAAATATATATTTAAAAATTTTAAAAATTAAAAAATTTAAAATTTTTTTAAACTTTAAAATAGTATAAAAATCCTATTTTTATAAAAATTTATTAATTATATTTTTATTTAATATTTAATATTAAATGTTTATAAAATTTTCTAAATAAAATTAATATAATATAATTTAATATATTTTATATTTATAAAAAAATTTATTAAATATATTATAATATATTTAATATTAAAAACTTTTAATATTATATTATAATTAATAAAAATTTATTCAATATTATTAAAAAATTCTATTCTATTAATATATAAAATAATTAATTTTATTTACTATACTTCCTTTTTTATTATTATTATAAATTTATAATCAATTTTTATTATAATATAAATAAATTTAATAATATTATAATGGAGGTTTCTTCTAATAAATTAACTTTAAAAATAATATATAAATAAAAAATAATAAAAATATTATTATAATAAAACCAATTAAATATAAAAATAATATATATATAATTAAAAATAATCACCCAAAATCTATAATACATAAATAATAAAGCATTTTTTTATATAAAAAAAAATAATAATAAAAATAATATATAAAAAAATAATAAAAATTACTTAAAATTTATACCTATTTTTTAAAAATTTACTATTAGTTTTTAATTTTAATTTAACAAAATTAGCTAGTAGTATAAAATATTTAATAAATATATAATAAATTAGAAAAAATAAAAATTAAATATATTATAATTTTAAAAATATATTAAATATTAAGAAATTAATAAATCTCTCTGTCAGAGCTAACGTGGGGAGACGAGAGTTCTCAACAGGTGAAACGACTATATAAATTCTAATGATTATATAGATATTTAAATTATTTAACATAAAATTAGATATTAATTGTACAATTTATTTATATATATATTTAATAATTATTAGTATATAGGGCCTCAAACTTTCTAAGTAAGACCTCTCTAAATAAAACCTCTTTAACTAATAACTCTCTAAATTTTATATATATTATTATATAATATTTTATAAATTTTATTATTTAACTATTATTACATTTTATATTATAATATTTTTTTTTTTATAAAAATATATTTTAAAATTTTATTTCCTTAACTTTTTATTTTTAATATTATTATAATATTTTAAATTATAATTTTTAAATATACTATTATAATATTAAAATTAATATATTATATAATTATTTGATAGTCTAATTAAATTTACTTACTATATTAATATTATTATAAATTAAATATGTATAATATTATTTTTAAATAAAAAATAATTTTATTTGTAAATATTTGCTATTATTACTTTTTAATAAAATATGTTTAAAAGTTTTATATATTATTATATTAATTTAATATTAATATAATAAATAAAAAATTATTTTATTACCACTATTATATAATAATTATTAATATATAAATAATTTTTTTAAATTTCTTACTATTTTTTTTTTACAATTTTATTACTATATATTATATTATATTAAATTATAAAATTTTTTTAATTAAATTTTTACTTTTTAAAATTTTCTTTTATTTTTTATATTTTATAATTTTTAAATATTTAGCTATTATTTAAATTTTAATTATAAATAATATTAATAATAATTTTTAATTATATTATATTAAATTTATAATTAAATAAATCTACTATATTATATTAATAAAATCTTAAATATAAATATTATTTAATAAAAATATTTATTATAAATTTATTAAAAACTTTATATTTATAATAATAATTATTTATACTATAATTATTTTAATTATTATTTTATAAATTATTTTAAAATTATTATTTTAAAAATTATTATAAATATAATTTATATATTTTTAAAATTATAATTATTTATTTTTTAATAAACATATATATTTTATAATTATATTATTTACTTATATCAAAATATTATATATATATTTTAAATTTTATTATTTTTTAAAAATTAATTTAAAATTAAAATTAATTTAAAATTAATATTATTTATTCTTATTATTATTCAAATAATAATTAATATTATTATAATATTTTTCCTCAATTTTAATTTTTAAAAATTAAATTTTTAAAATTAATAAAATTTTAATACTTTTTATAATATTTTATCTTTTATTATTATTAATTTAAAAATTTAAAATTTTTTTTATTATTTTTATAATATTTTGCTTTTCAATTAAACTAAATTTTATAAACAATTAAATTATAAATTATTATTTTATATTATAATCATTAGTATATATCTAATAATAGAATTTATTTAAATTATATAATTATTTTAATTAATATTATTATATTTAAATAAATATTAGTATTATTTATTATTTTTTATATTTTTAATATTTTATTAATTTTTATAATTTTTTAATTTTTTATATATACTTTTATATTTTTATTAAAATATATTTTATATATTAAAATTTAAATACTACTTTTAATTATTTAAAAATTTTAATTATTTTTTTTATATTTTTTAAATACTTTTTAAATTTTTATAAAATATAAATTATTAATTAATTAACTTAATATTTAATTAAATAATATTTTTATAAAGTTTTTAAGCTATAAACTTATTTTTACTTTTTTTTTATTAATATTTTTTTTATTTTTTATTTGTCTTTGTCTTTAACCTTGATGAGCCTTAATTTAAGAAATTTTAAATAAATTTTATTAATAATATATAATTATAATAGAAATATATAAAAAATATTATAATTTTTTATAATTTTTAATAATTCTAATTCATAAATATAATTATCTATTATTTTTATAATTTTAAATAAATTAAAATACTTTGTATTTAATTTTACTAAAAAGTATTATATTTATATTTTTTTTTAGATAATTTTATAAATTATTTTAATTTATAAATTAATATATTATTTTATTTTTTGTTAATTTAATTTATTTATTTATTTTATATATTTAAAATTTTTAAATAATAAGTCTTATAATAAAACTTTTAATTTTTAATTATTTTATTTATTTAATATAGTATTAAATATTTTAATATTTATTATAATTTTAATATAATATTTATACTTTATAAAAATAATAATATTTTAATAATAGTTTAATATAAATTTTAATATATAAAATTTATTATTAATAATAAATAAATTTAATTATTTTATATATAATTAATTATAAGAATTTTATAAATATTATTTTAAAATTATATTAATATATTTTATTTAATTATTTATTTAAAAATAACCTATTATAAAATATTATTTTATTATCTTTAATCTTATATAAATAATAATAATAAATTTATTTATAAATATATATTTTAATTTAATATAAAATTATTTTAAAGGTCTTTATATAATAATTTTATATATAAATTTTTATAAATTTTTTATTAAAGGTTTTAGTATAAAATATAAAATAAAATTTTTTAAAATAATAATTTATATTATATATTATAAATTAATAAATATTTTTTAATAACAAATTTTACAATAAAAGTAATTTTATAATAAAATTTAAAAATAAAAATAAAAATTTATTAAAATTAAATTAATAATACTTTTTAAGTGATAGTTTTTAAATTTTTTATTATATTATATATTATAATTTAAAATATAATAATAAATATAGATTATATATTTAAAAAAAATAGTTTTTAATAAATAATTTTATTATTTTTATTTTATTAAAGTAATTAATTAATATATATTAATAGGATATTATATATATTTTATATTTTTTAAATTTGGGAAATTGAGGATAATTAATTTATTTTTTAAAAATAATATATATTTTTTTATAATATATTCTATTATATTTTTTTTTTTAATATTAATAATTAATTAATTTAAATAAGAATTTTAAAATAGTTTTAATAATTTTTTAATATAATAATTTTATAGTGTTTAAAATTATTAATTTTCTTATTATTATAGTTTTTAAAAATAATTATTATTTAATTTTTTTAGTATAAAAAATAATAAAATTTTTTTATTATATTTTAATTTTAATAAAATATTTATTATTATATTTTTATTATTTAAATAATATATAATTGTAAAATTTATAATTAAATTTTTTTACCTATTATACCTATTTTATATTAAATTTTTTATTGTTTAAAATATATTAAATTGTAGTAATTATTAAATATTATAATTATAAATTAATATTTTTAAAATGGTTTAATTATTTTCGAAAAGTTCTAATAATTATTTATTTTAATTAAATATAAAATAATTTTTTTATTAATATTTTTTGATTATAGAATATTATTAGATATTATTAATTTGTTTTATATTATTATAAGAGGTAAGTTTTAATTATATAATTTAAAATATTAATTTTAATAATAATAATTTATTTTTTAAAAATATTTAAGAATGTTATTAAATTTTTAATAAATAAATTTTTAATATTTTAAATATATTTTTTATTTTATAAAATTATAATTATTTTTATTTCTTCAAAAAATTTAAAAGGTATTATTATTAAAGTATATTAAAAAATAAAATATTAATAAAAGTTTATAAATTTAAAATTTTAATAATTTTTATATTTTTTAATTTTAATTATTTTATAATAATTTTAATTTTATTTTATTTTATTATAAAATTTTATTTAAATATAATTAAATTTAAAATTTAATTTAATTTTTATAAAATTATATTTTTATTTTATATATATAAAAAAATTTATTAGTTTTAATATACCTTGAATTTATTTAATATAAATTAATAAATTATTAATTAGAATATTATTAGATATATTACCATATTAATATTTAATAATTTTAAAAATATTATTAATTAATATTTAGAAGGTTATTGAAGTATTAATTAACTCACTAATATTATTATATATTTAAATAATTTATATTTAATTTTAAATATTATTTTTTATTTTAATTATAATTTTTATTAAATTATAAATGTTTTATAAATTAAGTTTAGTAAATACTATAATATTTTATAAATTGTTTAAAATATTATTTATTAAATAGTAGATAATTTTATAATATTATTTAATTTTTTAATTTTTAATAATTTATATAAAATTTTAAAGAATTATTTTTTAATAAAAAATTAATATTTTAATTGGTAATAGGATTATTATATGAAACTTTAATAATTTATATTTTTAATATAATTTTTAAATATTTAATTTATTTCTAATAATTTTATATTAATAAAAAGGTATTAATTTAGCTTAAAATATTAAATAATTTTAAGATTTATATTTAATAATTAATTAATAGTTTTTTTAAATAACTTAAAAATTATATTATTTAAATAATATATTTTTAAAATTTATTATATATTTTTTTATTTAAATTATTTATTATTTTAATTATTAATTTTTTATTTTATATATATTTTATAAATTTATCTTATAAAAAAATTATAACAAAGTTATTATATTTATTTAATAAAAACAAATTATTTATTTATTTAATTAATTTATAAATTATATTTAATTAATTAAGATTTAAAATAATATTAAATAATTTAATATTTATAATGTTAAAATTAATTATTTTTTATAATTTTGATTATTAATTTTAATAATTTGGTATTATATAAGAGTTTTTAAATTAATATAAAAATACTATTTATTAATTTAAATTAATAATTTTTTAAAATTTTAATTAAAAATAAAGTATTTTAGAACTATTTTTATATTTATAAAGTATTTTAAATATTTAAATTTAATATAGTTTTAAAATTAATTTTTATTTTTTATTTTAATATAATTAATATTATAAAATATATTGGTAGGTTTTATAATTTTTAATACTATTAATTATAATTATCATAATTATGTTAATTTTATAAATTTTAAAAATAAAGATAATTAAATTTTCTTTATTTTTTTTAAATTTTTATATTTTTAATTATATTTTAGTTTTTAATATTTTAAAATTTTATTACTTATTTTTTTCTTTAATTTTTTATGATTATAAGAGAAAATAAATTTAATTTTTTTATAAAATATTAAATCTTATTATATTATATTAATTTTATATTATTATAAAATTTATATTATTAGTATTAAGATTTTTATTTAATTTATTTATTATTATTTTAATAATTTATTATAAATATATTATAAAGATTTTTCTTTTATTACTTACTTTAATATCTTAATTAGAATACAAAATTAAAAATATTAAAATTTTATAATTTGAGTAAAGTTTTATAGGTTAAATTTTAATTTATTAAAATAAAAAATAATAAATTTTTTAATTAAATAAATAATTTATTATATAATATAAAAATTAAATTATATAATTAAAATTTTATTTTATTTAATTTTTAAAATAATATCAACTACTTCATTTTATTAGTAATTTTAAAATATATATAAATTATAAATTTAAATTTAAATTAAAAATTAAGTTTTATTAAATAAACTTATTAATTTATATTATTTTATTTTAATTTTATATAAAAATTTTTATTTATTTATTTATTATTTTATAAAATAATATAAAATGTAATTAACTTATTAATAATTTTTATAATAATAATTTATTAATTATAAAGAAAAGTTATAATTAATAAAGAAATTTATTCATTTTATATATTTTAAAATATTTAATTATTATAAAATTTTATAAATTATTTTATTTTATTATTAAAATTTTTTAAGAATTGTTATAGTAATTTAATATTAATAATTATTATATTAGTTTAACTAGTTTTTTTTTTTTTTTTTTTTTTTTAGTTTAGTAATTTTAATATTTATATTATTTAAATTTTAATAAAATTTTTTTATAAATTAATATATTATAAAAAATATATTTTAAAAATTTTTAATAATATTAATAATTTATTAAATTAAAAAATCTTTAATTATTATGGTTTATTTTATTGTTTTATAAATTGGTGGAATATTTTATTATTTTATATTAATATTAGATTATAGTGAATTTATTTTTTTAAAATATAAATTATTTTGGGTAATAAGCTACCTAGGTATATAAATAGTTAAATAAAATATTAAAATTAATATAGAAAGATAAAAACTTTTAATAAATAAAATAATTATATAGATTTTAATAATTATATAGATATTTAAATCATTTAATATAAAGTTGGATATTAGTTGTATAATTTATTTATATATATATTTAGTAGTTATTAGTATATAGGGCCTTAAGTCCTCTAAATAAGATTTTTTTAGGTGAGGCTTTTTTAACTAATGGCTCTTTAGGCTCTGCATATATTATTATATAGTATTTTGTAAGCCCTATCGCTTAACCACCGTTACGTCCTACACTCTCATTTTTAAATTTTTTAAATTTTAAAATATTATTATTAATATTTATATTTTTATTAAGTATAGAGAACTCAACTAATAAAAAATCTATAAAGTTAAAAAGATAATGTTTAAAATTTATTAATAATTATAAAATAAATTTAAAAAATATTTAAATTTTTGGTAAATTATATATATTTTTATTTTAAAAGTTATAAGTAAATAATTATATATTAAATTAATAATATATTTTATTAAATTATGGGAATTTATTAAAAAAAAATATTAATAATTAAAATTATTTTAGTTAAAAAATTTATAAATTTAAATAAAATATTTTATAAAATATAAAAAAATTTTAAGTTAATATAAAATATTTATTAATATTTTTATAATTATAAAAAATAATTTTTAATAATTTTTTTAATAAATAGAGATAGTTATTAATAATTTTAAAAAAAATATATTTTTAATATGTATTATTTTTCTAAATAATAAAAATTAGAAAATATAGAATAAAGAATTATATAAATTAAAATTTTTCTTTATTTATTTTTTTTACATTTTTAAGACTAAGTTTGTAAAATAAAAATTATTTAATAAAAAATATAGAAAATATTTTAAATAATATAATTTAATAAAATAAAAATAATAAAAATAATAATTAAAAAGATAAATTAAAAAATAAAAAATAAAATAAAATTAATAAAAAAGATATTTAATTTTAATTTATTTTATAAAAAATGTATAAAGTTTGATTATAATTATTGTAAGGATTACGTGTCAGGCCGTACAGGCCGGGTTCGCCCGTACCACTCTGTATGTATATCTATAGAGTAGACTCAATATATTATAGTTCTAAATTATCAAATATTAATCTTATAAATTTATATTTATATATAATTAATAATATTATTATAATTAAAGCTTTTATATATTATTAATACTATTTTTTAATATTTTTAAAAAGTTTTTAATATTTATTAAATTTTAAAATTTATGTTATTAATAATTATAAAATTTTTAATTTATATATATTATATTATATATTATTATTTAAATTTGATTCCCTATATTTATATAAATAAAATAATAGTAACCTTCTTAACAAAATATAGATTTATAATAAATAATAATAATTACCAAAATTGGTTTAAGTAATTTATACTTTATTTATATATATAATTAAAAATAAATTATATTCTTCATAATTTTATAAAAAAATTTTTAATAAAATTTTCAATTATATTAAAAATTATCCTACTAACTATAATAATAATAGTAATTACTATTTTATTTATAAAAACTACAGATTTTATTATTCTTTTTTAAAATAAAATATAATATTATTAAATTTATTATTAAATAGTATATATATAATTAATATATAATAATATATATTTTATTTTTATAGGTTTAATAATTTTATAAAAATAATAAAATTATTAAAATTTAATTTTATTTAAATAATTATATATTTATTATAATATTAAAGACTTAGTTATTCTTTCTAATTATTAATTTAAAAAATAATAATTTTTATATAACTGTATAAAAATTATTTAAAAAATTTATAAATATATAAAAAAAATAATATATTATTATTAAAAATTTTTTTAATAAAACTATATTTCTTAATATTGTTATAAAATTTTTTATATTTTTAAAAATAAATTAATTATAATATTTATATAATTTTTTATAATTATTATATTATTTAAAAATATTACATCAGCAAAAAAAAAGTTGATGATGAAACTGTCCGGCCACTCAGCGCGGATAGGAGCGCGTTAAGTGGTGGGACGACCGGGACTATCAACTTACGCTTGTAAATAAAATATTAAAAATTTTTAGGATTTTATATTAAAAAATTTTCTTATAGAGAAGAATGTAATTAATTTTTATAGAATTATAATTAAATTAAAAAAAAAAATATTAATTTTAAAAAATATATAATTTTAATTATAATTATAATAATAATTATTATATTTAAAAATAAAATAAATATAAATAAAAGTATATAATAGATTATAATAAAAATAATAATAATATATAAAATATATAAAATATATAAAATAATAATAAAAAAATATATTTTAATAAAATTATATTAAATATTAATATTAATAATTTTATATTATTTTATAAATATAAGAAATTAGGAAGTTATTTCTTATATAATAATTATAATAAGATTAAATATATAAAAAATTATTATTAAAATTATTATTTTTATTTTAATTTTAATAAAAAAAAAGACTATTATTATTGTTTATATTATAATTTTTATATTATAATATAATTTATATATATAAAATTAATATTATTAAAAAATAAATTTTTATTATTTATAGTAAATGATATATAGACTTTAGGTAAATAACTAAATTTTTAAAAAATATATTATTATTTCTAATAGTTACTTTTTATTCAATAGAAATAAAGAAATTAAGTTGAGGATAATTTAATAATATTAGTCTATAGGTATGATTAAATTAAAATTAAAATTCTTACTTATTATTTAATTATGTATAATATATTTTATGTGTTTAATATAATATTAAATCTTTATTCTATTAAGAAATAAAAATATTTTAATAATTTTAAATTAAAATAAATTATTATTAAAAAGATGATTTTTTAATTTTAAAACTTATATTTAATTTTATTATAAATTTTTATATACTTAATAACTATATTAAATTTTATTGAAAATGAATAAAAATTAAAATATATTTATAAATAATTTACAATAATAATTATATAAAATAATATAATTATAAATAAATTTTTTATTAAAATTATTAATTTATTATATTGGTATAAGAAACTAAGCTATATAAATTAAAAATAATAAAAAATTATAAAATAAGGAGTTCTTATATCCCTTTAAAAAATAATTTTTATATAAATTATATATATTAAAAAAAGTATAATATATTATAATTATAAATTAATTTTTATTAAAAATTATGTTTACTAAAGTGTATATATATAAATATAATAAATTTATTTAAAATTATTTTATTATATAAATAATATATTAATTTTATAAATAAATTATATATAGTTATATATATTATAATTATAAATAAAATTATTTATATAAGGTAAATATAATTTTAATAAATATTTAGAGTATATATATATATTTTATATAATTTATTATTATAATAAAAATAATTTGGATTTTAGTAATAAAATTATAAAAATATAGATAGATAATATGAAGAAGTTTTTACATTGATATATAGAAATTTTATAAAAATATAAAATGAAATGGAAATATTTATTTTATATATATATAAATAAAATAATATTATTAAAAAATATATATATTTTATAAAATTAATTATAATTTATATTAATAAAAATAAGATTATTAAAAATTTTTAATTAAAAACAATATTAATAATCTATATAATAAGTAATAAATTACTATATATATAAAATAAATAAGTAAATTATTATTATATTTTATATAAATTATTTTATAAATAATTTATTAATTATAATAGAATATACTTATTTGGGTACTTAGTTTATATTATAATTTTAAAAATAATAAAAATTTAATGTATATAATATAAAAGAAAATTTTAAATTATATAATTATAATGAAGTAGTATTAAGTTTGGAATTTATTTAAATAAGTTATTTTTATTATTAAAATATTATTTTATTATTAAAATATTATTTTATTAATAATTTTATTTTTATAAAAGAAAATTTTAATAATTACTTTATTGATAAAAAGTATTAGAAAAATTTTATATTAATATAATATTTTTAGTTTTTATATTATCAAATTTAAAAATATTAAAATAGTATAGAATTTATGTATAGGTAATTATATGATAAAATTAAAATTATATTAATTTTTATTATTAGTAGATAATATATAAAATATATTAAATCAGTTAAACTTTTTTATAATTATAAAAAAGTTTACTTAAATTATTTAAAATAAAATTATAAAAAAAAAAAAAATTATTATTATTACTAAATTTATAAATAAATAAAATATTTTATAATATAATAAGAGATTTGTAATTATTAATTTTATATATAAATTTTGTGTTATAATTATTTATTAAATAATAAATACTTTATTATTTAAAAAAAAATGTTTATTACATTGGTAATTGCAAAAAATACTGCTATTAACTTTAATTTACCATAATCTTATTAGGAGATTATATTTTTAAATAAACAAATTTAATAAATTATTATTATAAAAAGAAAATTAAAAATATTATTTTTAAATAATATTTAAATTAAATTTAAAATAATATTAAAAGTTATTAAATTTATAAAATTAAAATAAGTATTTATATAAAAGCGTATAGATTTTGGGATTTTATATAAGGTAAGATTAATTATTAAAGGTTATAAATAAAAATATAGTATTTATTATATTAAAATATATATATTAATTATAAATTTATATATAATATAAATATTATTATTAATAACCTTTAATAATTAATCTTACCTTATATAATACTATTATTGTTATAGTAATTGTGCTATTTAAAGATTATAAGATATAAAAAAATAAAATATTATTATTATTTAAATTTTTATATAGTTTAAAATAAATGTTTTATTTTTAAAATAAAAATTAAATTTTATATTATTAAATATAAACTTTCTATTTTATATAAAAAAGTATTATTAATATTTACCTTTATATTTTAAAAATATAATAATTATTATATATATTAATAACTTTAAAATAATATTATTAAATTTTTTATAATTTAAAAATAAAAATAGTTTTTATAAAGAAGTACTTAATTACTAATTTAAGGAAATAAAATAATTTTTAAAATTATAAATATAATATAACTAAATTATTAGATTTTTATAAATTAACTAATAATATTATAAAAGGATTTTTAAATATTTTAATATATTAAATTAAAAATTAAATATATTTCTATAGACTTAGGGATATAATTCTTTAAAGATAATAATTAATTTAAATTAAATATAAAGAATATATATATGTATTGTAATATATTAAGGTTTTTAATATATATAATATAAGATAATAGATTAAATTTTATTTATATAATTATAAAATTAGGCTAATATATTAATATATTTATAGAAGAATATTAAAAATAATAATATAAATATATTAATATTTGGATATATAAGTAAATTTTATAGTATAATTATAATAGTATTATAAAAACAATTTTTATTAAATTTTAAAATATATAGTAATGTTGATTAAATATAAATTTATAAATTAAAAATATTATATAAAATTAATTTTTAGCTATATATTTTATTAGAAGATAATATAATAGTTTGGAATAATAAATTATAGAGGATGATTGTAAAGTTTTTATTAAAATAAAAGTTATTATTTTTTTAATTAGAAATGAAAGGATTTGGTTAAGAAATTTTTATTAATGATATTTATAAAATAGAATTAAAAATATATTTTTTTATTATTTATAATTATATATATAAATAATATTATCACTATTATTATAAATATTATTAGTGGAACTTAATAGTGTTTTAAATATTATAATGTTAAATATTTTGAATATATAAATAAATATTATAATGTATTTTTATATTAGAATATTGTGGTTTTGAGTATTTAGTAACTAATATAATAATAAAATATTAAAAACTTTTATAAATTTTATATTTTAAAATGGGATTATTTTTAAAGATATAAAAATTTTATTTATAATAATAAATATAAATAATATATAAATAAATATATTAATATATATTAATATAAAAATATTTATAAATTAAATTTATAATAATTAAATAAATATACTATCAGTACTAACTTACTCTATTATATAATTTTATATATTAATATATATATTTAATTAATAATTATATATAAAAATATTTAATAATTTATATAATTTATATATTTATTTTTATATAATAAAATTAATTTTATTATAATATTTATTAAATTAAATAAAAATATAGGTATATTTATAAATCTTTATACTTTAAATATTATAATTATAAGTTTTATAAATAATATATTATTTATTTTTATTAACACAATTACATTTAAAATACTCTAATATTAAAGTTAAGAAGCAAATAAAAAATTAAAAAATAATAATATTAATATTGTTATCTAATTTTTATAATATATTAATAATAATATAATTATTTAAAAAAGAAAAATTTATTTAATATTATATCATAAATTATATTAATTAAAATATTAGTATTATAAATATACATTTATAAAATAATTATTTAATAATATTATAAATTTCTAAATATAATAATAAACTATAAAAATATAAATTATATAATTATTAAAATTTTTGTTATTTAAAATTTAATATTATAATTTTATAAAATATATATTAATATATAAATTAGTAAATAAATATTAAATAATTAATTTATTTTAAATATAATTTATTTTAAATATAATTTATATTTATAAATATATAAAAATATATTTATTTAAGTGGGTTATAAATATTATTATATATATATAATTATTATTATATAATATTAATAATTAATAATATAATATATTAATTAAAATTATTAATTATAATATTAAAATAAATATTTTTATAAATATAGTTATAAAAAAATAAAATAATATTAAATTAAAGATAAAAATAGAATATATATATAAAATAAAATTAAATTATTTAATAAAATTAATAAATAATAAAAAAATTATATTTAAAATTTATTATTTTAAAAAAAAATTAATTATTAAATATATATTTCTATTTTATTATAAAATTTAAAAATTATTATACTAATTTTAAATTTATATAATTTTAAATTAAAAATATAAATTGTTATTTTTAACTATAATCTAATTATATATTAATTATTTAACTATATATATATATATATTATTAATTCTTTATTATTTAAATTATATAAAGTATAATTAATAAAATTATTATTTATAAATCTAATAATATAGTAAAGTTTTTATATTATATTTAATATTTTCTACAATTATAAAATAATGATTTTATATAGTTTTAGATTATTAAATGTTAAAAATAATTTATTTTAAAAATATAAATAAATAATTAAAATTTTTACTATATAGTTAAAATTATAAATTATATTATAAATTTTTAATAAATATATAATAATTAATAAAGACTTTAAACTTTATCTAAAAAATAAAATAAAATAAAAATAAAATGGTAAAATAGTATAACAAAATATTTATATTAATAATGATAATGAGAATATTAAAAATTTATATTAAAAAAATTTATACTTTAAATCAAGTTTAAAATATTATATATAGTTTTTATATATTTAATATAAACTACCTAGCAATTATTAATAATCTTTTAATTAAAATAAAAATTTTAAACAAAAAAAATTTAAAATATAAAATAATTATTCTTATATATAAAACCTCCACTATATTTTAATTTTTTATTATATTTTAGTTTTTTATTAATATATTTTTATTAATATCTTTTACTATATTTTAATCATTTTAATTATAAATTAATTTTAAAAAATAATATAATTTTTGTTATTTTTATAATTTTTATATTTAATTTCTTTTATATAAATTTCAAATTTTATACTATTTAAAAATAATATTTAATAAATTAAATATAATTAATAAAAAATTAAAATTTAATTATTAATCTTTTACATTATTTATTATTTTATTATTTATTTTTATATACTAAATATATAATAATAAATAATTAAACTATAGTTTAAAATCCAAATATATAAAATTAAAAATAAGAATATTTATTTAAAATAATATATATTTAAATATTTTAAAACTTTATATATTTAACTATAAAATTTAATATAATTAAAAAATTAAAAAATAATATATAATAATTATTCAATATCTATATTAAATATATTATTAAAAAAATATTTAAAAAATTTTTAATAAAAAAAATATTATTTTATTAAATAAATTACTATATATTTTCTAAAATATTTTTAAATATTTTAAAAATATCTTATTTAAACTTATTTAAAAATATTTTAAAAAAATAAAATTATTAATTAAAAAGGAAAAAGAAAATCTAAAAACTATTAACTAATAATATTTTAATATTTATTAAATAAAACATTATAAATACTACTTATAAAAATATAATTAATTTTTAATTAAACAAAAATATATTTATTTAATTATTTATTTAATTTTTACTTTAACCTCCTTTATTAACATTATATATTAAATACTTATTATTATCTAAGTTTGTGTATAAAAAAATTATATTATTTTAATTAACAAATAATTTAGAAGTATAAATAATTAAAAAAATAAAAAATTTAAAACAAATAAAATATAATAAAAATTAAAAAAGAATAGTTTTAATATTTAATATATTTATATATAAAGAATATAAATTAATTTAAAATATTTTAAAATTAATCTATATAAAAAAATTTAATCTAAAAAATATAAAATTATAATAAAATAAATTAAATAATTTTATTAAAATTTTTAACTCTTTAAAAAAATTCTTTATTATTATTTTTTTATATTTTTTTATATTTAATTAATTTAAAAGCTATTTTTTATAAATTTTAAATATTTATTTTTATTAATAAAAAATTTTTATATTTATAAATAATTTTTATTTATAATTCTATAATTTTACTAAACTATTATTTATTCTTTTTTAAAAATTTTAGTTTTTTATTTATCTAATTATGATCCAAATAATTAATTACATAAAATTAACACCTTAAAACACTTAATAGAATAATTTAAAAAAATTACTTATAAAAATTAGCTATATAGTTTTATACTTTACTTTTAATATAAACCAAACAATAATAATATAAAAGTATTTATTCCTATAATAATACTTATAAGAATTAAATATAAGAGTATTTAATTTTCAATATAATTTATAAATATATTTTAATAATAATAAAAAAAGTTTTATTTTTTTAATTCTATTTTATTAATATTTAATATATTAAAATATATTAATTAATTAAAAATGTTTTTAAGTTTAAGTTTAATTTTTAATTTTTGTATTTATTATAAATACTTATAATAAAATATTATACAAAAATATAATTTTTAAACAAAAATATTAGAAATATTATTATATTATTTATTCCTATACTTACTTTTCCATTTATTAAAATTTTTATAAAATATTCCCTATTATTAATTTTCTCATATAAATATTTAATATATATTAATAATTTTTATTCCAATTTCCACGTTTTATTAAAAATTTTATTATAAAAATTCCTATATATAAATTTCTTTATAAAAAATAATAATATTATAAATTATATAATATAAAATTCATACCAAAATATACAAAAACTTAAAAATATATATTATTATATATTACTCTTATATATTTTATATAAAAGTGTTTATTTACAAAAAATTATTTATATATAATAATAATATATATAAATATAATCTATATAATTAAAATAATAAAATAAATAAATATTTTACACATTTAACAATTTATATAATATAATATAATATATTAATATACAAGTATATAAATAATTTAAATATAAATATATAAATATGTAAATATATAAATATTTTATATATAAATATATAAATATTAATATTTATTTTATTATATATAAATTATTAATAAAATTAATAAAAATAATTCTTTATTAATCAATATTAATTATAATTTATTTATTTAATTTTATTATTTATTAATTTATTATTATATACTCTATATACAAATTTAATTACCTTAAAATATATATACTTTTTAAATTAAGATCTAAGTTCTTAAAATTAAAAATTAAATTTAGTAAAGATAGTTTATTTTAGTATTTTTATACTAGGAGAAGTGTAATATTTTTTTTTTTTAGGGAGAAGTGTAATATTTTTTTTTATTTATTGATTTTAATTATTTCATATTATTATATTATTATTATTATTATTATTTATTTTATTTTATATATAATCTAAATTGAAATTATTTTATATAATAATTGTTAATTATTAATTAATATTAAAATATATGTATATTTTTTATTATTAATTAAACTAATTTTAAAATATTATAATTAATATTTTTTAAAAAATTTAAAATATTATATTTGTTTTTATAATTTTATTTTGAAAATTTTAATTATTTTTTTTAGTTTAATTATTATTATTGTTAGGAAAATTTATTTTATTATTTTAATATTTATTTATAAAAATTACTTAATTTTTCTCTTTTATAATTTGGTTTATTTGATTATTTTAAACTTAATTAAAGCTGTTGAAGGATATAGCTTGAAATATTGTAAATCTTCATAAGTTATTTTTTAATTATTAAAGTAATTACTTTTTAAAAATATATTTAATTTATTAATTATTTTGATAAATTTTATAATCTTTTTAATTTTGAAAGGATTAATTTATTATTATTTTAATTAAAATTTTTTTTTTTGATAGGTAAAAAAAAAAAAAAATTTATTAAAATATATTTATCCTATTTTTTAGAATTTTATATTTTTTTTATATTTTTTTTTATATGTTAAATTTCTTTTTTTATTTTTTTTTTTTTATTTTTGATAATTATTATATTGTAGTTTTTAAGTTATTATTAAAGATATTTAATTTATTAGGCTATGAAACTATAAACAATTGAATAAGTTATATAGGTTAATCTTTAAATTATTAAAATTTAGTTTATTTTTATTTTTATTAAATTAAATTATTATCATTTTTAATTATTAATAATATTTTTTTATATTTAGTATATTATTTTTATAAAACATACTTTTGTTATTGGTATTATTTTAATTATTATAAAAGTTTTATATAATTTTTTAAAATTAATAATTAGGTTTTAAATTTATTAAAATATTTTTATTTATAGATTATATTATTTAATATTTTATGATTTTTAAAATTTTAAAAAAATTTACCATTATATAAATATTTATTGTTATTTTTTATTTTTTAATTAATTATGTTATTACTAAGATTTTATAATATTAAAATCTTTTTAATTATTGATTTAAATTTTAAATTTTTATTTTTAATTAATATTTTTAATACTAACTTAGATATTTTATTAATTATAAATACTAATAATCTCCTATATATACCTGTTGGATTATATTAATTAATTATTGATTAAAAAATTAATAATTAATATCATTCTTTATATAATTGGTAAGTCTTTTTTGGTTTTAACTAATTATTTTTTATTATTATTAAAATTACAAATATAAATAAAATTAATGGTGCTAGTAAAATTAGTAATAAAGCTAATAGAGCTAATAAAGCTGGTGATAACAAAACTAATAATATAGTAGACAATACTTTAATTAATAGATTATTTTTAATATTGTTTGGACTTATTAATAATGTGTAATATTGAAATATTTAAATATTAAATCTTATATTTTAAATAATTATTCAAAAACAAATAATTTTAAATAATAATATTATATTATTAAACATTTTCATATAGTAGGTATAGATCCAAATTTTATTTTTAATTATATTATTTTTTAAAATTAAATAAATTAATAAATTTAAATTTGATAATATTTTAGATTTTAAAAATATTTATAATTTTATATAAATAATTTTAAATATTTATAATAATTATTTTTTAATTTAAATATAAGTTAATCTCTACTTATATTTTAAAAATAATATTATTATTTAATATTCCTTTTTATCCTAAATAGATAAAAATAAAATAAATATTTTAATAAATGTTTAAAAATAATATTCAAAATGTAATTTTATTAATATTTATAAATTAAAATCTAAAATTATAAAAAAATAATTTATATAAAAGTAAAGCCGCTCCCCTATAAAATACGTCAATTATAAGATAAAACTACTCTAAATAGCCAGTAAAACTAATAAAAAAGATATAATTAATATTATTTATAATAACTTTAAGCCAATACCAGATTTCCACCAATTAATCACATAGGCTTTCACCATTAATAATCTAAAAATATATAAATAATTTATTATTGCTGCTTCTATTAATAATAAAAAATCAAATAAAAAAATATTTAGTATTAAAAAAAATAAAAAGAGAGAAAAAAATTATATCCATTTTCTTATTCATATAATAATAAATCAAAATTTAAATTTATTAAAAATATTAAGTCAACTAACTCTACTATTATTTCTAATGATAAATGTAAATTCATTAAGAAGCCTACTACTAAAATAAAGAAGATGGTAGTAAAAGATACCAAGGTTAAAAAAGTACTTAAAGTTGGTATAGAAGAAGATGTATAAAACCTGTAGCCCCACCAATTTGTGTAACAATTATAATAGTACCAATTATTAAATAAAAGAATATACCAAGTTTAAGACCAATTAATTATATTTTTAGATAATTAGTATATTTACTAAAAAAGAATAATTATATAATAATTTTTAAAATAAATATTATTAGTTTAAAACTTAGCTTAAGGATTTTGATATTTACCATTTTGTATTTATCGCTAATTATTATAATTTTTAAAAAAATAATAAAGATAATAATAATAATAATGTTAAAATAATTAATATTAAAGAAAAAAATAATACTTATATTATCAAAAATAATAATAACATTTTTATTAAAAAATCTTTTTTAAACTCTAAAGCTATTGAATTTAATAAAAATAATACCTTCCCTGCTTTTTTTAATTTTTCAAAAATTACTTTTTTTATTAAAAATATTAATAACAATTTGAAAAATATTATTAATAAGATTTTTACCACAAAATCTACTATTTTTTATAAAAAGTAGATATTTTTATTCTCTGTAATTATAAAAAATATAATAATAATAAATTATATAAATATTATCATATTATATTATTAGTACTACCTACACTTTCTCTAAACTAAAATAAACTAAAATATATCCCAACATTACTATTATTTATAATAATAATAATATTTTTTTTTTTTAAACTTAAATTTTAATTAATATAGTAATAAAAATATTTAAAATCATAAATATTTTAAAATTTATATATTTTTATATTTAAAAACATATATTTTATATTTTATATAAATAATGATTTTGGTTAACTTTATAAAAAAAACTTTTTTAAAAGGTTATTATTAAGATTTAAAATTAAAATTAAATATAGTATTTTAACTAAATTTATATAGGTTTATAAATTTATTAATAAAGTAAAATATTTTTTAATTATTTTTATTATTTATTTTTAAATTATAGATGGTATTAAATATAGTATCAGGAAATAATTTATAATTTTTAATTATTTAATTTATAATATATTATTTAATATTAATATATTATATATTAAAAATATAATTATTAACCTTAGATAGTAAATATTATTCCTAAATTATTATAACAATCAAATTGTTTAAAATTTTATTATTAAATATTAAAAGATTAAAATAATATTTATTAAGATAGTTAAATTTATTATTTTTAAGCCACACTACATTATTAATACTTTAATATACTAAGATTTTTAAATTTTTTTTAAAATTATTTATTTAAATTAAATAAAAATATATTTATTTAACTATCCCCACTACTTTATTTTAAATTAATTAAAATTATATTATAATAATTAATACTTTTCTTATAAAAAATATTATTTTAATATATAATTATAATATTAATATTTTATTATTTTTAAAAATACCAACTTTATCCTATTAGATAAAAGCTATTAAGAAAATTAACAATTATTTTTTTGGTTTAGATTTTAGTTTAGATCCTAGCTCTAGCCTTGGGGATATCAGCCCTAATAACAATAATTTTAGTTATTTTAATGATGAATATATTCTTAATATATCTAATATTAGATGGTATTATTATTTTAACTAAAAATATTTTATTTTATTTATAGGTTAATATAAATTAAAATAATAATATTATTTTTAATTAAATTATTATTTTAAAAAGGTTGCTTTTTTATTATAAATCAATATTTAATAATAAATCTAATATTATTTGTAAATTAAAATCTAATGAAATATTTATACTAATTACTACTAATTACTAAAAATAAAATAATATTTAAATTACATCTCTTATATTATTATATATTTATTAAAAACAAAATTAAAATTGATAAAATTTTTAATTAAAATATTTTTTTAAATACATATAACCAATAGGTTTTAATGGATTTTTCTATATACTATAAATCTTTATAATCTTAGATTTGGATTAATTTATAAGACCTACTTTATAATTAATATAAGGCTATTAAATACTATAATATAGATGATAAATATTTATTATTTTATAAAATAAATTGATAAAAAATAATTAATTATAAATAATTGTTAATTTTAAATTAAATCATATTATATTATTAAAGAATGATTAGAAAAATTATAAATATTATACTATAATAATATCTTATATAAATATAAATAATTTTAATAATATTAATAGGTTATAAAAATTTGTTTAGTATTAATAGAAATTAATAAACTAGTTATTTATAGATTAGCTATTTTAATATTTTAGTAAATACTATTTTATCATAATATATATAAATGATTATATTATATTTTTATAATTTTTTTAATATATTAAACATTTTAATAAAATATTTAAAATTTTATCTAATTTTAAAATTATTTTGAAAACTAATAAATGTTATATTATTATATTAAAATATTAAATTATTTTTAAAACCATACTAAAATAATTATTAATATTTTTAAATTAAAAATATTATCTAAATTTAAATATTAATATAATAAAATAATATAATAATACATTAATTTCTTTTTATATTAATAAATGGTTTTTATAAACTTTAAAAATGTTTATATTAAAAATTTATTAAAAAGGGTTATATATAAATAATTTATTAATTTTTAAATTAAAATTTAATAATAAATAAAAATTTGTATTTATTAATATTAAAATTAATTTAAATAATTATATAATTTATTTTGATTTTAAAAGTTTTTTATATTTATGTAAATAATAATTATAAATAAGGATATAAAATTATTATATATTAATTTTAAAAATTTATTAAATTTTAAAATTAAATATAAAATTAAATATAAAATTAAATATTAAAATGAATTTTTAAATTGATTTTATTTTAATTAATCTGTTAAACTAATTTTAATATTTTTTAAATAGTTTATAGTTATTAAAGTAAAATATTGGTTTATAAGTTTAAAATTTTAAAATTATTTGAAAACTATTATTTGAAAACTAAAAAATATAATATTAAATAAAAATAACCCTAAAATCATTTTATTTATAATTATTAAAATTTTATTTAATTAAAACAGTTAAAAACTATATTACTAAATAAAATTAATATATATTATTATAATTAGATTAATTATTTATTTTAATTTTAATTTTAATTAATTATAATATATAAAAAGGTTAAAACATAATTATATTAAATGTACTATTTAAATTTAAATATTAATTTAATAATAATGAATTTTATTTTCTAAAAATAAATTATTATATAATAAAATATATATATATATATAATAAATAATTATAAAATTAAACTTTTATTATTATATTATTAGTTTAATAATGGTAAAAATATTTTATTTTTAAAAATATAATTATAAAAAGATAGATTTTATATTATTTATTAATTTTTTTATTTTAAATAGAAGGATTTTGATTAAGATAACTAATTTATTTATTTTAATAATTGTTTAAAAATCTACTACTTATAGATTTCTTATACTAATATTTAAAAGATATTTTTAGAAATTGCTTATAATGTTTAATATTATTATAAATTAAAGTATATATATTAGAAACTAGAAATGTTTATTAGAGATATTAAATTTAAATTATTAAAGAATATACTATTAATTATTTGGATTATTAGAAAAATTTCAGTATTAAATATAAATTTTATAATAAACATATATAATATATTTTAAATTATTTTTATATTTTATATTAATTTAATTATTAATTTTATTTGTATTAGATTATAATATTAATAATTTATTGAATGTTTTAATAATAATTATTTATAAAATTTTAAAATATTAAAGTTAATTTTAAATATATAATTTAATAATTTTAAGCTTTTTTTGTATATATTTATTTAATTTAGGTTTTTATAGATAATTATTAGAAATTATGATTTATATTAATTATTTAAGTTATTTTTGGATTTTAAAATTAATTAGTATTTGTTTTTTTATTATTATATTTTATTTATTAATAAATAAATAAATTAAATAAATAAATTAGAAAATAAAAATTATTTTTGTTATTTTATAGATGTTAATTAAGATAATTAAATTAAAAAGTTATTAAAAATTAAATATTATATTATAAATTTTAAAAATAAAATAATTAATAAAATTTTTAATAAAATTATATATGGAAAATTTATAAAAAAATTTTATTATAATTATTAAAATTATTAATAATAGAAACAAAAAAATATTTTAAATTATTATTTAAAACTTCTTTTTATTAACTTTAATTAATTAACTAAGTAAAAATTCATCTATCAACAAAATGCCAATAATATTATTTAATTAATATATAAATTAAAAATTATATTAATAATAGAAAGGATTAAATTTGATTTTTTTAAATAAATATATTTTCTTTATTTAAAAATTATACTTTATTATTTATCTATAAAACTAAACTTAATCTTTAATATTATAGATTATTTAAAATTATCAAAAAATTAAATAAAAATAATATTTTTGATTGGATTTTCTACTAATATTAAAATATATATAATAATTTTAGTTATATATTTAAAACTTATTTTATTTATTAAAATAGGTCATAATAAAGATTTTAATATAAATATAATTATTATTAATAATAAATAAGAATAGGAAATTGAAATAATTATTAATAAAAAAATTATTTATCTAAAAAATTATTTAGTTAATAAGATGGATTATAAATTATTTATAAAATATTTAATTAAATAAAAGAATTAGGGTCTAAAACACAATATTTGGATTAATAAGGATAAGTTAAAATATATTTAAAAATTAATTAATATTTATAAATAAGTTTATTAAATTTAATATCTTTTTTGTGTAAAGTTAATCTAATTATAATACTTTTATTTATTTTTTATATATGTTATGCGTATATAATGTTTATAATTTATTTTATTCTTTTTTATTTATGTAATAATTTTTATATTTTTTTTTAATAAAATTTTATATTATATTCTTATAATTATTATTAATTAATTAATTAGATCATAGTCTGCCATTTAGATAGTTTATCTGTTTAAAAAAATTATGGATTATAGGTTTTACTATATTTATATTATTGTTTACTTACTTGCTTAACATTGTTATAAAGGTATAATTTGCCTAGTACTCTTTTTATGGAATATCTTTGAACATTACATCCAACTATCACGTAGCATCCATAAATAAAATTAATTTACCATTATTAAATTATAAAACTTAATTAAATTGATTAAATTATATTAAATATTAAAAAATTATTAAAAGGTATACTAAGTCTAAAAAAAATTATTTTAAAAATAAATTAATCATTTTACTAATATATTTAAATAATATGTATACTAATATTATTATTAAAAATTTAATAAAAAATATAAAGAATTTGTTAAAAAATTTAAAGAATTTGTTAAAAAATTTAAAAAATTTTTAAAAAAAGAAAATATAAATAATATTAATATAATAATTATATAATATAAATATATATTGTTAATAAAGTTTTATTATTTTAAAAAAAAAATTAAATATAAATAATATAGATTTAATAATAAACTTTAAAAATCTATAATAAAAAAATTATTTTTAATAAAATTATTTTAAAAAATTCTAAATATACATATAAATCTAAAAATATAAATAATTAAAAAATAAAATATTTAATAATAAATTTTATAAATTCTATTAAAATCTTTCATTCTTATTTAAATATTTTATTTTAATTTTAAAAAAAATATAATAAATTATTATTTTTAATTATAAATTATTATTTATTATATTTGTTTTCAAATTTAATATATTTTAAAAATATAAAAATATTTATTAACAATTATAAATATTTAGTGTAGTATGGTAAAATTATACTATATTATACTATTATTATATGGTAATAGTAAATGATATAGTAATTTTATTTTTGTAAATAATAATAGTATATAATATGGAAAAATTTTTTAAAAATAATATAATAAATAATATAATAAATTTAATTTTAAATAATATAATAATGGTAAATTTTTTTTTTAAATAATATAGTAAATAGTATGGTAAATTTAATATAATATAATAAATAGAATAGTAATATTTATTTAAATTACTATATAGTATTATATAATATAATTAAAAAATATATTATATTAATATATATATATGTTAATTTTAATTTTAAAATATAAAAATACATTATTTTAATAAATAAATACTTTTCATTATATAAAATTTAATATTATATTATTAATAAATTAAAACTTATTTAATAATTATTATATAATTTTATTAACAAATAAATCATATTTATATATAATTATTATAAATATTAATTTATTTTATAATATATATTATTTATTTATAAAAGTTACATAATCTTTTTGGTTGTTTAGTTTAAATTATTAATTAATTTTTTACTTTTTATTATATTTATATTATATTATAAATTTTTTATTTTTAAACAATTCTATATAACTATATTAAATACTTTTTTAATATATTTATTGATAATAAATACTAATTTATATATAAATGTTATTATTATAAAAAAATTAAAACTTTTATTCCTATTTGTATTAATTATTTTAATTAGTAAAAATTTAATGATTTTTTATAATTAAATTTACTTTATTTTTATTAAAATTATTATATATATAAATTTTATAATTTAATTTTAATAAAATTAAGTTCTTATAATTTAATTTATTATATTTAATAATATTTATAATTAATTTTATTTATATTATTTCTATATTTATTATTTTTTAATTTAAACCTTATTAAAATAATTACTTAAATAATATTTTAATCTTCTATTACTTTAAATAATTAGAATTATAATTAAAAATCCTATCTTTTTCTATATTTAATATATTTTACTTTTTATAAATTATTCTTTATTATAAACTTTAATAATATAACTAATATATTAAAAATTTTTAACTATTTTATGTATTAAATTAATATATATAATTTAATAAATATGTTTAATATATTTTTTAGTATTAAAATTATTTAAATTTAAAAATCTTTTCATAATTTTAATATTTTTAATTAATTTATTATTTTTATTTATTTATTATTATTATTATTATTTTAAATATTACCACTATTACTAATATCTTATTTTTTTAATAATTTTTTTAATTTATTTATTTTTTTTAAAACTTTTATTTTTTATTTTTTTTAAAAAACATAATATTTATTAATTTTTTTTATATATTTATTTTATATTCTTTTTTTCTTCTTTATTTTCTTTTTTATTATTTTTATTTTAATTATTATTATCATCATCATCTTCATCATTATCATTATTATATTTATATTATTATTTTTTAATTAATTTTAATTTTAATAATAATAATAATTTTTTTTTTCTATCTTTACCATTTTTACTTATTTTTTCTATATAAATTATTTTATTTTCATTTATTAATAATATATATTAATAATAAATTGTTATATTTTTTTACCCTAAAATTAAAATTTTTTTTATTAATTATTTAAATATTTTATAATATTATATTATATATATTAATATAATATATATATATATATATTAACTTATTAAATTTAAAATATTTAAATAAATTTTTAAAAAAATATTTATAATATTTATTAAATTTACCTTTTTTTTATTTTTTAATATTTCTATATTCAATATAAATTATTAAAATATATAAAAAAATTTATTTTATTCTAATTTATATTTTTAAATTTAAATTTAAATTTTTTACACTTTTCAACGTTTAACCAATTTTTATTTTTTAAAAAATCAATTTATAACCTTTTTATTATTATTTTTTAATTTTTGTAATTTATGTATTGAAAACTTAAAAACTCCACCAATTCTTAATTTTTTTTATTAAAATCATTTTTTCATCATCATTCATTTAATAATATTTCTTAATTTTTTTAAAATTAATAAATATTTTCATACAATTATTTTAAAAACTATAATAAATTTTAAATTTTTTTATTTTAAATTTTTTTAAAAATTTTTTAAAATTTAATTACTTTTTTATTACTTTTTTTTATTTTAAATTTTTTAATTTATAATTTTTTATTTACAAATAATAATATTAATTAATATTATAAATTTTTATTAAATATTAGTAATTAAACTAAAATTTAAAATAAATATATAGTATAAAAAATAAAACCAAAATTTAAAATATATATATAATATAAATAAAATAAATATATTATTAATATTATATAAAGAAAAGTATCAATCATATTATATTAAAAATGATGTAATAATAAATTTATTATTTATTAATTAATTAAGTAAGTAAATTTTAAAATATTAAATAATTATATATATTTTTTAAATAAAATAAATTAAGTTTATAAAAATTAAGGCCAAGGATTATACTATATTTATATAATTATATAAAAATAAATTATTTTAAAATAAAGATTAATATTTAATTATTATATATAAAAAATAAATAAATATATATAATTTATAGTATTCTTTGTTAAATTTTATATTTAGATGATATGAGGTATTAATTATTTAATATTTTTTAATAAATGTATAATATATTAAAATTTTAATATTTTATATTTATTAAATTAATTAATATTTAATCTTATATTTTAATAATTTTTAAATATTTTAAAATAGGATTATTTTTATTTTTTTATTATTTATTTATATATATAAATATTTTATTTATAATTTTTATAAATCCAATATTAATTAAAATAGATAATAAAAATTTTAAATTTTTAATATTTTAAAAATAAATTAATATTTTACAAATTTAAATAATTATAATTTTAAAATTAAAATTAATTTAGTTTTTTAAAATTTTTTATATTTTATTATTTATTTATAATTTAAAATCTTATAAATTTTTAATTAAATTTAAATTTAACAATTTATTAATATTATTGTTAAATTTATTTTATTTTTAAAATTAATATTATATATATTTATTTCATTATCTTTCTTTTTTATTAAATATATATTATTTAAAAATTTAAAACTAAAATTAACCACCAAATTTATAATAATATATAAAAATGGATTAATTAATAAAAAATAATAATATAAAATAAAATTATATTCTATATTATTAAAAAAATCAATTAATAATAGAAAATTAAAAATATTTAATATTAAATAAATTAAAAAAAAAATTTAAAAAAATTAATTATAAATTTAAACTTCAATATATGTTATTATAATTTAAAATATTAATTTTATTTTAATTAAAATTTTATAAAAATTTATTAATATTAAAAATAATAAACTTTATTATCTAAAATTTTAATATATTAGTCTATTTAAAAATCATCTAAAATAATCTATTTAAATTTAATTTTAATTTAAAAAAATATTTTAAAGATAATTTAAATTGTATAGAAAATTATCTTATTATAATATTTAATAAAATAATTTAATAATTATTTATATTAAAAATTATAATTAAAAATAATAATATTTAATTTTAAAAATTATTATTAATAATTCTATAAACTTAGGAATTATTTAATTATTTATAAAACATATTTTTTTATTTTAAATTATAAAATTTAGTTTTTTATATCATTTATAAAATTATATTTTTAAATTATATTATAATTTTTTAATTTATATTATTTTAATATTAATTAAAAATATTAACATATATATATGTTAATATATAATTTTAATTATATAACTATATTTTATATTTTAAATTTATATTTTTAAATAAATAATACAATAAAACTTAGTAAATTATATCAATATTTATAAATTAAAATTTAAATTTAAAATTAAGTATATTAAAATTTAAAATAAATATTTTAATTAAAAGTTTAAAATATTTTAAGTTTAAACATCTCATACAAAATATATTATCAATAATATTTAAATGTTAATAATTTATTTAAAACTTTTTTATTTATTTTAATTATTATTAATTTAATATAATTTTATAAACTATATTTTGAATATATTATTTTAATTTAAAATATAATAAAAATATATAATTATTAGTATTTATTAGATTAGTATAATTTAATTTTAAATATATATAAACTTAATTATTATTATTATTTATAATATTTATAATTATATTGATTTAAATTAAATTAATAATATTTAAAATTATATTGATTTAAATTAAATTAATAATATTTAAAATTATAAGATTTAAATTAAATTAATAATATTTAAAATTATAAGATTTATTATTATTTTATAATTACCATCTATCAATCTTAAATTATTTTTTAAGAATTTGTTTTAATATTTTATTAATAATAAAGTTAATAATTTTATTTAAATATATTATATAAATAATAGTTTTTATTTATATTGTTGGATTATAGATAATAAAAATAAACTAATATCAATTTTTTAAAAATAATTAATTAAATAGAAATATATTAAAAATTAAAATTATTTAATAATAATTTATATATTTTAATTTATATAATTTTAAATTTTTTTTAAATTTTAAATTTTAAATTTTTTTATATTATTACTTTTTTTATTTACTTCCTATAATTTTAAAATAATTTATTTAAAATAAAATAATTTTATTAAATAAGATAGTACTTATTAAAGTTATTTTTAAAATTTTTAATTTTAAAAATATTTAAAATAAAAATTTATTTTGATAAAGTAGGACTTAACAGGATTATTATTGATAAATATTAGACTTTTAATAATTTTAATTATCAACAATGATTATATTTAATTTTACTTTAAATTAGATGGAGTTTTATTTTTTTATAAATATTTTTTTTTTAAACTTAAATATTTTATTTTGTAAAATATTAATTATTAAAAATATAAAACAAATAATTTTCTTATATTATATTAACTAATTAATAATTAATATCTGATTTCTAATATCTTTAATTAATTTTTTGTTTTATTAAATTTTATAAAACAAAAATTATTATTTTTTTATTTTATTATAAATTATAAATTATTTTTTTATTTTATTGATAAATATAATTAGTATATAATAAATTGACTTTATAAAGTTTATTAATATTTTATTTTAATTTTTAATATTTAATATATATATTATAATTTAAAATTTTAAAATTAATATTATTTTAAAATTTTAAATATATATAGTTAAGTTTTTTAAATTGAAATTAATTATTATTTTTATATTGTTTATTTTTATATACTTATTATTTATATATTGTTAATTAATGAATATTACGACATTAATATAAAATTTTAAAATAAAATATTTTATTTTTATTTTTATAAAAATTATTAAATAATTATTTTATTGGTATTTTTAATTTGCTTATTATTATTATTTAAAATAAAATTAAAATCTTATTTTATAGTTATATCAATAAGTATTATTATAAAATTATTATAAAATTATTAATATTTTATAAAAATTAAATATATAAAATATTTATTAACCTATATTTTAATCTTTTTTAATAATTATCTTTTTATTATTATTATTTTTTATCAATCCACCTTATTATCTTTTACAATTTATATTTATTAATATTTTTTAATAATAAAATAATTAGTAAAAATATTAATAAATTTATAATTAATATTTATAAAATTATATATAATTATATTATTTTTATTATTATTATTTTAAAATTTATCTTTTTAATTTATTTTTATTTTTTTTTTATTTTTATTTTTTTTATATTTTTAAGAATAAAAAAGAATAAAGTAATAATAATATTTAATTTATTAATATTTATTATAATTTTTAAAATCTATTAATTATTTTATTTTTATTATAGAAAGTATTAGTATTAAATTAATATTTATATTTAAAAATTTAAAAATATAATTTTAAAAAAAATTTAAAAATATAATTTAAAAAATTTAGAAATAATTATATAAATTAAAATTTATTATTGATTTTTTAAATCTTTTTGGTTTTATTTAATTATTAATATATTAAGAAATTTTAATAAGGTTTTAATTTATAATTTTAATTAATATTAAAATTTAAAATTAATTAAGAAAGTTTCTTTTTCTCAATTTACTAATATTTTTGATTAATTGTAAAAATATATTAAAAATAATTATAAAATTATAAGTATGAGTTTTTAGCAAATAATAATAATTCATATTATTAAATTTAAAATATATAAATTCTAATATTAAAATAAATATTTTATAAATTAATATAAAAATAATTACTTAAATTTTAAATATAAAAACCAATATTATCCAATAATTAATTTTTATTAACACTAAGAATTAAAAAATTATTTAATAATAAAATCTAATTTTTAATAAATTTTAATTAAAATTTATATATATATATAAATTTATTTTAAATATTAATAATTAAAAAAAAAATTAAAAATTAAAACCAAATATTAAAAATATAATATATTATTTAAATAGTTTTTTAATCAATATATTTATTTTAAAAGTTATAATAAAAATTTATATATATATTTTATTAATATTTTATTTTAAATTAATTATAATATAAAATACATAGAAAACTCTATCACCTTTTAAAAATATTTAAAAATTTAATACTTTTATATTTATATAAAACTAATTTAAAATTAATAATTTTAATTTAACCTTTTAATAAATATTAATATTTTTAATTTTAATTTTTTTACTATTAAAATTTACAAATTTATTTATAACTTCTATTAAACAATTAATATTGATTATTTTTTTATTAAATTTTTTTTTTAAAGTCTCTTTTTAATATTTTTTAACATTTAACATTTTATTTTAACTTTTAAATTACAATTTTATATAATATACTATTTATATAAATTTATAAATATTAATATTACACCAAATTATTTAAATAAAAAATTAATATATAGATATGAAAAAATATTTTAATAATTATAATATTACTTTTGGATAATATAATATATATTGATGGTGAATAATATTTATTTAATTTTTTTTTAGATTATAATATTTTAAATATTTTTTAAAAAAGTTTTTCACTTTAATTTAATACTTAAATAAATATATTTTTAAATATTAAAAAATTGATAAATAATTTTTTTCTATTAAATTATTAATTAATTATTAAAGTTATTTAAAATTTTAAAATTAAAATATAATAAAATTATTTACTTAATTTAAGCTTTTTAAAATAATTATTAATATATATTTTAATATAAAATTATAGTTTAAAAATATTTTATTTTATTTTATTATATATTTAAAAATAGATTAATTTAATAATAGAAAATATTAATCTTAATTTTAAATTTAATATAATTAATAAATAAAAAATAAATATAATTATTAAATATTTTTATAAAAATTTTATAAATTATATTTTATATTTAATTAAATAATTAATATATACTAAGAGTTTAGTATATATTTTTATTTAAAAATGTATTAAATAGATTAATAATAAGAAACTTAAATATTTAATTATTATATTATAATAAATTTTTATATTTAATTAAATATTGTAATAAATTTTTATATTTAATTAAATATTAATTATTTTATAAAATATTTTATTAAATAGATTTACTTTTATTTTAATAATTTATATATTAGATGTAATATATTTTATAAATTTTTTTAAAAATAAAATTTTTTAATTAATCTATATTATAATTAATAATTTGTTTTTTAATGTTTATAATTAATTTTTAATATTTTTATAATTATTTTTTATGCCCGACTGAAAGGAAGGGACAATGGTTACGCATCCGATTCCGATTTTCCCCAGGGTTCAAAAATGTGTTGTTTTTATGGCTGTGCTTGGCCGCCAATATAATAATTTATATAATTATATAAAACTACTAAGATTACCAAAAGAACTACCAAAAGAAGTAATTTATTTAAATAAATAACACTACTTTAAAGTGAGTTTTTTTCAGTTGGATTTAAGTATGGCGACGCCGCTCTTCTAGTATTATTTTTTATTTTATTGAAAAAAAAATTTTTTATAAAGAAATAAAAGTTTTAAATTTCTATTAATATTTAAAATATTATATATAAGATTTTTAATTTTTAAATAATTATAATTTTTCAAAAAATAATAAAAATTTAATAAAATTTAATATTAATTTTAAATATATAAATAATTATAAACATTACTATATATTTTAATTATATAATTAAATTGTAAATTATATAAGATATAATAAAATTTTTAATATTAATATTAAATTTTATTTTATGTGTAAAGTAAATATTAATAATTTAAAAAAATATTTTTTATAAAAATTTAATAAAATTATTATTATTATAATAATTTAAAATAAAATTTAAATTTTAAATATTATCAAAATAAAATAAAATTTATTATTTTAATTTTAATAATAAAAATTAAATTTATATTAATAAACTTCTACCAATTAACTAATATTTAATTTATTTTTTTATTAAAATTTAATTTTTATAATTTATATTTTAATACACTTTTATATATATTAAACTAATTAATTTTTTTTAAAAAATATAAATAATTAAAATCTTTAACTAAATCTAAATCGATTATTAATATACCTAAATATTTTAAATTTATAAATTATATTTTAAATAATAATAAAGAAAAAATTTGTAAATTAATAAAATTTTAATATATTATTTAATATAATTTTTAAAAATTTATTATTAATTTCTAAATATTAAGGAATTTTAATGTTTTAAAATACATTTATAGTTTTATTAAAGTTTATTTTATAATTTAATATTATAATTATATAAATTAAATTATTAATAATTATTTAATTACATTAAAAACAATTTTATAAATTAAAATATTTTTTTCTTTTGAAATATAACAATTTGTAAAAAAAAAAAAAAAGACCCTAATAAATATTAAATATTAATTAAAAATATATAATTAATTTAATAAAAAAATATTTACAAATTTTTATAAAAAAAAAATATTAATAATAATATTTAAACAAATTATTATTACTAAATATTTATATTATTAAAATATATTAATTTAATTATTAAATAAACACTATTTATTAATTTAAATATTTTAATAGTTAATCAATAAATATACCAAAATTTTAATATTAATTTTAATTAAAGAAAATTATCAAATTTTCAATTATATTAATTATAATTAATAAATTATATTTATTTATTAAAAATTATTATTTAAATAAAAAGAATTAAATTTAAAAGCTTTTATTAAACTATCATTTTATTTTAAAAGACTATGATTAATTTCTTTTAGTCTTTTAAATATTTATTATTTAAATAATAATTTATGTTAACAAATATATTTTTTATTAAAATTAAATTTGTTAATATTAATTATGTAGGAAAAAATGATATTAATATATAGGTTAGCTTTTTTATTAAAAAATTATTAAATATAATTAATTTTTTTTTAAAATAATAATAACAATAATAAGATTAAAGAATTTAAAGAATTTAAAAATTTTATTATAAAAAATTTATAATATATTTTAAATAATTTTATATTTTAAATATTAATACCAACACTATTATCATATCTTTTATTAAATTTTTATAATTAATTATAAAATAAATATTAATTAAAAAAATTAGTAAAAAAGATTTTTTAATTATAACTTATTTACTATTGTAGAAGCTTCAGCTATAGCAGTATCACTAATCATATATAGGTATGAGCCTATAAAGTTGATATTTAATAATTTAGAATTATAATATATTAAATCTACTTTATAAATATATATATAAAATAATATAAATAAATTTAATTTATATAATTTAATATATAATTTTTATATTCTAATTTATAATAATATTAATATAATATTTATATAATTTTAAAATATATAAAACAGTAATTTTATAATATTAATTTTAAAATAGTTAAAAATAATATTAATAATTAATTTATTATAACAATTATTTTTTTATTTAAAATAAAAAATTAAAATTATATAATTTTTATTATAGAGTTTACTAATTTCTTTTAATTATTTTATTATAAATAAGTAAAAAAAATATTAAATATAATATAAAAATTTATTATATTATTAGATTTATAAATGGTAATCTTTATTATAATTATATTTTATATAATTTAAATAATAAAAATTAATAATATATATATATATATAGTTTAAATAGTTAATATATAAAATTAATAATATTTTTATTATTTTAATATAATAAACTATAGTTAGAAATAATAATTTATATTTTTAGTTTAAAAGTTGTATAAATTTAAAATTAGTATAATAATTTTTAAAATTTTATAATAAAATAGAAATGTATATTTAATAAATGATTTTTTTAAAATAGTAAATTTTAAATATAATTTTATTATTTATTAATTTTATTAAATAATTTTATTTATTTTATATATATATTTTATTTTTTTATTTTTAATTTAATATAATTTTTATTTTTATAACTAAGAAATACTATTTTAATACTATAATATAATGATTTTTAATTAATATATTTATTATTAATTATTATATTAATATGATAATAATTATATATATATAATAATGTTTATAATCTATTTAGGTAAGTATACTTTTTATGTATTTATAAATATAAATTATATTTAAAGTAAGTTAATTATTTAATATCTATTTATATATTAATATATATTTAATAAAATTATATTATTAAACTTTAAATAATAAAAATCTTAATATTAATTATATAATTTATAATTCTTTATAACTTATTATATTTAAAAATTATAATATTATTAAATAATTACTTTATAAATATATATTTGCAATATTAATAATTTAATTAATATAATTTATAATATAATATTAATAGATTTACTTTTAAATAATTATATTATTATTAATATATTATAAAAATTAGATAATAATATTAATATTATGTTATTTTTTAATTTTTTATTTACTTATTAATCTTAATATTAAAATCTTTTAAATATAATTAATTATAATATTAATAAAAATAAATAATATATTATTTATATAAATTTATAATTATAATATTTGGAATATAAAATTTATAAATATATTTATATTTTTACTTAATTTAATAAATATTATAATAGAGTTAATTTATTACATATAAAATAAATATATAAAATTATATAAATTATTAAGTATTTTTTTTATATAATTATTAATTAAATATATATATTAATATATAAAATTATATAATAAAATAAATTAATATTAATAATATATTTATTAATTATTATAATTTAATTTATAAATATTCTTATTAATATATATTAATATATTTATTTATATATTATTTATATTTATTATTATAAATAAAGATTTTATATTTTTTAAAAAGTAATTTATTTTAAAATATAAATTTATAAAAATTTTAATAAAATTTTTATTATTCTATTAGTTATTAAATATTTAAAGTTATAATATTTTAATATAAAATATATTATAATATTTATTTATATATTTAAAAATATTTAATATTGTATGTTTAAATATTATTAATTTTATTAATAATATTTATATAATAATATTTATATATATAATTATAAATGATAGAAAAAAATTATTTTTAATTTTATTTTTATAAATATTATTAATGAAAAATTTAATTAAATTTTTTTATTTTAATATAATTAAAAATAATAATTTTTATTTAATAATTATTTTAATAATAATTTATTTTAATAAAAATTTTATTTTGATAAAAATTTTATTTTAATAAAAAATTTTATAATTATTTTTATAATTTATTATTTTAATCTATTATATTACTTAATAAATATATAATTAAAAATTAATTTTATAATATTTTTTAATTTATAAATTTATACCTAATTAATATTATTGTATTTTTAAAATTAATAAAAATTATTCTTTTATAATATTATTATAATTATAATATAAAATTTATTTATATATACTTTTTAAATAATACTAATATATTTATATTATTGTTTTTAATATTTTTTTATAAGTATATTAGTATATTGGTTTAATTTATAAATTATATAAATAGATTTAATTTATTATTATATATATATATTTTTTATATTTAATTTAAATAATTATTATTTTTAGAAAATTATATTCTAATTATAAAAATATATTTAATTTTTTGATTTATATATTAAAGTGTTTAACTCTTTTATAATATTATTTTAGTTAATTTATAAAAATTTAATAATTTAATTATATTATATTTATAATTTTAAAAATTATTTTATTTTTTTAAATTAGTAATTAATACTTTTTTATAAAATTATTTTTGTTTTTAAATTATGAAAATTTAATAATATTATTTTAAAATTATTAATATATGTATATAATTATTATATTTTAAAATATAAAATAAATATTGATAATATTTTTTTATAAAAATAGAAAATTTATATTTAATAATTAGAATTTAATTTTTTATTTTAAAATAAAATGTTTATTTTAAATTATATAGGATTTAAATAATAATAATATTTTTATTTTTTTATATTTTATAATTTTTAAATAGTATTATTATTATTTTTTAATAATAATAGTATTATATATAAAAATAATTTTAATATTAAATTAATAAATATATAAATTTTAAATAATAATTATTAATAATATTTATATTATATATAAATTTATAATTAGTGTGTATGTTTTAATATAATAAATGTTTATAATTTTTAATAATTAATTTTTATAAATATAAAATTTTAAAATTTATATATTTTATATAAATATTTATTTTGATTTTATAAGTTTAATAGCTTTTAATATTATTTTAAATTTAATTTAAATATTATTTAAAGATAATGTTTTAGTTTTTTTATAGTAATAATTTATTAAATATATTTATTTAAAATATAATTTTTAATAAAATTATTAGTAAATTAAGGTTAATAATAATATCTTTTATAATTATTAATATAATAAATAATTTTTAGATAGTAGAATATTTATTACTTAGTAAATAATTATAATATAAAATTTATATATAGAGTTAATAATTATAAGTTTTTATTATATTTATAAAATATTTTATTTATTTATAAATTTTACAGTAATTTTTTTTTTTATAATTTTATTTTAATAATTTAAATAAATCTTTTATAATTATAAAAAAATTTAATTAATTTAATATATTTTGTATATTATTTGTTGGTAATAAAAATTAATATAATTTGGTTTTATTATATAATTATCTTATATATAGGTTTTATATTATTTTTAATATTTTTAAAATTTAATAATATAGGAATTAAAGTGCTATATTTGTATAAAATTTTTCTAATATTTTTATTAATAAAATAGTTATTAAAATTTTTATAAAAATAAAATTATTAATAAAAATAATATTTCTAATAATAAAATAATTTATTTAAATAAATTTTAAATTTAATATTATTTTATTATATTTATATAATTTAAAAAAAAAAATTTATATTCTATATATATTAAGTAATTTTTATTATTTTTAAAATTATAATATAAATTAGGTATTTAAATAAATATATTTTATTATAATTGATAAATTGTTTATAAAATAATTTATATAAAAATATAATAATAATTTATTTATTTATATATATAATAATTTATTATTTATTATATAAAATTCTTAATATTATTTTAATTAAATTTTAATAATTTTATTTTAATTAATATGATTGTAATTAGCTTATAAAATATTTATATTTTTTTAATAATATCATTTTATTTATATGTATATGGATAAATATTTTAATTTTAATTTTATATTTTTATAAAATTTTTATATATTAAATATAAAAAATTCCTTTCTATTATTTATTTATATTTTATAATTTTATTATTAGATTTAGTTTACTTTCTATTATTATAATAAATTATATAAAATATATAATATTTAAATATTTATTAAAATTATATTTATTTTGTATAAATAATTTATTTATAATTATAAGTATATATTTAATTTTTATATATAATTTATTTATAAAATTAATATATATAATAAAATAATTTTAAATGGATTTATTATATTTATTTATATATGTTTAATAAATATAGCTTTTTAATAAAAAATAATTTATAATTATAATATATTGTATTTTTATTTAATATATATAATTTATATAAAAAATTATATTTTTTAACAAAATATAAAAATCTTAATTTATTTTATAATTTTTTTATTATTTTTAATTTATATAGCTTAATTTTTATATTAAATTAGTAATTTTAATAGATAGTTTATTTATAATTATATTATTTTATATGATTATTATTATAATTTTATTTACAAATGTATCTTAATTTTTATTTATTTTTAGTAATATAATATAATTATTAAATATATAAAAATTTATAGTAGGATTAAATATAGGCTTTAAGATTAAAATCTTTTTTTAATAATAATTTATTTTGGTTTAAGGTTATTAAAATATTTTTTAATTAATTTTTTGATAAAATAAAGATTTAATATTATATTAAATATATAAAATATATTATATATAATTAAATAATAAATAAGTTTTAATTTTAATTTAATTATATTTATAAATTAATATAATTAAATTATTTTTAATTTAATTTTTATTTTTATTAAATGAAAAATAGTTATTAAAATAAATAATAATATTATATTTTTAAAAATTTAATTATTTATTTTGAAATTTATATATTATTTATTATAAATAATAAGGAATTTGTTCTTTTAATAATATTAATTTTATCTATATAAATTATTAAATTATATCATAATATAAAAAAATTATAATATAAATAATAATAATAATTTTTTATTTTTATAAAAATTAAGATAAAAATAGCTTTTTAATATTTATTATTTATATAATTTATATTATTATAATTATTATATAAAAATATTTTTAATATTTTTATTTATAAAATAAAATAAAGTTATTAATACTAATATTTAGTATAATTTTATTAAAATATATTTTTATTATTATTTTATATATTTTGTATATTTTATATATTATTTATTTTGTTAAAGTTTATTATATTTTTTATTTATATTTATTTTTATTTTTTAAATATGGTAATTATTATTATAATTGTAATTAAAATCTATATATTTTTAAAATTAATTTTTTTAATTTAATTGTAATTTATAAAAAATTGATTATATTTTTTTATAAAAAATCTTTTAATATAAAATTTAAAAATTTTTAATATTTTATTCAATATTTTTAAATAATATAATAATTATAAAAAATTATATAAATGTTATAATTAATTTATTTCTAAAATATAAAAAATTTATAATAATATTAAAAATATAATTTTATTAAAAATTTTTTTAATAATAATATAATATTTTTCATATATTTATAAATTTTTAAATAGTTTTATATAACTATATAGAAATTATTATTTTTAAATTAATGATTAGGGAAAATAATTAAGTTTCTAATACTATAATAAATATATAATTATCTAAGTATTGAATTTTAATAATTTCCATCATTTTTATAAAAATTATTAAATTTATAAAAGTAAAATATATATTATTATATATTAATTATTATATATATTATTTAATGATAAATTTAACAATATCATATTTTTACCTTAAAAGTAGAATAATAAGATTTATAATTTTTATAAATAGGGTGGTAGTTGTTGTATTATAATTAGTAGAATAATTTTTAATATAATTAAAAATTCTATTAAAAAATTTTTTATAAAATTATAAAAAATATAGTTTATTTTTAATTATATATATAAATAAAATATAAGTTACTTAAATTAGTTTTAATAATTATTATTATTTATTATAAATTTATATTTTATTAAAAAGATTATTATTATTTTGTTTGTGTAGATGTAGGGAACCGGATTTGAATAATAATATATAATATAATATATATAATAATAAAAAAAATTTTATAAATTAAAAATTTTGTAATTATTAAAAATTTAAAATTTAAAATTTAATAAATACTAGTATTAATAAATAAAAATTTTCTAAAAATATTAAAAAATAATATTAATAATATATAAAAATTATAATTATAATAATATTATTGATTGTATGTAAATATGAGTTTATAAAATTAATATTTAATAATTTAAAATTATAATATATCAAGTTTGTTTTATAAATATATATATAGAGTAGTATAGGCGAACCCGGCCTGTACGGCCTGACACGTAATCCTTACAATTTTTAATTTATTATAAAATGAAATATTTTTTTTTATATTATAATATTTTTAAAATTTTAAAATATAATATTTTTTTTTAATCAAATACTATATTATTAACAATAGAATAATTAAAAATATACTTAAAAAAAATATATTATAAATAAAAAAAATATTTATAAAATAATAAAAATTATTTAATTAAAACTAACATTTGAATATAAATTTTTTAAAAATTTTTCTCTACAACCTAAATTATATTTTTAATTTTAAAATTAAATTAAACTTTTATAAATTATTAAAATAAAAAAGTTTATATAAAAATCAATATAAAAATAAATTTTTATTTTATTATTATTATTTTAAATAATAATAATAAATAATATTATATATATTTATTATATAGAATAGTATAAAATAATATAGAAGCTTAGCATAGAATAATTTTAATTTAATCAAATGGAATAGTATATAGTAGCGATTTGCCACCACTACTATACCATTTCTAACACTATTAATATTTACTAAAAGTTTAAATATTTAAATTTAATTAAAAATAATCTTATAATATTTATTATTAATTATGATTAAAAAATTTAAACATAGTATTTATTATTTAAATTATATATAATATTTCCATTTTCTAAAATAATTTAAATATAACCTTCATATATTTAATAAACAATTTTTACAATTTAATTTTAATTAAAATTACATAAAATTATCTAACATTGTTTAAAATTAATATTCAATCATTTAAAATCATCTAAATTTAATATTTGATTATCCTACATCGTTTGAAATTAGTCTTAATACATCTGATAAACACATCAGCAAAAAGTTTTGGATGTAGGCCAACCCATACAACTGGGGGAGGCTGTAGGAATTACCAAAGACCATTATATAATATTTAAAGGCTAGTAACTTCTTAATATATCTTATTAAAAAATCTTACCATTCAAAATTCTATTAAATAAAGATTTTAAAAATTATCAATAATAATAAAATATTATTAAATCTTTAAAAAATATTTTTAAATTTTTAAAAAATATTTTTTTATTAATAAAATTTAATATTTGGATTAGAAATTTAAAAATTTTAATAAAATATTTTTATTAAAATTTTCTTAATATATAAAGATTTTTAAAAATATTAATTATAAGAAAATATTCTTAAGTTTTTAAAAAACATTTTTAAATTTTTAAAAAATGTTTTTTATTAATAAAAATTAATATTTAAAGTAAAAATTTAAAAATAAAAAATAAAAAACATTAAATTATTTTTATAAAATTTATTTATTATAACTTTTTATTTTTTTTTAAACTCCTAATATCTAATAATAACTTAAAACAAAATTTTTAAAAAATATATTATATTTAATTTTTGATTTTAAATTTAATATTATTTTTCCTTTTTTAAAATACTATATCTAAATTTTTAATTTCTAATATAAAAGCTTTTATCAGCTTTTTATAATCTTTAATATTTTTTATTATTATAGATTATATAATTAAATTTTTCCTAAATAATAGACTATTTATTATTTTTATAATTATATATAATTATATAAATTAAAAATTTATTTAAAAAAATTTTACATACTTTTATAATTACTAATTTAATATAATTTTGTAATTATATTTTAATATATTATCTTATTAAGACATAATAGGAATATAATTATTAATATAAATTATTATAATTTGGTTTTAAATATATGCGAGTTTAATTATTATTACTATTTATAATATTTATAATTTTATTGATTTGGGTTAAATTAATAATATTTAAAATTATAAAATCTATTATTATTTTATAATTATTATTTATTAATTTTAAATTATTTTTAAAATTTACTTTAACATTTTTATTAATAATAAAATTAATAATTTTATTTAAATATATTATATAAATAGTAGTTTTTATTTATACTATTGGATTATAGATAATAAAAAGTAAACCAATATTAATTTTTAAAAATAATTAATTAAATATAAGTATATTAAAAATTAAAATTATTTAATAATAATTTATATATTTTAATCTATATAATTTTTTTTTATTTTTTTATACTACTCTTTTCTTTTATAATTTTTTATAATTTTTTATTCTTTATTTATTTTTTATAATTTAAGAATAACCTATCTAAAATAAAAATAATTTTATTAAATAAAATAATATTTATTAAAACTATTTTTTAACTTTTTTTAACTTTTTTAAAAATATTTAAAATAAAATTTTATTTTAATAAAATAGGATTTAATAAAATTATTATTAACAAATATTAAACTTCTAGCGGCTTCCTAATCATTAATAATAATACATTTAATTTTATCTTAAATTAAATAAAATTTTTTATTTTTTATAAATATTTTATTTTTTTAAATTTAAATTATTCTATTTTATAAAATGTTAATTATTAAAAATATAAAAACAAATATCTTTTTATATTATATTAATTAATTAACAATTAATATCTAAGTTTTAATATTTTTAATTAATTTCCTATCTTATTAAATTCTATAAAATAAAAATTATTATTTTTTACTTTTATTATAAATTACCATTTACTTTTTACTTTATTAATAAATATAATTAACATATAATAAATTATATTTATAAAATTTATTAATATTTTATTTTAATTTTTTAATATATATTTATTATAATTTAAAATCTTAAAATTAACATTATTTTAAAATTTTAAATATATATAACTAAATTTTTTTAAATTAAAACTAATTATCATTTTTATATTATTTATTTTTATATATTTATTATTTATATATTATTAATTAACAAATACTATAAAATTAATATAAAATTTTAAAATAAAATAAAATATTTTTATTTTTATAAAAATTATTATTAATAATTATTCTATTAGTATTTTAATTTACTTATTATTATTATTTAGGATAAAATTAAAATTCTATTTTATAATTATATTAATAGGTATTATTATAAAATTATTAATAGATTATTAATATTTTATATAAAATTAAATATATAAAATATTTATTAATTTATACTTTAATCTTTTTAACCATTATTTTTTACTATTATTATTTTTATCATTTTTTTATTATATTTACTTTTATTATCTTTTATAATTTATTTATATTTATTAATATCTTTTAATAATAAAGTAATTAATAAAATATTAATAAATATATAATTAATATATAAATATATAATTAATATTTATAAAATTATATATAATTGTAATTATTTTTATTATTATTTTTAAAATTTGTTTTCCTTTTTTCTTATCTTTATTATTTTATCTTTATTTTCCCTTATATTTTTAGAAGTAAAGAAAGTAGGACGATAATAATATTCAATTTATTAATATTTATTATATTTTTAAAGTTTATTAATTATTCTATTTCTACTATAAAAATATTAATATTAAATTTAATTTTTATATTTAAAAATTTAAAATATAATTTAAAAAAAAGAATTTAAAAATAATTATATAAATTAAAATTTATTATTAATTTTTAAAATTTTTTTAATTTTATTTAATTATTAATATATTAAAAGTTTTAATAAGTTTTTAATATAATTTTAATTAATATTAAAATTTAAAATTAATTGATTTTTTTTCTAATTTATTAATATTTTAATTAATTATAAAAATAATATAAAAATAATAATTATAAAATTATAGGTATAAATTTTTAACAAATAATAATAATTTATATTATTAAGTTTAAAATATATAAATTTTTAATATTAAAATAAATATTTTTATAAATTAACAAAAATAATAATTATTTAAACTTTAAATATAAAAAAATTAATATTATCCAATTACTGATTCTTTACTAATATTAAAAATTAAAAATTATTTAATAATAAAATCTAATTTTTAATAAATTTTGATTAAAATTTATATATATATAAGTTTATTTTTAAATATCAATAATTAAAAGGAATAGTTAAAGATCAAAATTAGATGTTAAAAATATAATATATTATTTAAATAGTTTTATTATTAATATATTTATTTTAAAAATTATAATAAAAATTTATATATATATTTTATTAATATTTTATTTTAGACTAATTATAATATTAAATATATGAGAGGTTTTATCCCTTTTAGAAAATAATATTTAAAAATTTAATATTTTTGTATTTATATAAAATTAATTTAAAATTAATAATTTTAACCTAATCTTTCAATAAATATTAATTAAATATTAATATTTTTAATTTTAACTTCTTTATTAAATTTTATAAGTTTATTTATAGCTTCTATTAGATAATTAATATTAATTAATTTTAAAAAATAATTTTATAATTTTTTATTAAAAATTTTTTTTTAAAATCTTTCTTTAATATTTTTTAATATTTAATATCCTATTTTAACTTTTTAAAATTATAATTTTATATAATATATTGCTTGTGTGAATTTATAAATGTTAATATTATATTAAATTATTTAAATAAAAAAATTAGTATAATAGGAAATAATATTTTAATAATTATAATACCACTTTAAATAATATATATTAGATAATAAATAATATCTATTTGATTTTTTTTAAATTATAATACTTTAAATATTTTAAAAGAAAAAGTTTTTCACTTTAATTTAACATTTAAATGGATATATTTCCAAATATTAAAAAAGTTAATAAATAATTTGTTTTTTTACTAAATTAGTTAATTAGCTATTAAAACCATTTAAAATTTTAAAATTATAATATAATAAAGTAATTTATTTAATTTAAATTTTCTAAAATAATTATTAATATATTTTAATATAAGATTATCACAATTTAAAAATGTTTTATTTTAATTTATTTATATATTTGGAAAATAAATTAATTTAATAACAAAGGGTATTAATTTTTAATTTTAAATTTAATATATATAATTAATAAATAAAAGAAATAAATATAATTATTAAATATTTTTATAAAAATTTATAAATTATATTTATATTATACTAAAAGTTTGGTATATACTTTATTTAAGAATTTAATATTAAAATAAATGTATCTATTTGAAATGTATTAAGTAGATTGGTAATAGAAAATTTAAATATTTAATTATAGAAAATTTAAATATTTAATTATTATATTATAATAAATTTATATTTAATTAAATATTAATTATTTTATAAAATATTTTATTAAATAAGTTTATTTTTATTAATAATTTATATATTAAATGTAATATATTTTATAAATTTTTTTAAAAATAAAAAATTTTAGTTAATATATATTATAATTAATAATCTACTTTTTAATATCTATAATTAGTTTTTAATATTTTATAATTATTTTTATATTATTTTTATTTTATTAAAAAATTTTTATAAAGGAATAAAAGTTTTAAATCTATCAATATTTAAAATATTATATATAAGATTTTTAAATTTCTAAATAATTATAATTTTTAAAAAAATAAAAATAATAAAATCTAATATTAATTTTAAATATATAAATAATTATGAATATTATTATATATTTTAATTATATAATTAAATTATAAATTATATAAAATATATTGAATTTTTAATATTAATATTAAATCTATTTATATATAAAGTGGATGTTAATAATTTAAAAAATATTTCCTTAAAAGATTTAATAAAATTATTATTATTATAATTTAAAAATAAATTTTTAAATATTATTAAAATAAAATAAAAATTTATTATTTTTAAATTTTAATAATAAAAAATTAAATTTATATTAATAAATTTTTACCAATTGACTAATATCTAATTTATATTTTTATTAAAATTTAATCTTTTTATAGTTTTATTTTTATATTTTATATATATTAGATTAATTAATCTTCTTTTTTAAAAATATAAATAATTTAAAATTCTTTAATTAAATTTAAATTAAATTATTAATATATTTTAAATATTTTAAATTTATAAAATTATATTTTAAATAATTTAATAGTAAAAGAAAAAGCTTTATAGGATTAATAAAATTTTAATATATTATTTAATAATAATTTTTAAAAATCTATTATCAATTTTAAATATTAAAAATTTTTTATATTTTAAAATATATTTATAACTATCAAATTTTACTTTATAATTTAATATTATAATTATATAAATAAAATTATTAATAATTATTTAATTATACATTAAAAATAATTTTATAAATTAAAAATATTTTCTCTTTCTTTTATTAAAAATAATTTTATAAATTAAAAATATTTTCTTTCTTTTAAAATATAACAACTTATAAAAAAAAGTAGAATAAAAAAGGTTTTAACAAATACTAAATATTAATTAAAAAATATATAATTAATTTAATAAGAAAAAGAATACTTATAAATTTCTTATAAAAGATATTGATAATTAATATTTAAACGAATTATTATTATTAAATATTTTTAATATTATTAAAATATATTAGCCTAATTATTAAATAAACACTGTCTATTAATTCAGATATTTTAGTAATTAGTTAATAAATGCACCAAAATTTTAATATTGATTTTAAATTAAAAGATCATTAAGCTTTTAATTATATTAATTATAATCAATAAATTATATTTATTATAATCAATAAATTATATTTATTATAATCAATAAATTATATTTATTATAATCAATAAATTATATTTATTATAATCAATAAATTATATTTATTATAATCAATAAATTATATTTATTTATTAAAAAATTATTATTCAAAATAAAAAAATTAAATTTAAGAGTTTTTTATTAAATTATTATTTTATTTTAAAAGTTATAATTGATTTTAATCTTTTTAAATATTTATTATTTAAATAATAATTTATATTGGTAAATATATTTTTATTAAAATTAAATTTATTAATATTAATTATATAAAAAATAATATTAATATATAAGTTAATTTTTTATTAAAATTATTAAATATAGCTAGTCTTTTAAAATAATAATAATAATAATAATAATAAAACTAAAAAATTTAATAAATTTAAAAATTTTATTATAAAACGTTTATAATATATTTTAAATGATTTTATATTTTAAATACCAATATTAACATTATTATTATATTTTTTATTAAATTTTATAATTAATTATAAAATAAATATTAATTAAAAAATTAATAAAAAGATTTTTAACCACATTTATTTATTATTTAATTTATTAATAAAATATATAAAATATTTATTTTAAATAAAATATATAAAATATTTATTTTAAATAAAATTAATAAAATTTCTAAAATATTATTAAATAATTACAATTTAAAATGAGTATATACTAGATTCTAAATAGAATTTAAAAATTATATTAAATTTAATAACTATATTTGCTAATTTTATAATTAATTTACAATTATTATAGATAATTTTCAAAATATAAAAATAGTTTTGATTTATTTTATTTAATATATAAGACTATATTTATTTAAAAATAATAATTATAAAACAATTTTATTTTTTAATATATTATAAAATATTAAAAAATCTTTATAAATATTATCTAATTTAAATTAATTTTATTTTTAAATTTATTAATTTTATTATTAAATAAAATTTTATTTTCTCCTTATTATTAATATATTTTCAAAATATAGTAATAAATAATATAATAATTATAATTTTATATAAATTATTATTAATTTAATTAATATTTTAATATAAAAAATAATTAAAGTTATACTTATAAATAAAGTTATCTCTATATATTTATATATATAATATAATAATTGTAATTTTAAATTAATATTTATATTAATTTATAAATTTATAATATATTTTATAATTATAAAAATAGTTTAAAATAAAATTAAATAAAATAATAAATATTTAATAATATATATCTATATATATATATAATTAAAATATAATATAAAATTATAAATAAATATCAATTTTAATATTAATATTTATTAATATTAATATTAATTTTATAATTTTATATTATATTCATTTATATTTATTTAATTATGATTATTTTAAAAATATTAAAAATTTAATATTATCTAATCTTTATATAGATTTTATACTTTTATATATAATGTTATTAATTTTATAAATTTTATAAAAATTTTTTAATAAAATTAATAAAAAATAAATAATTTAAAAAGTATTTTTTTAAATACAAATTAAATTATTTTAATTTAATATTAATTTTTTTTTTTTTATTATTTTAAAATAATTTTAAAATAAATAAATAAAATATTTTTTAAATTTACCTTTTAATAAATATTAAATTATTAATAATAAAAATATCCACTACTTACAAAACAAATTTAATTAATAAAAAAATTAAAATTAAAGCTTTTTAAAAATCTATTAATAATTAAATTAATTAATTTAAAAAATTAATAATTTATTATATAAAAAATATTTTATTTTATAAAAATTTAATAATTATTTAAAATTTTATATAAGATATATATTTATTATTTTAATTAAAAATTTTAAAAAAATTTAATAATAATATAATTATTAAAAATAAATTATATAATTATCCTATATTTTTAATAATTATTTTAAGTAAGTAATTTTTTATTAAATTATTTTAATTTTTTAATAATTAATAAAAGTAATAAATCTATTTTAATATTAATATAAATCATTTTATAATATTAAATAAAAAAATATATAAATATATATTAAAATAATAAAAAATTGTTATTAAATTACTAAAAGTTATTCTTAAATTAATAATATTATTTATAATAGTCCTCTTTTTTTATTAAAAATTAATTAATATATAAATTTTAATATTAATCTTTAATTTTATTAATATTTTATTCTTTTTAAATAGTATTAACTTTTTTAAGTTTAATAATATAAATTTTTATTTTTATTATAAAAAATAATTAATAATATTTTATTAGCTTTAAAATATAATTACTATAATAAATTAAAAAAATAATATTTATATAATAATTTAATAGTAAAATATAAATTATTAAAAAAATATAAAAATATATTTTATTATTTATTAATAAATTTAAATTATTTAAGCAATACTATGTTTTATATAGTATATAAGATCTAATTATTTTTAAAAATTTAAAATATTAATATATATATATATTTTAAATTATATTATTAAATTAAAAACTTTTAAATTTATATAACAAATATTATAAAATATATAATATAAAATATATATAATCTAAAATTTTTTAATATTAAATTTTATAATATATATATTAAATAATTTATTAATTTTATAAAACTAAAATTTTTAATTTATATTAAAAAAAATTTAAAAATAAGTAAAAGTTTTTTTATAAAATATAAAATATTTGTTAATTAATTTTCTTAAAATTTTTTTATTTATTTTGTTATTATTAATATTCTAATTTATAATTATTAATATATTTTTTAAAGACAGGAAATAAAAAATTCTATATTAATTAATAAATTTAATATTAAAATATTGGTATAATTTATTATTTGTTTTTTGTAGAAGCTTCAGCTATAGCAGTATCACTAATCATATGTAGGTATGAGCCTGTAAAATTAATATTTAATAATTTAGAACTATAATATATTGAGTCTGTTTTGTAAATATATATATAAAATAGTATGAGTAAATTTGATCTATATAGTTTAATATATAATTCTTATATTTTAACTTATGATAATACTAATATAATATTTATGTAATTTTAAAAATGTATAAAATAATAATTTTATAATACTAATTTTAAAATGGTTAAAAATAATATTAATAATTACTTTATTATAATAATTACTTTTTTATTTAAAATAAAAAATTAGAATTGTATAGTTTTTATTATAGAGTTTATTAATTTTTTTTAATTATTTAATTATAAATAAGTGAGAAAAATATTAAATATAATATAAAAATTTTATTATATTATTAAATTTATAAATGGTAATTTTACCAATTATATTTTATATAATTTAAATAATAAAGAATTAATAATATATATATAATTTAAATAATTAATATATAATAAAATTAATAATATTTTATTATTTTGATATAGTTGATTATAATTAGAAATAATAATTTATATTTTTAATTTAAAAATTATATAAATTTAAAATTAGTATAGTAATTTTAGAATTTTATAGTAAGAATAAAAATATATATTTAATAATTAATTTTTTTAAAATAGTAGGTTTTAAATATAATTTTTTATTTATTAATTTTATTAAATAATTTAATTTTATTTTATATATATATTTTTTATTTTTATTTTTTTAATTTAATATTATTTTATTTTTTTATAATTATGTTTATAGGAGATACTTATTTTAATATTATAGTTAATAATTTTAATTAATATATTTGTATTATTAATTATTAATATTATTATAATAGTAATTATATATGTATAATAGTGTTTATAATTTAGTAAGTGTATTTTTATATATTTATTATTTATAAATATAAATTATATTTAAAGTAAATTAATTATTTAATATTTATTTTTGGTTTGTATATTAATATATATTTTATAAAATTATAATATTAAATTTTTAAATAATAGAAATTTTAGTATTAATTATATAATTTATAATTTTTTAATTTATTATTATATTTGGGGATTTATAATATTATTAAATAGTTATTTTATAAATATATACTTATAGTGTTAATATTTTAATTGGTATGATTTATAATATAATATTAAATAAATCTCTTTTTTTTAAATAATTATATTATTATTAATATATTATAAAAATTAGATAATAATATTGGTATTATTATTTTTTAGCTTTTCTATTTATTTATTAACTTTAATATTAAAGTGTTTTAAATATAATTGATTAATAAAAGTAAATAATATATTATTTATATACATTATAATTGTAATATTTAAAATATAAAGATTTATAGATATATTTACGTTTTTATTTAATTTAATAGATATTATAGTAAAATTAATTTTATTATATATAAAATAAATATATAAATTATATAAATTATTATATATTTTATATATATTTATTAACTAAATATATATATTAATATATAAAATTGTATAATAGGTAAATTAATATTGGTAGTATATTTGTTTAGTTATTATAATTTTAATTTATAAATATTTTTATATTAGTATATATTAATGTATTTATTTATATATTATTTATATTTATTATTATGAATAAAAGATCTTTTATGTTTTAAAAATAATCTTATTTTAGAAATATAAAATTTATAAGAATCTCTTAATAATATTTTATTATTATATTAATTATTAAATATTTAAAATTATAATATTTTAATATAAAAATATATTATAACACTTATTTATGTATTTAAAAATATTTAATATTATAATATTTAAAATATTATTAAATTTTATTAATAATATTTATAATAATAATGATAATATTATCCATATATATAATTATATTATAATAAAAAAATTTTTTAATTTTATTTTTATAAATATTATTAATAAAAATTTTTAATTAAATTTAATTAAAAATAATAATTTTGTTTTAATGGAAGATTTTGTAATTGTTATAATTTACTATTTTAAATTATTATACTACCTTCTAATAAAAATATATAATTAAAAGTTAATTTTTATATAATATTTTCTAATCTATAAATTTATATTTAATTAATATTATATATACTTTAAGACTTAATAAAAATTATTTTATAATATTATAATTATAATATAGAAATTTATTTGTATATACTTTTTAAATATTAATATATTTATATTATTATTTTAATATTTTTTTATAGATATACTAATATATTAATTTAATTTTATAATTATATAAGTAAAATCTAATCTATTATTTTATATTATATATATTAGAGATTTTAATATATTATAATATATATATATATTTTTATATTTAATTTAAATTAATTATTATTTTTAAAAAATTGTATTTTTGAGTTTATAAGAATATATTTAATTTTTTGATTTAATATATTAAAGTGTTTAAAAAATTTTATAATATTATTTTTAATTAATTTATAGAGATTTAATAACTTAATTATATTATATCTGTAGTTTTAAAAATTATTTTATTTCCTTTAGGTTAATAATTAAGTATTTCTTTATAAAAGCTGTTTTTGTTTTAAATTATAAAAAATTTGGTAATATTATTTTAAAATTATTGATATATGTAGTAATTATTATTTTTAAAATATAAAGGTAAATATTAATAATATTTCTTTTATATAAAATAAAAAATTTACATTTAATAATATAAAATTTAATTTTTATTTTAAAAATAGAATGTTTATTTTAAATTATACAAAATTTAAATAATAATAATATTTTATTTTTTTATATTTTATAATTTTTAAATAATATAATTATTACTTTTTAATAATAATAGTATTATATATAAAAAGTAGTTTTTGATATTAAACTAATAAATATATAAATTTTAAATGGTAGTTATTAATAATAGTATTTATATTATATAAATTTATAATTGGTGTGTATGTTTAATATAATAAATATTATATTTTATTTATAATTTTAATAATTAATTTTATTTTATATAAAATTTTAGATTTGTATATTTTATATAAATATTTATTTTAATTTTATAAATTTAATAATTTTTGGTATTGTTTTAAGTTTAATTTAAATATTATTTAAAGATAATATTTTTAGTTTTTATAATAATAGTTTATTAAATATATTTATTTAAAAATATAGTTTTTGATAAGATTATAATAAATTAAAATTAATAATAGTATTTTATAATTATTAGTATAATAAATAATTCCTTTTAAATAATAAAATATTTATTACTTAATAAATAATTATAATATAAAATTTACATATAAAATTAATAATTATAAATTTTTACTATATTATAAAATATTTTATTTATTTATAAATTTAATAATAATTTATTTATTTTCTTTTTTTATAGTTTTATTTTAAATAATTTATATAAAAAACTTAACTAATTTAATATATTTTATATATTATCTATTAACAATAAAAACTAATATAATTTTAATTTTTATTATATAATTATTTTATATATAAGTTTTATACTATTTTAATATTTTTAAAATTTAGTAGTATAAAAATTAAAAATATCATATTTATATAAAATTTTTTTAATAATTTTTATTAATAAAATAATTATTAAAGTTTTTTTATAGGGTAAAATTATTAATAAAAATAATTTATTTAAATAAATTTTAAATTTAATATTACTTAATTATAGTTATATAATTTAAAATTATTTTTACATTTTATATATTAAATAGTTTTGTTATTTTTTAAAATTATAATATAGATTAGGTATTTAAATAAATACATTTTATTATAATTAATAAATTATTTATAAAATAATTTATATAGAGATGTAGTAGTAATTTATTTATTTATTTATATATATAATAATTTATTATTTATTATATAAGTTATTGATATTATTTTTAATGAAAGATTTTTAATAATTTTATTTTAATTAATATAATTATGGTTAATTTATGAAATATTTGTATTATTTTTTTAATAATATTATTTTATTTATATATATATAAAATAGATGTTTTTATTTTGATTTTATATTTTTTATAAAATTTTTATATATTAAAGTATAGGAATTTTTTAATATTGTTTATTTATATTTTTATAATTTTATTATTAAAATTTATTTTATTTTTTATTATTATAATAAATTTTATAAAATATATATAATATTTTAAGTATTTATTAAAAAACTATATTTATTTTATATAGGTAATTTTATTTATAATTATAAGTATATATTTAATTTTTATATATAATTTATTTATAAAATTAATATATTATTTATATAATAAAGTAGTATTAAATAAACTTATTATATTTATATATATATATTTTAATAAATTGTTACACTTCGTATATTACCCAATGCAACAATATGAATATACAATATTTAAATATATAAAACTCTTTTTCTACCTAGGATACCTAAATTTTTTAATAAAAAATATATATAAAATTATAAGATATTAAAACTAACTCACCTAAAATATATAATAATAATAAAATAAAAATAATTAGGTATATTAAATTATATTTAAATTAATTAATAAAAATAAAAATTATTTTATTAATTTTAACAATAATCTTATATATATATTAATATATTTAAAGGTAAGTACTCATATATTCGCATACTCACATATAATTATATAATTATATAAACACTAATATTTACTTATTTATATTCTTATATATAATTATATAAGTAAATATATTATACTGCAATTAGAAATATAAAATAAATAAATATTATTTATAATTAAACATACTATAAGTAATATATATTTATAAATATAAGATATAATAGTAAATTTAGAATAATATAATGCAAAACAAAATATAAGTATTTATATTGTTAAAATTTATAATTTATAACACTATCCTCTTTTTTTAAAATAAGTTTTTATATAAGTGGCTTTTTTATAAAATCTAGGGTTTTATATAGATAATAATAGTTAAATATAAAATAATAATATATTATTATTATTTCTATATAGGAATTTAATTTTATATATTATTAATTTTTATATTAAAGTTAGGTTTATATAGAATAATAATTTATATTACAATATAGAATTTATTTTTAAGTAGGTGTTTATATAATTATGTGTATATAAAAATATAATAATTAAATCAAAGTAATAAAATAAAACTTAAATTATAAAATATTTTTATAAGTATAAACAATCAACATATTTCTAAAAATAATAATATTAATAAATAGATATTAAAAGAAATTAAAATAAACTTCTCATCAATGTCGAAATCTTCAAACTGATTGAATTAAAATTTTTAATATTTTTTTTTTTTTTTTTTTATAAATATTATATTTGGAATAATTATTTTTATATTATTATATTAGAGAATGTCAATTATTCTATTTATATTTAAAATAAGTGTAAAAGTTGTTTAACAAATTTCTGTAAATAGTTCCTAATTCTTATTAAATGGATTTAATTAATTTTTTAATAATAAAATAATTAAATTGTTAAGTAAAAAATTGTAAAAAAAAATTAAAGAAATTAAAAAAAAAACAAAAGAAATTTTAAACAAAAATTATTTAAAAAAAAAAAATTATATTAATTAAAATTAAAACATATAAAAACTATTATTTATAAAAAAAATATATTAAAATAATTAATAAAATAAGAAAAAATTAAAAAGATAATTAAACAAATCAAAACTCAAAATAATTTTAACATAATTTTTATTAAAGAAAAAATAACAAAAATTTATTAAAAAACCATAAGTAATTTAATTAATTATTAATTTTGAAATTAAATTTTTTTTAATCATTTTTTTTTTTTTTTTTATAAACTATACTATATTTTTTTATTAAAAATAAATTTAAATAATAATAGGAAATAAATTATATTCAAAAATCCATTTGTTATCCTATGGTTTATATAGTGGTAATTATTTAATTAAATATTTATTATTTTTATTAAATTTATCAAAATTTTTTTCAAATTTATATTCTATATAATTTTTATATTCTATTACACTTCGTACGCTACCCAACGTAACGGTACGAATATGCAATACTATGATATACAAAACTCTCTTTTTACCTAAAATACCTGGGTTTTTTAGCAAAAAGTATATATGTGATTATGAGGTATCAAAAATAACTTATCTAAAATATATAACAATAATAAAATAAGGATAATTAAATATACTAAATTGTATTTAAGTTAATTGATGAAGATAGAAACACTTCATCAGTCTTAACAATAATCTTATATATATAAGTATCGTAAAATATTTTTAAAAGTTTGTTTTTTTTGTATACTCACGTAGACAAAATATACAAGTAGATAAGTTTTTGGGAGTTTTTGTATTACTTGTCTAAGCTAAAAAATGAACAAACAAACATTTATATTATACTATAGTATAATATTTTAAATAAGTATGTGGGCTTTACAGGCAAATATACTAGGAGTAATATATGTCTGTGAATACAAAGTGCGGCAGTAGAAATCAGAACAGTGTAGCGCAAAGCAAGGTACAGGTATTTGTACTGTCAAGACTCGTGGTCTGTGACATATTCCAATTCTTTGTTTTTAAAAAAAAAAATTTAAGCCTAGGGGGGTTGGTTTTAAGAATAAGATGTGAAAAAATCGATAAATTTAAGTAAATCCTAAAATTTTAAATTCAAAAATATTATTATTATTAAATTTTTTAATAATAATAAAAAAATTATATTTTTAATAATCCAGTTTTTTACTTTGTTGTTTTTTTTATTTAATATATTTAATAAGTAGGTATACTTTATCTCCTTTTTTTAAAAGAAATATTTTTATATATCGTTAATTATAGTAATGTGATATATGTTCTATTATAAATTAAAAATTTTTTTACAAATTATTATAGAAATTCTTTATATTATTAATATGTTTTTTTACTTTTAAAATAATTTTTTTAAATATTATAAAAAATAATATTATAATAGAGTTTTATTTTTTAAATATTTTATAAAATATATATTTAATAAATAAGTATTTAAATATATTATAAATAAATTTAAAATATAATAATAATTTAACCCAATTATTCTGTATCATATTAAAAACTTTTTAATTATATTTTAATAATTTGGATAATTTATTCTATAATTCTATCTATCTGGGTATATTTTTTACTAATAATATTGATTTTGTATTAATTTGGTTTTTAACTGAGTTTTAGAATTTATTAGTAAATAACATATTTTTATTATAAATATATTTAAATTATAATTTATATTAATTAAAAATTTATTTATTATAAATTTATTCAAATTTAATTATAAACCATTTAAAATTTTATAATTTTAAAATTATTACTTTACTAAACTTATAAATAATAATTAAAATTTTATCATAAATAATATTTATAAAAGGGTTTTTTAAAAAAACATTTCTTATATAAAATTATATAAAATAATTTAGAATAATTTTAAAAATATATTATAAGATTATAATTTTTATAAAATAAATATTAATTAAGTTTATTTTAACAGTATATATTATAAATTTTAATATATTATTTAATATATTATTATATTTAAAATTAAAAATAAAATTTAATTAAAAATTAAATATTTATAAACTAATATATTATAATATTACTTAATTAATTATTATTAAAATTTTTAATAAATATGTAAAAAATTTTAAAAAAATAAATCCTTTTTATTATAAAATAGTTTAAAATATTAAAATTTTTTAATAAAATTTTTATAATAAAATATTTATTATAACTATTTAAAATCATTTACAAACTAATTTTTAAAATATAAAAAATAAAATTAAAAATTTTATTAACTAAAATAATTATATATTATTTTTTTAAAAATAACTTTTTATTAAATTAAATTTCAATTATTAAATTAAATTATTAACTAATAACGTCAATTCCAAAGTTTTTTTTATAATATATAATCCTTATATTATATTAATTAATAAATTTTTATTAATGAATTTATCATTTACTAAAATTTTTAAATAATAAGAAATAAGTAAAATTTTTATAATTTAAATATTATAAAAGATTTTTTATTTAAAAATACATTTTTATATTTTATAAACTTAAATAATAACTATTATTTCTTTATTGTAAATGGGGTATTATAATTTAATTATATTAAATTTATAAGAAAAATAGACAATAAAATACCATTCCTAAATTAGTTATAATTAATATAGGTAAACTCCTAATATAATATTAAAAATATTTATTTCAATTTTAATAAGTAAATTAAGATTATATAGTTTAAAAATAGGGGTTAAAAAAAAAAAAAATTTTAAAAATATTAAAAATATGTATTTAATTGGGAGTTATATTAAAATATATATTAATCTTTATTAATTCCAAAAAAATAATAAATATATAACTATATTATTTAATAAATCATTAATAATAATTATAAAATCCTAAAAAAATTTCAATATTTTTAATATTTTAAAATCAGGGTTATTTTTAAATAACATTAACCTTTTTAAATTTTATATTCACAGATATATATTATTTTTAGTATATTTAATTGTGAAGTCCATTTATTTATTTAGTACTTTGGATTGTGGTATAATATATTTTATAGATCACTACTTACTATAGATTATGGGTTGTAAACCATAATCTACTATAATTTATAATTTATTATAAGTATATTAAACCATTTTTATATATAAAATTATCTTTAAAATTAATAAAGTATTTTTATCTTTATTAATTAACTTAAATATAATTTAATATCTAATTATTTTTATTTTATTATTATTACATATTTTAAACAAGTTATTTTTAATATTTTATAATTTTATACATATTTTTTACTAAGAGACCTAAGTATTTTAAATAAATAAAAAATTTTATATATTTTAATATTATATATTTATACCATTATATTAGGTAATACACAAAATATAACATTTTAATTAATTACTTTTTAGCTAAGAAAAAGCATATATATAACAGTACCTTTTAATTTAAAAAATTTTATAATTTTAGAAAATAAAACCATAAATAAAAAAAATAATTATTTTTATTTATATAATATTTAAATAAATAAATTAAAAACTAAATTTTATAAAATTAATCAAACACTTTTATACTCACAAAGATAAAAAAGAAAAGTATCACCCTTACCCCCATTAATTTTTAAAATTAATTTGCTTAAAAGTGAAAATAAAATTTTAATTATTAATAATAAAATCTATTTTAACACTATTATACAAATACAAAAAAAAGAATTATATATATTTAATAAAGTTATTAACAGCCCAACTAAGATTATTATCCTAAATAACAATAAACATTTATAAAATTTAAAAATAATTATAGAAATTTTAAAAAAATTTAAAAAAATAATTATTATAACCCAAATAACCACCAAAATTTATAAAAATGCATAAAACATATTTAACATAATTAAAAAAAAAATTATACTAATTGTTTTAGAATCCAGTTAAAAATTAAATAAGATTTATTCTTATTTTACATTAAATAAAAATAAATTTTATTATAAATTAATTTCCAACTTTAAAAATCTAAAAGATTCTAATAAAAATCCTAATAATAACAATAAAGAATACCCTAATAACCCTAATAATTTTTTAATAAATTCTACTAATCTACTCCAACCCACTACTTAATATAAAAAAATAAAAGTATTAGATTTTAATAAATTTAACAACTTATCATATAAATTTAATTAATTTACCTAACAAGCCACTATTATTTTTTATTTTTAGTATTAACAATTTAAAAATGATAAAGATAAAATCCATTTTTTTTTTATGTTTTTTATTAAAATTATTTTTTATATTTATAATTTTTATTTTATATAATATAAAAAAAATAAAAAAAATGAAAAATAAAAAACTAATAATAATTATATAATTTAAATTCTTATTAATTATTTTTATTTTATTAAAGGATTTAAATAATTTTGTAGATATTAAGATAAGATTGAAGAAGCTTTTTATATTATTTAAAATCTATGATAAATTAAATTTATTAAAAAATATTTTTAAATTATTAATATTTATATTTTTATAATTGGATATATAGTAGAATAATTAATTTATTATATTAAAAAAAAATTAAAATTTATATAAAGATAGGAAATTATTAAAATAATTATATATAATTTAAAAATTTAATATTATATAATTAAGAATTTGATTATAAAATTTAATGATAATTATTTTCGAAAATATAAAGTAAATATTTTTTAAAATTATAATAATTATAATCGATTCTTTAACTTCTAAGGGAATTATTCGAATTAATAAAATAATCAACTTGGACCTTGCAATAATAATTAAGGAAATTAATTTTCTTATAATTTTAGAAATTATTTTATGATAAATTAAAGTTGATTATTTTAGAATTAGAATAATTTTTTTTATATTTTTTAAAATAATTATTAAAGGCTAAATAATTAATAGTAATAAAATAAAAATAATTGGATTTTAAAAAATATTTTTAGATTATTTCCTATAAAATTAGGAAAAATTTAAAATTAAAATTAATAATTAAGAAATTATCCCTTAAAATCTAATAAATTAGTATATTATTAATATAATAAAGAAGAATATATTAAATAAAATTATCTAACTAATTAATATTTAAAAAATATTTAAATAGTTAATTAAAAATATTATAAAAATAATATATAATATAATTATAAAAATATTAAAAAGTTATAACAAATATATTAAAAATATAAAAATAATTATTAATAATTTAAAGAAGAATCTTAAAAAATACTAATTTAATGTTATATTTTATTAAATTAATAAAAAAATATTTTTAATACTGATTTAACTATCTCTCAAATTTTAGTTATATTAAAAAACTTAAATTTTTACTTTATTTATTACTTTATCTAAAATATATATTTTTAAGAATTAAAAATTAAAAATATTTAATAAAAAATAAAATTAAACCTATTATAAAAATATTATTTTAAATAAAAATTTTTTTTAAAAAAGTTATATATTTACAATTTATATAAGATTTTTTAATAATTTTTAAAAAAATATAAAATTTAAAATAAAATTTATTTATAATGGATTTTAAAATTACATATTAATATAAATTTAAAATTTATTTATAAAAATTGTAAAGTTATTTAATATTTTTATTGATTTATTAAATAAAGAATTAATTTAAAAAATTTATTAATTTTTAATAATTAATGATATTATTTATTTATTAAAATTAAATATTCTAATAAACAAATTTTTAAAAATTGGATACTAAAAAATTAATAAAAACTATAAAAATAAATATTACATTTAAATATCAAAAAATTAATATCTTAAATAATTTACCTTACCTAGTATCAAATTGATAAGATATGATTATCCAACATTTTATATAAATAATAATAAAAGTTGGTCTTAATTTATAAATTGATGTAAAATTATATAAAATATATTAATACTAATTATATAAATATTTTAATATAAATTTAACCAAATTTATATACCAAAATTATATAAATTAAATAATCGCTTTTAATTATAAATATATAAAAAATAATAAAAAATTTTTATAAACCTTATTAATAAACCATTTATTTTATAATACTTTATTATTATAAATTAAACTAATATAAAATTATAAAATATATTAATTTTATATAAAAAATTACAATATTATTAAAATAATATTAAAAATTAATATTATAAAAATTGAAAAAGAAAGAAAAAAATGCTAACTTTGCAAATTAAGATTTTTTAATTATTGTTTTTATAATAAAAATTTATATACTTACATTAATTATATATAAGAATGGATTAATATTACCCTTATAATATATTAAAAAAAATTTCTAAGACTATATATTTATAAAAATTATTTAAACTACAAATAACAATTTTATTATAGGAAAGATTTAAGATTCTACATTTAAAATTATTAATAAAACATTTTAATTATAATAGGCAGATTATTTAGTTTTAAGAAATAAAAAAGTTAAAATATTACTGATAACACAAAATTTAATAACATCAAATAGTATAATATTTTAAACTAAAAAACTTTAGATAATAATGTATATTAAATCATTTAATTTTAACTTTATTAAAAAGGATTTGATAGAATTCTTAATTAAATTAAAAATAATATTTTTAAATATTTTATATTATTAATAGAAATTTTACATAAGTTTTTATAGATAATAAAATAAAACTATATATATCTTAAAAAATATATTAAAAATATAATTTTTATACAATTTAAAATATTATATATAATGTTATAGCTTTTAAAGGAAGCTTTTTAAAAATAGTTAAATATAAAATTAATATTATTTTTATTATTAATAAATATTTTAAAAAATGAATTATTAATATTTTTAATTTTACCAATGATAATTTTATTTTAGGATATAACTAGTTGGAAGACTATAACTTAATTATAAGTTTTTAAAATAAAATAATTAAATTTATTTATTATAATTATCAATAAAATTTATACTAAATTTAATAAATAATTTATAAATAATTAAAAAAAATTTATTTATAATTTATAGAATATTTTTTTGATAAAAAAATTTATTATTACTTTTAAAATAAATTTAACATTTTTAAATAAATATAACTCAAAATTAAAAATATTATTAAAACTATTAAAATAATTTTTAAAAATACACCTCCCAAAAAAATTTTAAAATGGATATTTAAATAAATTCGAATTTTTAAAAAAATTAAAGATAAAGATATATTACCACCATTTAATAAATTTATTTACAAAATATTATTATAAAAAAATATTATTTTTAAATTTTTACCTATTTATACTTATATAAAAAAAGAATTTAAAGCACTTAGGAAATATATTAAAAAAAATTTATAAAAAGGGTATATTTATTTTTTAAGATTTTTTACAAAATATTTAATTTTTTTTATTTCTAAAAAAAATAGAAAATTATAAATTTATATTAATTATTAAAGTTTTAACATTATCATAATTAAAGATTATAACAATTTGCCCCAAATTGATGAATTTTTAAATTAGTTAATTAGAGTCACTCATTTTATTAAATTTAATATTATAATTATTTATTATAATTTGTAAATTATTTTAAAAAATATTTAAAAAATAGTATTTAAATATTGCTATAATTTATTTGAATATTTAATTATACTAATAAGATTAACCAATGTTTTAGTATTTTTTTAAATCTTTATAAATTATATATTAAAAGATTATATTAATAAAATATATATTATTTATTTTAATAATATATTAGTTTATAGTAAAAACTTTAAAAAATATTGATAATATGTTATTATTATTTTTAAAATATTAAATAAATATAATTTTAAAATTAAATTAGAAAAAAAATTTAAAATTATAAAATATAAATTCTTTAAAATTATTATTATAATTAAAGGAATTAAAATAGATTTAAAAAATTAATACTATTTAAAAATAATTTCAATTTTAAAATATTAAAGATATTTAAGTTTTTTAGAACTTTATAATTACTATCGATAATTTATTAAACAATATAGTTATATATTTATTGCTTTTTGGAATTTACGAAAATAAATGTATATTTCAATATAATTTTAATCAAATATATATTTTTAATATATTTAAAAATTATTTTTAACCCCTATCCTTAAATTATATAATTTTGATTTATTTATTAAAATTAAAATAGATATTTTTAATATTGTGTTAAAAGCCTATCTATACTAATTATAATTAAATTAAAAATAATACTCTATTACCTACCTTTTTTATAAATTTAATGTTACTAAATTATAATATATTTTATCCATAATAAAGAATTAATAGTTATTATTTAAGTTTACAAAATATGGAGAATATATTTTAAATAAAAATTTTTTATAGTATATTTGGATTATAAGAATCTTATTTATTTTTATTTTTAAAGACCTCAGTTAATAATAAGTTTACTAATAGGAATTTATTAATTAATATAATATAAGGATTATATATTACAAAAGAAAAAGAACTTTAGAGTTAATGCTATTAATTAACAATTTGATTTAATAGCTGAAATTTAATTTAATAAAAAATTATTTTTAAAAAAGTAATATATAATTATTTTAATTAATAAAATATTTAATTTTATTTTTATATTTTAAAAAACTAATTTGTAAAATTTTAAATAAAACTATTATAAATATTTTATAATAAAAGAATATTATTAAAAGATTTTAATATTTTAAATTATTTTATAATAAAAAAGGATTTATTTTTTTAAAGATTTTTTATATTTTTATTAAAAATTTTAATAATAATTTATTAAATAATATTATAATATATTAATTCATAGATATTTAAAAATTGAATGTACTTAGGAATTTTTAACTAAGTTTTATTTTTGGTTTTAAATGTGATAATATATTAAATAATATATTAAAATTTGTGATATGTACTATTAAAATAAATTTAATTAATATTTATTTTATAGAAAATTATAATTTTATGATATATTTTAAAATTATTTTAAATAATTTTATATAATTTTATATAAAAAATATTTTTTAAAAAACTCTTTTATAAATATTATTTATAATAAAATTCTAATTATTATTTACAAATTTAATAAAATAATAATTTTAAAATTATAAAATTTTAAATAATTTATAATTAAATTTAAATAAGTATATAATAAACAAATTTTTAATTAATATAAATTATAATTTAAATATATTTATAATAAAAATATATTATTTATTAATAAATTTTAAAATTTAGTTAATTAAATAAATATTAAAATTAATATTATTAATAAAAATATATCCAAATAAATAGAGTTATAAAACAAATTATTTAAATTATTAAAATATAATTAAAAGTTTTTAATATAGTATAAAATAATTAAATTAAATTATTATTATATTTTAAATTTATTTATAATATGTTTAAATATTTATTTATTAAATATACATTTTATAAAATATTTAAAAATGGAATCTTATTATAATATTATTTTTATAATATTTAAGAAAGTTATTCTAAAAATAAAGAAATATGTAAAGAATATAAAGAATTTTTATAATAATTTATAAAAAGATTTTTAATTTATAATAGAATATATGTTATATTATTATAATTAGTGATATATAGAAGTATTTTTTTTAAAAGAAGAAGATAAAGTATATTTATTTGTTAAATATATTAAATAGAAAAAATGATAAAGTAAAAAATTGGATTATTAAAAATATAGATTTTTTATTATTATTAGAAAATTTAGTAATAATATTTTTAAATTTAAAATTTTAAAATTTATTAAAATTTATTAATTTTTTTATATTTTATTTTTAAAACCAATTTTTTTAAATCTAAAAAAAGACCCAGAGGATAAAAAATTGGAATACGAAAATTATATAAAATATAAAATTGTAAGAATATTTAATGGATTTAATAAAAATAATGAATATTTAATTAGATAGTTATTATTTTATAGATTATAAGATAATTTATAAGAATTAAAAAACAATATTTTTTTAAAATTAATTTAAAATTATTTTTAGAAAAAGATATTAAAACCTCTAAATAAATGATTTAGAGGAAGATCCAGAAAACTTATATAATATTTAATATATTTAGGTATAATTGAATAAGGAAATAATTTAAAACTTTTCAAATTAATTATATTTAAAAAATTTAGTTTATGTATTATATTTATTTGATTTTTTATTTAAAAAAAATAATATTACTATTTAGAAATTGTTAAAAATTAATATTATTCAATAATAATTCTAGATTTAATTCTTAAAGTTGTTCAAAACCTTTCTATTCTTTAATAGCAAATTCCTCCTTTTTAAAAATTAATTTTATTTTTTTATTTACCAAATTTTTTTTTTTTTGTAAATATGCTACCTTTGCCTAAACTTAAATTATCTTAGTAAATAATAAAATTTAAATATTTTCTACCTTGCGCAGTTTTATCCATTTTTAATCCAACTGTTAAAGAATACAATCTACTATAGAATAATTAGCTTTATTAGTAATATAAAAACTATAAAAAATTTATTGGTTATTTTTTAAATATAATTATAACCATAATAAATATAATTAAAATATTTTTTACTAAAAAATTCCATTATACAAAAAAAATTATATTTTTTATAAAATTTATAAACTGTTTAAGACTTTTTCTTTTATACTTTAATATAACAAGCCTAATTTTGATACCATTTAGTTAATAATTTTATATAATGATTTACTAACATTATTATTTTTAAAAATATATTAATTACTTATATTTGTGAGAATATTTTATAATTCAAATTTTATTTTATTATTTTAATTTAACTATTATACTTTTATATATGTATAATTATATAAATACTTATTTAAAACAAATTTTATACTATAATATAAATTATTATTTTATATAGATCCAATTCTAATATAAAAATTAATAATATATAAAATTAAATTCTTATATAAGAATAATAATAATATATTATTATTTTATATTTAATTATTATTATTTATATAAAATTTTAAATTTTATAAAAAAATTGTTTATATAGAAGCTTATTCTAAAAAAAGAAAATAATATTATAAATTATAAGTTTTAATAATATAAATATTTATATTTTATTTTATACTGTATTGTTTTAAATTCTATTATTATACTTTATATTTATAAACATATATTACTTTTAATATATTTAACTGTAAAGTTTACTTATTTGTTTAGTATTCTAAACTATAGTATAATATATTTTGTAGATTATTGCTTACTATGGATTATAAGTTATGAACTACAATCCGCTACAATCCACAATCTATTACAAATATATTAAACCATTTTTATATATAAAACTATTTTTAGAACTAATAAAATATTTCTATTTTCATCAATCAATTTAAATATAATTTAATATTTAGTTATTTTTACTCCATTATTATTATATATTTTAAGCAAACTATTTTTGATATTTCATAGTCCTATATATATTTTTTACTAAGAAACCTAGATATCCTAAATAGAAAGAAAATTTTGTATATCTTAGTATTACATATTTGTACCGTTACATCGGGTAGCGCACGAAGTGTAACACTCATAAATTATAATAAACAATAATAATATTAAATTTAATAAAACAAATAACTTTAATTAACTAATTTAAAAACTTATCAATTTGAAGTAAATTATTACAATCTTTAATTATAATAACATTAAAACTTTGATAATTAATATAAATTTATAATTTTTTATTTTTTTTATAAAAGTTTTTTAATATATTTTCTAAATACTTCAAATTCTTTTTTTATATAAATATAAATAGATAAAAATTTAAAAATAATATTTTCTTATAATAATATTTTATAAATAAATTTATTAAATAATAATAATACATTTTTATTTTTAATTTTTTCAAAAATTCGAATTTACTTAAAAATCCATTTTAAAACTTTAAAAAATAAAATATTTTTAATAATTTTTTTAATAATTTTAATAATATCCTTAATTTTAAGCTATATTTATTTAAAATATTAAGTTTATTATAAAAATAATAATAGATTTTTATCAAAAAGTATTCTATAAATTATAAATAAACTTTTTTAATTATTTATAAATTATTTATTAAATTTAATAAAAATCTATTAATATTTATAATAAATAAATTTAATTATTTTATTTTAAAACTTATAATTAAATTATAATTTTTAATCAATCATATCCTAAAATAAAATTATTATTAGTAAAATTAAAAATATTAATAATTTATTTTTGAAATATTTATTAATAATAAACATAATATTAATTTCATTTTATTATTTTAATTTTTTTAAAAACAACAATATTATATATAATACTTTTAAATTATATAAAAATTATATTTTTAATATATTTTTAAAATATATATAATTTTATTTTATTATTTATAAAAATTTGTATAAAATTTTTATTGATAATATAAAATATTTAAAATATTATTTTTAATTCAATTAAAAATTCTATTAAATCCTTTTTAACAAAATTAGAATTAAAATATATATCATTATTTAAAACTTTTTAATTTAAAATATTATATTATTTAATATTATCAAATTCTATATTATTAATAATGTTCCTAACTTATTTTAAAAATTAAATAATATATTTATTATGATTAAAATATTTTATTAATAGTTTTAAATATAAAATTTAAAATTTTTATAATAAAATTGTTATTTATAATTTAAACAATTTTTATAAATATATAGTTTTAAAATTTTTTTAATATATTATAAAAATAATATTAATTTATTTTATATATAATTAATATAAATATATAAATTCTTATTATAGGAATAATAATCAAAAATCTTAACTCGTAAAATTAACATTTTTTATTTTTTCAATTTTATAATATTAATTCCTAATATTATTGGTGGTATTATAATTTTTATATAAAATTAATATATCTTATAATCTTATATTAATTTAATTCCATAACAATAAAATATTACAAAATAAATAATTTATTAATAAAATTTATAAAAACTTTTTTATCATTTTTTTATATATTCATAACCAAAAACAATTATTTAATCCGCATAATTTTAATATATAAATTTAATTAAATTTATATCAAAATATTTATATAATTAATATTAATATATTCTATATAATTTTACATATTAATTTATAAATTAAGGCCAATTTTTATTATTATTAATATAGAATGTTGGGTAATTATATCCTATAAATCCAATACCAGGTAAAACAAATTATTTAAAATATTAATTTTCTTGATATTTAAATATAATATTTATTTTTATAATTTTCATTAATTTTTTTAATATTTAATTTTTAAAAATTTATTTATTAAAACGTTCAATTTTTAACAAATAAATAATATCATTAGTTATTAAAAATTAATAAATCCTTCTTAAATTAATTTTTATTTAATAAATCAATAAGAAAATATCAAATAACTCTACAATTTTTATAAATAAATTTTAAATTTATATTAACATATAATTTTTAAAATTTATTATAAACAAAATTTATTTTAAATTTTATATTTTTTTAAAAATTATTAAAATCTTATATAAATTATAAATATATAATTTTTTTGGAAAAGGATTTTTATTTAAAATAATATTTTTTATAATAAATTTAACCTTATTCTCTTATTAAATATTTTTAATTTTTAATTTTTAAAAAATGTATATTTTAGATAAAGTAATAAATAAAATAAAAATTTAAATTCTTTCCAATACAACTAAAACTCAAAAAATAGTTAAATTAATATTAAAAATATTTTTTTTATTAATTTAATAAAATATAACATTAAATTAGCATTTTTCCTAAAATTCTTTTTTAAATTACTAATAATCATTTTTATATTTTTTAATATACTTATTATAACTTTCTTAATTTTCCTTATAATTATATTATTTTTATAATATTTCTTAATTAATTATTTTAACATTTTTTAAATATTAATTAATTAAACAATTTTATTTAATATATTTTTCCTTATTATACTAATAATATACCAATTTATTAAATTTTAAGAATTAATTTCCTAATCATTAATTTCAATTTTAAATTTTTCCTAATTTTATAAAAAATAGTCTAAAAATATTTTTTAAAATTTAATTATTTTTATTTTATTATTATTAATTATTTGGCCTTTAATAGTTATTTTGAGGAGCGTGTGGAGGATTATTTTGATTCTAAGGTGGTCGATTTTGATTTGTCGCGGGTAGAGGATCGGAGTAGATTAGTGAAATCTGCTGAGAGGTTGTTAGGGTCATCAGGGTATCCTTCGCCATCATCATTGGGATCTTCATTAAAATCTTTTAAATTTTTAAAATTAAAAACTAATTTATAATAAAATTTATTCTTATTTAATATAAAATAAAAATGAATCTTATTTAATCCTTAATTAAATTTTAAAATAATTAATATAATTTTTTTTTTAATTATTTTAAATATATTTTATATATTTTTATAAATTTTAATAATTATTTAAATTATAACAACCATTTTTTTAAATTTTTTTAAAATTTTTATAATTATTTTTAAATTTTATAAATATTTATTATTATTTAAAATAATAATTTTTATTAAATTATTAATAACTTTATTAAATATATACAATTTTTTTTTCTACATTTGTATAGTAATATTAAAATAAATTTTATCATTAATAATTAAAATTTTGTCTTTATTTTTAAATAGGTTGGCTTTAAGGATTAATAAGGATAAGGGCGATACTTCTCTTTTCTATTTTTGTAAGTATAAGAGTGTTTGATTGATTTTATGAGACTTGGTTTTCGATTTATTCGTCCAGACGTTATGCAAATAAGGACAGTCGTTATACATATGCTTCTTCTTAGCTAAGAGGTGATCGATCAAAGTGTTACACTTTGTACATTACCCAATATAATAGTATAAATATACAATATTCAGATATATAAAACTCTTTTTTTATTTAAAATATTTAAATTTTTTAATAAAAAATATATATAAAATTATAAAATATTAAAAATAACTTACCTAAAATATATAATAATAATAAAATAAAAATAATTAAATATATTAAATTATATTTAAATTAATTAATAAAAAAAAAATTATTTTATTAATTTTAATAATAATTTTATATATATATTAGTATACTTATGTTACACTTCGTACGTTACCCAACGTAACAATATGAATATGCAATATTGAGATATGTAAAACTCTTTCTTTACCTAAGATATCTAAGTCTTTTAGTAAAAAGTATGTATAAAATTATAAAATATTGAAGATAACTTATCTAAAATATATAACAATAATAGAATAAAAATAATTAAATATATTAAATTATATTTAAATTAATTAATGAAAATAATAATTATTTTATTAATTTTAATAATAATTTTATATATATAATTGTGGTTTTTTAAGTTTTTAAAATTTTAATTTTAAAGTTTTAATGTTCTAAAATTCTAAATATTAAAATTTTAAAATAATATATTATATTATAATTAAGGATATTAAATAAATAAATGGGCTTTATAGACAAATATATTAAAAATAATATATATTTATAAATACAAAATATAATAATAAAACTTAGGATAATATAACACAAAGTAAGGTACAAATATTTATATTATTAAAATTTATGGTCTGTGACACTATCCTTTTTTTTTAAAATAAACTTCCATATAGATGGTTTTTTTATAGAATCTAGGGTTTTGTACAAATGATAGTAGCTAAATATAAGATAATAATATACTGTTATTATTCCTATGTAGGAATTTGATTTTATATATTATTAGTTTTTATATTAAAATTGGATTTATATAGAACAATAATCTATATTACAATATAAAATTTATTTTTAGATAAATACTTATATAATTATATATATATATATAAAAATATAGTAATTAAATTAAAATAGTAAAATAAAATTTAAACTATAAAATATTTTTATAAATATAAGTAATTAATATATTTTTAAAATAATAAATACTAATAAAATATTAAAAAAAATCTTATTATGAAAAGATTTGTACTAGGGCACGAAATATTAAAAATAAAGGAAAAAAAGTAAATATTATATATAAATTTTGTCAGAAAAATTAACACAATTATTAAGTATATTTAAACTTTGATTTTAAATATATAAAATATGTTTGTTAAGGATATTTTTATATTTTTGTTGATTTGAATAAATTTTTTTTAATAATTTTTACTAATTATTGTTAATATTAAATAATAAAATAAATTTGTAAGGATATTGATTATAAAGAGTATAATCTCCTTAAGTCTAAAAAACTTCAAATAAAATTATTGGTAAAAATAATTAAAATTTTTGCTAAAGTTGCACATTTTCATTATAAAATTAAAATATTAGATTAGTGTTTTGGTATAATAATACAAAAAAAAAAGTTAATAGATTAAAAACAATTATTTTTTAAAAAAAAATTTCAGATCGATCTTGTTAATTTTAAAAATTTGAGTGAAATAGATTTTAAATAATTATAATAAGAATTTATAAGTATAAATTAGGAGATTACAGGTTTTTAATATTAATTTTATTTCTTTAGTCATCCTCGTCCTCTTTTTATAAACTATACTATATTTTTCTACTAAAGGTAGATTTAAATAATAATAGAAGGTAGATTATGTTTAGGAATCCATTCATTATCTTATAAATTATATAATAATGATTATCTAATTAAGTATTTATTGTTTTCATTAGGTCCATTAAGGATTTTTTTGAATTTATATTCTGTGTAATTCTTATATTCCAATTTATCATTTTTTAGATCTTTTTTTAAATTTGGGGATACTAATTCTAAGAGTGAGATATAAAAAGATTAATGGATTTGGGTAGGTTTTAGAATTTTAAATTTAAAAATATTATTATTAAATTTTCTAATAATAATAAAAAATCTATATTTTTAATAATTTAGTTTTTTATTTTATTATTTTTTTTATTTAATGTATTTAATAAGTAGGTATACTTTATTTTCTTTTTTTAAAAAAAGTACTTTTATATATTATTAATTATAATAATATAATATATATTCTATTATAAATTAAAAATCTTTTTATAAATTGTTATAAAAATTTTTTATATTTTTAATATATTTTTCTATTTTTAGAATTATTTCCTTAAATATTATAAAAAATAATATTATGATAGGGTTCTATTTTTTAAATATTTTATAAAATATATATTTAATAGATAAATATTTAAATATATTATAAATAAATTTAAAATATAATAATAATTTAATTTAATTATTTTGTATTATGTTAAAAAACTTTTAATTATATTTTAATAATTTAGATAATTTGTTTTATAACTCTATTTATTTAAATATATTTTTACTAATAATATTAATTTTAGTATTAATTTAATTTTTAACTAAGTTTTAGAATTTACTAACAAATAACATATCTCTATTATAAATATATTTAAATTATAATTTGTATTAATTAAAAATTTATTTATTATAAATTTATTTAAATTTAATTATAAATTATTTAGAGTTTTATAATTTTAAATTATTATTTTACTAAATTTATAAATAATAATTAAAACTTTATTATAAACAATATTTATAAAAATTTTTTAAAAAAATATTTTTATATAAAATTATATAAGATAATTTAGAATAATTCTAAAAATATATTATAAAATTATAACTTTTATAAAATAAATGTTAAATAAATTTATTTTAATAATATATATTATAAATTTTAATATATTATTTAATATATTATCACATTTAAAACTAAAAATAAGATTTAATTAAAATTTTTAAATATATTTAATTTTTAAATATTTATAAGATAATATATTATAATATTGTTTAATAAATTATTATTAAAGTTTTTAATAAGAATATAGAAAAATATTTAAAAAATAAATCTTTTTTATTATAAAATAATTTAAGGTATTAAAATTTTTGATAATATTTTTACAATAAAATATTTATTATAATTTTATTTAAAATCTTTTATAAATTAGTTTTTAAAATATAAAGGTAAAATTAAGAATTTTATTAATTAAAATAATTATATATTATTTTTTTAAGAATAATTTCTTTATTTAATTAGACTTTAGTTATTAAATTAGGTTATTAATTAATAATATTAATTTTAAAATTTTTTTTTACAATATATAATTTTTATATTATATTAATTAATAAATTTTTATTAATAAATTTATTATTTATTAAGATTTTTAAATAATAAAAAGTAAATGAGGTTCTTATAATCTAAATATATTATAAAAAAATTTTTTATTTAAAAATATATTTTTTATATTTTATAAGTTTAAATAATAATTATTAATTCTTTATTATAAATAGGATATTATAATTTAATAATATTAAATTTATAAGAAAGGTAATAAAATACCATTCTTAATTAAATTATAATTAATATAAGCAGGCTTTTAGTATAATATCAGAAATATTTGTTTTAATTTTGATAAATAGATTTAGGTTATATAGTTTAAAGATAGGAACTGAGAAAAATAATTCTTTAAATATATTGAAAATGTATATTCAACTAAGGATCATTTTAAAATATATTTTAATTTTTATCATTTCTGAAAAAACATTAAACATATAACTATATTGTTTAATAAATCATCAATAGTAATTGTAAAGTTCTAAGAAAGTTTAAATATCTTTAATATTTTAAAATTAAAACCATTTTTAAATAATATTAATTTTTTAAAATCCATTTTAATTCTTTTAATTATAATAATAATTTTAAAAATTTACATTTTATAACTTCAAATTCTATTTTTTTAATTTAATTTTAAAATTATATTTATTTAATACTTTAAAGATAATAATAATATATTATTAATATTCTTTAGATTCTTACTATAAACTAATATATTATTAAAATAAATAATATATATTTTATCAATATAATCTTTTAATATATAATTTATAAAAATTTAAAAAGATGCTAAAACATTGGTTAATTTTATAAGTATAATTAAATATTTAAATAAACTATAGTGGTATTTAAATACTATTTTCTAAATATCTTTTAGGGTAATTTACAAATTATAATAAATAATTATAATATTAAATTTAATAAAATGAATAACTTTAATTAATTGATTTAAAATTTGTTGATTTAAAATAAACTATTACAATTTTTAATCATAATAGTGTTAAGGTTTTAATAGTCAATATAAATTCATAATTTTCATTTTTTTAATAAAAAAATTAAATGTTTTGTAAAAATTTTAAAAATAAATATATTTTTATAAATTTTTTAATATATTTTTAAATATTTTAAGTTTTTCCTTTATACAAATATAAATAAGTAAGAATTTAAAAATATATTTTTTATAATAATATTTTATAAGTAAATTTATTAAATAATAGTAATATATTTTTATTTTTAATTTTTTAAAATTCAAATCTATTTAGGTATTTATTTTGGGATTTTTAAAAATATATTTTTAAAAATTATTTTAATAGTTTTAATAATGTTTTTAACTTTAAGTTATATTTATTTAAAAGTATTAAATTTATTTTAAAAATAATAATAAATTTTTTATTAAAAAATATTCTGTGAGTTATAAATGGATTTTTAGTTATTTATAAATTATTTGTTGAATTTAACATAGATTTTATTAGTAGTTATAATAAGTAAATTTAATTATTTTATTTTGGAAATTTATAATTGAGTTATAATTTTTAATTAATTATATTTTAAAATAAAATTGTTATTAGTAAAGTTAAAAATATCAATAATTTATTTTTAAAATATTTATTAATAATAAAAATAATGTTAATTTTATACTTAACTATTTTTAAAAGCTTTTTCGAAAATAATAATATTATATATAATATTTTTAAATTATATAAAAATTATATTTTTAATATATTTTTAAAATATATATAATTTTTGTTTTGTTATTTGTAAAAACTTATATAAAATTTCCATTAATAATATAAAATATTTAAAAATATTATTTTTAATTTAATTAAGAATTCTATCAAATTTTTTAATAAAATTAAAATTAGATGATTTAATATATATTATTATTTAAAATTTTTTAATTTAAAATATTATACTATTTAATATTATTAAATTCTACATTATTAATAATATTCCTTATTTTTTCCTATTCTTAAAAATTAAATAATATATTTATTATAATTAAAATATTTTATTGATAATTTTAAATATAGAATTTTAAATCTTTCTTATAATAAAATCATTATTTATATTTGGGTAATTTTATAAATATATGATTTTAAAAACTTTTTCAATATATTAAAATAATGTTAATCCATTTTACATATAATTAATATAAATATAAAAATTTTTATTATAAAACAATAATTAAAAATTTTAAATTACAAAATTAACATTTTTCCTCCTTTTAATTTTTGTAATATTAATTTTTAATATTATTTCAATAATATTATAATTCTTTATATAAAACCAATATATCTCATAATCTTATATTAATTTAATTTTATAATAATAAAATATTATAAAATAAATAATTTATTAATAAAATTTATAAAAACTTTTTTATCATTTTTCCATATATTTATAATTAAAAACAATTATTTAATCTATACAATTCTAATATATAAATTTAATTAAATCTATATTAAAATATTTATATAATCAATATTAATATATTTATATAATCAATATTAATATATTTTATATAATTTTATATATTAATTAATAAACTAAGGCCAATTTCTATTATTATTAATATAAAATACTGAGTAATTATATCCTATAAATCTAATACTAAGTAAAGCAAGCTATCTAAAACACTAATTTCCTTAACATCTAGGTATAATATTTATTTTCGCAGTTTTCATTAATTCTTCCAACATTTAGTCTTTAAAAATTTATTTATTAAAGGATTTTAGTTTTGGCAAATAAATAATATTATTAGTTAGTGGAAGATTGGTAAATCCTTCTTAAATTAATTCTTTATACAATAAATTAATAAGAAAGTATCAAATAACTCTACAATTTTTTTATAAATAAATTTTAGGTTTGTGTTGATATGTAATTTTCAAAATCTATTATAAATGAGTTTTTCCTTAAATCTTATATTTTTTTTATAAATTATTTAAAAAATTTTATATATATTATAAATATATTATTCTTTTTGGGAAAGAATTTTCCTATTTAAAATAATATTTTTCTATAGTGGATTCAATATTAGGTTTTTTTAATTAAACTTTTTTATCTTTTGATTTTTAAAAAGTATATATTTTAGATGAGGTGATAGGTGGAGTAGAAATTCAAGTTCTTTTTAACACAGTTAGAATTTAAAAGATAGTTAGGTTAATATTAAAGATATCTTCTTTGTTAACTTAATGGAATGTAATATTGAGTTATCATTCTTTTTGGGGTTTTTCTTTGAATTATTAATAGTTACTTTTATATTTTTTAGTATATTTATTATAGCTTTCTTGGTATTCCTCATAATTATATTATTCTTATAGTATTTCTTAATTAACTATTTAAATGTTTTTAGATTATTAATTAATTAGATAATTTTATTTGATGTATTCTTCTTTATTATATTAATAATATATTGGTTTATTAGATTTTAAAAAACAATTTCCTAATCACTAATTTTAATTTTAAATTTTTCTTAATTTTATAAAAGATGGTTTAAAAATATTTTTTAAAATTTAGTTATTTTTATTTTATTATTATTAATTATTTAATTTTTAATAATTATTTTAAAAAATATATAATAAATTATTTTAATTTTAAGATAATCAATTTTAATTTATTATAAAATAATTTCTAAAATTATGGAATAGTTGATTTTTTTAACTGTTATTATAAAATTTAAGGTGATTACTTTATTGGTTCAAATAATTCTTTTAAAAATTAGGAAATTAATTATAATTATTATAATTTTAAAAGTATTTATTTTATATTTTAAAAATAGTTATTATTAAGTTTTATAATTAAATTTTTAATTATATAATATTAAATTTTTAAATTATATATAATTATTTTAATAATTTCTTATTTTTATATAAATTTTAATCTTTTTAATATAATAGATTAATTATTTTATTATATATTTAATTATAAAAATATAAGTGTTAATAATTTAGAAATATTTTTTAATAAATTTAATTTATTATAGATTTTAAATAATATAAAAGTTTTTCAATCTTATTTTAATATTTGCAGAATTATTTAAATTCTTTGATAAAATATAAATAGTAAATAGTTGGTAAGAATTTAAATAATATAATTATTATTAGCTTTCCATTCTTCATTTTTTATTTTTTATATTATATAAAGTAAAAATTATAAGTATAAAAATAATTTTAATAAAAATATAAAAAAATTTTATTTTTATTATTTTTAAATTGTTAATATTGAAAATAAAAATAGTGGTAATTTATTAAATAAATTGATCAAATTTACATAATAAATTATCAAATTTATCCAAATTTAATACTTTTACTTCTTTATAATAAATAAAAATTAGAATAAATTAGCAAAATTTGTTAAAAATTGTTAAAATTATTAGAATATTTTTTATTATTATTAAAATTCTTATTAGGATTTTTAAATTTCCAAAATCAAAAATTAATTTACAACAAGATTTATTCTTATTTAATATAAAATAAAAATGAATTTTATTTAATTTTTAATTAGATTTTAAAATAATAAATATTGTTTTTTCTTTAATTATTTTAAATATACCTTATACATCCTTATAAATTTTAGTGGTTACTTAAATCATAATAACTATTTTTTAAATTTTTTAGAATTTTTATAACTATTTTTAAATTTTATAAATATTTATTATTATCTAAAATAATAATTTTTATTAATTAATAATTTTATTAAATATATATAATTTTTTTTTCTATATTTATATAATAGTATTAAAATAGATTTTATTATTAATAATTAAAATTTTATTTTTATTTTTAAATAAATCAATTTTAAAAATTAATAAAAATAAAGATAATATTTTTTATTTTATTTTTATAAATATAAAAATATTTAATTGATTTTATAAAACTTAGTTTTTAATTTATTTATTTAATAATTATCTTTTTATTTATAATTTTATTTTTAAAATTATAAAATTTTTTAAATTAAAAATACTATTATATATATGTTTTTAACTAAAAATAATTGATTAAAATATTATACTTCATATATTATTTAATATAATGATATAAATATATAATATTAAAATATGTAAAAAATTTTTTCTATTTAGAATATTTAAGTTTTTTAATAAAAAGTATATATAGGATTATGAGGTATTAAAAATAGTTTGCTTAGAGTATATAATAATAATAAAATAAAGATAACTAAATATATTAAATTATATTTAAATTGATTAATAAAGATAACAACTACTTTATCAGTCCTAACAATAATCTTATATATATAATTATAATTTCCTAAGTTTTTAAAATTTTAATTCTAAAATTCTGATATTCTAAAGTTCTAGATACTAGAGTTCTAGAATAATATGTTATATTATAGTTAAAAGTATTAAATAGGTAGGTGGGCTTTATAGGCAAATATATTAAAAATAATATATATTTGTAAATACGAAGTGCAGCAGTAGAACTCAGGACAGTGCAGCGTAAAGCAAGGTACAGATATTTATACTGTCAAGACTCGTGGTCTGTGACAACTTAAAAATAAATATTTATATATTTATATATTTATATATTTATATATTTATATATAATTATATAAATATTAATATTTATTTATTTATATATTTATATATAATTATATAAATATTAATATTTATTTATTTATATTTTTATATATAATTATACAAATAAATATATTATACTATAATTAAAAATATAAAATAGGTAAGTATTATTTATAATTAAATATATTATAAGTAATATATGTTTATAAATATAAAATATAATAGTAAAATTTAGAATAATATAGTACAAAGTAAGGTACAAATATTTGTACTGTTAAGACTTGTGGTCTGTGACATAAATATAGTTTTTTAATAAAAATTAGTTTATAATTAATATATTATATTCTTTTTTAATATATATAATTTATATAAAAAATTATATTTTCTTTAAAAAAATACAAAAATTCTAACTTATTTTATAATTTTTTTTATTATTTTTTAATTTATATAACCTAATTTCCTATGTTAATATAATAAGTTAATAATTTTAATAAAAAATTTATTTATAATTATATTACTTTATATAATTATTATTATAAATTTATTTATAAATATATTTTAGTTTTTATTTATTTTTAATAATATAATATAATTATTAAATATATAAAAATTTTTAATAAAATTAAATATAAATTTTAAGATTAAAAATTATCTTTTTGATAATAATCTATTTTAGTTTAAAAATTATTAAAATATTTTTTAATTAATTTTTAATAAAGTAAAAATTTAATATTATATTAAATATATAGAATATATTATATATAATTAAATAGTAAATAAAAATTTTAATTTTAATTTAATTATATTTGTAAATTAATATAATTGAATTATTTTCTAATTTAATTTTTATTTTTATTAAATAAAAAGTAATTATTGGAGATGAATAACGTTATATTTTTAAAATTTAATTGTTTATTTTAGAATTTATATATTATTTATTATAAATAATAAAGAATTTATTTTTAATAATATTAATTTTATATATATAAATTATATTATAATATAAAAAATTATAATATAAATAATAATAATAATTTTTTTTCTATTAGAATTAAAGTAAAAATAGAAATTTTAATAATAATTTTTATATATTTAATTTTATTATAATTATTATATAAAAGATGATTTTTAATTTTTATATCTATAAAATAATATAAGGTTATTGGTGTTAATGTTTAGTATAGTTTTATTAAAATATATTTTTTATTATTATTTTATATATTTTATATATTTTATATATTTTATATATTTTATATATTTTATATATTTTATATATTTTATATATTTTATATATTTTATATATTTTATATATTATTATTATTTTTATTATAATCTATTATATATTTTGTTTATATTTATTTTTATTTTTAAATATAATAATTATTATTATAATTATAATTAAAATTTATATATAATTTAATTATAATTTTATAAGAGTCAATTATGTTTTTATAAAAAGATTTTTAATATGAAATTTTAAAAATTTTTAATATTTTATTTAATATTTTTAAATAATATAATAATTATAAAAATTATATAAATATTATAATTAATTTATTTTTAAAAATATAAAAAATTTTATAATAATATTAAAAATATAATTTTATTAAAAATTTTTAATAATAATATATTATTTTTTATATGTTTATAAACTTTTTAAACAATTTTTATATAATTATATAGGAATTATTATTTTTAAATTAATAATTAAAAAAATAATTAAATTTTTAATATTGTAATAAATGTATAATTATTTAAATAAAATTAAATTTTAATAATTTTTATTATTTTTATAAAAATTATTAAGTTTATAAAAATAAAATATATATTATTACACCAACTACTATATATATTATTTGATAATAAATTTGATAATATCATATTTTTATCTTAGAAATAAAATAATAAAATCTATAATTTTTGTAAATAAAATAACAACTATTACTATTATTATAATTAATAAAATAACCTTTAATACAATCGAAAATTCTATTAAAAATTTCTTTATAAAATTATAAAAAATATAATTTATTTTTAATTATATATATAAATAAAATATAAACTACTTAAACCAATTTTAATTATTATTATTATTTATTATAAATTTATATTTTATTAAGAAGGTTATTGTTATTCTACTTATATAAATATAAGAAATTGGATTTAAATAATAATATATAATATAATATATATAATAATAATAAAAATTTTATAAATTAAAAATTTTATAATTATTAAAAATATAAATTTTAAAATTTAATAATTATTAATAAATAAAATTTTTTTAAAGATATTAGAAAATAATATTAATAACATATAAAAGCTTTAATTATAATAATATTATTAATTATATATAGGTATGAACTTATAAAATTAATATTTAATAATTTAAAATTACAATATATCGAGTCCGCTCTGTAGATATATATACAAAGTGGTACGGGCGAACCCGGCCTGTACGACCTAACACGTAATCCTTACATTTTTGGATAATTTTTAAAATATAAAAAAATAAAATTAAAAAATTAAAAATAAACATATAATTTATTTAACAAGTAAATAAAACTTTTGATATTTATTATTTAATTTAAAATTTACTAATATATATGTATATATATATATATAAATTTTTAATATTATGTTTATAAATATTAAGAATTATTATTTTGAAAGTTAATTATAATATTATTGAAATTTGGTAAAATCGTATATTAAAACATTTTTTAATATTTAATTAGCTATAATATTATTATAAGATATTATATTAATAAAAATTTTTAAATAATAAGTAGTAAATAATAAGTATTTATTATTTAATATTTATTTATATTTTAATATTATATAATATAATAATATATAATTTAATAATAATAATATAATTTTAATTTTAATTATTATATATTATATATTTATTATTATTTTATATTTATCTTTTATCATTTAATACCTAATATTAATAATATTTTTAAAATATTTTTAATTTTTATAAACTTAATAAATCTATTTTATAATAGAAATTATTTTAGACTATAGTATAGTATAATTTATTAAATATTAGAAATTTTTTAGAATTTAATAAGGTTATATTATAATATAATTTATAAAATATTATATATTTTTAAAAATTTAAAAATAATTATAATATTAAAAAAAAATTTTAATTATCTAATAACATTAGCTATTAAATATTAAAAATTTTTCAAAACCTATTAAAAATATATTATAGTATAGCCTAGCTAGGCCTCGGAGGCCCGCTAGGCCACAAATTTTTTTTGCTGATGCAACTACAGTCGTCTAATATAACAAATTTTTTGCTGATGTATAAAATAATAAATAACCTAATTTTTTTTTAAAAAAGTTTTTTATATATTGATAAAAAAATTCTAATAATAGATTATTTTTTAATATTATAATACTTTAAATTATAGATATTTAGGTATTAAAAAAATTAAAAAAATTAATTAAAAAATTAAAAAATTAATTTAAAAAATATATTTTTAATTAAAAATAATAAAATATATTAAACAATATATCAAAACATATAATTTATATTATAAAAATAAAATAAATTAATATAAAAAATATAAAAAATATAAATTATATAATATACTTATAATATTTTTCCAAATTATTAATTATAATTTTATTTAAAAATCCTAATATTTTAAAATTTATTAATAAATTAAATATATAATAAAATCTTAATTATAATAAATAAATTTAATAAAATTATTATTATTAAATTATAAAATTTAAAATAAAAGTTAAAAATTTAATATTATATATATTTAATAAATATATAATTAATATAAAGTATAATATAAATATATTTATAATAAAAATATTATATTTATATATAATAATTTTAAATATTTAATTATTAAATATTTATTATTTTAAATTTTAAAAATATAGTAATTTTATTACAATTCTACTATTAATATTAAATTTTAATAAATTTATTTTTTAAAACATAAATCATTTTAAATAATGAACTATATAAATAATTAAATAAAATATTAAAACTAATATAGAGAAATAAGGGTTTTTAATAGATAAAATAATTATATAAATTTTAATAATTATATAAATATTTAGATTATTTAATATAAAATTAGATATTAATTATATAATTTATTTCAAGTTATATATATATTTAATAATTATTAACATATAAGACTTTTAACCCTCTAAATAAAACCTCTTTAAACAAAGTTTTTCTAATTAATAGCTTTTTAAGTTTTGCATATATTGTTATATAGTATTTTGCAAGCCCTATCGCTTAACCACTGTCACGACCTATATCGTGACAATTTACATTAATATATATATTTATAAATTAAAATTATTAAAATTAATAAAATAATGTTTTATATTTCATATATCCTTTTTAAAATTATATATTATTAATGAAATATATATATTATATTTTAAATTACAACCTATCAAAATTAATAACTAAAAAGAATATAAAATAAACCAAATATTATACCTTACTGTTTCCCAGACCCGCAACTGCTCTCTAAAGTTATCGTTTGGCCTTATCCGCCGCTTCCCTTTGAGAAAAATTAGAGTATTGTCAAGCTTCCAACCATGACTTCTCATGAGATAAGCAATTACGACCGTGGAAGACCGGAATATGCCTATATCGCAGTGAACAAGAACGTTGTGGGAAATCTCGCTGTCCTGGTGACTATTGATATGGTCACAGATACAGGAAAGGTCGGGAAGCATATCATGTGTCCCGCTATCATTAGTCGGTATATGTATAAAGGTGATTTCCTTCAGGAATAATTTCTTTGTACTGGGGCTGCTGCCAATAGACCCATCTGCCACTCGTAAGTGAAACCACAGATGTGATATTGTGTTCATGCAAGATGTCTTTTCGATAAGATGCCGCAGCATTACCAAGATAGAGGCCATCTTCAACCTTGGAAATTAGTGGGTTGAGGTCCTGGCCCTATGCCTGTGCTATAGCTCGCCGTAATGACCAGAAGCGAAAAGACAGCCGTGAGACACAATATATATATACATATATATATATTGTTATTTAATTTAGACCTTCTCTATACCCACCCTTTTTTTTTTTTTTTTTTTTTTTTTAAAAAAAATTTCTCTTTCGATTTCGTCGTAGTTGAGTGTTGCGCCTGGTAGTTTTAATTTGGTTGAACTTCGTCTCGTTCCCAGACCAACACAGAAGCAGTTTATCTGGGTTGAGCTCAATATTTGGGTCTCAATCAATAAATAAACTGTGTTGGTATAATAGCTTGGGTTAGGTTAGGTAAGCAAGCTTAAGCTTGCTTCGTGTCGTCCTGTAAACGTACGTGCCTAGAATTCTTATACAGCAATATTTTAAATTCTTTGAACACTCATATTGAACCCTCCACACCTCCTAAAATTACCATCAAGGACAGTAATTTAGCAACAATATTAAACAACCTCCGAATCTTACTCGACATCATGGCAAGTGCAACCATCGAAACTCCCCCAAACGCCCCCCATACAATCGGAAATAAGAAACAAAAGGCCACACCTTCATCTTTCAGTGATACGTCTGTTTTGGATACGCTTGCGGAGGATAACGAATACGCGACCCTGAAGAAGTTACAACGGCATCTAGAGTAGGTGGTGATCACGTGTTATTTCAGCACCTTTGGTCGCTTTCTTGGAGCTGGTGCTAAACATACGCCATTTTAGATATATTCAACTCCAAGAAGAGTATATCAAAGATGAGCAAAGGTTTGTTATTTTGTCTTGCCCTGATAAACGTTTTCGGAAGAATCAATAGTGTGGATAATTTACGATAGGAGCTTGAAGCGTGAGCTTGTACGAGCACAAGAGGAAATAAAACGAATCCAATCAGTACCGCTGGTTATTGGCCAGTTCATGGAAGCCATAGACCAGAAGTATGCAATTCGATACCTTTCCTACTATGTATACGGGCTTACCTCTTCTTAGCACTGGAATCGTGCAGAGTTCAACAGGGTCCAATTATGTGGTTCGAATTCTGTCGACCTTGGACCGGGAGCTTCTCAAGCCGTCTTCATCAGTCGCTCTACATCGTCACTCGAACGCCCTTGTGGATATATTACCCCCAGAAGCCGATTCTTCGATAGCCATGCTTGGTCAAGATGAAAAACCCGATGTAACATACGCCGATGTTGGTGGACTTGATATGCAGAAGCAGGAAATCCGAGAAGCTGTTGAGCTTCCCCTTACTCATTTTGACCTTTATAAGCAGATTGGAATAGATCCTCCTCGCGGAGTTCTCCTTTATGGGCCACCTGGGACGGGGAAAACAATGCTTGTGGGTATTCCGTTTAAGAGAACCTGCGGGATTGTGTGTTATTGCTGACGCATGCTTTCTTGCAGGTGAAAGCAGTTGCAAACAGCACAACAGCTAGCTTTATCCGCGTAGTGGGATCTGAGTTCGTCCAAAAATACCTCGGAGAAGGACCACGTATGGTCAGGGATGTGTTTAGAATGGCTAGAGAAAATTCACCATCAATCATTTTTATCGACGAGATAGATGCTATCGCGACGAAACGCTTTGACGCACAGACCGGTGCAGACAGAGAGGTGCAGCGCATCTTGCTGGAGCTTTTGAATCAAATGGATGGCTTTGACCAAACAGCAAATGTTAAAGTTATAATGGCTACGAATCGTGCCGATACTTTGGATCCGGCGTTATTGCGACCTGGCAGGCTGGACAGAAAAATAGAATTCCCTAATCTGAAGGACAGGCGGGAGAGACGATTGATTTTCACAACTATCGCCGCCAAGATGTCTCTATCACCGGAATGCGATCTTGATTCTCTAATAGTTCGCAATGACCCACTATCAGGCGCTGTTATTGCCGCTATAATGCAGGAGGCTGGGCTGTAAGTATATATATTACGCTCTTTTCTTGGTCACTATCATTAATAAAATTATAGACGTGCCGTCCGAAAAAACAGATATAACATCATACAGGCAGATCTCGAGGATGCGTATTCGAGCCAGGTTAAGGGTGGAACAGAAGCCGATAAGTATGTTATCAGCAACCAGTTCTTATGTTAATATCGCTAATACCTCTTTAGGTTTGAATTTTATCGGTAAATAAACCTCTTGTTTTGGCCTAAATAACCTTGAAAATCTGTAACGAAGGAAAATCGTAAATCAGCCATCAATTTGAAATATACTTAGAAAGAGAGAAGTGTGTGTTGGTCTCTCCGGTCTATCAATCGTATAGAATCCAGGATTATGTTTTACACGTGAAAAAATTGGTTCTGCCATTTACTATCGTGTCTCTTACTCGTCTGAGAAGTAATATATCGATAGCGATGTAATTGAATTTCTAAGTTATATTTTGAATAGAAATCATGAGAGACTTCCGAAATAGCTTTCCAAATTTCTTAATTCCACGAAATGGCAGAGCTGTATTTATATCAGGATAGATATATTTTATAGTATTTAGAAATATTATTTTTGGTATATGCTTAATTAGCTGCATTTTATCTTGAGGAGTAAGACTAGATTGTTTTTTAGCTTTAGTAGAGTTGTTCAAGTAGTCGATTTGCAGGCGCCAAGCAAGCTACTTTCCTTGCATTTCCCTGCACTTAGCATGCCATCAAGGTTGCGCCTTGCTCCATACCCCGCGAGTCATCGAACGTTGTTCTCTCAAATCACCATATTTATAACGTAGGTCCTTGCTAACGTTGTAGTATCCAGTATGGCGTTTAACTGAGTGGTATAACTCTAGAATCCAGATATATAGCATCTCGAACGATATGCCCGTGAGCTTGACTATTGATGGCACTCGGTTTAGCGACAGATATGGGCGCGAGGTATTACTTCGAGGGGTAAATCTTGCATCCGACACTAAATTCCCTGCAAACCCGGCAGTTCCGTCTCATATATCAGATGATTTTTTCGATGGCGACAATGTTTCTTTCGTTGGCCGGCCATTCTCACTTGAAGATGCAGATACTCATTTCCGTCGGTTAAGAAATTGGGGTTATAATACTCTGAGGTATCTTTACACATGGGAGGCTCTTGAGGCGAAAGGCCCGTAAGTTAGTTCATTATTGTATTTGATCTCTGGGGGTTTTCTAATATTATATACCAGAGGTATTTACGACGAAGACTACATCAAATTCACGATTGACGTTCTGAAGAAAGCAGGGCAGTATGGATTTTATGTCTTTATGGATCCGCACCAAGATGTAGTAAGTTTAAAGACTCGTATGCGAATTAAAAACACCTTATATTTACTATTCGCGCAGTGGTCGCGCTTTTCTGGAGGTTCCGGTGCGCCCATGTGGACCCTTTATGCTGTTGGTCTGAACCCAGAAGCATTTGATACCACAGAAGCCGCCCTTGTCCATAATACCTATCCGAATCCAGCGGAGTTCCCCAAAATGATATGGGCCACGAACTATACAAGGATGGTTTGTCAGGTCATGTTCACACTATTCTTTGCTGGCCGAGATTTTGCTCCGAAGGCCATCATCAATGGTCAGAATATCCAGGACTACCTACAATCCCACTACCTAAATGCCACACTCCATCTTGCCAGAAGGATAAAAGAAACTGGCTCCCTTGAAGACACTGTTGTGATTGGATGGGAATCTTTCAACGAACCAAATCATGGTCTTATTGGGTACCAATCTTTAACTAAGATCCCCATTGATCAACAATTGCAAAAGGGTACTTCGCCAACTGCTTGGCAGGCTATTCTAACGGCAAGCGGCCGGGCTTGTGAGGTTGAAACCTGGGAACTCGGCTCGATGGGCTCTTACCGCACTGGTAAGGTTCTCGTTGACCCCAAGGGAACGCAGGCTTGGTTGAATCCGAACCATGATGATACGAAATATGGCTGGAAACGAGATCCCGGTTGGAAGCTAGGCGAATGTATCTGGTCACAGCATGGTGTTTGGGATGCTACAACGGAAAGGCTGCTGCGAGACGATTACTTTAGCAAAACACCTACCGGAGAGCAGATCGATGCTAATGTGTTTTGCAATAAATATTTCATGGGCCACTGGAAGAACTGGGCTTGTGGGGTTCGAAGCATACATCAGAACTCTTTCTTATTTCTACAACCTCCGGTTTGGGTAATACCACCCATTCTTGACGACGAAACGAAATCGATGGGCAAGATAATATATGCCCCCCACTATTACGATGGTCTGACGTTGATGTCCAAGAAATGGTACATTAGAAGCCTGCATAGACTATTTGAGTCATATTCCTAAAGCTTATAATTTCGATAGGAACAGATTTTTCAACGTTGATGTATTGGGTGTTTTGCGAGGGAAATATCTTTCCCCGGCATTCGCCGTTAAATTCGGAGAAACTGCCATTCGAAATTCAATGAAAGAACAACTTACGGCTATGAAACAGGAAGGACTTGATAACATTGGACCGACTCCCTGTCTCTTCTCTGAGATTGGTATCCCTTATGATATGGATGATAAGTATGCGTATAGAACAGGCGATTACACGTCGCAAACTCGAGCATCGGATGCGAATCATTTTGCTCTTGAGGGTTCATTAGTATCATATACATGGTGGAATTATTGTGCGCTGGTGAGCTATTCGTCCTGATTCTTGTATCATTTTATTTTAGCTCATGGAGTTATTTGCATAGAATAATCATCAGTGGGGCGATCAATGGAACGGGGAGGATTTAAGTATATATGGCAGGGATGATACGGCACCTGAAAGGGAGAACATAGAGACTCCACCTTTGGAACCTTATAATGACACTCCGAGAGATACCCTTAACACCATCGACTCAACTTCTTTGAAAGGGGCTTTATCGAGCACTCCGATGTCAACAGAACGCCTCTCAACTTCCATAGGTTCTTCGATGGGAACAAGGGCAGCTGACGCTTTCATTCGCCCTGTGCCGGTGAAGGTGTCTGGGAAAGTATTAAATTATAGTTTTAATCTCGCCCAGTCTGTTTTTTCTTTGACTGTTACAGCTACTTCAACCACTGAACTCTCCCCGACCGAGGTTTTCGTGCCCCTCCATCACTTCCCTAGGGATAGACCCGACGTGGAAATCACAGATGGGAGATGGGCATATGAGGACGAGACACAAACATTGAAATGGTGGCATGGAAGCGGAAACCAGGCTTTGAAAATCACTGGAGTAAAACGATTTGCTCAGACATTTGAAGACGATACTTATTTTGATATGTTCAAAAACGTGAGCTGCTTGATCATGTAGAACACGTGGTACTTTCAAATAAGAACTTTCTTGGGTTCGTTGTTGCCTTTATCTTGTTTAGTATGGTATTTTAAGCATTATATGAATTTAATCCCAACCAGTGGTGGAGGCAACTTCTAGAGAAAAAGGAATGTTATTGTAATCCATTAGTTCAGCTATCTGATGGACTGAAATGTCGATAGTGGGGTACTCAGTTGGAGTAGAGTATAAGTGATAAATAAACAAGGAAATTCGCCAAAATAATTCATGAAAAATGGATTCTTATATACGCTCAAGACGTAACGCCTGATTCATATAGCCGATTAGCCCACTCAGCCCAGCTTTACAGGACTGTGAAAATTGGACCGAGCAGAACAAGGTATATTCAGGACACCGAATTACCATAGGATTGGCGAGTATTTATCTTGGAAATCAGGTTTGCTTGGTTCCAATGTCTTGGACTATGTGGGGAGGTAGACCTGGTGTAACCTGGGATGGTGTAGGTACAAATGATGGCCGAATAAACCTGTGAGAAGAAGTTAGGTTGACTGGGAAAGATACCTAGGCTAAATGTGAGTCTGAGAAACCAACCTATCGGTATGATAGACACTCCCGAACTTCCAGTCTTTGACGTCTTTCATCAGAATTTCTTCTCGCCGTTCCCCAGCCCATACTCGTCGGACCATGTCTCTATCTTCTTCTGCCTGCAAGACAGGTGTTAAGTGGATACGCGCCCATCTCTTCTCCCTAGCTAGTTCACTGTTGACGCTGGTTGTCAGTTGGATGGGCTTTGTTGTCGTTTGCGTTCGGAAGTGCCATACCGTTTCTCATGGGAAGCATCGATAACGCGATAGAAACCCCAAGAGCACACCGCAAGTGTGGCGAATATATAGAAAGAAGGACGGAAGCCACGAGGCGGGAGATTTCTCTGTAAGGAAAAGCGTATAAGTTATGAGTGAACGATAGAGCATGATTGCAAGGCGGAGGTGAAATCTACCCTGTATTGAACTGGGCCATACCCTCCAGCTGGAGGTAAATCTTGGGACATGGCGCGCGTGGGCTAATAATGCATATAATTTGACAGTTACTTGGTAAGGCGTGGATTTCGGGAGAGGGGCCGGTGTCGGGTTTGTCTAGGAATATGTAGCTCCACAGTTAATAACGCACCTACGAATGTGGATATCAGCTGTTATAAGGATTTGTAAGCTAAAGAGACAGTAGTATACTTACCTGGTTAGTCAATTGACTACGGAAGTACTGAAGGTCGAGTTGGGTATTGAGGATGTCGAGTTGTGCGGGAAATCTAATGTCGTTGTGTTGTCAAACATAAGTTCGCAATTGTTCCCTGAGAATTCCCATCACTTCACTCCCACAACTCGTTTCCACAACTCCCAACGTCACATCAAGAAAGATAGAAATAAAATAAAAGAAGGAACACACACACACATATATATAAAGAGAGTGAGAGTGAGAGTGAGAGTGAGTGAGTGGGAGCTAGAGAGCCATAGGAGGATACAGACAGACCACAAATCCAAACAGATACTCAGGGAGCCCGACACGTCGTTGACGACCCAAAAAAAGATGGACGCCTCCTCGAACAACATGATGATGCCCACCTCGATGGATCCGATGCAATTCCAGCAAACGCAGCAAACGCAGCAGCATATGCAGCATTCACCTGTTTCGCAACAACCTCACGCGTCGCTTATGCATAACGGGAATGCTCGCCATCCATCGCCTGGATTCCAAACACCATCGTATCACGTCAACCCAGTAGTTCCTCTCAAGAGGGCTCGACCACGCGAAGACTCAGTCAACATTTCGCCGCGTCAAACTGCGGGAGTTCTACCAAGTTCTCGTTCCCAGACCCCCCAGAGCAGCGCCAGCCAGGTTTCCGGCGGCCAAATGTACCACATGTATGGCGCAGGAAACCCGAATGTACCGCAGAGGCCTCTCAGCGCCACTCCTTCTTTCATTCCCCAGTTAGGCCAGGGTGCTCCAAACAATGGTACGCCATCACCTATCATGCAGAGTCAGGTCTACAAGACGCCAAACACTGGCGCTATTGCTAGTACTGGCCAACCTCCGCCAAAGCGGATGGCGACACAATCCCCGAGTCCATTCTCACCGGCTAACCAACAGCACATCTTTCTGCCACAAGGATCCGCGACGTCAGAGCATAGCGCTACTCGCAGTGTCACCCCCCACGGCTTCCCACCGCAACCTCAACATAGTCCTGGATTCAACGCGGGATTTGGGGTCCAACCTCAGCGTGCATTCTCCCCACCTAATGCCCCCGGAGCATCCATGAATGTACCCCCGAACTTCCCTGGGAACCCACAAGCCCAGGCTATGTACTCTCAACTACAGCGACAGCAGCAGCAGCAGCAGCAGCAGCATAAACTAATCCAACAATCAACTCAGATGCAGGGTGGGCAGTTGATAGCTCACCATGGAAGGAATGTACCTGTATCTACACTGCCTGGATCGCACCCGAATCCTAATGCAAAGGTGACTGGACGCGGTGCCCCGAACCCAGACCAATTCGCTCGTTCTCTTCAAGATTTCATGCAGAAACGAGGTACACCCATCGCGACCCTCACACCTCCGATGGGGGATCGGCAAATACACCTATTCCCGCTTTACCTACAGGTTCAACGCTTCGGTGGTCACCGCAACGTTACCGGGAATAATCAATGGGCGTCTGTTGCGCAAAGCCTGCAAATAAATACCGAAGTCAATCCTGGAATTGCTGATCAGCTAGCCCACGTATACCAAGCAACCTTAGCGCCTTTTGAAGACGCCTACAGAAAAAGTACACAGGCGCAACAAACCATCTCGATGCCAGGGCCGAATTCAGGGATGGCATCACACTCAAATATGGTTAAACAGCCACCCTTAACCTCGCAAAGCCCCACAAAGCAGCCGCAAGATCCAGCTGTGCTAAGCTTCCCTGGCTCGAATCCAAATGGCTTCCAAAACTCAAATGCTTCGTTCCCACAAAACTTACCTAGTAATAAGGCTGTCCCACATGTGGGAGCCCACTCCTCATTTCCCCCAGCAGTGCCGAGCGGGGTCATGCAATTCAACCCAAATCAGATGCCGAACAAAGGTGCTCCTCCCACCCAACAAGTTGCCCCAGGGCTTCCCCAGCAGTCCGATATATCACAGTCTGGCGGTAATCCGGTTCGAGAAAAACACGACTTACATTTTAAGCCTAAAGTTCGTGGATTGGACACGCATGGTGGTGTTGATGTGGCAGTACTAAGCGGCATCGGTACAGAAATAGTACATCTACGCCCGACTGTCCCTACATTTAATGAGTTGGGAATAATCGATGTCCATGCGCTCACGATGAGTCTAAAATCTGGCCTGCAAGCAGAGGTTAGGCTAGCGTTGGATACTCTTGTAACAGTTTCTGTCGAATCCCAGTGGTCTTTATCTTTAAAGAGCTGTGAAGATTTAGTTGAGACACTGGTCGATGTGGCAGAGTCCGAGGTTCTACTCCTGAAAGATAGTGTTGTAGAACTGGATGATGAACCATTTTTCCCTCCCTACGAAGAAGTACTCAGAGGTTGCAGACAGGAAGCAAATACTTTACTTGCGGTACCTAAGGTTGGCAGCCGCCCTTACGAATTGGATAGAGCTGCAGATCGGCTTATTGCTATAACGACAATTTTCCGGAACCTCTCCTTCTTTGAATCAAACCACGATCCATTAGCGGAGAGCAGTGTCATCAAATTTGTTGCCAGTGTTATCGACATTATGTGCAACACGAAACTGCTTCTTCGGTCTAACAATAATACTCTGGATTTCATGAAAGACATGATTATATTTTTATCCAACCTCTCGCAATCTATAATCTTACCTGGCAAACAAGAAGCACTTGGGCTTCTACGATTTATTCTTGCGTTTGCACCCCAACCCGGGCCGTACTCCGCGGGGAGATCTCTACCTTTGTTTGCATCATATCATCCGTCTATTCACAGATACCTTCCACCAGCAGTCGACAGCCTCGCCAAGCTCTTGGTTAGAGATGAGCCCAACCGTGGGTTTTTCAAAGAGCTGTTTTCTGCCGCACCTGGTACAGACCGACCGTGGGATATTTTGACACGCTCATTCGCTCTAGCGATATCGCCAATTCCTGTTGCTGATAATGTTCGTATGATGCTACCCCAGGCCGTAGAGGCTAGGAAGCCCTACCTGGAACAAGGCATGCTAGCGGCAGAAATTCTTTCGGGGATTGCTGCTCAGGAGGATTACCATCTTGCTTTGTCATGGTTATCTTCGGAGGATGGGTTCGCCCACAGCCTCGTCCGTCTTGTTTATTTCCTTAGCACTCAGCAGCAAATGATTCGACCGGTTGGTGGCCGCGGATCATCTTATCAAGATGATGGCCAGCCTTTCTCCCGCGTCATCCAACGAGGCGCAACCGTCCTCCGCAATCTATCCATGACTTCCGGCGGAGAAGGTGGTTATGACGGCCTCCTGGGCTCGATTGAGACATTGAATCTTTTGGATAACGAAGCGGATAGTCTTAAAAATATGTTTCTGGCGGGGATGGCATCGAAGAAAGAAATTTTGTTCGGGGCTTTGATGAATCAGAGTATCGACGCGAAGGCTCTGAATAGCATGTGCGAATTCACAGGCTTTGGTGGCAGCTATACGGAGAAGGATGATGTATTTTAAAACTTGGAACATCGGCTTGTTAGCGTCTTGTATACTTTACGTTTGAATTCACAACCTCTCTTTGCGCTTGTTTGGCAGCAGCATAAACGCTCCCTTCTTCCTATTTTTTCCTCTTTATTTTCTTCCTTATCTAAGTATCTGTTTGAATTTAAAAAATTTTTAAACTTTTGTTTGTATTTTACACAGTGCCACGCTTTTGATTTACCTGTGTTGGTTAGTCGGTTATGTTTGATTTGTTGGATGTGAAACGGACTAGCAAGGAACACTTATCTGCATAGCTACGTCATGTACCGCAGGAAGATATGCATATCAGATATGCATATCAGATATGCGCTATGGTCGCAATTTCTCCCTCTGCTGCTCAATATCAAACGCATCGTATCACAAGCTATTTGATGTCGATTCGGCCACCGTCTGGCACCCATCTGGCAAAGACATTGACTTTGCGTTAGATTGTACAGGAATTCCCCTAACAGAGACACAAACACAGACACGCTCGCGCGCCTCAAAGTACACATATTTCGTTGTCGTTTGCTTGTTGGCAAATGCCCCTTAGAGATATTCGAATCCTTCATTGGCACCCGAAACAGCGACCTACAGGATTATATGGAATCAACATTGTTCGTTGTGCTTGCCGAACAATTATTTGAATACTGCATATCCTATCGCGTATATGCTCTTGGCTGGCTCGACTCGGAAACTTCTCTCATCACTCGGTAAGGTGTCTGAGTCTAACAAGACAGCTCTCATCTATCACACTAAGAATCAAACAGCGGTCAACAGAATTCGGTACCTCACCTTGGAAATCTTAGGGACGAGGAGCGTGTAAATCTGTAATACAAATCCTAGCATACTTTCGACTAGAAACTTTCATCCGTGGTATCCGGCGGATGCCCTTGCTGGTACATCTCTCGGTCGAATCTAAAGTCCCATTCGCGACTAAACCTTAACTTCTGACGGGATACATATGCGCACCCCGACGTTCAGCTATCTTAATTGTCCAAAGTAACGTCAAGAATTTCAATCGCGTCGATATTATTGCCCAGCATCTGGTGCTTCCCTTCCCTGAAATTTACCCAAAGCCTGTCCTTCACAACGGAAGGTCGCTGGTTAATGCGCCATGCTGGGCAAACTCAAATTTACAAGCCTTCGGCGTCGGTCTCGCCAGAGCCTCACTGCTTTGCATGAAACTAGCCCAGTGGAATCGATTCACAACCTCTCAGACGGATCCCAAACATTTGAATCAGGAGTGATAAGAGATGGTGTAACCATAACGCCCAGTTTATCTTCTCCATCACTTATACCAACTAGCAATGGCTTAAGTGACTCAGGTCGAGCCTCCATTTCATCCCAGCAATTTATACCAGCCATTCCGCCTCAGCCAAGTGCAACTTCCTTAGATGAGACTGCCCAAGAAGCATTCGAATCTCCAGTACTAAAACGTCAATCCACTTATGTTCGTTATCTGCTATATTTCTATTTGATGTTTTTCAGAGCCCTATAAATCACCATTTATGCAATCGTAGTTTACTAATTACCCAGCCTGAATTAGACAATCCAGCAAACCCAGCAGATGCAACCAGTCCAAACGTTGTCACCGAATGCGCCTCGAATACTTTCCATCAATGATGGATCTTGGACATTTTCCTCAGTTCTATTGGTCTTCGGCCAATGCGGTAAAAGTGATCAACCCCAGGACGGCTCCCTTGTGGTCCACCATCATCACGGCAACTTTCCTTCCACAACTTGGCCTGTTTCAGATGGTTATTTCCGGGCCCTTGTTTACCTTGAACCGGGTCCAAATAAACTCCAGTTTGAATACGTATCTCCTCGAACAATAATGGCTTTGAAATCACAATTCACCATTCACATGATGCCTCTTGCAGCCCCGCCTCTTCATTTGGTCATTCTGCTTGGGAAAGATTCACTTGGAACTTTTGACTGTCCTTCAGAGAAATCCAAAAACATTTCTAACGATTTGGATACTGCTATCAAGAAATTTCGTATGGCAGCTTACCTTTGGCAAGCATATACAGCGGAAGAGATGGCCAAGAATAAATTTGGTCGCAGGACGTTTAGGTTTGAAGAAACATGGGCTACCGAATCAATATCCCATCGCGATAAAATGCCTAGAAATATGCCAAAAGTTCATATCCTCCGTTCTGAGAAAACTGTCGCCGAAATCCGAGATCATGATATCGCCCAGCAGAACCCAAATGGAAAAAGAAAGGGGGAACTGTGGAATATAGCCTATAAAGCTGTCGAAACGTATTTCTCTCCTAAATCAGTGTACGATAAAAAGTACGTCGCGGTTCTGATAGTAGATTCGAAATGGGACCCCGATGTTGGCCTGATTACTGGCCATGCTGCACTTGGAGGCGGGGCTGGGTTTATTCAGATGGGTATATTTGGCAGTCACTCTCTCCACTCCTGGCCAACATCTATCGAAGACGTTGTATCCTGTGTAGGTTTTATGATATTCATGATACTAGCTTTTTATAATCTAACACGCTCAAAGTTCACGGATTGTACAAGGACAGACACAAAAATTATTGCAAATGATGCGGGAGAGTCTGGATCGTATTGGTAGGCCTTATTATTGCCCAGACCTTGGAGACATGGGATTAACGAAGATTAGGGAGGCCTGTTGCGTCGGCATCGGGGCATTTCTGCATGAGATAGGACATGCATTTGGTTGTCCGCATCAGCCGTCTGGGATTATGGTAATCTTAAATACTTTTGCTCAACTGATCTTCATTGATTAATTAATTTCCGAGCAGGTTAGAGATTATGTACGGTTGAACCGATCATTTGTTACAAGAGTATGAAGCCTCGTCATATAGTAACTAATAGTTAAGTTTATTAACATAACCGGGTATATTAGGAGTCGTACTCGACCAGGACAAAGTCTCCCGGCCAAAGGTTTGTTTAAGTCTTTATCCATGATTTTACATGACACTAACAGACTTCAAGATTGTGTACTCCAAAGGATGAATGTCGTTGGCATCGGCTAGATGTATTGCGGTTTAGGTTCCACCCATGCTTCAAATCCGCTTCAGATCCACCAATTCTGTTCGAAGGCGATAATCCACAGGTGTACGGTATAGACGGCGCTGTTGTGATATCATCTTCATCTGGGGTTGCCTGGGTTGAAATATATATTAACGACATTCTGCAAAGTTATTTGTATTCACCCTTTCATCCTAAAGCAAGTCTAAAAGATCTTTTAGCTGAGACTTTTTCTCTATAATAGCGAGGTTTTCCCGAAAGTCGAACGCAGCCTTGTCATAACGGAGTCTTGTGTGCTCTCAAAAATCACAACCCTTGAAAAACCTGCAAAGATTAAGCTGGGAATCTTCACTATTGGAAACGGGTATTCGGAAATTAGCGACTTCTTGGTTGCCGCGAATTCCGCACTTAAGCTTTCAAACGGTACGAAAGCATATAGAAGCATGAATCTAGGGTTAGGGGGAGGCACTTCAACGGAGGTAATTTTCCCGCTTGGGACAAACCGGGTTCTTAATGTTATACACGTTTATTCGAACGCAGCGTGAGTCAACCCTCTATACTCTTTTTACATTAATACCATGGTTAAGCGGAAGATGGTAATACAATATAAATATTCTAGGCTTAATGGGATCGAATTCACGTTTGACGACAGCTCTACTTTAACATTCGGGTACAAAACAGGCTCTTGTTCAGAATTCCACCTTGATACGAGAAGAGGGGAGTCGCTGCTTGGGTTTTCAGTCCGGAGCGGATTCTGGATAGATGGTTGTAGTATATTAACAACTCTTGGGAGACGTTCACCCTTTTTCGGCAATGTAAATGGCGGCTCACAGTATGTTCATCATGAAATCCCTATGAATAGCAGGTTATACTAAACCTTTTCTAGTTACACCATGATTCCGCCACGGGGGTATAGGCTTGTGGGCATCTCAGGCACAATTGGACAGGTGAGATCCGGCAACTTTGGGATACGATCGATTTCTAATAGGCATTCATGCAAACACAGTGGGTAGACTCTTTCACTATTCTATATCAGTAAGGACAGCGCTTTTGGCCATATTTCATGTCCCACTACCGCCTGAACATCTCGCCCAATATAGAAAGCCATGAAGACTCTGGAGGAGGATGATGGCAATCGCGATAATAATAATAATAATAACAATGTACATATATAGTTTCTACGCTATTTCTTGCTCTCTGTTTCCATCTCCCTTTAATAGCGAGCAATTTTGGGACAGCTGGACTGGTGCGCATGCAATGATTTTCTCTCGTTACTTGCAATATGATATCATAAATTTATAATTGAATGATCTTGTGAACGGGGTAATCATATTTAGACCTTTGCCGGGTGATTTATGTCAACTATTAACACCTTAAGCCATCGCACATATCCTCTGCGGTCAAGCGGCACGAAATGATGACATTGGCACATGAAATGGTGCGATAGACAGGTAGAAAGGTAGCAACGATTCGCATCCAATATCGTCTGGATCTTACATTTAGATACACGAGCAAGACCAAGAAGCTTTGGATTCCTTGGGAAATTAGGATATGACAATTAAGGCCGCATATAACCATCAAAATAAACCATTCATCTGGAAATGTTGAAATAAAAACCGACTCGCGCACAAGGCTCATCTATATCATCAAAAGAATGAAAATGCTGACCATCCAAACTCAAACATGTCGTCTCAAAGTGTCATAAAACCTCCGCGAAAACGTTTCAAGCAAATTTCAAAAGCACAACCGCATTTCCCATCCCTTATCAAACATATCTTTAGACTCATCGTTCATCTCTGGCCCCCACTCTGTTTGTGGCGGAGAGAGCATAGCATTACTTATATCAAGAAACTGGACCTTCATGTCTTGGCCTTCTCTCATTTCCCGGACGACATCATCGTCTACGATGCTGTGGAGACCTCGCGCGTCGACACGTATAACGCGGCGTATATGGGACGAATCTACGCCGCATTTAATAGCCACTTGGCCCGTTAAGCAGTTTTCGGTGCGTTCTCGAAGATACACTGCTTTATAATAATTCTGCTCGACACCGGAGGGCGCCATTGTGTTAAGAACGTATACACACATTACTGTTCCAGTTAGAAAAAACTCTTTACGGTAGGTATAACCTAGGCTTCGGCTTCCAGAGTGGATGTGAACCTACCGGCCTTGGGTTGGCGATCAACGGGGGGAACATAGCTTGGGTCGATACCAATTGCCTCTATCCATCCAGCGAGGATACCAGCGTCATTATTTGTTTTAATTCTCGTCACATCGTTTGAGGTGAAGCGTTGATTAATAGATCTTGAATTCTCGGTATCAGGCCGATCGCCCGTTTGGAAATCATGATGACTTGGGAGAGATGCCGAGCTCGGACTTGGTGAAACAAACGAAGAGGCACTGGCGCTGCTTATCATACTAGTTGTAGATGGTCGTCTCATCCAGTTCTCGTCGACGCCTTCATGGGTTTCCCCAGGGAGATGGACCGGGTATAGGTCAGGGTCGTCGGCCTCCTCTCCTCTGAGGTATAAAACGCTGACAGGACGTGTACTAGTAAACATATCCTGCAAAGCACTTATTTTTTGGTTAATGTCATCGTCATTTGTCTTATTCCCACTGGCTGAGCTGGTCGATGAGATGGACCACGTTCTTTTATGCTTGACCGCCTTCCCTGGTTTCCCGTTATCTAAATTTGAGGATTTGCTACTAGCCAATGAATCTTTTCGTTTTTTGCTATTTCCTGATTCATCTGAAGCATCTGCCTGCTGTTTAAGCTTATCCATGGTTTTCCTCACATGGAGAACATCGTTTGCAAGTTTTCGCTCTGCTCCATGGTCTCGGAAAAGCTTGACTTTGCAATAGCATACCTCCGGTTGATCATTAGAGGGCTGGGGGGAACCAGACGAGATCATTTCGGTTTTTGCACAAAGCCGAACGGGTATTCCTTTAACTCCTTTCGAGTGGCTAAAGTCTGTTGAAAGGAAATTGAATCGAACGGAAACAGCCGTTTCAAATATGGTCGGAGCAGGGGACCAAATAACGGAAAAACCGTCGAAGGAAGCTGTATCCACGTCGACACGTCCACGTTTCTTTTCATCCTCTCCGGTAATAGATGTATTCACAAATTCGACTGCTTGAAGCTTGCCACCACGTTGGTGTGCCTCGTTGGTGCCCCGGCCTTCCTTCCAAAGTTGCCAACAAGTAGCCGCTCGTTGCCTCTGGCCCTCGTCTTGAAAGGAGATCCGGATAAAGCTTCGGTATCGGAGAATCCCACTAACCACCGAAGGAGGTGCAGTATCTACAATACTAATGGTATATGCCTGCCCTTTATTAAGATAGGTGACTGGTATTTCATCGGGATGCCGTATCATGGCAGTGGGAGCATTGAGAGTTACATGAAACCGAAATCTATCATCTTGTCAGAATTTACTTCTAATATTTTTAGTTCGTTATATATTGATGACATACTGCTCAATACCGGGATGCGACATGATATGTCTTATCTCAGGGCCTTCGGAAGTATGAAAGGCTTGTTTGAACTCTGAAATTTCATCCTCACGACCTGATATTTCCATCGGGCTGCCTTTAGGCGACGCCGGCGCGTCGAAATTGTGAAGCGCGTATTCCTGGTGAATGGACGGGGCTAAGAAAGGGTGGTAGTTGTGAAACTGCTGTGGGTTTATAGAATGGGCAGTGTATACTGGGGTCGCGTTAATGATGGTTCCATTTGACGCGGCGGTGATGGGAGGACCAATTCCGATCCCGATATTTGGAGTTTGGATGTCAACATTGGCTTCGGAAAATGGAGGCGGCTGTGGATTCCCAGGGGTTGGAGTGTAATAGCCAGGCGGCTGATTCGCGAACGCTGCAAATGCTGCAGATGTCGGATCAAGCAATGATGGGGTAAATCTAAACGGTTCCGCTGCCGCCCGCGGGGTGGGATCGAGATCTTCGTGCCCAAATCTAGAATAGATAGTCGCTTGGTTAGCCGATATTCGTCCGATTGATGATATATTTGTATTCCCCGAGTATAAAGGGTGTGGTGGGGTTGGGGTTTAGCAAACCTGGATGCCGGGTTCAAGGTCGGGTCCTGAATTCCGTTACCACTTGATGGGAGTTGCTCCCCTGCGGTGCTGGTGACATCTGGAAATGATAGCCTGAATCTTTCGAAGAGTTCATCTGGAGGCTTTTGCGAAGATTGCCTGAAGTGAAGTCAGTGTTGAACGGACAATGAGAAGAGTTGGACGAGTAAATTGGAATCCGCAAAATTATGACATCGTTCCTCTTAGTTGGTCATTCGATTTGTTCTTGTTTCTAAAGAAACGGTGTGTATTGCACAGAATGAATTACGGGGAGGTGGTGAAAGGTGGATGGTAGTATTGTTTTGGGGGGGGATCTGCAGGAACATTCGAGTATTTTCCTTGCTGAGTATATGGTCTGGAAAGGACCATTCCCCCCCGGCGCAATCATGGGGATCTTGTGAGTGAAACATTGGAGGGTCGGTGATCACAACGCCTGCTCGGATGAACCAAGTGGATGGGGAACGGAGGGAACAGTCGAATACTCGACCAATTGATAGATTGAAGAGAGGGGAAGAATCTGGAGAAGGGGAAGGACAAGGGTGCATACCTGTTTCGGAACATTGTAGGGATCGACTTAGACGCTGAGGCGTCGAATAAGTAGTGTATTGTCGATAGATATATGTAATATGTGGTGAGAAAGCAGGCAGAGTGACACAATCAATACCAGACGGTTAATCGATCGAGGCGTGAGCTGGGAACGGGTCAGTGTTAGATCCGATCAGGAACGAATACACCTGAATTGCTACTCCACCCAGCGCCATCAGGCAAGTCAGGTAAGCAACATGGGGATAATATTACCTGTGAGGTAGGTAGGTAGGCTACTCGAGCAAGCAGCAAGCGGGCTAGGTCAAGCAAGCTAGCAAGGTGGGTTGTGGATATGGTAATGTACCACGCTAGGTGTGTTCCTTGATTTTTTCGAGACCGATCTGTTGAAATTTCCGCTGGCACGACTGATCACTGATGCAGAGGGCAAGAGGGAGGGGGGTGGTTGGTGCTGTCGTCTGTTCTCCTCTTGCTGCTGCTGCTGCTGCTGCGGCGGCGGCGGCGTCTCGCGCAAGGACCCGCCGACCAGCTGGTGGACCGGGAGTGGCTCTGGTTGGTTCTCTTTGGGGGAGGGGGGGATGGGGGGGACTGGAAGGGGGGGCGGATGGGGAAGAGGGAGTCTCTCTTGTGCTTCGTCTTCTTCGTCCTCCTGTTTTTCCTTTTTCTCCCCGCTGGCAGTCGACGGTTGTGCGGCGTGCTGGTCTTGGGAAGGGCCGCGTTGTGATTGTCGCGATGATCGTCGATCCTGCCAGACTGTTTTGGGTGTTTGGGGGACTCGTTCCTTGATTTTGGGTTTTGGGTTCTGGTCCTGTTCGCTGTTGCTCGTCGCTCGCTCCTCGACGAAACGGCCGGGGGAAGATTGAGCGAGCAGCAAAGTATTTAAACCGGCAAGCGGCCCACTGCGCTGTTGGGCCCTCCGCTCGGTGTTGGTGGGATGAATGGCAGCAGTGCAGGGCAGCAGTGCAGCAGGGGCACCGGTTTGCCAGACAATGCTGATGTTAACTAAAAATAAAGTGACAATAGATGATGATGATGATGATGATGATAATAATAATACTCTGGTATACCTGCAACAACGGGGTGTCCCTTCGTCCCCCTCTCAGCCTGCTGCCGATATAAAAAATCTTGCCCTTTCTGGCCTTTCGTTATATTTTGCTGCTCACCCTTGATTTCAATGCAATGGCAATCTCCCGACCCCGACACAACTCTAATCAAACAAAACTAAAACCCCAAGAGTGCTTTGATTATATATAAGAATTTCTTCTTCCTGTTCTTTTTTTTTTGCACCGCTATAAAATAAAATAAATCGAGAAACGAAGAGGCCAGAGATCAAAGAACCGTCCAGAAGTGGCAAGCACCAGCGCTGCAGTAGGAAAGGGGAGAGGCGAAACACCAGAGATAGTCGAGCTAAAAGCACGCAACGACCTCAGCCTGATTTCGAAAGAGAACATCAAATCAGCCAATGACACAAAAAATGACCGACCAAACAGCAGCTGTATATAAGGTAGAGCGAAGGTTCCCTCTCTCCCTCCTCGTCCGACAAAGTTTTCTACGAGAGCATGCGAGAAAAGTGACACTAGGTGATTTTCTATGCTTGACGAGGTGGGTTTTCTTCTTTCTCCCATGCAATTCGCCAAAAACTGCTCCTGGCTTGCTTGTTTTGACAGAAGGCTGCTATGACGTCGTCTTGCATGGGGCCCACTTCTGCAATTCTCCAATCTACCTGGACCTTCCCAAAATTCCCCACCACTCCTTCAACACAAGGTCAGGTTAGCGGCTGAATTTCGAATTTCAAGACATCAGCTACCGCGGGCAAGGCGTGGAGAATGCCTTTGACAGAATACTGAAGCGACCACGGTTGACTCTCGAAATATTTAGAGGATCTTTCTGCTTAGCGGGTGGATGATTAGTTAGTGCCGGGGAGAAGTGCACCGAAAAAAAAAATATAAAAAAATCTACTTGGGTACTTGCTCGAGTGCATAAATCTCGTAGATGAAAAAATAAATAAATAAATAAAAATGGAGCGGGGAGAGAGAGAGAGAGAGAGAAAAGGCACTTGACATGGGGTGAGGATCGAATTCCAACCTGTCATCGAGCTTGGACGTCTCCGTCTCATACGATCTCCACTTGCTGGCCCGATCCCCGCAAACTGCAACCCGTCCCTTTTAGCGAGCTCGCTCTTCGTGGCCGATTGGTGGTTTCGCGCTTAGCTCTCCCCGGCGCAGGGGTCGGTCGATCTGTTCCAGGATCACGTGAAAGCTCCCTTGATCTCAAGGTGAGGTTGGTCCGCTGAACAACAAACAACACACAGACAACACCACAGACAACACAACAGACAACACAACAGACAACACAAGAGACAACACAGCAAATATAATATATTTTATCGCATCAGAGCCTCGCCGTTCCCGCATATGGTCCCTCAGTTGCACCTGAACGACAAGGGCGATAGCTTTACGATCTGTGATCTAACAAAGGAGGTTGCGCCTTGGAGGGATAGTTCTGTATCGAGAGTAAAGAGTAACAAGCGGACCTTTGGCTGCTGTTAACATGACCTGGACTAACTAGTTGGTTTTGGTTTCTGGCAAGTCGGAAAGGCAGCTGCCCGTTTATGCATTTTCTCGAATGTGGCCCAGCTGAAATTTTTTAAAAATCGATACCCTTGTGTAAAATTGGTGCGCTTTCATTATTCCAACGGAGAACGAGTTACAAGATAACGTGAAACACACTTGGCCGTCGTTTCGCAGTAGGTGAGGTTTGTAAAATATATCTATCATAAGCATCAGATGTTTTGGTGGGGATTCGCAAACAATGCCTCACAAGACGGACTGACTGCTGTAATCAACTCATTTTTTGCATGTATTATACGCGCGAACAGGGGACCCACGCCGACCCTGAATCACCGCGTGAGCCAGTACATATCAGGAACGCCGAATTTAAGCCTCTCGTCCATCTCGAACGCTTCGTCAGCGGAGTTCCCTATGGCTCCAGCATGCTAGAAGATTCGGATATGCACGAGGCACCGCCTCTTAACCCCCAAGACACCTACCGTACAACCTCGCCCCGCCAGCACCAAATCGAGGTTGCGTCTATTCGTTCGCAAGGAGAGCCACCCCCTTCGCAGCGTCCTGTCATACAATCTCTTACGGCGTCGCTATCAAACTCTCCCGATGATGATCTGCGCGACGTAACAAGTAGCTCTGGCGATGCTCTGTCGGATGAAATCGATCACCTCAACATCCAACCTCGACGAGGTTACGCTATGCTCTCTCCAGAGAGTTTCCTCCAGCGACGAAAGAATGCTTCTATACAAAAACGCCGGATGGATAGAGTTTCGCAAGCTCTCCCTCGGGCATCTTTACGCACCGGTCTTTGTTATGACGTTCGGATGAGATTCCACGCTACCTTGGATGAGGAAGACGTTCACCCCGAAGACCCCCGTCGTATTCATGTGATATATCAGACCCTTGTGGAAGCGGGCTTGACGAAGCTCCCAGAAGAACGGGGCAAAGAAGATGAGTTGATGCTGCGGATAAATGCTCGGGAAGTGACCGAGAAAGAAGCCCTCCTTGTCCATACAGTACAGCACTGGCACTTTCTAACAATGCTACCTGGTATTCTCCTCCTTGGGCCCTTTCTTTTCTTTTATACTGTATGATAAAAGACGGCTAATATTGCATCTTAGATCTGGACAAACAATCCCTTCTTGATTTGACGCGCACCGGTGATTCGATATTCTATAATAACCAATCATTTACTTGTGCAAAGCTATCATGTGGTGGCTCTATTGAAACATGCAGAGCTGTCTGGAGCGGTCGAGTGAAGAATGCGATAGCCGTTGTTCGCCCCCCGGGCCACCACGCAGAACCCCATAAATCAATGGGCTTTTGTCTTTTTAATAATGTTGCAGTCGCCGCAAGAACGATACAAAAAGAAAGCCCTCAATGTCGGAAAATATTGATACTCGACTGGTAAGTAGATATAATACACCCTAACGGATATTCGGTCGTCACAATGTGCTCACAAGAGTTTTTTTGTTGGTAGGGATGTTCACCACGGCATGTTAAAACCCACAAAGTCAACTAACAAAATCCTAAGTTTTGCTAATGGAGTGACTATTCAAGGTAACGGAACGCAATCTGCCTTCTATGAAGATGATTCTGTGCTTTACATGTCATTGCACCGATTTGAAGGAGGAACATTCTACCCTCCAAATCCGGATGGGGATCTTACTTTCTGCGGGGAGGGTAAAGGTTTAGGATTGTATGACTTCCCATCCGATACGCTTGTAACCTCTTTCTAATCCTTTAACTTCAGCAATGTTAACATACCCTGGGCTACTGGAGGCATTGGTGATGCAGACTACATATACGCCTTTCAGCGTGTTATAATGCCTATTGCCTATGAATATGAGCCGGATCTCGTTATAAGTATTTATTTATAGCTCCCTAAGCCTTTCTCTTCCTTGCTAATTATCTGATAGTTTCCGCAGGTTTTGATGCAGCAGCTGGTGATAAAATTGGTGAATGCTATGTTACACCAGCTGGATACGCTCATATGACACACATGCTGATGTCTCTCGCGAATGGTCGAGTTGCTGTGTGCCTCGAAGTACTATCCTTAGATCTCCCTGAGCATATGATGCCCTTTCTGGCTGACGTTCCCCCCCCTTTCCTCTTCTTTCTCCTATAGGGTGGGTACAACCTCAATTCGATTTCCAATTCCGCACTCGCGGTGACAAGAACATTGATGGGAGAGCCCCCACAACCTCTGCACACTGTCCACGCAACACCGAAAGTTATCGAAGTTGTCAACCAGGTCATCAGCGAACAGTCGCAATATTGGAGATGCATGGAATACAAGTCAATAAACAGTAAGCATCCCTAAAATCTTTGACGGCGCAAGATCCGCACGGATTTGTGATGCCAGCTGTGTGGCTGATAAAACTAGAACGCCTCTCTGCTGATAAGATCAAGGCCAAGAGGCTTCATGGTAAGACCGTTTTGAGATGAATTCTCCTAACGCTATTTTATTTTAGCGGATGATTATAACTTAAGTCTCAACCTAGATATGATTCGCCAATACCAGGCACGAACCTTATTTGACTCATTCGGAATGACAGCCTTACTTATGATTCGATCTGGTCAACCTACCTCGCCAACCTTTGAGGAGCAGATCTTAGCCACGTGCGTTTAATAGCAGTCAGTTCAGAGGGATTGACATCTGCATACTGATTTGAATTTCAGACCGAATTACGACAAAGCCGATACACTTGTTTTGATTGTCCACGACTCGTAAATAGTCCTGCACGGCTCTGGGGAATACGTGTACTTATCAATATGAATAGGGCGGATCTTCTAGCGGTACCTGAACCAGGAAAAGATAATATTCAAACACACAATTCATTTGTTGTGAGTATTCGGATCTATTGGTAATTTATAACCCTTGATAAATGAAAAATTGCTGACGGCTTCCTTAGTTAGATTCGGCCCACTCACTTCTGCAGTGGGCGGTTAGTGAAGGTTTTGGCGTGATCGATGCCAATGTTCCAAAATTCATCACACCAAGCGAGGAATTGGATGTAAGGACACTATATCGAAAATAACATAGACCTTGACTGATAACTCTCATGCTGGAAAGGTGGGCAACCAACGAGTTGCTAATAATCAAACGGTTGACGACCCCAATATGTTAATGCTACAACTTTGGGATAACTATATCGAGTAAATTACAGCTTTCAGATACAACGAACCCGTAACAAGCAGCAGCTAATAGTAATTTCAGTCTATCGGATGCCGACAAAGTGGTTTTCATCGGTATAGGAGAGGCATACAAGAATCTCCTCAACCTAGTCAGTTTGCGCAGTGAGTGTTCGATCCGTTGATGTCTTTCTTTATATTTTGAGTAAATCATCTAAAATTAAGAATAGACTGTGCCAACCGGGTCGTTGCATGCATAAACTTCATCGCGAGAATGCCCTTGTGTGCGGTTAATAACACTCGCGACGAGAACGTCGGCCATTGGTATCTAAAGGTATGTGGGATATTTTAAATAACAAATGCCATTTATTCTGTCGACTACTAAAAATTATTGGATTGTAGCACTCGCAAGTCTTTGTTTCTGAAACACATGATGTTTGGTCGCAGACAAAACGACTAAAGGTGAAATACGGGACTCTTGTTTCGATCAGTGAAGATGACATTGATAGTCTTGTTCAAGTTGCTTATGAGCCCGCTATTCATTTTATAAAACAAAGACTTTCCTAGGAATAGATTCAAGGGTAGAGACGCTTTACGAATAGACCGAGTTTTCCACCACTACTAGACGTCTTAAGTTGTTATCGCCCTGAAATTATATCTTTCCAAAATGGCAGGTAACGGGTACCGGGAACGCGGAGAATCGTATTTTTAGAATAGAAGAGTGCGACTGAATCATGTTCCAACGCCAGTGCAGAAAAAGCCGTATAAGGGAAACAAATGAATATGATACAAGGGTAAGCATTGAGAACCAACCGTGATCAATACAAACCTGATTGATATAGGACCCGTAGATGAACACAGTGATAAAATACAATCGAGGGACACTGAAAGCCCGCCAATCTTCAAATAAATTTACAAACCCCTATGAAAATTGATATAACTATACAGGATGAAGGGAATCAACATATCTGGATCGGTATAAAAAAGGGAAGAAGAGGGGGAGACAATAATGTGCATTACCTCTGCTGCGCCAGATAAAGAGTAACTTTTGGGTGGGATTGATGAGTGGAGCCCATCATAGAACATATGTTTAAAGGATTGTTAAATAGCCCTTTCTGGAATAAGGTTTTACGTAAGGACTAATCCAAGCATCGCATGAAACGTGTTGATAAGGTATCGACAAGTTACTGCAATTCGTAGAATAGAAGATACGCAACCTTGTCGTCTTTGTTTGAAATTGTGCTCACTAAAGGAGCTTTCCCAGCAACCTTAGAAGCGAAACTAACTTCTTTCCAGCCATTTTCTTCGCCAACTCCCCTTTTTCGAGACTCTCGATTCTGTAAGCTGTCGTCGACTATAACATCGTAGACTGATATCCTCTTTACTACCGTGTCGTCAATTCGGAGCCAACCATCCTGCCGTTTGACATCGACTGTATAGTGACCATTCGTCGCGCTTTTTCCATGATGGTATACAACACTGGTGAGGTTGTATCTGGCTTTCTGGGTTGCAGATCTGCGAGTGGGGCTCAGTGCTTCACTCGGAATGTCAAGCTCTAATGGGTAGCCAATGCCTTTCCAGATTTTCTGGGTGCCACCTGTATTGTTATAATGGAATCGTTTTAGATGTAAAATAAGTACTGGAGGTAGACTATCGATGAACGTTTGTTTGGTGGCAGAAGCGCTTGCACCACGTGCAGATTTAAAATCGCCGCCTTGGAGTTGCTCTGGAATACTGAGTTGCCGGATAGCGTCCACGATGTTGTTGACTTCATTGCTTTGTATATCCAGTTGTAGGGATTGATACGGCTCGCGCATTACGCTGCTCCTTTGCCCAGAGACCCTCAATTCGTTGCGCATTTGTCCACCAAATATTTTTGTTACAGGGGAGATACCACTAATGTGACCGACATTGCGAGTAATGGCAGCTCGTTGTTTATGACCAACTTCAAGCCACCCGGAATCATCCTCATCAAGATTAATTGTGTCGTTCTTTGCTTCCGGTTTTACCGTCTGGTCTGATTTCATAGCAGCAACACACTCCTCATGCAAAACGTCAAGGAAAAAGTTGAGAAACTCTTCAGCGTCTTGCTGATGACCGCGCTAGAAGGTAGAGTTCTGTAAGTGAGGGATTGACTTTAAGGTGTAACGTAACCACTTACCCTCATGGAACTAAACCTCTTAAGACCCCTTACCGCCTCATAAACGTATTCGGGAACGAATGGATCTCCCGCAACCACGGTATTTAAGCTTAATTTGTCGCTACTCAGGTTATTGCTAGGCTGAGTTCGGCGGAATTCACGCATAAATATGATCCTGTAATTTACAAGTTAGTCCAAAAATGAGGGTTTCGGGGTACTGGGGTAGCTAAATTGGCAACTGACATAGCATCGATTAAAGGCGTTTCACTCTTGAAGTTATGTGCAACATTACAGCCGATGACGTCAAGAAATAAGAAAAACGGTCCGCAGAAGAGTAGCGCTTGTAGTATCTAAACCAACTCAATTAGCGATTGCAAAAAATATTAGGTGAAGCCGGAAAACCTACTGAATTCATGAAACACATGTTTCCGGTATTTATCAGGCCTCGAGGTTCTATTAGAGGGGCCAGAGAATCCTGGTGAGCAAGAGCTGACTGATTTGCTGTAAAGTTTTGGAGAACTTCAGCAAGGGTGTGGGTATGAACGTCCCCAAGACTAGAAGACGCTAGTTGACTATTGTTCGGTATGATAAGTGCAGGCTTGTTTGATGTTAGGGAATCCTTCGGAGATTTGGAGCGAACCAAGTCTGCCCAAGATTTGGGTGCTGGGGGAGTCGAAACGGCAACAGATGGATCGGTAGACTGTATGGAATCTGATGTTGAAGGATGATTTTTGATGGACTCCGTTTCTGGTTCCGCTCGTGGCTTCTCTGCAGTGGGAATTGTAACGATATCGGTGCCTTTCCGCAGTTTGTGAAGGGCAGGGATAAATGGGACCACTGGGATTGCCGTAGAGCGGGGAGGGGGTTTCGATGCTCTATTAGAAGCCGTATCGCGATTACCGGGTTGCGGCAAAGGACTTGGCTGGTGGAAGGTTTCAGGCTCATATTGGGGTCCTAAACCAAAGCCATCGCGAAATGTTTTTTTGACACTGTTTGGCACCCTATTGTTTGAGCTTTGATCCGACAAATCGATCGAGTTTAAAGACAAGTCTCTTTGCCCTTGTGAATGCGTCGGTGTTCGACGGGTTTGAACTAAATTTTCTGATGAAGACCCTTGTTTTTTCAAAGCTTTCGTTTTTCTTGGAGGAAATGATTGCTCGGGAGCGGAGTACCATGGAAGCTTCTAAAAGAAAAGATTTTTGTTTGTTAGCATCAAAAAAAAAAAGCGGAAAATGAAAACCGATAACCTAATAGCTCTGAGCCAAATGTGAACAATTTCTTCGTTTCCGCTCCTTTGGGTGGGGATTAGACGAAATACCGGAGGATTAAAAAGAGATCCGTTGGGTAACGGAAACAAACTGATAAATACTGGGGATTGGGGAAGTGATGATGATGGAGTGATCGGAGTTTCGTATCTAGCTTCGATAGGTTCTTCAATAGCTTCGGCGGATTGGGATGGGCTTGAGGTTTGCTCAAATAATATCGCTTCCTGGGGTAGAGAAGCAGGTGATGGAATATCAGGTGGAGGGTGAAGGCCTTCTTGTGAAGGGTAATATGGGATACCAGGTTGTATCTGGGGAGGTCTATAGAAGGAATTAGACATGGGATGGCCCATAACTGGCGGCGGATATTGAGGTATGTAGGAAGCCGGTGTCGAGACAATAAGGGGTCTATTCGGCTGATGGAAGTGCAAAGGTCGGAATTCTGAGGCCTGTGAGGCAGGATGCGGAGAATGTTGATGCTGGGAGTATGCGTGCATGTGCTGCGGGGCAGGTTGGTAGGAGGATTGTTGGTTTTGGTGTGGATGCGGTGGGTGGTGGTGATGGTGGGGGTGAGGGGGATGATGGGGGTGGCCCATCATCTGTTGCGCGAGGTATGGGCCAGGTGGTGGCATCTGAGGATAATGGTGGTGATTCATGGCGAGGTGTAAAAAACCCTAGAGGAACGAGTTCGAAAGATTTTAGCATTTTCGGTGTACGTACGAAAAAGATGTTGAGAAGTCGGAAGATGTTGGATGGGTACCTCGCCGAAGGGGCAGAATCCGACAAAGCTTCGACTTCTATTCTCCGAGTTTTGAATTCCAAATATATTACAAACAGATGTGACTTCCGATGGAGATGATGGACCGAAAGGGGAATGTCATCACCGAGGCATAATTGCTTTGAGAATCCACGTTTTGGGGAGTTAGATACAGGTTCTAGCAACGGCGGAAAGCGACCTCCTGGAGGTATCACCAGTATCAGTTGGCGTTAGCGGTAGAACAAAATTGCAGAACAGCCTGACCAAATAGCTGCTGGAGAAGGAGAAGAAGAGCCACGGGAGCGGGTGGACGACGGGACATCGGGAAGGAAGACGAGCAACTAACATCGACAAAGCAGCAAGGAGGAAGTGTGCTCCTGTTGGAATGCGGCAAACAGCAGCTGACGAAGCAGCTTGGTTGGAGAGAATATGTTGGAGGAGACTGCCTTCTTTTCTTCCTGTTCTTGTTCTTTCTCCTTCTTCTCTTGTTCTTCTTCTTCTTCTTCAGGCTTGTTCGAGAAGTCGCGCGACGTTGATGATAATGGTGAGATGATGGCAATATCGTGAACGCGAGTGAAGTCGTGACGGTCGATGTTCGATGTTTGATGATGGGTCCAGTGGTTTGTTGTGGTGGTGTTGGCGGATGGGTGTTTGACTCGGCAAGCTCTGCCCAGCCCAGGCCAGCCCAGGCCAGCCCACGCTCGCCCAACACAACCAGATACCCCGCGGCATCTTTCAGTCTTTCCTTCCAGTACTTCTCCGTCACGGACTTGGTTATGAAATGAGAAGTCGCCCGATCAAGTGCTTGAGTGGGACGTGTGCTATCTGCCTGGATACCCCTCGCTCACGTTAGACTGTGCAGTGTCTATATCTACTCTAGTATTTTTGTAGACCGCGCACAAGCAGCCACAGATGAGCAGAATAGCTACGGATGACTGTAATTAAAGTCCTTGTTCAACGGCTCAAAGTATATAACTCGATAACTTTTACTTGGAGGCCGTAGAAAGGCGTTGCACCGGGCAAGCTAAGCTACCAACAGGGATAATTCGACCCATCAACTAGCACCCTTCTCCGCAAAAAAAAAAAAAAAAAAAACCGCAACATGAGCGGGAGAGAGGCAACGCACACAAAAAATCTCTGCCTGGCCAGACCAACCAAAAAATTCGATTCGAGTCTTCGACACCCCATCTTCTCTCTCTCTACCTCCCTCTCCTCGCTCTCTCTTAACACACATTCTCTCCACTGTTCTCCATTCTCACTTTCCAACCTCCACCTCCACTCCACTCAATCATACTAGGTCGGTTTGCTTCGTCCATCTCGGTTAGTCAAGTCTAATTTTTTTGGTGCCGTCTTCCTTATCCCCACAATCCTCCATCCTCGCCTGTCTCTCTTCCTACTCCCCTCATTTACAATCCACATTATCCCCGTAGCCTTCATCTAGTCTTGTATATAAATACTAAAAACCGCCTTACGGTTACCTGTGCTACCATCCTGTATCCTTTCTCCTACTTCTTCTACCCCTTCTCTTTCTCCACCCCCCTCTATTGTATGTTTCGAATTTAAGAACCAAAAGCCTCCAATTCCTATCATTGCTACCTAACAAAAGACAACCTTTCAATGTTTTCGATGCTGACTTTCTCTCGGTATGCTAACAAGCACCCAGGCCCGCCCTCTCACTCCTCAACCTCAAAGTCTTATCACAATCTTTCCCCGAACTTGAATCATGGAGAGCGGACACTATGGCGGTGGCGGTCGTTCTTGCTATAACTGTAAGTCAAACTTAAATGGCCATGGTCTTCGGCTCTAATACTTACTTTTCTACGCGTTCTCAGGCGGTGGCACCGGACATCAGGTATTTAACTTCACACCTCGCGAGGAGCGTTCGGACCCTCCCACAGCCGATGCGCATAACCGCTTACCAATTTTAAACTCTGGATAGGCAAAAGATTGCCCTAAGAAAGGCAATCCTACCTGGTAAGTTCACCTTTTTTATTTAGAATGAAAAATAAGATGAAGAAACCTTCTTCCCTTCCTCAACTCGCGCCCTTCACGTGCCTGGCATCTTCGTTTTCTCTCTCTCTTCTTGTTCTAGCTCCTCAGTTCTCATCCCGTCGTATCCCTTCCCGTGTCTTTATAGCTCCCCTCCCATATCACTATCTTTCGAATCCTCCCCCCTGGTAGTTGTCGAGGTTGACGTAGCTGATGGTGAATTAGCTACAATTGTGGAAGTATGTGGCATCAATGTTTCCCTGTGTTTGTGTATCGCCTGGAGGATATGAACAGTTCCGGTTGGTACGTAAGATACAAAAACAATTGCTGACTCTTTGTTTTCAAATTATTTCCAATTATCAGACGAAGGTCACCTTAGTAAGTTTAACAACCTCCTGGATACTTGCCATGCTCTTATCGCGTCGTTCTCGTTTCAACAGCTCACATCGAATTCACTAGGTCGAGATTGTACTGCTCCCGCCAAGGAGAAATCTTGCTATCGATGTGGACAAACTGGCCACTTGAGCCGTGATTGTCCCACCGAGTCTGGAAACACTCGCTCTGGTGGCGGCGGGGTTCCTTCTGGGGCTGAATGTTATAAGTGTGGCAAAGTTGGGCATATCGCCCGCAATTGCTCGTCAGGAGGTGATACTGGCGGTGGTAGATACGGAGGTCGCTCGGGCCAAACTTGTTATTCTTGTGGGGGTAAGTTCTTATCAATACTATTTTCTATTTCTTGGTACAATTCAGACTAACATCGCTGTGTATATGCGTAGGCTTTGGTAAGCTCTTTCCCTCTTCACCCTAATGCTATTTCCTGTTTTGTTTACTAACAACAATTTCCCTTAGGTCATATGTCTCGTGATTGCACTCAGGGTCAAAAATGCTACAATTGTAACATGCCCCTTTAGTTATAATATATATCAATAGAGTCTAGATTTACTAACGTTTTTAGGTGGGCAAATTGGACATGTTTCTCGCGAGTGCCAGAGTCAACAAGAGCGCGTTTGTTACAAGTCAGTGTCCACTCTGTTCTCTAAACTTGGCCCTGAAACTAATAGCTCAATAGGTGTCAAAAACCAGGGCATGTTATGAACCAATGCCCTGAGGCCGACTCCACATCCTAGAATCTGCCCCTTTCTAGACTGTCTAGATCAGTTTGTTGTTCTAACGTCGCCTCTGCTATCATATAGCAGTCATGGTTTACGAGATCTCTGTCACTTTCCATTTTCGCTCTCCTCATCCGTCATATGCTTAGTTGATATATATTTGCATTGTGAAAAGTCGACTTGGACCCTCACAAAAACAAAAAAAACACCCCACACACATATATATATGCAAGCTGGTAGCTAGGTTTCGAAAAGTTCATATCAATGACTACCTGTGCTGTGATTTAGGTTTCTTTCTCCTTTTACTTTTTCCCCTGGTTTAAATATTTTTAGCGCATATGCTAAAACAGACTGCCTCCAGCTTTTTTTAAAAAAAAAAAAAATTCTCACGTGATTACATTACTGTGTGCTCCAAACAGGCAAAATTCGAATTCTCTATTAGATATATATAGATAGAAAGAGAGAGAGATAGTATCACGTATCACTTAGTCGACGCAGAGGTAAAATTGTGGTTCGAAACCCCCAACCTTCCGGCTAGAATAAGATGTGCCCGGTATACTTTTCTTGCGGTGCCCAAGTTCCATGGCAACCGTCCCAGGGCATGAAGCCAATTCTTTATCCGAATATACCCCCAAGGACTACTGAACATTCCAAGGAAATACGCCTTATACTAATTTACGACTAAATACATGTATTAGTGCATTATAAGACTAAAAATGATGGTTGGCTTAGAAAGCGTCCTATAAAAATAAATATTAAAAAAAGGCCCGGTTTGTGCGGTGTTGAGCTTGTTCCGATACCTGAAAGTGTTGGTTGAGTGTTCATTTGTGGTATTTCCAGGTCACATTGACAGTGGACGAGTGGCAGGATGACCGAGGCGCATGATCGCTAGGCCGAACCCTAGCACCCGAAAACTACCTTGAAGAAAAAGAAAGGAAGGAAAAGGAAGAAATTTTTGAAAGATCAAATGGGGCAGGGTATGTATATTCGAATATATTAATGGCTTATCTTTATCACGCGTGAGATCACAAGAAATATGACGTACCGCTCAAACCAACAAAGTATACTTGATCAAATTTTCAAATTTTGTGTCAATATTGCGACACTTGAAGAGATGAACTGTTCCGCGAGCCCTGTACAGCTGTATGATCATACCAGGCCCGCCCCCAACACCTGTGAATGAGGGTGCTTAGCCCATTTGTTCGTTCTTTTGTACAAAAGAGTTAGTTATCTACCTAATTTGGAGTTAGTATTTTCAAGGATTATGAATTAAATGCGTGCCTCCCCCTCGAGCAGAAGTCTGGAAGATCTTTGGAATTCATGCTTTTCGATGCCGATGCATAAAGAAAGGAAAAAGGAAATGCCGCACACATATCAGCAAATTTGTGATTCCAAAGTTTCGGAGTCGGAAAATGCAGCTTATATCTTGCAGATAGATGCACAAGGGACGTTGATGCTCCCGCACCCTGTTCCGGTCTCGTCTAGTCTTCTGGGTTGACTAAGTTTGACATGGTGCAGAAACTTACAGGGAACATATCGATAAGAGAGTGGGAGGTGGAGAACCTCTTATCTCGGGTACAAAATATTACATAGCTACTAAGTACGTGTTGTAAGTGTTAAGCGAAAGTAATTGGTTTTGGTATTATTGCTTCAAGGAAGGTAAAGCTTATGGTCATTTGTGCAGGGAAACATTGCTGGATCAAAGGTTGGGATCTTGAGGAGGATTGAACAATTGAGGGGTACAGAGGCTCATGTTCCGATTGAAGCAAGGTGGGGAAACGCGTCGAGGCGCATGTGATCTGCACATGCCCTGTACGTAATTCCACGAGGTCAGGTAGCCAATCAGTCTGGTGCTGTACCGCAAGCCCACTAAAAATAGGCTTGAGCGGGACAGTCGTTACTTTGAGCATCTCCGTCGGCGCCCAGCTCGAGCTTTGCCTGAATAAACCTGAAATGGCAGATTCCAGACGGGTTTATTGTCTTTGTAAAAGCCTCCTAGGCAAATATTCTGAGCGGGGAAGCGTAGGCTCCAAACCTCCCCTCTCGGGTCTAAACGGAAACATTGATGGATTCGTATTTCAAACGGGATCATCTGAATTTGCTGGGGTGGTGTGTGGATGAACTTTTCATCCGATGTTTTTACTGGATTCCTGATTTGTGATGCATGTACTGGTACCAGCGGGCCGACTCACTGCTGACATCCCTGTCGCTCAGTCGTTTCGCCAGTCGCACACCTTTTAGCACAGACGAGAACTTCAGCTCCTTTGAGCAGGAGGCCAACAACGAGGCTGTTTAGAGGGCGACGGAAATCGACTGAGACTATCAAAACGCAGACTACAGCTTCTAAGTTATTGCGCTTTCAACCTAGAGATGGATTGACTAGGATAAACTGAAATGTCAAGGCTAAGTTGTTTGATCAATCAATCCAGCGGGGCAGTTCAGATGTAAATTTCGGTCTTTTGCATTGCATCGGAAAGTTGAAGATTGGTAAAAAGACGCTAGGACTCGGTGGTTTGGAATTGCTGGAGCTCTAGCACGAGGACAATCTTAATGACAGCCCCGCGCGCTGGACTACCCGTTCCGTGAGCTCTGTCCCGTCTCGACCCGGCGACATCGAGGCTTGTCCGGCAAGGTAATTCTCGCCCAGTTGGTTCAGCCGCCGACCAGAGTCGAGCCGAAAATCACCGAATGCGAAGTGTGCAAGGACAGGATGGTCCAGACATTGCATTCTCAATCCAGCACCTTCTGCACGATGGGGTGCTCCCGCCTGTGTCGACTCATCGGATAAGCCTTTCGAAAAGGTCAGGTTGGTAGGCTCCCAAAAATGGGCATCAGAATGCTCGTACGTGCGTCTGGTGACACACACCTCGTCTGGCCCGCCCCACCATCAGAACACCCTAATTTGCTTTTTTAAAGCACTCTTCCCTGCTTCTGGCTCACTAGAATTGCTTTTCCGAGAGGTCAGGTTGACCACATCTTTTCCCGGCTTTCAGCCAATCACAGGGCTGGTACATGACCAAAGATAGTAGTTGTCTGCGAATGCATAATATCACCTTTCGCAGGCGGCGCAAAGACTATGCCTTCCCTTTATTTACCAGTCTCTCCAGGAATCTTTTGGATTGGGTCCGCTTTTCTTCACTTTTACTTCTAATTACCAGTCGTGAATTAATTCACAACCTCTTCGCCATCTTCAATACAGCGCTATGGATAGAGAGGAGAGCCTCTGATTGTTTTCTCCCGAAAGTAACATAATATATTGCTCCAATTCGAACCACAGCTGCGCAACAAAGCACACAAAAGCACGCTTTTGGAGTTTGTGTTGTTCAGATTCAGCATTGTCAGCATCACGGTTATTACCAGCGCAGGCACGACGGAGAAGGTTGGACCTTCAACAAGAGTAACAGGGCGGTCAAACTTCTGGCTACCCTCGCGGGTATATTCCCTTTCCCGCTCGAACACCAGCTCTTCCTTCGTCCCCCTTCTTCTTAGCATTTTTCGATATCGCGGCCTCGAATTGTAAGGAGTTATAACGTTAGCTATCAATACAATCATTCCGCCAACGGTTGTCTTCTGATAGACTTGATGGTCTAGGAGTCAATTGTGACAGGGTAAGCTTCTACTCAAATTCTTGTATTCTATCTACCCAACCCGCCGCTTCGGTCAAGTTGTTACTTTACTTTGTTTTCTCAATTCGAAATTCATTTTGCGCCCACCTCCCAACAAAGGCAAGCCCACCAGATCCTTGAATCCTGCTGCTTTGAGGGATGGGAACAAACCAGAACTTGCTTTGCATAGACAGTCACCTTCTCTTGCTTCTTGTTTCAATTTCAATTTTAATTTCAATATTTTTTTTCCCCTGCTTTGCCTTTCCCGGAACCCTTTAGAACATGCGACAAGTGTGGTTTTGAGGCCCGTCTGGACCAGATGTCACCCAGACACAGCTTGTGTCGCATGTGACCAGCCTTTGGTCTGAATGCGAACATATCCCGGGGAGACCCATAGATCCTTTCCAGCGGAATTGGCCAATCGAGGAGGCTCTCGCGGAGGAAACCTATCGGGGGCCAAAGACGTTTGTTGACATCGTCATTTTGAAACAAGGCTCACGTCGGCCGTGACTCTTAACTCGTCCTTCTTTGCGCTTGCTTTTTGCTCGTACCGTCATTTTTCTGGTGCACTTTTCGCACAGCCGGTGCTCCAGTCAGCAAGCCGGCCACAGCCAGGCCAGCCTGCCATCGAAACTGCCAGACGCCCAGTTGTACATACGTACGCCCGGCATTCTTGAGCCTCCGAGCCCGACTATTCTAGGATTATATCCTTTTCCCTTATCCTGCTTTTCCTCCTTACCTCTCCATCTTCCTACCTCCCGTCCGAATCTTATGCTCATTTGCTCTCACAGCGTCTCAAACCGTTCACGTGATTGAATCTTGCGACGACTCATCGCCCTTGGAAGTGGACGGAAACGCTGACAAATCCCCCTTGTCTTTTCTCCCTTCTTCGGCTTTGCCACACAACACACAGCGCAACACAGTGCTCGGACACAGCGCAACACATATTTTGGTAGGCTGTATGTGGGGAAACTCTTCCCTCGAAATTCCGCTCCCTCAGTTTATCCATTCCTCATGATGACCTGTATACCGCCATGCCTTTTATTCTTTCATTTTATTTTACAAGGCCTTGCTTTCTCCTCGGTCTTGCGGCGGATCTGGTTGCGATTACATAAGTCGGCGGCGGCTCCATTATTTATCAGTCTGCCTATGTCCTAACGCCGCAACTCTAGGATCTTCCATCATTCGTCACCCAGCCACACATTCTCTTAGCATTGATATCCTCTTGATTTGAGCCTTCCTGTCTGACGAATCCTTAATTATAATCCCCCCCCTTTTTGAAGCTGCCAATTTGTGCTTTCCCACGTCCTTTCGTTTTTCTCTATGAAATTTTTGTTCTGCCATTGACTCAACCCCTCTGTTACGCCCAGGCCAAGCTAACCTGAGCCGTTCGCTCCAGTATTAAAGACACCGAACCAACTGTTCGATTCATTGATCGATTCCAACCCTGTTTCGAAATCGTTCACTCCAATAATTCGCAGAGCTTTCCCGTAGGTTAAGCCATTCCCCTAGACATGGAAGTGGAAACCACAGCACCCATCCTCGCAGACCCTACAACTTCATCTGGCCAGATGCCGCGGACTCCAGAACCGTCGCCGTTCAAACGTCCTTCAATGAGCTTTACATATTCTCCTCGCCCAGATAGCTCGTCCGGTTTCACAGATACTAGATATAGTGATAAGAGGGCACCATCACTGAGCGGGATTTTATCACCACCCCCATCTCCATTCATCGCTCGACAAATCTCTGAGGTTCCCTCAGACCTTGGTCCTTCAATACTTAACAGAGACCCGGTTTTATACGACACCCCTCTAAGCGATGAAAATCAACGTCCGCTATTTGATCTTCCAGAGCCCTATCAGGAGCCGTCAGGGATCGCCTCCAAGCCGAGCTTCCTCGCTAGCCGGGAATCCTTTAAAACCGGAACATGGCCCCAGCGTCGAGAATTACCTGCTCCGAAATTCAAGTCAAATGCATGGCAAGACTGTTTCCGAAATCCTCTGGATTACTACCAAAGAGAAAGAGCCTTTCTCAGACAACAACTGAACTCCGCTAAGCTGGTGAAGTCAACAAAATCAGCCATTCCGATTTCCTCTCCAAAGGTGGTTACACCCGCCCCCAAAAAGTTGCATCAAAGAGCCCGAAGCACGGGTTCTGAAATGACGACCTCGCCGAAAGACAAAGTCCGCATTCATAGAAGCACCGATAACAAGGTCACGAAGCCAAAGTTCAGCCGACAGTCCAAGCCTGTGACAACCACTCGAAAAGATATTCACTATTCAACAGTGGAAGATGTTACCCCGTCGGCCGACGTTTTGCCCGACAACCCAAGATGTTTGCACGTAGATTGGTCTGGGGCACCTCTGGATATATCTAATGACCCCGACAGACATCTTCTTCATAAAGCTGAGCAGCATCTAGCTTCAACACTCAAGCTTTCTTGTGGACAATACCTTACACAAAAGCGCCTGATATTTCTGGAGCGAGTTACAAGGCTTCGGGCGGGAAATACTGTTTTTTCACGGACGCATGCTCAGCAGGTCTGCCACATTGACGTCAACAAAGCATCCCGTCTGTTTGCGGCTTTTGAAAAGGTTGGCTGGCTCTCGCCTCAAGCTCTGAAACACCATCTTTAGATCCTCCGCCCCAAATGCCCATCCAGCTTACCCCCCCGGACCTGGGGTCTTATTGGTCCACTCAAGGTTCTGAAATTACTCCCGAATACCCTTCTTGCATTATCTCTTATATGATCTATCTCGTGGGCCGTTGCTCTTACTCCCCTGTTTTCGTTTGGTTCTCCAGCTCGTTACACTGTATCTTTTGTTGTAGTCGGATTCCATCCGCATGAATTTTATTCCGCGTTGCATACGAGCTAGTAGAATGCTGCCATCCCATACCCATTACGAAGATTTGTTTCCCTTTGTTCCTAATTTTTGGGTGGTTTCTATCTTATGGAGTTTTGGGTTCACTTTTTTTGGTTTGCTCTATCTGGTTATTTCACCATCATTTCCTTTGAAGTTGCACTCCGGATTACGCCTCGTACAATTGTTAATGCTTCGTCATCTATTCCCTATACGTCATCCTCTCGTTTACTTGTTTTTATCTCGTTTTGTGTCTTTTGGGTAGGCGTTCTATAACCATTGTCTCGGGAGCATTCTTGGGACGGATTGATAGGTTGGTACCTGCAAGATTTTGGCGTTAGTTCAATTATGGTTCGTTGGTTCTTATTGTTTCTCGCTATCTGTTCGAATCTAAGTATTGGAATTGGAATGGGGTTTTATAGGTGTCTGATGTAAACGGCGGCTGCAAATATATTGTTTCTTAACGGTTGGGTCATAGTTTTTTAAATCTTTTTATGTTGAATATTCTTGTTCTATACTTTTATCAGATACAGGCTTGGGATCTGATAAGATTATTTTTTTCTCTCCTCATTCCATGTATACCTCAATGGCGTCTCTACTCGGTTCAGTTACTCTAAATTGATGGTTTTGGTTATGCCCGAGTTTGTTTTGTATTGAAATTACTTTTTTGGAGTTGTAGTCTCATACAAGCTTTATTTTCAATAACCTAGTACCTAATATATCTGCGAATATTTTGTCTTGGTAGGCCTTTCGCGTAGGTAGTTCAAGTTATGCATCGACTTACACACGTTTGAATCTCTTTATTCAGGCGGGGGTCTGTTTTAGCTGAATTTAATCACAGCCAACAAGTGGGTCTCGCTCCCAGGTATAAACGATTTAGTCATATGTTGTTAGTGGACCAATATAACGTGATCATTGGTCAAACTGTGGTATGCACGTAGCGCACTTGCATTGGTACACGTTCTCTGGTAGCATCACTCTTGGTGTCCACCTTGCAAGCATGCAAGTTTTGTTTGGATAGGCCATCGGGGAGATGGTTATTGTGGCGGGAATGAATTTCAAACACGTAGATGGAGGTCGTGCTGTACTGTCTTGAGCTATTGCTGCTCAGCCGGTTTGCCCAACATTTGTTCCAGCAAGATCGAAATAGCGATATGGTTATTCGGCAAGCGCATACCCATAAATACGCATATACCATTAATTATATCTCTATAAGATAGAAGTGGCTGCTATTTACCCTTTATTTCAGTTGGGTACGTGTACATACGCTGTATGTAATGTCATGCGCAGGTATATGTACATGTACTGTACGCAACTGTCCAACCCGCCAGATTTTGATTTGATCGTGTTGTCACCAAGGTTGGCCACCAAGTTGGGTTGGAGGGGTAGTTCACACCTCGCTATCACTAGACAAGCGGAGCACACCAAATGAGTTATTTGCTGTCTGTCCACTGGTTATTGCCTACTTTGAAGTGCTGGTTGTTCGATTTGCTTTCGCTACAACCACTCTACAGTCTATCTTTCCAGCTGCTCAAGAATTGATATTCGGACGGCATTACACGACTTCTCAGTCCAGGATCATTTTTAAGACCAAGAGGGGTCGAATCTCAGAGTGATGGCTTAGATGGCTTCAAACATTCTAGCTTGCTCCGCCCCTCGACAGCAGGAAACAACAATTAGATGAGTAGACCTGCATATCCTGCCAACTTCCCGGGTTGGCAGCGGGGTATGTCAAGGAGGTCAGAATCATTTTCACAGCATTACGAGGTGCGAGTTGGCACGATCCAAATTGAAACTCCTGGTGGAGCACTTGTTTCTCCCGATTACCGCCGTAAGCTCGCAGGGCTGACCTTTCGATATCTGCGACTCCCGCTCGTGGATACGGATTTTGCAGGACATAGAAGAGAGCCAAGTAACCCGATCCGATGATACAAGAGTCACAACCCCGGAATCAAAAACCTCAAGGCGATATCGTTACATCGAACAACAGAATGGCGGCCTTCTTGTGGCCCCTCCTGAGAATAGAGGCGAACCCCCGCAGGTTGACTGGCCGCCTTTGGATATCCATACGCCATATATAACAAGAGAACAGGCTCGCAGGTACATATCTCGGGGCGTCCCCGTTTTCCAAGGCACTTGTAGAGAAGTAGCATATGTAAAGACCCAGTATCATTTTTTTGTGGTTCCGACGAATGGCTGGGACGACGAGGGCACGGATTGTGCTCAGTTTCAGGAAGATTTTTTCAACGACATGTCAGATGCCGGCCGACCACAAGATTCGCTGGATCGTCCATACATGCGCGACGCTTTCGGAATATATCCGGGAACGATCACATTAGCAGCATATGCCGCTTCCTTTGGCTGTCCGCTCGATGGTGGCCCTCCCCTCGATGGCGGTCAAGTTAAAGTCCGCAAGCTCAACATGAATTATGTGGTGTCAAGACTACGTAAACTCAAACATGAGGGAATCGAAGATCGTGTAAGGGTAGCAATTGAAGATGTTGAATTCCCTATCTGCTACTAATCTATTTAACCCATAGGACCCGACGCTGCTATATCATGAGCTATATGCGAATCTTTTGTATGATGGCATAATGCATGCTGACGACCCACACCGTTTTGAAATGGGCCGCCAAGTCTACGACTTGATCGATGTGCTTGCTCGACCTGAATGGATTGACTTCAGCAAGCTAGAGAACCAGATCGTTCCTGAGTTCTTTTATAGGGACGATAGCGCCGGGAACAACAAGTTCTTCCACCAGTTGCTTATTTCTCTAGAGTTGTTTCTGAGAATAACGTCACGTAGCCCACTGAATAACTCATTGGGACAAAGGCACAGCTGGCCTGTAAAAGTTCGGTATGATTTAATATTAGCACAACGATGGTTAGAGAATGTCGAGATTGAAAGCCCAGCTTCGGCACATCCGACCGCGCAATCAACGGTAACCTTTCATTTCCAGAATAAAAATAGCCAAGTCGACATTTTAAGAAACTTTGGCTGGACCCTTAAGTAAGCTTGCCGAGATGTTACATTTGATCTGCTTTCTACTTCCACCCCTCGTTGCTGACATATATTTTGAGATGGCCCAACATGCCAGAGGTTGAATTTATTCTTTCGGAGGTCGATGCCAAAGAGAAAGCTGTTGAAGACCGCAGCGTTAGTTGTATGTCGTGGTTTACTGGTTTGATGTTACCAGGAAAAACAATGCCCTGGGTTATCATGAAAACTTTGATCGATTGTGATCCAGATGCGCCACCATCAATAAAATCACTTTCGCATTTAGCCCCTAATGCGGGCCTTCAATGGAGGGGGTCAACGTACTGGTCGTGGGAGTGCATAGTTGGCAGAGTTTTAGGTGCAGCCAAAGGTGTTAGACAGATGTGTGGTTGGCTGGGCCCTCTACCAACTAGTCCTGAGCTTCACCGGTCTGAAGGTATGCATCTTTAAAGGAATCCATTGTTATCGATATATCTACTGATGGAAAGGAGAAGTCGTTTTGATTAAGCAAGCGCCCCCTTTGGGGCACCTAACCCCCAGTGACATACACAATATGGCAGCCAATAGCGAATCATTCCCGGAACACGAATCCACTGTACACGTTGATGATTTCGACATGTTAGAGCCAGACTTAGAGGACCCGACGGACAATATCCGTATCGAAAGGCTTAATTTCCAGCCCGCTACCTCAACGTCTCAGACGATCATGAGGATACTGCCCCCTGGTTCGCAAAAGCCTCCTCGGCCCCCATCAAGCATTAGCGGCAGAAGCGCAAGCGGACGGAGCACAAGTAGCCGGAGTATAAGTGGGCGATCAAACTTTAGCATGTTTCCTAACGAGCCTACCCTATACGATGCGTCAATAACCTTCGCAATTGCGTCAAAGTCCTGGCGAGTGTATTTACGTCATGACACTCCATTTATTGCAGCATACCCTTGCAAAGATGGGCCCCATGTACTGTATAATGCATATGATTTCCGAGTTGTCCGGCCTGATAAGTTGACGGAGATAAAGAATTGGGGAAGCAACATCCTGGATGATGGCGAATCGGAAACCGGTAGTGAAATGTACTACAACAACGAAGTCGAAGAGGTTTTAATTATTGAGGCTTTCGGGGTTTGCGACAACGAGGTTTTCGCCCGGGCATGGTGCTCATACTGGGGTCTGGCGGCCATTATAGCGGATGTGGACAAGACTTGCGTTGCATGTGCCGTTAGGGAGGCATATGCTGCCTCTGTCAAAGTGGTTATACTTAACTGTGGGCGGTTGAATCTTAACAATGAAGTAGAGGATGTTGACAGGACGATTCTGGAGGTCTGAAACTGTTACATCATACTTGGGATTTTTGGAATCGAATCCGTGGTCATGGAAGGTGGTTCGTATATACATTAAGAGAAATTCGTGACTGCGTAAGGTATATGTTTTCTCTTGCACCCATTTTAGATAGAGTAGCTTGGTTTATGACGATAATGATACAGTGAAACTAGAGGCTACTTGCAAGACCTTAGTCCGGCTGTGTCTGTCTGACGGCGTCTCATTTCTCGTGATTGCTTTTAGCCAGCTCTTTGCTTAAATACCATTCCTCGTTCTTTTGTATTTTGACGCAGTATCTATATCTATCTATATCTATCTATATAAATTTCTTAATTACCACCGAGCTCCTCCCTCTTCCTTAAGATTCTTGAATGTCTGTCAAGCTCCTCTACCAAGTCTTTGACTGAAAATTTGGATGGCTCTAGCTCCATGACTTTGCCATCCTCTTATAGGGAGTATTATGTTAGAATCACAATCAAATACAAAATTAACCACAATCTTAAGAGGTTCTCAACGTACTGAATGTTATTAAAACCCTCGGGGTGTCTTCTGATGCACGTGGTAGTAATTTTGTTTGAATCTTCATAGTTGATCTGGCGTCTGGTGGTAGTAAAGATAGGAATATCCTTGCGCTCTTAGACGCCTTTGAGAAGGGGTTAAAGCTAACGATGACATTCGTGAGGAATTTTGTGATCATCTTGCGCCAGTCCGATAACTATCGCGCCGTAGCGGATCCTTGGTTCGGGTTTGGGAATCGGCTGGTACGTCGTTGTGGAATCGATTGATTGCTGCAATAGTACGCATCCAAGGGCGAAGTTTTTGGGGTGCTGTTCCCAAACGAGAAAAACAACATCATCCAGTTTCGCTGCAGCTAGAAGCTCCGGGTTCAACACACTTTTATTTAGCAATACACAGGTTTGGTTACTAACGAAGCAACATTGAAAAGTGTTATTATATATCTTTCGGCAATCACTAAAAGCCTAAATTCACGAGAGATAACCGTTAAGATTTTATAGGATTGTTAACCGAGCCCCGATCTAGAATTCTTGACAATGGCTTGAACAGGGTCGAGAATCCCGCTTCTGTTGCTCCCGAGTCCAGTCCCGGTTTTCCATCCCATTTTTGCTAGCATTTCATAACCCTTATTACCTTGCCCAATTTCAGCAGCACCGGTTCCCACAATCATACCATCTTTATGAATTGTTTTGATGCCACTACCGCCACTACCAGCCACCGATTGGCGGCCGCCTTTCCCACGAAAGTTGCCTAGCTTGCCCCTGGAGTTTACGTTCCCGGAAGCTCTAAGGACCTTGTCAATTGCCTCCTCGTCACCTTCAAATAATCTACTGCCTTTCGTTTTATAAAGAACAGGAAATCGATTACTGCCTTTGCCTTGAGATTTGCTCGTCATGAAGAACTTATGGGCTACCACGTGAACTTGTAGGCGATCGGTCTTTGGCATTGGCGGTAAGGAAAGCCTGCGAGCAAATAGAATCAGCATTCCATTTTGCGCATAGTCGAGGGGTGAGTGATGCAAACCTTTCAGTTATGCCGCTCATTAAGAACCGCTTGATGGCGACATAGGTCTGACCAAGAAGCATACCATCTTCGAATTCCTTCACATCCATCGATGCTGATTTATTTGTGGAGCATTTTTCGAGCGCCAATGCCCCTCGGAGAGCATCTTTTTCTTGCTTTCGAAGTAATTTCCTTTTTCGATCCTGTGAGATATATCTTTTGAGCTCAGTAACGATTTCCTGATCTTGTTCTTCCGTTTCTTCCTCGTCCTCTTCCATTGACATGTTTGCGAAGGCATCTGATATTTTATTCAACCTGTTATGTCGCGATTTATGTTTAGAAGGCTTTGTAAGACTCGCTCTCCCACGGTCCATGATATCAAAATTATCATACGCGTCCGCAAGATTGGAGGCACGGGGGAATTTCCCTTGCTTGTTTGGCTTCCCCATCATCATGCTTAGAAGGTCCTCAGCATCATAATCTTCGTCCTCATCACTACCGTCTCCGTCTGGCTTTCCGTAATCTAGTGATCTCTGGTTTAAGCCCTGATTTCCATTCATGACTTCTGACTGGCCGTCGATATCGTCTAGACCGGCCTCGAAATGATCAATCAGGTGTTGTATTTCACGGGTCATATCGGTCCCCTCGAGCCAAATGGTGTCCGCTAATGACGAACCTGCGGGCTTAAATTGATACTCTATGCCAACTAGACCTCGCCGTTTCCCTATCACAGCTGCGACATTGGTATCCACGTTTGAGTTGGCATTATCGAAATCTGATTCTGAACTTTCCGAAGTAAACCCGCTATCAAGAGGTTCAAGTTCGGGTTGGGCCTTGTCTTGCTCATCATGCCTAGCATCAATATCGCCCTGATAATGTCCTAGGGGCCTTCGTGGAAAGGACTGGAACGAGAACCCGTCATTGCCATTTTCTCGAAGATTTTGAATGTAATCTGCCAGTATCTCGTCTTCAGAATTTGCCTGTTCCTTTTGATGCCGTGGTTCAAGTATTCGTTGAGGCTCGACAGTCTCAATGTGGTTGTGCGATGTACTACCAGGGCTTATTGCTTTAGGGAGTGCATTCAGCTGCTCATCAGGCTGTCTTCTTCGGTTTCGAGGTATGAAAACCACTTCATCATCGTCGCCGCCGTCGGATGATGGCTTGTCAGAGGGTTGGGCATTTTGAGAAACGGAGGGGGATAACGGCAAGGGCCCTATGGTCTCGGAATCCGCTTGGGTTGTTTCGGTATTTATGCTAATTTCCAACTCTTGAACTATGTGGCCAATATTCGGCTCGATTTCGGGGAGGGTTGGTGCCTCTTGAGGACGAACAAAAGCGATACCAATTTGGCGGAGTTTTCTGTCATCATTCCTCCGAGAAGCATGATCCTCGGTGTTCCGGGCTTCCTGGAGCAAAGTAAAACCGCGCCGGCCTATGTTTCCTCGAGGATATCAAAGCTCTTGTCAACGGCTGGTGTTCTTCAATGGCGATTTGTAAGGGGGTGGAAGTGGGAGTAGGATTGGGAACGGAAGTAGGAGGCGTGCACGTGAGTGACGAAGGATGTTTCCCTGTATGGGATGCGTAGGGCGATTCGTTTACCTGGGGAGGGTCCTGGACTGCCATAACCGTAAGGCTCGAGAGCAAAATCGTCGCCGAGGAGAAGGAGCCTTTTACTTCTCCGACTAGTGGCCGGGGAGGAGGAGGAGGAGGTTGCAGGATACTGGATCTGGTGGTTTGAATGCCAATGGGGAGATTTTTGCTTGGGGGAAGCGCGGGAGTGCTTTCGGCGGGGCATTATGGCGAGGTATCTTGTCTAGGCTAAACAAGGCTAGAGTCCTTTATTGTTGCCTGCGGAGACAACCAGCTATCATGGCTTTTGAAGAGTGGAGGAGATGAGGTAGGGGTGGAGGTGGCGATGGTTGATGATATGGCAGATGTAGATGATAACTTGCGTCGGCATGAGTATTTGCGGCGGCTGCCTGTTGGTTGTTTGCTCGGGTCGGGTTGGTCATTCGCCCAGCCCACTTCGTCATCCGTCACAGGCCCGCTTGGGCTCCATCTCTCCTCCACCGTCTATCAGCCTCCGCCGCACTCAACCACGATCGATCTTATTTCCTGCCTTCACAGCAGTCTATGGCACTTCTCAAACCCTGATACTCTGGCGGAACTCGTTACCCGCCCTTTCCCCTAATATTTTCAAGGCGACGGCGCTGCTTTCGTGGCCTCCTATCAGGTCTATCCGCATTTTGCATCCCACTTCTTGTATTGGCCGCTTCAGTTCTCTGCCCGACGGCTACCGAGCTTCTTAAGCTCCCGGTCGGGTCGCCAGGCTCCTTTGAGGCAGCTACAACATCGGAATTTCAGCTCAAACGCCCTCCAGGATGAACATCAGAATCGATAAATTCCAGCGTGTCATACAGTACTTTTGGGACCCGCCTGTCAAAAACGAGGACCCGATGAAAAGTTCCATTTGGTGCCTGGGCGTCGAATACTCTTCCAAATCGAGGGAGCTGGAGAGTAAGTCCTCGGACGAATATGATACTGTCAACGCTTCTTCTACAGACTCGGTTCCAGTTCTCCTCACTTCACCATCCTCCGATTCGGCCGATACCGTGACCCATAATGATTCCGATTCGGAATCGTCAGAAACCGCTGTCGAGGTAGTAAAAGATACTTCGACACAAGTAGATGATGATGGGTGGCCTCATGCATTTTTGGATGACTTTGACGCCAAATTCTGGATGACATATCGAAGTTCTTTCCCTCCCATTCCGTTCTCGACAACACCGCGTGGCAATATGACGCTTGCAACCCGTTTGAGAACTCTTGCGGATCAGGAAGGCTTTACATCAGATACAGGATGGGGCTGTATGATAAGATCTGGCCAGTGTGTTTTGGCAAATGCAATATCGCTCCTTAAGCTTGGTCGAGGTACGTTTTTCACTAAACCTCAACCAAAGGTTTTGCCATCGTTAACACTGCATTGAAATAAGATTGGCGTCGCGGCAAATCTCCCCTAGAAGAGCAGAGGATACTGTCCTTGTTTGCTGACGATCCGAGAGCGCCATTTTCATTACATAATTTTGTTAACTACGGAGAGGCGTCATGTGGAGTCTATCCCGGGGAGTGGTTTGGGCCGTCTGCAACTGCGAGGTGCATACAGTAAGCCTTCTCTGTGATCACCCATGGCACTATCTTTCGAATTCGCGTTTCTAATGATTTTTGATGCAGGGCACTCACAGAGAAGCACGATGAAGGACTCAAAGTGTACATAACGGGCGATGGGGGGGATGTTTATGAAGACGCCTTCCGGAAAGTTGCAATATCAGACCATGGAGTGTTCCATCCAACTTTGGTCCTGGTTGGAATTCGACTAGGCATTGAGAGGGTAACACCAGTTTATTGGGAAGCACTAAAATCATCGCTTATGATGCCACAGTCCGTGGGAATCGCTGGGTAGGTAACGATTCAAAATCTATGAACTTCTAAATAGGATGAATAGCTTTTTAATCTGGCGGATCACTCTTAGGGGACGGCCTTCAGCATCTCACTACTTTATCGGCGTCCAAAACCAGTCTCTTTTCTATCTTGACCCGCACAACACCCGGCCACTCCTCCCTTATCATGAAGATCCCGCTGCATACACAACTGAGGAAGTTGAACTCTGCCACACCAGAAAACTTCGAAGATTACATCTTAGGGAGATGGATCCAAGCATGCTACTCGCATTCCTAATACGCGATGAGCGAGATTGGCAAGCCTGGAAACAAGGCGTCAAGGAGGTAAGAATAGCCTCCTAGAATCACCTAATGGTGTAAACATACCAATAAATGAATGTTCTTACGCTGACGTTTCGCGCTTAGGTACATGGAAAGCGGGTAGTACATGTTTCAGACACGACTCCCGGATTAGGAAACCCCCCTGGCATGAGAGAAGATGCCATTGATGATGTTGAAACTTTCGATGACGATTCCGATGTGGAAGTAGAAGTTGAAGAGCAAGGTACATCGTAAACATTTATTGTAACCATAAATGTGCAACTAGGCCCACCACCTTGACAAAGACCTTGGTGCACTTCGAGCACATAGTTGAATAATTGGGATTTAACGGATATATAAGGGAAGGCTTCAAGTTTGAATTTGGGTAAGGCGTTTGGACAGGCGAGTCGATTGCTGTTAGGAAAACCCGTATCGGGTTACAGTTATAGGAGCATTCTCGGCCCGACACTGGGTTATTGCTAAATAAAGTAGTATTTATCATACAAACCAGTAGAGATACAAAAGTGCTTAAGTATATATTATATTTGTGATGAAAATCAATTTAGAGAGAAAAAACCCCCCCACAAAACAAAGGTAAAGAGATTAGTTATCCATGTGGTGGCTCTGGCCTTGAACAAGGAACCCAGATCCGGAGTTGCTTGCAGAGAAAGATGGTTCTGTAAGGTCTTCCAGGTAGAATGATGTTTCGGTAAATGCGATTTTAAACTTATAAAGCGTGTACTAGTCAGTTTTTTGATATTTTTCACAATTAAACAATGCTGTGGCTACTCACTTTAAATAGAAAATTAAGGGTCAGCGCTATCATCATAGCGATACAAACAACAATAGGCCCAACCAAATTCAAATTACTATCAAAGCCCTTTTCACTCCTGTCATTGATGAATTTGCTTCGTCTCATATACATCCAGTAGCCCCAAGCCCCAGCAAAAACGGCGATTCCAGTGAAGAAAAAGCCGATACCGCGGGCAACGGGATTTCTTTGACCTGCCGCATTGTACAGGGCAAGTGAAAGCGTGGCCAATAAAACGCAAATATGCTGCCATTTGATAAATGTCCTCTGATTGGCAAGCCACACTTTTGCTTCCACCTGAAGTGGCCCCGCGTCCTTGATATATGAGCTTGGCTTAGTAACACCTGGTGGAAGTTTGACCGAAGATCGCCGACGAGATTTCCCTGTGACCCTTGAAGATGATTGTGAGCTGGTGCCTTGTTCATCGTGGTCTTCCGTGATAGTTGGAGGTTGAAGAGTCATAGATTTGGTAACTTCCGGACGTGGTTGTTTCAGATTTCCGGTAGAAAGCCGTCTCGGCTTAGTTGGTTCAGCGGGACGTAACCCTTCGTGCCCAATTGATGTTCGGAAGGGGCTTCCACGAAGAGGTGAAAGGCCCATCGCAAAGCTTCCAACAGCAAATTCGTCCGCTTTGAGCCTGTCTTGTTCTTGTTGCCACGCATCTTTGGGGTCCTTTCGAATATCTTTGTCTAAGTCCCCTAACCAGAATGGGAAACTGTTGACATTATCTTCAAAGAGGACGGATACACCATGAACGAATTTGGAGAACCGTGGTGCATCGTAGACTAGATGGGAGTTCATCAAGTCGGCAACCCACTCCCTCGAATGTTCGTTTAGAGAGTCAACGATTTTAATCTCAAGCAATGCGTAGGGGAACTTTGAGATTTCATCTTTTGGTAAAGAATTAAATGGGTATTCCAATTTACGGTCATCGATATCATGACGGTGCCAATCATCCACCGGACGAGATGGCTTATCGGAGTTGAGAGCGTCTTCTTTGATGAATACTAGATCGGTATCGAGAGATATCCTGATCTCGTCATCTCCAGGGATCTGGAAGGCAGTTCTGGTATAGACTGCGCGGAGAACCGGTTGAAGGGACTGTTTCACGATAAATGTATGCATATCTCTCGCGGTTTTCTCATATTTGTTAGCTTCTTCCTCAGATTTCCGCTCTCGTGTTTTTGATATTTTCTTCTCCAATATTTCATCATTAGCTCCCGAGATGAACCGATAAACTTCTTTCTCTTTTAAAGCCACTCTTTCTTCTGTACCTGTCTCCTCAGCTTCCTCGATCGATGGAACAACCTTTCGTTCTAAAGTAACTTCTGGTTTATCTGCAAGCTGCCCGTACCATCGCAGCCGGAGAGATGCGGCACTCTCGTATCTGTCGAGCTTGTGGGCGTACAAGTCAAATTGTGAGTTGTCGAAGTAGAGTGAGGTCAACGTAGGGTCCTTTCTGTTTGCTTTTGCTACCTTGGAGCTCTGAGGGTTATAGATGAGGACAGGTAGTCGTCGCAGAATATACGTTTTGACCTCGAGAAGATTGTCGGGGTGTACCCAAACTAAGATGATAAAGAGTTAGTCGTTGTAATCACAGGGTGGTATGTATCTGCATCTAACACTTGTGCGACTCGTAAGTCTTGCTCGAAGACTTCGAAGGTGAGGGCTTTACGGATTGCTGGTCTTGATCACGCTGACTGATGAATGCGTACAAGGCGGAGATCCTAGAAGGTAGCAAAGTGGGTATATAAATAGGCGGTTTCGCAGGAGGAGGAGGAGGAGGTGGTGGTGGTGTCGCCTACCTATACAGAAGAGGCGAGTAATCTTCCGAGCTGAACGGAAGGGAAGAGAGTCGCACCTGGACCAGAGGGCGGATCTTATATTGTTTCAGGCGGTCATGCTTCTTGGCTGCCTTGAGGCAGGCAGTGAAATTGAGGCGGGCGAACTTGTAGAGGTCGGCAATTTCTTTGGAGATATTGTCTAGTTCCTGACCAACGCTGTGCAAGAGCAACTTGGTCTCATCATCTGATGTGGTTGTATCTTGTTGTTCGGAACCTTGGGCGAGAGGCTCCAGCTTGGCCTCACAAGCATTGACTCTTTCTTTCAATTCGACACCGACTTTCGCATGGAATGAATTGACCTTTTCGATTTGCACGTTCACCAATTCTTCCACGAAGTTTGATTCATCCTGTTCGGTCCAGTGGGTCGGCTCTACCTCTTTTTCTCTCAAAAGGTGTTTGAGCTTGGGGTAATCGATGTAATTGTCGACCCACTCCTCCTTCCGCTCTTTCTTCAGGGTGGAGCCGAACTTCATGCTATCTAGTCTTCACTTGATTCGAAGATGAAAACAAATTTGAGGAAACGAAAGGTCTGATGGTGAAGCTTAGAAGAATGGCTTTCAGTAGTGGCGAGGATGTCGATGATGCAATCAACCCCCGATGAATAGTTGGGTTGGCGGATTCGAGTGTCAAACAAAACGGAGAGGTAGCAGGGTCCTTTAGTTCTTCCTCTTTTCAATTGACCAATGCAAAAGGAATTTTAACGGGGAGGCTGTCTAGCTGTCTACGAAACGGAAGCGCGTGGAAATCGGAGTTTCTTCACTTCACGAGAAACAGGAAAACAGACAAACTGAGAGCGGTGAAGGACCGGGCTCCTCTTCTTTTTATTGTACTGGAAGCAGGTTCCAAAGGGGTCAAAGCGAAGGGGGAAAAAAAAAATTCGTCGTCCTGCCAATCCGTGGAGAAAAGAAAGGAAAAGAAATGGAAAATCGAAGGCGGGATCGCGGAAATTTTAGAGGGAGAACGCAAATGGGGCAGGCAGACCAATCTAGCGGAGGTATGCAGCCATGTGCCAGGGTGCACCCACAACGGTAAGAATGCAGCCGTTGCGGCAGGTCTCAACTTCGCACTTGTTCCACAATAATGGCTAGCCGCCCCGATGGGTGGCTCAGCACCTAGCATCAGCCCGACGGCACCCGCAAAACATTTCTTCCCCCACGCTCCAGCAGCAGACCCTCAATTGACGACATCGCGATGGTGGTTGTATGCTGAACGCTTAGGTAACAAACCAGATTTTCTCAAATTTTTATGCCGGTTTCGTACCTGGGCCGTTACGGGTTCCCATGTACACTTGCTAGGCTTGAGAAACAAGTGCATACATACGTATACTTCCAAATCTGCTAGCGGGGATGTCTCAAGACAGACAAAGGGAGGAGGGCAAATCTCAAATAAAAAAAGATAAAGCTATAAAACGGCTTGTATATGAAAAAAGTAATGTATGTTCAGGTACATTGGCGAAGCGCCGATCCCCCCTTCCGGCTTAGACTCTCGTTTCCTCCATTCATGTTTCTACAAATCCATCGGGGGAGGTGCTTTTAGAAATATGTATCATATTAGTATCTCGGAGAGAGAAGAGTGAAAAGAGGCTCAACCTCTAAAAAAAGTAAATTACAAGGGCAATGTGGTGAGTGCCTACCTGTGAGTATTGGGCATGGAAGGTTTCTTTCATATTTCGAGCCTACCATCACAGAAATTATCATTATTAGCCCTTCAAATGCTGCGGTATACAAGGAAGGAAAAAACTCACCGCCAGGCGCGGTAGGCGGTAGATACGGGTCCGGGTGTTTCCATTTCTCGAGTTGCGCCTCTGTCTCCACTATCAGAGCCTACGGGATAACCAAATCAGACGATAGATTCAGGGAAGAGCCGGACGGCTTGATAGGGCAGATGGGATCTAACCTTCAACTGCTTCGGTTCGCGGACGTCTTTGTTTTCGTCGAATAGTTTGCGGATAGCAAGTGCTTGGGGTCGCCAGGTATCCCGTCTCACAGTCCAGTCCAAACTTAGTTTGAGAGCTCTACGATAAAGACTTGGGACTATTCTGACCGGCGCCGGAGAGGCCATGGTTCGAAGGAATGAGAGGATATAGTGATGGGTCGAGAAGGCGGAGGAGAACGAGGACAAGAAAGTCGTTACGGTGCCCGGCCTGGGGCTGGCGTGTCCAATTGGCTATTAAGTGGCAATAGGTCGGGCGTCGAGGTTGTTGCCTGGGTCTTGTGGTTGTGGCCGGCGTGGTTTGAGGATGAAGCTGAGGGTTGATACCGTGCCGTGTGGTACGACCCGCCAAGTGTGTGACTAAGCACATTGCCACCACGACCCACAACGCACAGTCGCTGCATGGGAGCACAGGCGAGTTCTTCGGAAATATTCAACCTCGAAGACATTATAACACTCCTGCCGATACCACCTCCAACAACTTTCTCGCCATTAATGGCTCCCCCATTCTACATGGGCATAAATACAGCCTTTAATATGTCCTTTGACACTTTAAGTCCTCAATTATACAATACATTTTCCAAGGGAGGCTATCGTTATAAATACAAATTTATATATAGAGAGAGCTTGGGATTGTGGAATGGGAAAGTTGTGAGGACCCTACTTTTGGTCGGGTATACCAAGTGTAATATCCCACCGCACTCGCATGTGCACGCGTATCGGAATAGCGTGGTGATATTAGGATGTACATGTACACGTAAAATTGCTTGGTTGCGAAGCACTACTAAATACCTCAAAATCGGACTACGTTCATTTTCATCCCCGAGGCGTGTGATGGGTAGGGAGTGATAGATGGGAGCGATAGCGCCCGCTACTAGCCAATGCTTGCCCGTCAGAGTGAGCTTCGGATGCCACAACCTGGAATCCCTTTTGTTCCTCAGCCGAAAGAAAATTCCAAGCCCCTCCTCGGCCGGTGTTCTCTCAGGCTCTCCCGACCGGATGCTCCGGTCGGAGAGCCTGAGAGGGGGCGAGCCCCAACATAGAAGCGTACGTAGAATAGTCGACTACTGCTACTTCCGTACTTTGCGAATACTTTCATTGATGCATTATTTGCTATTCACATCATCGTCGTCGTTGTTGCAGTCGTGGTCGTCCATCCGTGCCTGTGCTTGTGGCCTTGTTGCCTTCATTCCGTCGGCAAACACCTCCCTCAAAACTCCTCCCTGCTAAACCTCCCTTCTGCACAAAACCCTAACTCCAAGCCGTTCAACGCGACCCTACCAGAACCATCCGGCAACCTTCGTTCTACCCTCCCAACCCATTTTACCCTTCCGTCATACTTCATCATGTCCACTTCTACCCTCCGCTTCTCAGCCCTACGGCCGAATCACCTCGCTGGATTATCACATATACGACCCTGCTCACGAAGATTGCTTCACGTAAAAGCTCCAGCTGCTGCCATCTTTGCTAGGCGGAGCTCTCCCCGCAGGTACTCATCACCCTCGGCCCATATCGTCGTTCGATCTCGATCTTCCTATAAGGATTGGCATCTTCGTAAACATGACGTTAGCTAAATGGCCCCAAAAGTTTTCAGATCAATTATCCGAACCCATCACTGCGGCAATGTCGACATTACGGTATCAATCCATATTTCTTCTGCCATACCGAAAATTTCTAATTCACTGGCACCACTAGCCGACACTGTTACTATCAAAGTACCACCTATGGCAGAGTCTATATCTGAAGGAACACTGAAGCAATGGTTAAAAGGTCCGCGAGCTTCACACCAGTTTAGGCTATCGAATTACAATTTCTAAGACGTAACCACGATATAGAGGTCGGAGACCAGGTTGAGCAGGATGAGGAAATAGCTACCATTGAAACGGACAAGGTACTTTTATCTTCTTAATTATACCCCCCGTTTTCTCTTCATCCTGATCGTACTAACCCTATATTAGATCGATGTGGCCGTGAACGCCCCAGAGGCGGGCATTCTCAAAGAGTTTTTAGTTGAAGCCGACACCACAGTCACTGTCGGCCAAGATTTGGCTAAATTAGAGCCTGGGGCATCGTCGGGAGGCGCCGCCAGTCCGAAACCAGCAAACGAAGAACCCGTCAAAGAAACACCGAAAGAAACTAGTACGGCGGGGTCTACTAGTTCCGCACCGCCCAAGGCTGCACAACCCGAGCCAGTGAAAAAAGAGCAGCCAGTGAAAAAAGAGCAGCCATCGAAACCCCAGACTCAAACAAAGGGCAGCGCTGCCTCTGATGTAGGTTCTGAGGGTATTGGCAGCAGAGGAGAACAAAGGGTCGGTACATCTTATTTATACATGTTGCATTCACGATTTGAGTATTGATATCTCACGTTTGTTCGCTTCAATAGGTCAAAATGAACCGAATGAGACTCCGAACAGCCGAAAGGTTGAAGCAGTCCCAGAATACCGCTGCATCGTTGACCACCTTCAACGAGGTCGACATGTCTGCTGTCCTGGAAATGAGAGCCCGATATAAGACTGAGGTGCTGGAAAAAACTGGCATTAAACTTGGGTTCATGGGGTTTTTCACAAAGGCTTGTATTCTCGCCATGAAACATGTACCAGTTGTGAATGCTAGTATCGAAGGTCCAGACGGTGGCGACACTATTGTGTATCGCGACTACGTAGATGTTAGCGTCGCGGTTGCAACCGAGAAGGGATTGATCACACCGGTCATTCGAAACGCTGAAACCCTTGATCTTCTTAGCATTGACAAGGCAATCGCAGAAGTTGGCGAGAAGGTAACTCATCAACCCTTATTAGATTCATAAATACACTTGATCCTTATCAGCATGTGATTACAGGCACGGAGCGGCAAGATTACGCTCGAAGATCTTGCGGGAGGTACATTCACTATCTCTAACGGTGGAGTCTTCGGAAGTATGATGGGCACCCCCATTATCAATATGCCCCAAAGCGCTGTTTTAGGTTAGTATTATTTCCATGGTTATATCAGCGTATCATTCAAAAGTCTAACCACTCTTTTCTACTAGGTCTTCACGCTACCAAAGAACGGCCGGTTGTGGTGAATGGAAAGATCGAAATAAGACCAGTAGGTATCTCTGTGAGATATAATATCCTCGATACTTCTTGTTAACAATCTCTAGATGATGTATCTTGCTCTCACTTACGACCATCGTCTCCTGGACGGACGCGAAGCCGTCACATTCCTTGTCAAAGTGAAAGAATACATCGAAGATCCAAGGAAAATGCTTCTCGCTTGAGGAATTCGCTCACCACTTCAAGCTCACACCAATACAATCCATATGTTTATAAACCTCTTAAATTCCTAACATCAAATACCGAAATCCTCTAGGATACATATACTGTATTTTTTTTTTATGAAAATTATTGCGAGCATTAGATATACAGGATCTCAGAGCTTTGAACAAGGTTTAAACCCGACCCCGCTGAAGGTGTCTAGTTCCACTTGAAATCATCCATATCTGTACTTCGCATACTACACATGACTCTGGTTATATTTTACCTTCACTTTAATCACATTTTCGGCTCTGAAGACTATAACAGTTTGAGATGAATAATCTTAAGTAGAATCAACATACTAGTATCTACATAACTAGCGCTTAAAGCTCCTCTCATGCCTTCATGGGCGAACTTCCCTTTGGGGTTTTGTTCGTTTGTATTCATTCTGTGCGCTTATGTTAATGTTGGAACAGTCCAATCAACCCACTGGGCTTGGTTAAAGCTGAACGAGCCGTCAGTCCGGAAGATATTAGTCGCAACAGATTGATCTAGGAGGAATCTATTGACGAATGCATTGAGCTCGGATTGTTGGGAGGATGGAAAAGCGCAATGGTTGTGGTTTCCAACTTGGGAATACCCCATGTTGCTGGATACCCCTAAAGCCTGATAAATCAACGATCCGACTTTCATGCATCCGTATGTGCTTAGCGCGCCTAGCCATTCCTATAGGAGCAAGTCTGTTAGAGCAGGAGCATTTTATGGTTAGGTGCGGGTACTCACCATGCTAGTGTTTTCAATAACATAAAGTCCACGTGGAGCAACAAGGCCGGCGAGACTGTGGTGGTCAAATGGAAGGCGGTTCACTTGGTTGACGTTGGCATTGAAATTCGTGGAGAACCACACATTCTCCGTGATGATCTGTGATGCCGTCTGGACGTTTTGACCTTGACTCTTTTGATAATCGGAAAGCCTCCAGCAAGCAGATCCACCAGATCCAGACTCTTGGGGAATTGTCAATGCGACCCGGTCATCTAGAGCACCGGCCACAATTGCACCCTTGCCATTCCGAGAGCATCCCGTTACTCCAACTCTTGCGGGGTTAACGCCAGCAGCAGGAGTTATTTCAAGCGCATCAATAATACGGCTCACGCCCCATGCCCAAGCAGTCAAGGCACCAGCCGAATGCCCAGAGCCATAAAGTGTATAGAATTTCCCTTGACCTCTATCAGGAATAAAATATTTCAATTAACTCTTGATTCGGTTTCAAAAGGAAGTAGGCCAACATAAGATAACCACAAACCTTGAACCGGTGTTTGTTTGAGCGGCAATTTCGTCGTTGTTAAAATTTATAAGAGCGACTCCAGCTGGAACGGGGATACTGCCACCACCATACCCTAGTCATAGAATTGTCAGTCTTGGCGAATATTATCGTAGTGTGAATCTGTACGAACCAATAATAGCAGGATATGGAGACCTTCCGCCGGAGGGAGCAGTAATAGTAACAGCAAAGGAGATACTAGTGCCGCCGTTAGAGACATTGATAGTGAGTTTGTTTCCACTCCATGAAGCCGTGACTGTCTGGGGCTTTGGCGGTTTTGTGCCCAGCTCGTATTGCGACATAGCTGCCAAAATTTCCGCCTGGCGACATTTGAACTGGTCTTTCGTTGTGACCTTGGCACCGCTGACAAAAGTAAAGGGGTCTGGCAATTTGGAATTTGATACTAATGGAATACTACCAGGTAGTGCGGGGCATGTTGTAGGGTTGGTGTTTCCTGTGGTGGTGGTCGAAGTGGTGGTTGAAGATGTCGTAATACGAGAGGTCGTGGTGGTAACAATTGGGGTGGTGGTTGTTCTAGTGGTGGTGGTAGTGGTTCTGGTAGTAACTCTCCAGCAGTGAGTTAGAATTGAGAAATTTCGCAAATAAAAAACGCTCACTGGATACGTACTGAGAACCCGGTTGACATTGGCTATAGTAAGCGTTAAGATAAACGCAAGTACTTCCGGAGGCACAGGTGGTCGCTCCTGTCCATCCAATACCACCGCCTGGGTTATTTTATTATCAGTTAGAGCTCTCGAACGTACTGGCAACTGGTAGTTGGTCAGACTTACATTGGCCCCAGACTGGTGATTGCGCCAACGCCAGGTTTACACCCGCGAGAAGAAGAACTCCAGCAAAATTTCTGGTCATTTTTAAATTATGAAGCCTGAAGAAAAAGATTTGCGCTTGGAAAAGTAGGTAGTCAACCCTATCTAGAAATATTGAGTTACTTTCTTACCTCACAATGAAAATACAATTTTTGAGTAAGCTGAACCGCTGATTTATATCACCAAGTGCGCGGCAGGTTTTCTAGAATCGATGGAGGCCAATAAACAGAATCCAGAGCGTTATCCGAGAACTCGAATGAAATACCTCACACCCCATGGGCCGTGTCGCCGTGGATTCGAGCGCAAAGACTCCAGGTTTGAATATGTGGTTAGCGATCTATGTAGTTTGGTCTGCCACGAGGCAACCAGCTCGACTCCAGAATTGAATTGCGGGACGGTGAGCCGAAACACATAAGATTGTAGTTCTTTTTTCTTCTTCTATTTCTCCTGTTCCTATGAAGCTTTCCACGACGCCTAGCCATTAATGCATTCACTAGGAGAATGGAAGCTCCTCATGCAGATGCCAAGCAACACGAACAGAAGTTGGCCCCGTGTTGGATATTTCGTTAGTTATTAGCATGCATAATATGCATATCAGAGAATATAAAATAAAATCACAGACTGCAGGGGTCGTGCCATCTAGAAACACAAAATTGGGACATTGAGAAACAAATCAGAAAAGGAAAAAAACAGAAGAGGGTTTGAGCCTTCCCGATTAGGTGTTGATGCAAGGGTTTTGTTATACGGCCAGGCTTTTAACGTAGCTTGGCTCGTCCACAGAATGCGTAGGCTAAATATCCCATTTAGCCTTGAGCAGTCGCTGTCAACATAACAGCCTCCAGGATTGTAAGCACGTTTTTTTTCGGCAAAAAGGGACGATCTTTCGGGGATTCTAGCTGAGATATCCGATATTGCTTTCGTGCCAAGGCCTCGGTCGCCTTGGGGTTGAGGGTAGAAAGTCAATTTATATCGAGCGCATCAGATACAGGCTGGGGATGTTATATGGCTATATCGTTTCGATGCATCATAGTTGATGCTCATTAAGACACGTTGGGCTCTGAATTCATAAAGAAAAATTCAAGGGTAAACCAGAGAGCGCCTGGAAAAGCCGGGTTTGGGGATCTCTATTTGAGTCGGGCTGAAAGGCTAAACGAGGGTCTATTTAGGCATATGGACAGCTGTCGACAGTGAATAAACTGCTGTTGCTTTTGTTTTCGAATTCATTGAACCTCCGTGACTTGGTGATATGATATCAATATGCGGAAAGTATTAATATGCCATCGTCCTGCCTCGTCTTGGCAAGAGAGAAAAAAAAAAAGAGTAACGGACGAAAGGATCTACCGTACAACATTCTTAGTATTTTATTTCTCCCTTTATACCGTGAGTGCATTCGTGTATACGCCACGATAGCGCTGGGCTCCCACCTGTCGTTGGTTTAATCGCATGACCCAATACGATGAGGTTCGACTTCTCATTCTAAATCAGTATCTTTATTCTTGACTTCACAGGAGATGCTTCCGATGACAAAGGTGTATGTGCGAACGCTTCCATAAATCTATTCCAAGGTGATCAAACCTTCCGCATTCTTCCTTTTGCTTTCCATTTATCTTCCCATCCAAATTCGTTCTTTCATCTCTCGCTTTTTTATATATATATGTGTGTGTGTGTGCGGGTGCAATGCAGAGCCATCCGATCATGTCACTCGTTCCCAGATATAAAATTTGACAGGACAATGCTGCTACTCACAAGCCATCTACCTTTATGCCAGGGTCTGGTGGCAAGCCGAAATCCGCCTTGGCGACCGCGCTAAAAGGGGGAGCGAAATAGCAACCAACATTCATCCTCACAACATCCAACACGCATATTCCCGCGCCGCCACCTGTTAATTCTTTCTCTATGCGGTCCCAAGTGAGATGGGTTCTTGTTCCCCTGGCACTCGTTTGGCTCATTCTGCTGGTTCGAAGCCTTAAACCAACACTTATCCGTGACACAGGCTATGTCCTGCGACCGCTCTGGGATACCCCACCTGAACCTTTCGATACAATTGTTCACTACAAATTCGACCCGAAGGATGTCCCGACCTCCTGTTCCATACACGGGTGGAAATCTTACAAATCAAAATCTGGTGACAAAAGGCGGAAACGCAGGGTCATTGATGTTTTGCTATTCAGCGTCGAACTCGACTTAGCGATTATCCGTCTACAAGAGCTCTGGGATGTTGTGGATCAGTTCATCGTAATTGAGGGAAACCGCACATTTACTGGTGAGAATTCCCATCCAAACAGACAAGGGGTGCATTTTATCTAACTTCTGATGCTAGGCGATATCAAACCCTTGATTTTTGCTGAAAATCGCCATCGCTTCGAATTTGCTGAGAGTAAAATATTCTACGAAGAGACGACAACCCTCTTGCAAGAGCCGCACGACCCATTTGACAATGAAAAGAAGTCACGAGATCACGCGACGAATATAATCAAATCACTAAATCTAGAGGAGTCTGATTTGATTATTATCTCAGATGTGGACGAAATACCCAACCGTGAGACCATTGAGTTGCTCAAAGCATGCCAAGGTTACCCGCGGTATCTGCATCTAGAAATGAAATCATACATGTACTCGTTCGAGTTCCCGGCACCGCGGGCTCAGTGGCGCGGGATGGTTGGTCAGATTGGCGCTGACGGAGATATCGAATACGATCATAGACGCATGGGTGATATAATTTTGGCGAACAGTGGAGTACACTGCAGCTGGTGTTTGCGCACCATCCAGGATTTTAAGTTCAAAATGCAAGCTTACTCCCACGCTGATAGGGCAAAAGCAAGCGAATCCGTCAGTGACCCTAAGAATATCCAAAAAGCAATATGCGAAGGATCAAACGTCGAGCGAATGCTCCCGGAAGTTTTTACATTCAGCGATCTTGCAAAGGAACTCGGAAAGCTTGAGAGGTCCTACGATATGACTACAATACCTAGAGCAGTGGTCGATGGCAGATTGCAGTGGCCATACCTCCTGCCTGGGGGTTGCGTGCGACAAGACTCGCCTGTGAAGCCACCTGGGGCGTAGCGTTTACGAATTGATAAAGGTGCAGCCAAGCTGGCTTTAGATTCATGTCGTCCACTTTAACCTTGAAATGAATTGGGTGTGACTATTTCGACATAAGAAATCAGAGTTATTAGCATGTTGGTATATTTATGGAAACGCACCCTTCTGAATATGGTATTCGGTAGGATAATAGCTCCCAACATAAACGTGGGTCGAATGAGCAAGAAAAAATAAAATGCCAATTGTAGGCAAGAAACGAGGTATTGATTTAACAATTTTTATTCTTTTCCGGGGTAACAAACTGTTTGGCACACATTTTTTACTTAAAGTATATACGGATCGGGTAAATGGTAAGAAAGATTTGTGCTGCTATGTGATAATCCTTGTTCTATCAAAATACCTATATACTTTAGATCGAGTGGTTTTAAATTCATTTTCACGATTATAAGTTAGGTAGATTAGTCTCTCATCCCCAAAGCCCCCAGAACGTGAAGTTGGTGATACTAATTCGAAATCTAGCCGCCAAATTTTTATTCCATAAAACAGAATAGTTGTTATGAGCAAAATTATACAATGTGCACAAAAAGCCAAAATAATAACTAAGCATAGTTAGTCTCGGTTCGACGATTTAGTCTCTAAAATGAATAGTTACTAATATGTGTTGTTACTCATGTTGGATTTTGTGGTAAAGATTCTTGGTACTTTTTTTTATAGTCGGTACATAAGTACTTGGTAGTCATTCAAACTAACAATCGCGCTTCCGAACCCGAATGTTTCCTTACTACCATTCAAACCAAACCTATGACAAGCATTGATTGTACCTACGCGAATGGTCGACAGCAGGATGATGATTCCTATCATGAAAGGAAAAGAAAATATTCGACATCACCAGCAGCAACTTTAGCAGGCATCCCATGCAATGTTGAAGAAGAGTCGAATATAGATATTGGTGATCAGAGCAGCGGTGCCGCGCCGACTCCCCTATCCAAAAACCAACAGAAGAAACTGCTAAAAAAACAAAGATGGGAAGACTCTCGAGAATCTCGCCGAGCTATCCGTCGCGAGAAACTGGCGGCAAAACGAACACGACAACGTAAGGAAAGAGAAGAAGCCAAGGCAAGCCCCCCAAACCTAGGAACAGAAACCGACTTGGGAGGCCCTAAAAGGCGTAGGAACAACCGGAAGCTCGAGCGGCAATCCAAACGGCTCAACATAAAATGTATTGTCGACTGCTCTTTCGATAATTATATGATCGACAAAGAAGTAGCATCGCTGGGTGCACAAGTGTCGAGATGCTACAGCGACAATAGAGTTGCAGTTTTTTCAATGAATTTGTGGATTACGTGTGTCGACAAGCGATTGCGTTCCCATCTAAGCCTTATGCATGGTGATAAGTGGAGGGCATGGCGTAACATTAAGATCACGGATACCGACTACGAACTCGCGAAGGAGGATGTTGATTCGGGTAGTGTCATCTATTTGTCTTCTGATTCAGAAAATACTTTAGAAACCCTAGATGAGGGCAAAACCTATATTGTTGGCGGAATAGTGGATAAGAATAGGTATAAAGGTTTATGTTTTAATAAAGCAGCAGGGCAAGGCCTCAAAACCGCGAAACTCCCAATTGGGGATTACATAAAAATGACCGGGAGAATTGCTTTAACAACAAACCAGGTGGTGGAGATTATGCTTGGGTGGCTGGAGATGAAAGACTGGAAAAAGGCCTTTGAGAGAGCGATTCCAATGAGGAAAAAAATAAAGGACACACAAATACCGGGTGAGGGGGCCGAAGAAACTGGCGGGAACGACGACTACGATGATGGCGACGAAATAGTAGACGGCAGCCAGCCGGGTGACCTAGACCTAGAACGACTGGTAAATATAGATGATAACGTTGGAGGCGGTGATGAAAACACAGAAGAGGAGGACAAAGACTCAGCCTGTGATCTGTAGTTAATATGATTCGTTACTATATAAGAAATACAAACGCGGTAATATTAACAAATACTAGTCTAATATTCTAAATTTTCTGTTTTAACCATCACTGTACGCTCTGCATCCAACAATTTCTTCACAAACCTCGAAAACAAATCATGATAGGGCTTTAAACTAGTTTTGTCGATATCAGATACTCTTCCTACACTCGAGGGCTCATCCTCTTCCTTTTTTATGGGGTTCTTCCATTGGTCAATCTCCTTTAGAAGTTGCATCACTGTAGGAACATTATCTGGATCGAACTCCTCGAGTTTCGAGGTATCGATCGGCACACAGACTTTCCCAGTACCAGGATGTACTACAAATGGTGATTTTAGCAAATGGTTTAGATGTTTGGAGACTTCCGCATCGAGTCGAGGGTATGAATATTCTATAATTATATCCTGTTTGTGCTCCAGTAGTACCTTTGGCACGAGAGTCTAGGGAATTTAATGAGTATATGATTTTACTAAGCATCCGTGGTAGCAATCGAATTACCTTTGATGTATTTGATTTTGCCATTTCATCGATATCTCTCCATTTATCGTCGCTCGGTCGATCTATTGTTGACTCCCACTTTTCGCGGAGGGCTTCGTTGAGTTGGCGGTCAGGCAGTAGTTGCAGTAGCCTTTCGGCTTGCCTTTCAGTTCTAAAGGGATCTTGATTCTCGAGGATGTTTTCTCGGAAATAATCTTTTAGTATCTCGTGGCTTCGCCTAGATGGCACCAAGGAAAATTAGGAATTTTGGCGATACGATGTGAATAGCAGCAGCTAGCATACCGGACATGAGGATGCAATGGCCGCTCCAGGTTGACCTTCTTCCCACTCTGGCTCCCCCCTTTTATTATTTCTAGATACGTCGCTATAGCCTTTCGTTTCGCGTCATCTAATTTCCTTGCCTTCTTGTCGCACACCCAAGCGTGTGCGCCTCTTCTACCCGAGTAAACCCACATAATATGCTCAAATCCGAAATCATCTCTCAAAGCCACATCGACCACTTTGATGGCCATTGTAATAAATTGCCAACATTTGATGCAGATCTTTGTTTTTGAGCAACACGTTCGGATTTCATCATAATCTGTAAGATCAATATCAAAAACTAGTTCTTTCTCGAGCGGTTTGAAGGACCCTTTCGGGACCTGTTTCCTATCTCGCGGACGAGCAGAATATACAGGACCAATTTCAAAACGGGAGGGGTTAAGCTTGAGGACATCGCGACGCAGAGTTTCGAACGTGGGATAACATTGGTATCTGAGATAGGCCTCGTTGTGAAGAGTAAATGCGAACTCCCGATTGGCAAAATCCGTTGAAGGAAGCTCAGCATGATTGAGCCATCTGAAGAGTTGGCGCCAAGGAAATAGTCGGGAGTAGAATTGGAGCATGACTTCCGGGTCGGAAGGGTCTGCGGAAAGAATATTCGAGCTTTCCGTATGCCGGAAAAAATACTGATTAGTCCCCCCTAGGCAGACACACAGCTGCGAAATGCAAGGTCTACACATACATTGCAGACTTAACAGTTTGATTAGCACCGTTCTTATAAGCACTGGCATCGTCGACCATGATTTCGTCGTCGTCGTTGTCGTCGTCATCATCGAACATGTGTTCAAGCTCGTCTTTCACGACGATGTCCTCGGGTTTGACGGGTGCCGTTTCGTTAATACCGTTCGCATCAACCTGCATAGCATCGGCGTCGTGCATGACATCGTCGCCATCATCGTCGCCAGTGCTGTGGGGCGCCATATCTTGGGAGGGGTCGGCGGGGTCGGCGGGTTCGACTCGTGATGGTCTGCCTGTGCGAAGTAGCGGACCGTGAACGAACGAGACGTTGGGTTTTGCTTTGCTGAGGTCAAACGCGCGCGTGTTTTGGACGCAATCACACTTCCCGTTCGGGACGTCAACACCCCTCTCCTCCTTTCCACCAGCATCGTCGCGCGTATCAACCAAACAACAAATGCGCCGCCTGCGCCGCCGACAATAACTCTCTCTTGGTTCACTCGGTCCGCCTCGTCCGCTCCAACTTTCCTACCCAACCCCCAAAACTCGATACCACCGAGCAAATTCGATAATTCTGCCCGATATATTCTTCGCGATGACCAGCCAAACATTGAATGAGGCCATGCGGGACCCAGACCGCCTCCGTCACTTGAAACTCAAGATCAAGACTTGGGAGAGGGATTTTGCTGCAAAGAACGATGGCAAACCTCCAACTAGACAGGATATCAGCGCCAATCCAAAAATGGGTATGCTTTACCATCTTGAAATACAACGCGCATAGCCATTTCTTGTTTCGTTCACTAAATCAGCCAACCCAGCCGCTCGATACTCCGAATACCAAAGATTGAAGAAAGCTCTTCATTTCGAAGACTCGCAATCCGTTTCACAAAACAGGCAGACGGCCACTTCAAAAACACCACGCAAAGCTTCAGCGCAGGGGGAAACCACGCCTCTCAAAACACCTTCAAACCCGTTTTCCTTCACGCCTACCAGCCGACCTGAAATACTCGGTCCAATCGATTCCCCAAGCGCTAGCGCCGTTCGCCGACTGAAATGGATGACAAAGGGATATGTTTCCCCTACACCTCAGAAGAACGGGCGAGTGTTGGGGCTTTTCGATAAACTCCCTGGAATAACACCAACGCCGCCAAAAAGATCACGAGAGGCCGAAGATCAAGCGCTTCTAGCTAGACTGACGGAATCTGCGAAAAAATCCAAAATTTTACCCGACATCGTATTCGATGACTCCGACGAAGACGAAAGCTACACTCCGCTCGACCCCACAACCCCTTCTCGTAAACGCCGGTATGAATTTCAGACACCATCCAAGAAACCCACCCCCAAAACCAGCGGAGCAGACCCCTTTGCTACCCCAACAATATTTCGGCAGCATAGTTGCAACTTCGAACTGAAAGAAAATGGAAGTCCTGTGACACCGGACTTGAAGAGATTTATACCCAACAGGGGAATGATTGGCAAAATGAAGCCGCTTAGTGCGCTAGTTCAGGAACTCAGGGAGATGCAGGAGAACGAAGAAGACCCTGGCGCAGAAGTGCTAAGAGAATTAGAACAAATAGAGAGGAACCCTCAAGTCGGTACCAGAGAGGGTAACAAAGATGAAGAAACAGCAGAAACTCCGAATGACCCACCGCAAACATTGAATGACGCTTCTGAATCGCACGGGGCTGAAACGACCACGAAACGACCTGTTTACAAGAAGAAGGGGCAAAAGAGACAAACTAAGCGCGTTAAAAGTATATCCCGCAATAAAGCCTCTCCAGTGTAGTTGTTGATACTGACCTCAAATTTGATAGTGCGGCCCGTTCGCTCACAGAGGGTAACCCAAACATCGGAATCGGAATCGGAATCGGAATCCAATTCTGAGTCCAAACTTCATGGGCTCGAGAATCATCACGAAATTGTGAAAGTGCCTATAGCGGCCAGGCAACCTAGGTTCAATGGCCAAGAGCCAGAGATTGTCAACGATACTGGCGACGAGTACACGGACCTTGAAGATATATCTAACGATGAACTTTCTATCGTTGCCGGTGTTTCGCGAAAAACAAAGTCTATGACGAACGAAACTAACAAACGCAAGATGAAAGAATCAACAGGGGCAAAGAAACCCGCCTCTGCTACGAAGAAGGCAACTATGGTAAAACCAGATAAGCATCAAAATTTTACCAGGATGAAAATGCACCATAAAGGGAAAAGGTTTAAGGGCAGAGGACGGAGGTGACCTTCAAAAAGAAAGAGAAAGCAAGGCATTTCAGTACTTGGGTAATAATCCTCTTATCAAAGGGTTCTCGAGAGTTTGGTCGGTGCTGTTGCCTATACCTTGCGAGTACGAGGCTCTAGTAAATATAATAAAGAATAAAAACAATCAAAATTATGGAAGTGAGGCGGAGAAACGCCCAGCGTTTTGATGGAAGCGGATGATACTATTTTCAAGGTATATGTATTGTCCCGACTACAAGGGTGCTGGTGGTGTCTCCAGGCGCAGACACAATCTGTTTGCAACCACTCAAATCATTGATTGCATTATTACATATATTCATCACTTTGATATTCTTTATTCGGTCCGCTGCTTTCTTTTCGTGACTAACTGGTATCAAAGAGACATCAAGATATTCCACGGTATTTGTAATTTGCGTTGAAGGCTGTTAGTGTCTATATTTTGGATTTAAGTTGCTCTGCTAATGCTTTCAGCTCGTCCATGTTGGCCTCTTTGGCTGGCCAATGGACCCCAAGCCCTTCCTCCTCATTGGGTTTCGGGATCTAGATAATACCACGGTTAGTCCATGTTTCCATACATTATGCGGGTCCCGCAAGATTTTACCATATGAACATGTACGTGGTCGACAACCTGGTCTAGAAACACGATAATCAATTAATAAATGGGCGACAGTGGATATTATTCTAGATTGAAGAAGCTTACGTGCAATTCTCCCATTATTCTGTAATATGTTAAAATTTTCCACGCCCGCTGCCAATGCCAACTTCTTTGCCACGGGCAACATCTCCGCTAGCTCATCATCCGGGATGTCAAAGAGCTTTGCACCGTGTGTTTTGGGTATGACAAGCTAGACAAAGAATCGGAAGGGAAACGCCACGGGTACTTGTCAGTTTTATCAGGATTTTAGTATATTTCGAGCGAGGTGGCAAGCTTACCGCATGTCCCTTACTCAATGGCTGGATGTCCAGAAAAGCGAAGACGTGTCCAGATTCAAAGAGCTTGAAAGAGGGTATATCTCCTACATGGTTATCACCGCTCATAAGTAATAGATCAAGTCAGATAGATTCTCTTTCATTAGAAGCATGTGGAGCTGTCTTGCTTAGTAGCCTTCGGGGGCACACTGCTCTTCCTCCTACCCCAAATAGACCCCACTCGGCGCACCGTTGCTAATCCAAGGATATAATCATGATTAAGTAGCTACGCACCTTTGATGATCTTACAGAATATGCATGCGGCCATTTTCCAGGAACGAACAAATCTATCGAAACTTCCGCGTAGGTTCTCGCTCGTTGGCGGTTACAGAGTTGTGGTGGTGTACGTGTTTTGTTCGAATGTGGATGTTGCGTGTTGGCTTTGATGGATTACTGAGGTGCACTCTTTTGCTTGGCCATAGACACCATGGTGCAGCCGGGTGAGCGGGAACCTTGGCGCTACTTATGCCATTCAGGCTCTCTTTTAACTCATCATATACGAGTACCCAAGTCCTTAGAAATCCCAACGTAGCTTGGAACGGGTTCAGGCTTCAAACTCTAAGCTATGACACTTGCTCCTTGTAGATATATTCTACTGGGTTGAAAAGAAGCAGGTGGATACAGATCTAAAGCGGATCTTAGAACTGCAATTGGAAGCAGGCCTACTGAAACCCTCAAAAGGTAATATTCAACCTCCTATAGCTCGAAAACTGGTAGTGTTGTTGCCCAAAAGTTCCGTTTGTCTTAAATACAGCAGCATCTCCACATGCCTGAGCAATATAATAACGAATATAGATATGGAAAGTGACTGTTGTAACTGTTAATTGACGAAAGAAAGAAGAAGAAAACCTCCATCAATCCGTCAAGATCCTTATACAAAAATTCTAGCTCTTCCAAGCTTTCCATATAGTCCTACTCCCGTATGTTGCCCCCCTCCTTAAAAGCACCATATGTTTCCACTCGGGCATATTGGCTGCGTTGGTGTACCGAGCAGGCTCAACACAAAATCCTGCTCGTTGTGAATAAGCCGGAGTGCCATCCGGCCTAGCAGGGGAATCGATATATTTTCCGGTATAGCTGTAGCGGTGCAAACAAACGTATTCATGTTAGCATTTGGTCACCACGGTAGATTACACATGCCTCTCAATCCTCCGCAAGAAGTGGCCGCAGCGCCATCATCATCTGGTTTCTAGCTTTTTTGTTCTATCTCCTCTTATCTCCATATCGTAAAACAACATTGCGTAGTCAGACACGGACGTCGGACATACGCGCTGGTCAGCAATTAGTAACACAGCACTAGAGTATCCCTTACAATTGGAATGCTGGCTCGGTACTTGAGACCACAAGATTAATGCCGGTAGATGGATGGGAAAACTTGATACAGGTCTTCTCCTCAGAGCCTAATCAGACGATCGCAGGGTCAGTCTCGAAATTAACATTTGCAAAATGCAATACATTTGAAAGCCCTTTCGGCTTTGTGCCTATTCTATTCCTTCCTTGGATAATAGCCCACAATTGCAACATTTGGTAGCCAGAATAGATGAAGCTTACTTCGCGTGTCCATGGACACATTCGCCACGTCGGTTGTCAGCGCGAAACCATGATCAATATCTGGTTTCTCCGGTCCCAGCTCGAATGGTTCCCCAGACTCGATCCCTGGAAATTTTTTGAATTGGCCAGTCGGAATATCAACTTCATTGGTTTCAATATTTGTATTGTCAATGATCGTAACCTATCGTAAATGGGATGGTGTCAGCGAAAATTTACAATCTGACCAGAAGCAAAATGCGTCGAACGAAAGAAATGCCCCGATATCTACCTTTGTGCCTTCGATTGTATCCTTATCGCCAATATGAAAATAACTAACCCATTCGGCTCTGTCAGTATGAGTATGGTACTAAACTTAAGAAACAGTACGCCCCGATCACAAACAACTCGCGAGATGCGGAGTGTCCTCCACGCAACTACTCCACCCAAAAGAAGTAGCACGCCTTTTGTCTATTCTAGAATTTCAAACGAACGATTTGTATCTCACCTGTGATTTGTCATAGAGAGTACGGCCCAGTCTTCGGGACTATCAGAAGACAGCTGAGCCTCATATTCAATTTCCAAAACCGAGACGTCTGCGCCGTCTTCTTGCTCCATTCTAATGGTGTACTGCACAGTGACATCGAGGGCTCCCGGAAATTGCTCTTCAAGGTGAGCACTCTTGTATGAGTAAACAAGAACCTCTGAGCCATCGGAAGATAGTTTTTTGTTCGGCCCCGTCCAGAATTTTTTATCCCATCTGTATAACAAAAACCATTCGAGGTAAATAAGCCATTAGACATTACTCTCATTCGTCCAAATAGTAGGTTTATTGGGGTTTGCTTAGTGCGTTGTGGGGCTAGAAATGCAACGTGCAATATCAGTCTCGATGCCAAACCAAACTTGCAACGTGCGGTTTAGTTCGAGACTGGTGCAATATAGCAATTTGCGGGACCGTTGGTCATGCCAAAAAAAACAATGCGTAATGAGATAACTAGAGTAACGGTTCTAGAACCGATGGAACAGCCGTCACAATTGGTGATGTATAATCAACATGGGTGGGGTGGAGCCATTAATATTGCTAATATAACCTACCCAGATATACCGCCATGGAGAGTATTTGGACCATTATTCACCGGCAACGGATGAACATCTCCTATATTGGGAATATCCTTAATTTGACCATCTGCCAGACGATTCTGCAGCCGTGTGCGAATCCGCCCAATAGTTAGTAAACCTCCCCGAAGGATCCTCGTTGGTATTGGTAATAAAACAGGCCACAATTGGGCACAAGACACCGCTTAGTTAAGCAGAGGGTCTTTTTAATAGTATCGCTTATCGGGCGAGAAAGTTTATCACCGAAACCGATGAATAGGACTCCTAATAGTAGAATAGAATGAAACAAATCAGGTGCTTACCGCGACTCTGATGCCACGAAGGTTCCGTCAGCAGATTAACTTCAAATACTGAATGTTAGGATTGGAGAGGGAAATGTATCAACTAGGGAAATAAGAAAGAAAACTAGTATATTAAAATATAATTTTATTTTGAAAATTGAATGGCAGCGCTTTGCTGTCCATTCTGGGTGCTAAATGATCACCGCCAACATCGTGATTTAAAGACTGTATAGCTTAAAAGGCACACAATAATAGAGAAGAACAAAAAACACCATAGTGGTAAAGGAAAGGGTTGCTTATACCAGGCCGATCAGAAATACAAGATGTCTTGGATATTTAGGTACGGAATTGACTGGATATCAAGCTAATAGATGTGCTTCACCGTACCTGCCAATAGTTGCCCCAAAGAAAGCGGGATTGTTTTTCGCATACTCCGCGGGGTCCTGGAATCCGAGGACAATATTCCTTCCGCCGACCAGCCACTCTTGGACAATTGCACCTTGTGAGATGAATTTGAAAGGACCACTTGAAACAGCTTCGCCGTGGTTTGTCATCTTTGTGGCCTTGTCGAGGGAATCTGTTTGTTGGGTTCAATTAGGTTTTTAGTCGGGATTGGAGGTCTCGGAGACGAATATGAGTAGGAGTTTTTTTTTTTTTTTTCCCCAAAATAATATTAAGTATGTACTTGCTGAATTATATATAGCTACTTAAGTACTTACTTACTTATATAGAAAGTAAAATAAAAAGCAACGTGTTTGACAGTCCCAAGAGAAACGTGCTGGCTTTCCCCCCAATAAGCAGATACAGCCTTTTATTGTGAATATCGGGTAATTGAGGGGTATTGTCCGGGTAAATTAAATTATAAGCTCAGGAAGAAAAGACCAATATGCCAACACAAAGCTGTAACATGCACAAATAGCAACTCCGGACGTACAGTTCTCGGCTGTGAGATAGCAACTACCTGGTAACCTGTTGCAGTCTGTATCTCGATCTAGACATGGAAGCCCGAGTTATACTAGCACATGAGTTCAGGATTTTCAGATTAAATCTTGGGTGGCCTTAAAGCTTTCCGCGTATAGAGTCATGGACGAAATGACCGGGCGGTAAGGCCATACGTACGCCAAACAGGGCTGTGCTGCTTGGAACGCTACCCAAATCTTCATTTCCTTCAGTGTAAAACGGGTACGAAATACGAAGCTGCCAGGTGCTGACAAGGCCTGAAGTGTAGCATCAACGACGACCTACAGAGGACATTGGCTTTTGTTTCCTAGGACGGAATTTGCCGGTTTGCACCTCAAACTTTCAGCACCCGCATCCAACTTCCAATTACCAGTTTCTAATGAACGTGTTCAAACAAAAACCACTATCGTTGCATATTGACCATGCTACCCTGCTTCAAGAATCCACGATGGCGAACATGGTCTAAGGTTCGTGCTACTCCTTTCTCATATATCTTCACGGAATCTTAACATTTTAATTCGCTCCACCATTATAATGCATTACATTTCATCAAATTCTCGGTCGCAAAGGAGTAAATGTGTAGATGTTGTTTGAGTAGATAAGTTGGATAAACTAAAACAATCAATTCGTCGTCCCGGAAAAGGAGATAAAAGAATAAAGGGAAAGAAAAAAGGAAAACAAAGAATATGATCAAGTAAATATACATATAATGGATCATAATTATGACCTTTCTTTATAATTGAAAACTTGTCTCCATGAAACGCCAGTTTAATCCGAATTTTGTTGCCCAAAACGCCTGCTATATGTGAAGAGACACCCCCCAAAAATACCACTCCATGACCTGCAGAGCTCTGAAACAAGTAAACGATAGAGAGAGGGAAAGGAAATACAGGGTGAAAGTAAAAAATAAATAAAAATAAATAAATTCCACGGCGTCAATTCGACCAATAATAGAAATAAGTGGAGATATCCTGGCCAAGAATCAGGGTTTAAATGTCGGAACCAATTGAGTGGTTAGGATTTTAAAGCCAATCGGTGTCCATCATCAAAGGGTCGCTCATAGTGAAGGCACTATCAAAAGCCATCGTTCCTTGCGAATATGGAAAGTCCGGCATTAATAAAGATGGAGAAATCGACACGGGGAGACCACCATTCTGGTCGAAGTAAGGGATTTTTGAGGTTTGAGAAAGATATCGACCGTCGAAAGTAAAGTCGGGCGTTGCGGGTGACCCAGTCCCAACACTTGAGAGGTCGAGAGATGTTCGTGCAGAAGGAATGCTTGAGCACTCTGATGCTTGACGCTCGCAGCGAGGACTCATATGGTGTTCTTCCTCAAAATTTTCTAGTGCATCGTCGACATATCTAGCGGGTTTGAAGGATGAGGGGATGCCTTTGAAAGTGTCTAGTCTGCCCAAAACTTCGTTCAAGACGATCTTGCCGTCACGGGGATACAAGGATGATGTATCGATATTGTGCTGGTGACAATAGAGCACTTTATGCAAGGCTTCTGCAAGAACTTGGTTACGGCTTTCCAAAAGTTCTACATATCTGTATTCGCATTTATTAGAAATATTCTCATGAGCGTCCCTTAATGCATTCCATTAACATACCCTTTTGGATAGGTCTTATCCTTTGATCTTTTACGTTCACTGAAGACGCATATCTGGTCATCGGCAATACATCTCTGGCATGGAAGAGATCCGTCGCACTGTTAAAAGATAAGAAACATGGTTAGAACTAAATTCTGATAGGGTGTATTTACTACTTGTTATCTTGGGGCTGACCTTCGACTTCTTTAAACGACATCTGTCGCAGGCTTTACCAACTCTCTTTCTAGATGAGGATAGCTCAGGAGAATGTTGTCTTGTACTCGACATTTTGACTAATTTTGAAAATGTATACTCGGACAAACGATGCTCCGATTTGTAACAATAACAGAAAATAGATAACCGGGTATGAATTGTTCCGAAGGTCGTTGGTTATTGAGGCCAACTGTTGGAGGTTATGGCTATACAGTGTTGTTCAGGGCAAGGAAAATAGTAGGATGGTGCAATCGCAATGAAGATGCTAAATATTAAAGGATACAGGCCGGGTAGAGAGAAATCAAGATAAAAAATATGAAAAACACCTCAAAGGGGGTTGCGAGTATATATAATTGCTTAAGTATGGGGAAAGGACGAACGAAGCATATGCTTTCGGGCTCGGATTGATGCCAGAAGCCGGCACATGGCCCTCTTTAAAAGCTGCCGCTGGGATGATACCTCTCCCACAGACCTTCGTTATATTACTGCTCTTCCTTGCCCAATGCTCCAAGGCTTACTACTGCCAATCTAGCTAAAGAACTCTTGTGCATGTGTGGGGTGGAAAGGCTGCACATATGCAACCAGGGCTGGATTGTCTCAATCGAACATCTGCACACGAATTCTAATCCACGCTACCGCTGTAATGGTACTCAAAAATTCACTTTGATATCATCGACACCAGTGTTCATGGAACACCCGTGTTCCGGCCTCCCGAATTCGCCCTTGGCCCCTTTCTACCGTCCCCGAGGGCTGGGTAAGAACCCGGGAATCGAGGGGCTAGTTCTCCCCAAAATTCATGTCTAATGTTTAATGTCCTTTTTTCTTCTTCTCCCAACTGCCTGGGAAACCTATCTGTCCATGCCTGATCTCACTCCCGATCATAACCATATCAAACCTAAGGGAAAAGAGACCCCTTTACTACTCTCCGAATTTTAACCTTTCATACGGTGTACATGGTTTTCATCTATGGCGGCCCATGCAATTCCTGTAAAAGGCTGGTTGGGCACATGCTCATATACTAACGTAGCAAAAATAACGTGATTCCAATTAAAAAGGCGGTGACAATCGGTGTGTCGGCCGGAGATTTTGTGTTCCTAGTTTGGATCTTTTGTTTAAACCAGCCGTCAACCTTTGTGATGGATTTCAGGCTGTGGAGCTTACTCTCCGTTTATTCCCAGGTCAGTCGCCGTAAACTCCGACCCATTTCTCACATCGGGGTGGTGAGCAAACCCGCTCCCGTTCGTTCGTTCGTCTAGGTCAAGGAAAAAGAAATTCGGAATGCTGATGTAAGTAATGTTGTCGGCGGGCTCGTGCGAGCCACAGATGCATGGGTCCACGACAAAAGGCGGTTCAGAAAAACAAAAACGGAAAACAATATTGATGGTTCATTGTGACGATATCTTTTTTCTTCTTCTTCTCGTTGCTCGTTCTGGATGCCGGGCTTTAGAGGAGCTCTACCCTAATATTGCTATCCTCTGGTACTGTTCTCGAATACTCTTTTTCTTCCAGCAATCATGTAATCAGTTCCTTTCGCAATAGGCCATTCTTTTAGGTTTTACGCATGAAATTGCGATATAACTGATCTTGTCAGCAAATGGCATCCCAGCGCTGACATCAATCGCTTCAAACGAAGGAGGAAACGCTTTACTCTCGGTCCAGCCGACGTGCGCGATTGCACAATGTGACTATATTCAACTTTGCATTCAATCGATTCTATTTGGATACGTACCTCGGTGTACTCGGTCTCTCATCGTTTATCTAATTTCAATCAGCCCTTTCGTGCCCATAACGTAACGTCAACTCCCTCGATTCAGAATGAATCAATAACCCAGAGCTAAGGTTTGTTTGGTATAACGAATATTATTATGCAAGAGTATCGTTATGATACGCTTCTTTCTCTTTTCTCCTTTTCTGATTCTTAAAAGTTCTCAAGTTAACTGCACCGCAATCTAACTCAGCCATGTTCGCAGCTGTCCGTCTCAGACGAAAGTGCCGACGCGGTAAATATCGTTTTCCCGAGTTCATCAATTCCTGAAACGGATCGTATCTCATCCACTTCTGCGCCACCAGAACACGAAACTTGATGCGGAATGGCTTATTGCCATGTATTTACCAAGCAACCTTTAAACCCCTCCCCCCCAAAAAATAAAATACTGATAATGATAGAAATCGAGGCGCGTCCTGGTCTCGCGAACCAAGTTGGGCTTATTGTTCTTACCTGCTGCGACAAACAGATCGATCACCAGCGAACATCAACTTCAACAGAGCAAGTTTCGTGAGTCAAAGCCAAGGTGTGCCGAGTCCCGCTGTCTGGGTCAAGGGTTCAAAATCAGTGCACCCAATTGCAAGGCCCATTATTTCGCTCACCAAAGATGGTCAAGACAGGACCCAGTTTCCTCCAAACAGCATTGGCGTAACACCAGGCTCTCAATAGGCCCCATTAATCATCAGACGCACCTCGCCCTTGAGGCATTCGTAAGCAGATTAGCATGAGGGCTTCGGTGTCTGTTCGTGTCCGTTAAGACCCCAAACTCGGATGTTTTGTTACCGAGCAAACGCTCGGAACATTTTCATATCCGAGCCCCGACTTCACTATTCTTTTTTCTCGCTTGTAATCTGCGATGTGGATTTTTATCAGGTTATTTCCTTACAAACAAGGCATCCTTTTGCGAAGGCCTTCTTCTTCTTCTTCTTCTTCTTCTTCCTCTTCTACTTTATGTTAGAATTAGGAAAATGAGGGGGAAATATTCGAACTAGGGAACTCGCACGCTGGTATGAGCTCTCCTACTCTCTCCATAGTGGAAGGATTTGAGTGCATAGGTCAAACAAGCTTCCACCAATCCTGCATCACTCGGTTTAATTGTCGTCGAGAACAAAGAGGGATAGGGAAACGGGGTTTTTTCCTTAAAAAAAAAAAAAAAAAAAAAAAGGTATGTGTAGGTAGGAATAAGCGAGGCAGGGGGTCTGGAACATCTTTTCCGCCGACAATTCGGGAGATGAATGCTGTCGCCGGTATGCAGGATGAGGTGCGATCCCTTGAACGAACCGGCCGAGGATGAATAATCAACTTGTGTCTGGGATCCGAACAAGCGCGATAAAACGATCACTTCCTTCTTGCGTCAAACAAATACGGTTTGGTGCTCATGGTGAGGGTACAAATGTGTGTGAGAGAGCTATATTTGTAACATAGATTCGGCTCTCCCCGTTCCTGGGGATATTTGGCGCCATGGTCAAGCTTTTTCTGTGGATTTGTGGTTTGGCTATGTCGTCATGATACTCTTCGGCTTAGATTCAACTAGGCCGTTTATTGTTGCGAGATCAAGGGTTCCGCGCCAGCCGTTTAAAATATGTCTCAGGAAGCCGACAGCAGCAAAACATAACACCACTCGTACGACCATATTGTATAAGAGGTGAATATCGGACTTCTGGAGCTTCTAAGCTCTTGGGAACCGAGGCTCTAGACACCTAGGCACCCGCCTGGTATACTCACCATACTCTTTCATCGCTCGTAATCGTGAGCTCCCACATAGGAAACATTTTAATACAAATTCGATCATTGTACATTGCGAGCTCTTTGATACGGGTGCTGCTTACGTACATGCTTCGATGGTTGCAATGCAGAAGCTGGTTTGAAGAGAATCACTGAAACCCCGAAATTCTCCTAGAAGAAAAAGCTAGAAGCTATTACTCGCTCTGCAAGATATATCAAACCCAGGGCGATTAGAGTGGAGATAGACGACACGAGCCAACATGAGAATTGTCTCCCAGGGCTCACCTCCTAACTAACCTTGTCTTACCATATTCGACGAGGACTCTCTCACACGGAATAAATTGGTTCGGCGAACGGCAGATCGATGCTTTGGAATCCTTCTAGAAGGCCCCGACGGCTGCACCAATATGCCTGATGAGGTCATATGTTGCATGCCTGCCCAGTTTCCGAAAGACCAACGTCGGATCGAAAGAATGATTTAGGACGACTGTTGAATCGTCTCGGTTCGGCTGCGACGGCAGGACCTTTCACGAGAGCCATGTGTAACCTGGTGATAACGGTCGTCCCACCTGAAATAATTTCTTTTTATGTAAAAAATCCACCATCATGCACACCTGAGTAGTGATCCAGAAGAGATGCACAGGTGGCATGGTATGTCGGTCTGGCAACGACTGGCCCTCTTATCGATAAGGGATAGCCACTGGCCCCACTGGATGTCCCCGGGAGACCCGGGATGAACACCGGGAACAGCAATTGGGGCGTGAACGGGTCTACTCCTTCTTTTCTTGTCCCTTTGTGACCGCCAGTCAAGCTCTCTCCGAGCGGCAGGACTAGTACACATTCGTTCGTCGATATTCATCATGTCGTGCTTTGAAGCCTGGCTTCATTCATTACGATTCCCAAACATCGAGGGAGTTTTGGGTGAACAGGCCAAGAATGTGTTGCTGAGTCTAAACAATTAGCGATATCGGGGCCAATGTCTGTTATTTCTTCCTCATCGGCTTCTTAAGCTTGCCTGTTTTCGTGCTCTTCGCCTAAAGACTGGCAGAACGGGGCATTCACAAGCCTCTCTCAATTCCAATTCTTTCTCTTCTTATCAATCCCACCTTTCCCCCCTCCTCTAATATGGTAGCTATTTGGTGAGCTCTCTCTATCATTAAGTTTTAGATTCCCCGAACAAGACGGAACAGCACCACCCGCAAAGAGCAATTGCAACTCTATTACGTGTGCTTGTTTCTCGACCCGAATAACCGTATCTTCCCTGACGTTGAGTTCGAATCAGCGGCGATTCTGGTATCGAGATGGCTACAGCTCAGGATGAAGGGTTGATGCGAACGGCGAAAGACCTGTTTGCTGGTGCAATGGGTGGAGTTGCTCAGGTTTTGCTAGGTTGCCCGGCATAAGCACTACTTTCATTCTCCGATGCTAGTTTGTATAACTAATCAATAAATCCGACTTTATCGTGCAGGACAACCTTTTGGTACGAGCCAAGTCACACATCGCTCTTTTGTTCTATGAGATGGCGAGAGTCGGACTAGGTCGATAAACGAATATGCAGGGCTTATGCATTGATTCTCGTAGATATCATTAAGGTTCGACTACAGACAACCTCGCAGTACTCCGGAGCAGTTGATGCTGCTACTAGCATTTGGAAAAAGGAAGGACCGCTGGCGTTCTACAAAGGGACTTTAACACCACTCATCGGGGTTGGCGCATGTGTAAGTAATTAGTTGCAACAACCGGAGCTCTACCCACCCCCAGGCCATTGTCTCCACTCGAGCTCGTTACACTCACCAAATACTAAAGGTTAGCATACAATTCGGTGCATTTTACCAAGCACGGCGGATTTTCGAGCGGCGCAATCAAGATAAAAACCCAAACCAGAAGGAGCTTACTCTTGGGCAATATTTCCTAGCAGGAGCGTCTGCAGGAATCGCAAATAGCGTCATATCTGGTCCCATCGAGCACATTAGGTCAGTACTCCGAGCTCTTTCTTATTCTCCATCTCTTTATATTACTCGTCCAACACGGCACAGACAACATCATACGCATACGCTTTGATCGAAAGTAGTAATAGTGAACATAAATACTAAATTTTCGATAGCAAGATATAGAAAGAGAAAGGATAGTGCTAACTAAAATTTTTGTAAAGGATACGACTTCAAACCCAACCTCACGGAGCAGACCGATTATACAGTGGACCTTTAGATTGTATACGGAAAATTGCCGCCCAAGATGGTGTTCTCAAGGGAATATACCGTGGCGAGGCCGTTACAATACTTCGCGAGGCCCAGGCTTACGGATTGTGGTTTCTAACTTTTGAATACTTAATGAATCTGGAAACAAGAGATAAGAAACGAGAGGATATCTCGCCCCTCAAGATTGCTTTTTATGGAGGAATTGCGGGCGAGGTTCTCTGGCTCGGCAGCTACCCCCTAGACGTTATTAAATCCAAAATGCAATCAGATAACTTTGGAGCCGAACAAAAGTACTCTAGCATGAGGGATTGTTTCAAACAAACCTGGCGTGTCGAGGGCATGGGAGGCTTTTGGAGAGGAATTGGCCCAACTTTGGTCAGAGCGATGCCAGTTTCTGCGGGTGAGTTGGCCATTCCTGATATCTCATCCAACACCGGTGGCTAAAGTTGGAGATTACTAATCATTCATGTAGGAACTTTTGCTGTGTAAGAACTCAAACCAGACGCTTTTATCCGATGAAATATCATTAGTGGCTTGCTGACTTATCACTCAATGTAGCGCGGAACTCACTTTGCGACTAATCAATTGAATAACCCGCGTTAATTTACCTTTCCGTCTGTGGGGTTCGCCAACTGGCGATGCTTATACGTCACGGAGCTCTCTACCTTTCCGTGCGTCCTGGCTCTGTAAATTTTACATGGCATCCAATATATTCAATATATCGAACCTATGTACATACCCGATGTTATATTTACAATCAATTTTATGGCTAGAATTAATCAGACCTGGAGTTCCGACTCCCGTTCAATCTCTCGCTGCCTAGCTTCGGATGCCGCTTCTTCAGCTTCTCTATGCATGTGAGCTTTCACAATTTCCTCATCCTCACGTTGTTTTGTCTCGTCAGCACGCTTTTGTCGTCTCTCGAGTTCCTCCTGGCGCTCTCCTTCGTCTTCGTACCGAGCCAGCCTCCCTTCTTGGCCAGCCCGTCCCAAAACACCAGCAATTAATTGAACGGCTCGTAAACTAATCACCCGAAAACTAAGTAAGAGTACGCATGTAAAGAAACTTAAGGATGAACGAAAACATGAGCGATAAACAAAGACCTACCTATCGTCATTTGCAGGAATTGGATACGTCACACAAGTAGGATCGACATCGGTGTCAATAATGCCAATCGTAGGGATTCTGTATTGTGCGCATTCCTGCAACATTGTTTGATTCTCTAGCGGATTCAGACACACTATCAGGTCAGGTCTTATGGCACCAAAGCTATGAGGAACCTGTAATGTATCGTGGATAACATCTTGGTTGCCTTTCTCATTGGCTATGATTTCCTGGAGCTTTCTCTTCTGTTCGCCTGTCAGCTTGACCTCGCGATCGAGGTTATCAAGTACACGCAATTTTTGGTCAACGAGAAGCTGGTCTTTGTTCGTAATCGTGCCAGGAACCCAACGCTCAGTGATATGATAGCCCATCGTCTTCCTAGCAGCTTCCACGACCGCTCGTTCCTGGCCGTCTCGCGTACCCACAAAAATGATTATACCACCTTTCCTTGAGACCGCATGTACGATTTTGGCAGCACGCCGAAGATGAGCAGCAATGATATCCAACGATATTAGATGTATGCCTTGTCGTATCCCAAAGATATACCTTTGATTGCCTGGGTTCCACAGAGCTGTAGCATGGCCGAGATGCGCGCCGGATGCAAGAAGGAGCTCAAGCGTGATCTCGCCTGGAGAAGGAGGGTTTGTAATGAGTTCATGCGGTTTGTAGTGAGGTTCAAGAGTAGCTCCGAGTTTGTTTGCAGTTTCTCCTAGAATATGGTGTCATATTAGCCATCCCTACAACTTTAGGTCGAAACTCGGCAACGAATCTATATCGTCATCATATTGCATTCCGATCGATGGCTTGTAACCCGAACTGTCATACTTGCTGCCTTTTGAGCCTGGTATTGTTCAAGCTGCGTCAATGGCTGATCTTTTCGTGACTGAGTAGCAAACGGCCCTCTAAGGGGTTTACGTGGGTCCAAAGGAATTTGGGATTGTTGCTCGAAATTGATTATAATTGGGCCTTCTAGCGGGGAATTCGATAGGGTATTGACATCGCTGATGCTTGATGCACCACCATTTGTCTCCGTGGAAAAATATTGGAACCGACGACATCGCGAGAGATACCACGAAGTAAACTCTGTTTAGTACTGGTGAGTAAGGATAGGCAGACCCGATGACAAAGACGAGGCTTACTTGAGGGCGGCGACGAAAATGCTGCGATCCGCCGTGGTATCATGGTTTCGTTGCCTTTGCTGAACTTTTGCTCCGCGACATTGGTTCGTTAGTAAAATTTCGGCGGCATGAAAAAACCACACAACTTAATCGAAGTCCAAAAACTGGGTCTCACTTGGTTCGCCAATGGATGGCCAACACAATTGTAGCCAATCCAACTTCGGGCATGTCACAGCAGGGAGCCGGACATACATGTCGGCATCTGCAGATCGTGCATCACTCTCTTTGCCTTTTAGAGAAGCAGCTATTATTCCGAAAAGCGTGGGTTATATACAAATACTGGGAACCGCGTATATATATAAAATAAAGAGCCCTTCATCATCCACAATTATCCGCTCCAAAGAATATTTCCGAAGAATTATACAAGTAATAGTTACCAAGCTATAACTGGCTTTAAGTTGAGTGTATGAGAGCCTGAAAGCGAAATCGTGATAAGAAATGCAACTTCGCGTGTGGATCACCAATTGACCTCGACCAGGACAAATTTTGCAACCGAGTGAGTACGCATTCAAATAAACTATTCTGAAATCAAAACGCCTTGCCCCTCCAGGTACCCCCCAAATAAATATAAATAAAAAGAACAATTTTTTTCCAATGCTCCTTTCGATACTCCAGCAATTCACCTCCCTGATGCGGCTGGGGATACGACATGATTTTGAGCATCGCCTGGTGTTGGATGTTCGGACGAAGACGTGTTATCTTCTGGCGCGCTTGCAGGCTCTGCCCCGGAATTCGTACGAGATATTGGGCCTTCAGTTCGGGGTGATGGGCCGTCAGGGTTACTGGTGTCCATCGGCTGGGGCTCTCCAAGATTTGAATTCGACCCTTGCGTATTTCTTGGAGATACTCTCCCTACCTACAAGTTATTGCCTATTAGTTCCAACCTTCGTATTTCGATACTTAATTATCGGGACATACCAGTTTGGCGTATCGTAAGCCGCAGCTGTTGCATAGATCTCGCTTCCCGGAGGGTCCTCGCCTCCATTCCGGTGTATTCTTGGTATGGCAGTTTGCGCAATCTTTCTCCAATGCATCTGCACCCTTCTTTCTTTTCCTCCTTTTCTTTGTCTGGAGAAGCGCAGCACACTCTTCGCTTAATCGCTTGTTCGTTCTCTGCATCTGCCGTAATTCGAATTGCCAGCTACTACTTCTGGTTGTCTTTAATTCGTCAAACAGATTTTCGTCTTCTTCAGTAGTTGGATCTTTGGGGCAGCTGGGGTCGTCTGGGACGGCGGGCTGGTCTTCCGCTGAACTCTGAACTGGCGTCCGGTCCAGTGGAGACGTTATGGACGTCGATGACCAGGCTGGTGTAGGGTTCTTTGGTGTTGCGCTACCAGCGTCACTGAGAGGGCCCCTAGTGCTATTTGCCGCTGAGTGTCGCGAGTGCTTTACAAGTTTTGTCTGGGCAATCAAAAATGTTGGTTTTGGGTGGCCACCCTCCAAGTCCGGGAAGAAGGTGGTGATTGCCTGTAGAAACTGCCCTCGTCGATTTTGTAGTTCATGTCTAACCGTAACCTTCTTCCCCGTTCGAGTAGAATCCAAGGCTTTGTTCACCTCAAGCCGAGAGTCTGGACGCATTAGGGCTTGTAAACTGGTACCGATTAATTCCTCTGGTTCACGATCGAGAAGCGATTTTGCATGACTGGGGACGAAAAGGAACATTCCGCTGATCGAAACCTTCGTCCACATTTCGTTTTCACCGATGCCGCCGTTTGCTTGTACTTCTTTCCAAGGTAGTTTATAAACCGGTCTTTCTCGGCCTACCAGAATAATGCATTTCCGCCCCTTTCCTTGTTCAATATGTAGAGAACCATGACTTTCGAACCACACATAACCACTGTACTTCCTTCGAATCCTGAAGACAATGTTAACCATAGATCCTGTCGAGGTATCCTTTAGATCTCTTGTGACCGGAACGATGTCGCTAGGATGGCAAACCGATGACAGTGCTGTCCCAACCAACTCCGACGGTCCATACTCTAAGACCGACTGTATCGAAGGAGAACAGTACATAAAGAGCCCTTTCAGGGAGAGTACGTGTACGACGTCGTCCGTATTCTCCAGTAAGATTTTGTCCCAGAGTCTTCTTGCCATGTCGGTATCAACACTACTAAGTGATTGCAGAACCCTAGAAACGTCTTCTTTGCTAATCGTCGTTCCGGGGGCCTGTTGCCTTGATTCTGGAGGAGGTTGCAAAAAGTAGATCGGGGGCTCTCTATGTTGATAATTAATTTGAATCGTACCATCTATTATTAAAATCATTAACCTGTGATTTCCATAGCTGCTTTAAAACCATGTCGTGATTTTTGGTTTACCTCGGTTCTTATTCATTATCGATCCCGGATGGTCTACTAAATCGACTTGGAATCCTAACCTGGGGCATCAGCCATGCCCATAGACAAAAATAATCTTCGATATGCTCTTCAACAGAAGAACCGGGTGACATACCGACGATATAGACGATATCATCACCATCCCATGTAATGGGGATCGTAGTGAGTAAATTCATAAATGGCTGACCGCCTTTTCGGTAATTGATTAAAGAGACTTGGGCTTCGTCGAGTCCTTCACATTGTTCTTTAAGGTACCTGACGGATTCTTCATCTACATATTTTCTTCTATCGCCTCTTTCGACGTCGCCGTTGGGGGATTGTAAGAAGCGGCAATTCCTTCCAAGGATTTCATGTTTGGTATAGCCGGTTAGGCGTTCAAATGTTGCGCTGCAATATACTATAGGCATGTCAAACTTTCTAGCATCGCATACCACGAAGGCGCACGACATGTCGACAGCTCCTATGTTTATTTTAGGGTTCGGCCGGGTTGCAACTCGCATCTTGGATCACGAAGAATTTCTTAGCTTCGTCTTGTGATATCATACTGGAGAATAGAGGTGGAACTCAGGTGAGGTTTTTTGCTTACAAGAACTCCCACCATATCAAATCCACTTGAAGAATATATATTTTCCATCTTAATATTCATCGTGTTAAAGGGTGCAGCTTGCCGCGGCGTTTGTGAAGTCGACACTTGGAACATTTCCGTCAGAATTGATACCTTGAATTTGGACCGAATGTTGGTTTTTACTAACAATTAGACATGACATGCTGGACATCGTCAGGTTGTACGATTTCGGCTTGAGGAGGCAACGGCCCAGTTGCGTTTGTATCCATGACATCGACGAGCGAGTTGTGCCTGCTTGTTATCTGCGAGGCTAAGCTTGGGTCGAATGTCTGTAACTGGGGTGGGATAATCAGTCCGTCGCCGTAGGCTGTCATGTCCAGCAATCCAGCCCCAGCGGCGGTTGTTTGAGGTGAGATAAACATAGGGGAGTCGTAGGAGTTTCCCATTGGAAGACCTGCTGTATTTAGTGGCTGGAGGCTTAAATCTAGTGTAGGCTGTGCATCCGCGAGCGCACCATAGTTGACATAATTTAGTGGAAACCCAGCCATGCTCTGTCGCCGAAGTTCTTGTATGCTCTCCTCCATCATAGCATCATCCACATTGCTCGCCTGTAGAAGCGCACCCGTTGCATCGATTGTGCCATCTAGAACAGGGCCGATGGTTCCGCCAAGGCCATCCATGTTAGTGCTAGATATGCTAGGGTGGCGGAGCGTCTGCTGCATCGCGTCTGAGGTGGGTATTACTCTTCCAGGCATAGCTTGTGGAAGGTACCCGTACATGTCGTCTAGGTCGTGAGGGTCCATTGCTGCGATTGTGCGTTTAATATTACTTGATCCCGATCTCAGACAAAGGATACAGCCCTCTGAAGGGCAAAAGCCACGAATTTACGCCTCGAAGGACCGCAAGCCTAAACGCACTTTAAATTTATGGTATTTCTTGTTAATGGGACACCTCCAAAATATCACTGGTGGAGATTTTTAGATCTCAGCAGTTATTGTTGGTAGAATATGGAGTAACTATGTATTCCGGGTATATAGTTCGCATCTAGAACAAATTTGTAGGGTTAACTTCTATCATCATTTCGCACGTTTGGAGTATCTTGATTTTGCTTGGTATGTTTGAGAGTTAGGAAATGTGGGTCAAAGTTAAAGGGTTGAAAGTGGTTCAAGGAACGTTGTGAATACGCACACACCTACAGGGTTGGTCAGGATCTTGGAAGGATGGACGGGTTTTAGGTACGTCTCGCGCCGTGTGGGCTCTGGGGAATAAAGGGGGGTAATAATGGCAAATGGAAGTTTCCGGTGTTCGAGGGATGGGGTTATTGGAAATTCGACCTTTCAAGGATGGCACTCTTGAGCTCCAGCGGAGGTGCAGCCGCCACCGATACGAAGACCCTTGTTTCGACTAAACTCCTTCGTTGGGCGCTGAGAGCGAGCGAGAAGGGGGCTAGGTGGTGTTAGCTGCCAGCAGCATTTCAGGTGGCGAAAGCGTGAGGGTGCCTCGGCGATGGAGCTAGCTATCGTGAGAGCAGGAAACGCCAGCAGGAGAGGTTGAGGTTCGAGTCGAGGGTTAAAAGCGCTGCAGGGTCGCTGGAAAAGGTCCAAGGCGGTTGCTCGGGCGGTGGCTGCCCAAACGAAGTAACACACACCTGTTGAGTGGGGAGGTGAGGCGCGCGGAGGTGAGGTGAGGTGAGGTCGGGCGAAGTCAAAAATCGCTGCTGGTGGAGGACATGCGGTGATAAGATGATGGGAAGGAAGGGAGGAGGAGGAGGAGGAGGAGGAGGAGGAACAGCGCACTGGAATCAACAGGATTGGGCGGTCACTTTCACAATTAATCACAGAACCAAGCTAGGCTAAGGAACCAGCTAACGCTATTCACAATTTTACTACTTTTCACGTTCTTCGTCCATCAGGATACCCGAAGATGTGGTGGTGAACGGGGGACGGATGGGCACATTTAAATACGATAGCGGAAAACAGGTTTTTTTTTTGGGGGGGGGGGGTATTCAAACCAGCTTAGCGGAAGGTTCAGCAGCCACCACCACCAATCGATCCCCGGCCGGAGCAGCATGCGCTCGAGATGTGAGTAAAAAGTGGTCGAGAGGCGGGACGAAACCTTTCTTTGGTCGACGGGGTTTTTCATGCAAGGGGAGCGCAGGGTCCGGCCCAACAGCTGGAATTAACACCACACCGGCGTTCTCGTTCTCGTTCTTCTCCTCTTCTCAACTGCAACTCATCCGGGTGGTTTGTTCAAAGTGAGGCTGCTGGTGCATCATCGCACATGCGTTTCCTGCAGTCCGAGGCATGCTGGGCCGGGTTACTTTGTATCTATATCTAAGTAAGTACTTAAGTACTTATGTATCTAATGTGTGCAAGTATCTACTGAATTACGTATACGAGTACATGTGCGGCGTGGATGGACTACTCTCTTGCTGGGTGTTTGCGTTTGTTCCCTGCAGCCTCCTTGCTGGTGCCCCGGTCGCCGCTCTCTCTCCCTTCTTTCTCCTTCTTTGCAGCTGCGTACCTCTCGCTCGCCATCTCACCGTCTAAAGTCAGTACCTGAGCTCAATGAAACCAAACGCAAATTCGACTCTTACCTGCAAGGCGCTCTTTTTCACCTCCACGCTTGGAGAGTTGCTACCGTTAGACGCAACGGTGAGACTATTCCAATCGTACCGTCTTGTTTTGTACATATCCATCTTCCAGTTCCTCCAAACAGCCCGGCCGTGAAATGAATCTCGTAGCTTTCTCTCAGAGCCCATCAACTCCTCCGCAATTCTTTGTCGCTGTAACTTGAGTCCATGCATAGTTACCTCCCACAATGTGTCTATCACATGCGAGCCGATCGGGTCCAGAGCTAAGTCCACAATCGAGCCGGATAATAATCCAGCAAATTTGCGCCGAAACGCAACGTCAGAAAGATCCGTCACCAGACTCTTCTGTATTGCGTGGGACGCTGTAGGATGTTTGCATAACCGTTTGACGGTCTCGCCAGAGCATGCCGTAATACTGTAGTCGAATTGTCAGCAATGCTCAAATCCAAGTCGATATGGTTGCAGGCTACTCATCGTGTCTTACCAGTCTTTTACCCTTTGAGAGCATTGGCCGGGTACCATAAGTAGTGTCTGTACTAATAAGGAGGCGTGTAGTTGGCTCGGGTTTCTCTTCCCCTTCTCCTTTACTTCCGTCATGTCCAAGCTCTCCAGCTCCTCCGACTTGATATCCAACATTCCAAGCAACAAGCCCAGCTCATCCTCTTTGTCAGAACCCAACTTCTTGAAAAGGGTGTCGCAAAACTCTTTGGCCCCGAAACCCTGCTTCTCACAGTTTTCGATAACCGATCGGACCACCGCAATCCGATTGTGTGCCAGGAGCAGCGGTATGCTCTCCCTCAATTCCATCTCTGCGTTCCTCAGCTCCTTTTCTTCAAGCTTCTCTAAGACCTTCACTACTACATAGCACGCTGTGTCGCTTGTCGCCAATTTGCCCATTTGGTTCTTGAAATATTGTGTGTAGAGGATATTGAAAGTCTTCTTGGGCACACATGTCATCACTCTCTCGAGTAAATGGGAACCAATCTTATCCTGGAGAAGCATTCTAAAAAACGACCCGGTTGCTTCGGCATCTCTCTCCTCTTCTCCGGGCAATGCTAACAATAGCTTTCCAACCAGCGATTCCTCAATCTTAGTCTTAAATTTCCTTGACCTCCCCAAATCCAGCTCTATCAACAGTTGAAGTGTCGGGCACCCCAAAGGATCCGTCGCAAGGTTTCTAATACTCTCACGGGTGATGTCACCAGTAATGGTGTTTATAATCCTACTCAGCGCTTCCCTGAACGACTCTGGTACTGATCTCGCCTGAATCCGGCCACTCTGGATTGTATCGACTGCCAATGATGTATTTTCCTTTTTCTTGCTGTGAACCAAGGATTTGTAGGATTGCGATTCAAGTGGTGCTCCAGAAAGAACAAGAAACAGCGTCCGGAGGGGATGAGCTCCAAACGGATCCATAAGTAAGTTATCTATTGATGGCTCCAACTCGGTGATGGTGCACAAGAACAAATTTTCTGCGGAAGTGTGCGTTTTTTCGCTATGAGCGGGCTCGTACATTTTAGGCTCGAGGGATTCGATAGAGGCGATTGATGCGGCGGCCGTGAACAATGCTTCGCAACAATGCGACGCAAACCGGTGGGACATGAGCTGGGGAAAGCTAGAGTTTATGAGATTAGCTGTTCCGCTCTGGAATGTTTTTAGAATCACTTTGCCCTACATACTGCCCTTGAAATCTCTGGAATATAATCTTCACGCGGTGTGGATCAGCTATAATCAACAGCTTTTCCAGCAGCCTCGAGCACCCTTGGCTACAAGCCATCTTTAGCTCCTTATTTTCCGTTTCTTTCAATACATTCTGTGTAAATGCCTCTCTTTCTAAACAACTAGCTCGTATTAGTTGTTAATTTCGTGGCTCCTCGTCTGTGGTCGATGTCTTTGAATACATCACTACGTGGAAGAGTGTTCAAGGTCCTGACCTTCTTCGCTGTTGAATTGATTCGCCTCCAGCATGTCATCAGCTTTCCGAAAATACTCCTGTTCCTGCTCATCCAACAATCCATAGAACGTAGCTCCTGGGGCCATCGAGGACTCGAAGAGTAATTGACTGGTGGCGGTGGAATCTTCACCCGCGACGAAGACCTGCGTAGGTAGGGCCAGCCCTTGGGCTGTCGGGATTGCTACGGATTCTTGGGTATCGCCATCGTGGTTAGTTTTTTGTCTTTTAGTTTCGCGGCGGCCGCGCTTTTTCAATTCCTTTGGCATCTTTTAGAATGCTGATGGCAGTCGGGCTTCTTCTCTCCAATACGATAAAACAGGGTAGTGCGGGTTGGACTTGATGGAGAGCAAATTTTCGAAGCAATGTCGCAGGACGCCTTTTTATTTATTTTTTCGGGTTTCGCTTGGGACCTCTTTTCTTTTTCTCGCTGTAAAATTTGGAACAGCAGGTGCCGGAGGCTCAACAACCTGCCAACCTGCCAACCTGACAACTGCACAATTGGCTGCAGATACGGTGCGGCGGGCTAGCTTCGGTAGATAGATATAATATGATATAAATTGTAAGGAGCGCAATTATTTAGAATCAATAAAAAAAGAAATTGTATTGGGGATAAGAAATATAGAACCCCCTGTCCCTCTTTTTCTCTCTTTTCTGTCTCCTCCTCTTCGGAGTACCACCCGATGGTGTCCAGGAATTTCGCTGGGCCCAATGAACAAGCGCAAGCTATCACCACAAACAAGGAGCTTAGTCCTAGAACATTTGCGATACAGAATATGAAATTTCAGGATATAATATGAAAAATATCGAATGGGCACCAGAGCACGGAGGTGCATGGTGCCAACACAACGATACAGTAGTCATCGGAATAAACAGGCTAATCGATTCATCAGGATAACCATATAAACATTCAAATAGAGCTTCAACCAAAAAAACTTATAACAAGAAGGAACGGGATGTGGTTAAAAACTACGATTTCTGCCAGAGACCTTTCGCGGTGGCAGCTTGGGCGCTGCCTTGCCACAATCCGCCTATTGACGACTGGGTTTGTGGCTTCGGGTCTTTTCTCTGATTCTCTGGGGCGGAGCTCAATGCCCCGTCCATCATTCCCCCTTCTCGAAGCTTATTGATAGCCCGAATGGTATCAATCGCAGCATGGAGGGTCCGCCTGGCATTGAAATTCTTGCGAACAGTTGGAAGTAAATCGGCTTCTTTCTCCGGTTGCTCTTCAACAATGAATGGATGTTCCAGAGCAGCATGTGCAGTTGGCCGTGCTTTGGCGTCAATCGTTAAGCATCGTCGAATGAAATCCTTAGCTAGAGTGATGACAAGAGGTCTATCAGTCACCAAATAGCTCGGCTACCAGTAGTCATCAACGTTCTCTTACCGTTCTCAGAGATGTCCTGCCAATACTGTGCCGGTTCGAACTTGTAATCCGCTTTGAGGATAGCTTGCATTTCCTCGAGATTCGAATCCCTATCGAAAGGAGTATAACCGCACAAAAGGAAATAGGTGATTACGCCGATGGCCCAGATGTCCCTATACCCCAGTTTATTGGCAAAAGATCCTCGCTAAGGCTGACAATGTAGTCTTGAATCGGTTTACTCACACTGGTTTGCCGTGGCCTGTCTTTTTGAATATCTCAGGGGCCTATCGGATTTTAGTGACACTCGATCCCTAGTATATACCCACCATCGAGTGGGAAATGATTCCTTACCATGTAACCTGGCGTACCGCATGTTGTGGTCAACACGTGAAACCTTTCTTCGTCCATGATTCTTGATAAACCAAAATCTGCAATCAACAAGTCGGCATTATCCTCGGGTGTTCGGAATAGCAGATTTTCGGGCTTCAAGTCGCGATGAACAATTCCATGATCGTGAAGATAAGCGACGGCGGACAAGGTGGCTCGAATAAGGTCGGCCGCATCGGATTCGAAGTAAGAACCCTTTCTGCAAATTCTATCGAAGAGCTCTCCACCTAGAGCTAGGTCGGTAACCAAATATACTAAAATTAATACACGAGTTAGGAGAAAAAGGCTAATCTTAGACAGGTTTATCGCCTTAGTTTGCGAGGCAGCGTCATACAATTGTTCATTGTCTCAAAGTAGTCTACGAGGGTGAGAATGTTCTGATGGCCCATAGAAACCTTTTTCAGTACTGCAATTTCATTGCGAACCTAATAAACCATTCCCTGCGTTAACTATGACTGGTCAAAACGAGGTAGGTGGAGCATCTCACCATGTGTTCTCTTCCGGCCATCAGTTTCTTGTTGATAATTTTGGCCGCATAATATCTACCAGTTTCAATATGAACACACTCTCTAACGACGGAGTATGACCCAGACCCCAGAGTTTTCCCTGTCTTATACCGACATGCTTGGATCTGCGGTTGCTGCTGTTGAGTTGGCTTTGGGGATTGGTTTGCTGGTGGTGGCGGCTGTGGGGACGCCATGGTGCAGTAGCTATTCGAGGGTACGGAGAGTCGCTCTAAAAGTCACTCTACTCGCCGCAGGAGAGGAGGTGATGTCGCGGAAGCCGAAGCCGAATCCGTTGAGCGGAGTGCGCCAGAAATGTATATTACTATTTTTATATGACGTCGGTGCTCAGCGTCAGCTTCGAGTATCACTATTTCCAGTCGTCTACCTGTATAGATAGATGTACTAAAGCGAAATGTCAGGGCGAGAGTGTTGTTGTTGGGGTAAGCACTTGAAAACAGGTCTAGGACGGAATCGAATTTGCAAACAAAATACCATCAATTAAGTAAGTACTTACTTGTTTTTTTGCCGAACCTAAGATTACCGATATAGAGGTCAGAGGAGTGGAGGAGGAGTGGAGGAGGAGTGGAGGAGGAGGAGAAGGAGGAGGAGGAGGAAGAAGTACAAAATGCTACGGCGCTGGCTATCAATATTAAGTACCTGTACCGTCCAAGGTAGGATCGAAGTGAGATGGAGCGGGGATGGTGGATGCAGCCCTGCGAGTCCATGCCAGCATTTTCTCCTCAGCTTTGCTTGGTCTCAAGAAAGCAGGTTCAGCCATGTGGAGCGACGCCGGTGCAAATTATTGGTTGGGCGCGCTTTTGAGACCCAAGGTCCTCGCAGTCACCGTTTTAGCCTTGAACATTCCACCTCGATCACCTCCATGTACTGGTACCTTTCGCTTGGCTCGATAAACATTTTCAGTCAGCTGTATCAGCCCGCTGTGGTTGTCTCCAACCCGTTCAGATTAAAACCAGGATTCTTTGGTAATCAATATATCTTCTTAACCCGCTTCAGGGTCTCGGTAGCTTATGGATCTGCTTCAATTCTGTCGGTAGCGACACGCAAGATTTAAAACATTGAATAGGCTGCTACGGTCTAAATTTTTGAAGCAAAGCGCACAGCAAGCAATCAAACAGCATCGGATTTCTCTGACATCATAGTGTGAACGAAGATAAGGAAGAGAGGGGCACAGAGAGAACTCCACAACAAGAAAAAGGCTTTGACCGCTTTTGAGAAACAATATACTCGCCAACCATAACGAAGGTCATATGGAAAAATACAATTCATGCGATGAGTAGTACAAGATGAAAAGGCCATATAAGGGACAAGAAAAAACACGGTGTAAGAAGTGAATATAGCCATGAGAGAGGATAGTAACAAAAAAGAAATCAATAGTAGCCCTCGGTTATTTGGGATACCCGCCGGGAACATGAAAATCCGATATAGTAAAGCTCGAGTTGGTACGCTGAGTCGGAGTAATCGGGGGTTCTCTCCCCAAGGCCTGGAGATCGCCATATGATTTGGTGGGCCGCTGGGGCGCTTCACCTTCAACTTGTGCGGGAATGAACGGGGCGTCTGTTAGTTTGGCGGGGTTGGTAACGTCCACAGATGTTACGCCTCTTGGAACTGCCTCCTGCCTGTTTGTCTCAGATGAAATCTGGGCTGTTCTATAAAGTTCATAGGCGCCTGGGCCTGCTACCCCCGTGGCCGCGCCAGCTTCGTAGGCAGCTAGACTTGACTGTGTATTTTCGGAGAATTCTTCTTGACGACTTGTGTAACCTGTGCTTTGAATAGGAGATGGATCAGGATGTCCAGTAACAGGGTCTATACCATAAGTAGCAGTCGGTTTCCGGGATGGGGTGTTGCGTGTCCAGGACGTTGTACTATCCCGGCGCTCGAGGAGATCATGGGAATCGACCTGCTTAGGCATTCTTCGTTCGATCTCTGGAGGAATATTTGCGAGAACGGGTTCAAAATGTTCCTCGTTGTGTAAAGTCGATGTTGGAGGGTACTAATACGATAGTTAGTGATCATCTAGAGCAACACGGGAATGAGTCGGCTGTTACTTTGGCATCGTATGAAAAGGCGGACGGGTTACGTTGGAGACCCGGCCGCCCTGTGGCAAACGCATTGAATTCTTGTTCATCGTATTCTCCTCCAGGGCCTACAGGAAAGCTCTCCTGAGGGTTAACAATACCTACTCCGGCGCTTAGTGACTGATCCGAGGCGCCACTAGTGGCGGATCTGAGTGAACGCCGGCGTTGAATGTCAATATCGGAAGGGAATCTTCCACCCTCAGGTCGAGGTTCATGAATGGAGGGCTCCGAACCAATCAATGCACTGCGATCTGCAGAATATGGGATTTCATCAGCTTCATCATTCTCCAGTCCATTCTCGGAACTAGAGGAGCCAGTTTCTTTTGCCGGGGGGCCGTCTGTTGGAGTATGCTGTTTTTGATGGGAAGCAACAAAGGCATTCCGTTCGGGACCAGAGAGCTCTATGAGTTTCTTAATATCTTCATAAAAACCTATCATAGCGTCGTGCGTTTCAGCTCTGAATACCCAGCTATGCCCACTAAGTTTTTGTTAGAAATGTAGCTGACTCCGAAAATAGATTTTCAACCTACCGGTGAAGAGCGCCAGTTTGTCGGCCTTTAACAATAAATTTGTGAGAGCTGGCACTGACTTGAGTATGACTTCCCATAGTACAGTCTGGGAGATAGAGCGACATAACCGGGGTCATATCGTGATTCCTATCTGGCGTCTTGAACTCATGAAGATGCGATGGCGACAAAACATACCACCCTGGGGTGTATGACTTCAGATATTTTGACTTTCTTTCGAGCAGACCAGCTCTAACTTCTACTGCAGCAGGATGATTCCACCCTGGGTACTCTACAACATCAAAGGACCTTACGGGGATACGGGGGTCGACAAAATCGGGATCACGCTCCACAAAGCATGACCACTCATGATCAGCCGGCAAGTTGATAGTTCGAGTTTGCAGCCTCTCGGCAGTGTCTGTAAGGTCTGCGCCCTCCATTCGCAGAATATTCATATATGATTCGAATGCTTTCTGGATTTCTGAAACAACAATGCTTTCGAGCTCCCGGCCGCTGCTCTCGAGGTTCAAATAAGCCTATGTTTTTTTTTTTAAAAACAAGTTAGCAATTGCGAGACTTGCGCCATAATGGATGTGACTACTAACTCGATGGAGATAATTTTCTTCGGCTAATTGTCTTCGTAGTTGTTTATCGACACCCAGTTTAACGATGTAGGGGTCATTCTTCCCGGATGCAAGGGAGGGATTTGCATCGACAGCTGACAGCGCATCTGCTAGTTGCGTGACTGCTCTTCTCGTTCCTTCTCGTTCCTTGTCCAGTGTGTTTTTAAAATCTCCAGACAGTGCCTTAATCTCCTTGATTTTCCCGCTGAGATCGTTCCTCAATCCGCTAAGAGAGCTTATAATTTGTATCTGGATTTGCTTCGCCTGTTCACTCGCTAACATAGAGGACTTGTGGTGTTCCTTCAGAACAACATTCGTCTCAAGGATGCCACCGGATCGAAGAAACATCTCGGGTTCAATGGCGCTATTGAGAGTATGAAACAATCTACTCGTGGTCTTGGCCTGTGCCTCATAGGCAATCTGTACCTCCTTGAAATAGGCAATGTAATCTTTCAGGATACGTCTCCAGCCGGTGAACCTATTGGCCAGTATTTCGGTAGGGTTGCCGTGAGATGGGACGGGTGAATGAAATGCAGAATTTGGATTGTCGCTGTCCATTTCTCCGACAGTTGATCTCCGAGACCGGGAACCAGAACGTTTGAGAGAGCTGCTTCTGCGGAATGAATTTCTCTTCTTGAGGGTGGACGGCTGCCGTGAGGGTAAATCGCCAATACCACCTCTTGTGCTTCCATCCATGGATCTAGCGTCTCCATCATTTGATCTCGTGCTATTGGCACCGCCTGTTCCTGCAGTTTCTGCTGTCCTTGGGCGCTGAGAAACGTAGCTCGATGATCTTGCGATATCAGGGACTGGGGTTTGCGACCTCGAGTGAGGCTGGTTGCTGCTACCGTACGCCGACATTGTTTCAGGGCAATACCGTTGCTCGGAATTGGTGCAGATTAGCTAGAAGAGCAGAATCTGTCGAAAGATTCCTTTCGAACCAGAATCTGCCTGGGCTCTTCGGGAGAATGAGCGAGGGTGTGTTGTAGGGAGGGAATTTGAGGGTCTAGGGATAGCGAGAAGGGCTGAGAGGGAGACGTCGGGAAGGGAAATATCGGAAAAGTGGAGGGAGGGAAGGAAACAGGAAAAGAATAGAACTGGCACAACAAAGATACTATGCAGGCTAGCGCGAGTATTTAGCTATATCCTCTGGGAAAGATCGCAAGCAGGCCCTGGAAGTTGGGATGGAGGTCGGGGTATATGACGAAAGCTGAAGCGGTCGGCTCGTTTGACGGGTGCTTGGTTTTCTACGCCCGACGACGACGACTACGAGGGGACAATTCACAAAACAAATTTTGTCGGAGAGACAAGAGGGAGGCAGGAAAGAGCCCTTGCTCACTGGCCTAGAACTAGTGGCTGCCAAGATCAAAGACTCGGACAAGAACGGTGCTGTCAATGAGCATCAAATCGAGTTGATGTTTGGAGGAAGGGGTGTAGGCGGGAATGAAACGAATGACCGTTCTGGATTCGAAACGGGCAGGGAGGGAAGGATGATTGATATTATATGCAGTACGAGGGTGTGCGTGATGGTGATGGTGGTGCGAGGCGATAGGCGGAGGGTTTCTTTTACGCTGGAGCACAACAAGGTCCTTTCCCATAACAGAACCCATCGACCACACATATTCACTTACTTGATTCACTTCTTCGTAGGCAGGATATGGTTATATCTTGCACGGCTGACGAGCGTCCATCCAGATTGAACGAAAAGCTCTTCGCTTCCCGAAGAATCCACACACCCCAACGCTAAACTCCTATCGTTGCCCTCGTCGCCCGCAGCTTGGGATCCGCGGCGAAAGCTGGTTTTTGGGGCAGCTCAAGACAGTTAGAGGCAGCTGGGTTACGTCATCCCTGTTCCTCCGCCCTCTCTTGTGGTCCTGCGGGCGTGGGGTCGGATGTGCACACAGCCCCGGTCAAACATCCCGAAATCACTCCCATAGCCACAATTCAATTAAATGTGGCGCTAGTCTAGCAGTCTCCTGTGAATGTGGCACATTTCGGTTCTGGACTCTTCATCATAATCGGACAAGTAGGGATCCGAAAATCAAGGGCCAAATTACAAGGGCCAATTCTAGCAGGATAAAATCTGGATATATCCATCCGTCATATTGCGCCACCACTACTCCTCCTAAGTCGCGCACGAACATAAATGCGTAATTGAAGATTTTGTGTGCAGCATGGAAAGGCGAAGTCTTCGAGATGCTGGCACGCTGTCAACGGCTCTGTGATCAAACATCAACCATATCGAACGTCGTCCTAAGCTCTGTTTTAGACCTCTATACCTTCATACCAATAACGCGAGACGTCCCGACTGATTTCCATGCTTTGATCTCAAGAGATTTGTGGTTGCGTTGCGGATGTTGCACAGAACCGGATACCCCACCGTTTCCCATTTGAGCGATGCGCTGCAATGGCGGCACATGCACACCGATCTTTGGTCCTCCCGTGATGTTCTGCTGATACCGGACCCGGACCCCGAGTACTTAAGGCGGTCGAGGTGGAGAGGCACCCTTCCACCACCACCATCATCATATCATTGAACCGTCGGAAGACACCAACCTCAAAACCTTTCACTCGTACGTGCGCGTCTATCTGTCGGTCTTGAGAACCAAAGCTGATGAGATCCGAAAGAGAGTTTGCATGTCTGCCTCGATAGTAAGAATTCAATGAGCGGCGATACGGCATTCAAGTTCTCCAGGTGCTTCTAAAAGCGCCGCTGAACCTCCCCCCGCGTATGTTCTGCCACTTATCCGGGTTTTTAGACGGCTCCGTCATAGCTATAGCCGCCAGGTGGCTACCGAACAGTTGTTGATATGCTTCATCTGAACTAACCACAATGCGAACGCTCGAATGCAGTCAACCCAACCGAAACCCTCCTCCGCCGACGCCAATCTAAAAACAAAATATATTGATATAACAACATAACTCCCGGATCCGTAGAGAATTCTTTTCCCCTAGACACTACCTGACACTTGTTCAAAGATAATTATAAGAACTGCACCACCAGCACTTAGCAATGTCAGCATCGCAACCTTCCTCCTCACCCGAAATAGGTGCTCAAAAGATGTCAGCGTCATCGAGCCAGACTTCTCTTCGGGCAACTCCTCGTTCACCATCCCGACAACCCTCACTCTCACACGCTTCCTTTGTAGATCTCCTTGCCATTACGCCCCGACAGGAAGGAAATACCCCACAACGGGATTGGCGCACGATACAGTGCAAAGAACTTGTCGCAAACCAGGAGTTACGTTTCGTTGAAGAGAATATACCAATTGAGGATGCCTGCAAGGTATAAGTAACGGGGATCCCAATCCGTTTTCTCCGCCCTTTACCCGCAAACCCATTTTATCATCGAATTCGACTTACGTGGGTTTTCTCTTGAAGATGCTAGTTGAGCACGGTATATCCTCACTACCGATAAAATCCGAAAGCGGTGCTGTGATTGGAACTTTTGATTACAGTGATCTCACGGCATTTCTTCTCATGGTACTCGGTGTTTGGAAGGGTGACCCTTCGGATACAGACGGCCATACTTTTCAGGACCTTGCAAGCCAGAGTCGCTCTGGAGGCGATATTCCTGTCAAGCTTGTCAAAGATCTCGGGAAAAAAGACCCATTCATAACCGTATCAGAGACTGAAGGACTCACAAAGGTAGTTGAGATACTCGGTAGTGGCGTTCATCGGGTCGCGGTTGTACGAGAAGGAACAGATAGTGTCATCGGAGTTATCAGTCAGCTAAGGATGATCGAATTCTTTTGGTCAAATGCCAAGAGCTTCTCTCAACTTGATCAAATCCTACCCTTATCGTTGAGAGAACTCAACTTTGGATCCGCCCAGGTTATATCCATCAAGTAAGCCAAAATTCTGAAATCACCTCAGCCAAAATGCTAATCTGCAGGTTAGCGGAGACCAACGGGTGCTGGAAGCTCTAGAGTTAATGAACACGGAAGGGATTTCTTCTTTGGCTGTCGTAGATACTAACCATAACGTAGTTGGGAATATATCAACTACGGACGTGAAGGTAAGTGTAGGCATTATAATCATCACTAAGACATTGCGGATCTAAGTTACTACTCCATAGCATCTCACAAAAACGAGCTCGCTACCGTTGATAAAATCTTCCTGTCTGCACTTCCTGTCTGTTATATTATCAGACCGAGGCTTGGATGATGGCAAAGACTCTTATCCTGTCTTCTACGTTAACCCTCACTCTACGCTGGCACACACGGTCGCCAAAATCATTGCAACGCGAGCTCACAGGTAGAGTGTCCACCATCATCACCATTTGAGATGTGTTTAGCAACCGCTGATTAGGGTGGTTAGAATGTGGCTTGTTGATGCTCCAAGTGAGGGCAACAGTGCGCCTTCGACACCAACCATACCACCGGCAACTGCAATTCCACCGCCCTCTTTAGCGGCAGCGTCGCCGCTCGCCGCTAGTTTCCCTGCAGCCGCGAGTCTCAGTGTCGCATCCGTTCCTGGTGCTCGGTTAAGTGGTAGACTCATCGGAGTTGTATCTTTGACTGACATACTGAACATGATTGGCCGGTCTTCTGGGCTAACGACTGTGGACCCTGGTGAAGCACGCCGTCAAAGAAGGAGGAGCAGTTCCAGTAGCGTTCGTGCTTCGATTGACCTCGGTAGATCGTCTTTTGATTCGCGTCGTTCATGAATTGAATAAAGATGGCATCATGTGTATCTCTAGTGCTACGGTCCCAAATATTTCTATATCCCTTCTTGTTATGGGTCGATCCAGGTTGGGTTCTAGTCTTTCTCAAATTTTGGAAGCTCTGTGGAGGTTAAGCTTGGCAGGCACTCAGAGCACACATTGAGCAGCACCGGTAGCAGCTTGAGCGCGTTTCTCCTTGCATATTATTTGCAACATTTGCACAACAATGTTTAAATTTGAGGGAGGGTTAGCCCATGTTTAGAGGATTCTGCAGTAGCAAGCCGCGTGAAATCAAATTGACTCTGCATTGGTGTTTGGTATCTACCTGTCGGAAGTAGACGTACATGTACCTCCTTTGCTTCGCTTTCGAGGGCGGAATTCACGTTGGAGTCGTCGCAAGCACATGCTCGATTGGAAAAAAACATGCGAGAGCTATTGGTTAAAAATGGATGCTGCAAAGACCGGCCAAGGCGCAAAAACACAGGACCGGATCACTCCGACAGTAATGGATTCTCCTTCTCGAAGCAAACCTGCTCTCTCTATTATGACACTTGTGATGAACCCGCTCCTCGTACTCAAAGCCCACTGAGATTCCATCAGCCGTGTCTCTCGAACCAGAAAAAAGGGGGGCGAGGTTGTGCTGGTTCGCGAGGAGGACGCATACCGACCAACAGGATCGGACCTGAGTTGCTGCTCAGCTAGCTGTTGGCGGACCACCGAGGACGCCACATAAGTTATTTCCCTTCAGCAACAACACCCAAACAAATTGAGCTGCCCCCAGCTCAATCCCACAGCTTTCCACCATCCTTTACCACCCATCTTCACCCTATCCACTGCCATCACCACCGTCCTTACCCCAGCTTCCCTCGTTGGCATCGAGAAAATCTAAGACGTAAGCATGCCAGAAGACGAAGCCCACCCCCTTTCTCCTCTTTTTTCCTTCGAATCCCCCAAAGCTGCACCCTCGGAGAGCCCCACTCATCTTGTGAATTCTGCGCTGCCGTCCCAGGAGGATACGTCGATACAGCACCCGCTAACACCAGCATTGCTTACAAAGTAGGAAACAACTATTGCCTACGCAACCATGGCGAGCTCAAAATACGACAACTACAACTTCCCATCCATCCATCCCGATAATGACGTTGCGGAAGGCCACCCCGGCGGTACAAAGCCTACCCACGATGCCATGGTTTTCCAACTGCGGACATTGCTGGAACAAGAGGGACACACTGAGAGGCTCGACACCAACACTATGGTACGGATTTTACGCTCGCCGTGACATATCAAAGTAAAGTTCACATGGCTAACATTCCTTCTTCCCTTTCTTTCTTTTTTTTCACGGCTCATAGCTACGGTATCTACGAGCCCGAAAATTCGATGTCAAGCTAGCGAAGGAGATGTACGTAAATGCCGAGAAATGGAGAAAGGAGGAGGACCTGGACCATGTCGTCCAAACCTGGGACTATCCCGAGAAGCCAGAGGTTTTCGAATACTATCCACAGTTCTACCATAAGATTGACAAGGTTCGTGCGCTACCTCACATACTTTTATCCTAGATATGAATTTTGGGATTATACTAAATGACTATCTAATGCTAGGACGGACGGCCAGTTTATATTGAGAAGCTCGGGAAAATTAATCTCACCGAACTGTATGATCCCTCTCTTAGTCATGAAAGCAGCCCATTACATCAAATCATTAAATTATTCCTTCGCACATTAGGAGAAAAATCACAACCGAAGACCGCATGCTGAAGAACTTGGCGTACGAATATGAAAAATTTGCAGACCCTCGTTTGCCAGCCTGCTCAAGAAAAGCGAACAGATTGATCGAGACCTGTTGCAGTATGTTTCAATTCCCAAAACCGCGAAGAAGACCATTGAACTCATTATTCTAGCCATCATGGACTTGAAGGGAGTAGGCGTAACAACTATCCCGTCCGCGTACAATTATCTTAAGAAAGCATCCACTATCTCCCAAGACTATTACCCCGAACGGTAAGTGCACAGCGATTCGATATATTTTGGGTCGAGATTACTTATATGCTGATGAAATCTAACAGTCTTGGTCGCCTGTTCATTATAAATGCCCCTTGGGGATTTTCGACAGTCTGGAGCATGATTTCGGGATGGCTCGACCCCGTAACCGTGAAGAAGATCAGCGTTTTGGGTAGCAGTTATCAGAAAGATCTCCTCGGACAAATACCCGCCGAAAATTTGCCAGTTGAATATGGGGGTACATGCGCCTGCTCACAGGGTTGCTCGCTCAGCGACGCTGGTCCTTGGAATGAGGAACAATACCAAGGAGCTTTCTTCAAGCCGACTGAAGAAAAGAAAGATACCGTTGCATCTGTGGCCACGGAAACTGCACCCCCAGCTCCGGTTCCAGTTCCAGATGCCACCGCTTAGGATATCGAGAAGGGTTAGCGGAAGTTATGATATTCTTAGTAGCCTGTTGTGAAGTTAGTTCTGAGTTATTGGGTAGTATCTTTAAATGATAATGTCATGAAGGGTTTTGCTTCGGAGTCTCTTCCTTTCTTCATCATGTTTGGCTACGAGGGTTTTGGTTGTCCCCTTTTCACTCCTTTCCCGTGCTCACACCTTGTCACGTTTGATAGATTCCTTTCTTGGTTGAGGAAGGCGCCGTGTGTGGGCGCACTGGTACACTAGATGTAGCTATGAATATCTTAAATAAATATGCCTTGAAGCCACGCTCTAAAAGAAAGAAGAAGAAGAAAATAAGAAAAAAAGGAAGAAAGGAAGGAAGGAAGAAAGAAAGAGAAACCTTGTGGCTCAAGTCCCAAGGAAAATGTGCCAATTGTCGATGTCGATGTCGACAGAGTCGGGATATGCTTTCGAGTGCCCCTTCCGTTCGTTTGACCTTGCTCACCCGATTGCTCCACCAACAAAAGTCAGCAAAACAAACAAGGCCCAACAACAGCCCGACCACAACATTCCTCAAACCTCCAAGCCGAAACCACAACATCGCAGCCCCTCCACCCGCGCCGAAGCCTACCGATCTCCAGTCGCCCGCAAATGGCAGATACGGAACACCCAAAAGTCCGTCTCGACACGATTGCCGAGTACAAAACCCTCCTGAATCGCGTTGAGCGCCTCTCGCACGACAAGCTTGCGCAGCACTTCCCGCCGTCTGCGAACCCTAGCGCGAAGGACGAAGCTTATCGCAAACGGGTGGAAGATCTCGTTGCTGAGGTTCGTTTTAAGTCCGACAACCACGATCAAATAATGTGCTACTGCCCTCTTTGTATGCCTTGAAGCTAACGCCTGCTCCATATTGAGTCACCAGTATGTCCGCCGGCTATTTGACCTAGCGAATCAAAATATATCAATAAATGGAAACGATATTGGAAATGTAGAATCGGTTCTCAAGGCGGGGGAAGAGGATCGTACGCACCCCTAAACATCGATATAAAACCTCGTTATGCCTGGTCTCTAACTAGCAAACCGAAACTCCGATTAGAATACGAACCGTACGAAGACAAGCTACGGGTTCGTGTCAACGAATTGATCGCACAAGTCGGTAGCGCCACCGCTGAGATTGCAAAGTTACGACGGGAGATCCCGAAGAAAGCCGCCACCGCGTACGCGAAGAAGATCACAGCAGATATTGATAAAGAGATTGCTTTGGCTGAAGCGGCCCTAAAAGACGATTCAGCCATGGATGAAAGCGACGATCCTGCAATGATTGACTGGGGGGTCAAACCATTGGCCCGACAGCAAGAGGTGGAGAATGCTTGGGAGTATGCTGTCGGGCTGCTGCCCGTTCTAAAGAAGGTATGTTTCAACTATTTTTCTTGCTAGATGCTATTCTGCTAACAGCGTCGATTACAGACGGATGGTCCCTTGACTACTGCCCAGGGGCAGGTAGCAAAGGCCCAGCAAGTTCTAGAGCATATAGAACAAACGAAATGAAAACTACTTTATAGCTTTTATGATATCTTTGACTCATAGGCTTTGTTTAGGTACTTTCTATTCTTGTATTGTAATTTTATCATACGGGTAAGGCAGGGGAGTTATCATTTTACTTCGATCTATTCTCGCTATCACTTTCGCTTTGTATTAATTCTGGAGAGGGGTCCGGCGCACCGTTATTGAGGGTTCAATATTTTTTTTTTTTTGTTAGCACATGTAGGATAGATAATCAAGATATTTCAAACCTGTGCATTTTAACCAAGACCAGTCTTTAGAAGCAATGAAACAATAAAGAATAATATCAGGAATCCAACAGAAATAAGGGAAAGAGCAAGAAAAAAGAGGAGATGAATATTTCTAAGTCCAAACAAAAGGGCTTCCAAGCTGTCGCTAAACTACATTCAAAAAAAAAAAAAAAAAAAAAAAGACAATTCAAAACAAAACTCTAAACCAGCTGGGTCTTCACACGTCCTGCGGAGCAAAGGGGGAACTGTGAAGCCGAAAGGTAAGAAAGACGCCATGTGCATATCCCAAATTTAAGAGAGGAAAGATGGAGGGTGGTTCTTGATTGCAAACAATCTGTTCGCATCGCGTCTGGTGGCCCAAAGTCCCCTAACTCATGCTCTGCTCGGTGGTGTGCCTGCCTCTGTTGATATCGAGAAGGCCATCCTCTTCGTCGTCTAGGATGATTTCGTGGACAACGTCGACACGCTCACTCAGGGATGGTACGGTGATGTCGGAATGATGTGGGAGGAACATTTCTTGGTTCCAGTCGAATCCCTGGCCGGCTTTTACGCAGGTAACTAGGCGGGCAGTACCGTCTCGGGTCCCGAGATCAAAGACGGTATGTTCTTGTTTAGAAAGTGAGGAGCCTACAGGATCGGGCGTTAGAACCGTGCGTTTGAGGAGGTGATATATGTGGGCTTACTGAGGAGTGACTGGCGCCGTCTGTGGCCGAATGCGGCCGTGGACGGTGAGCTGGACGAAGTTGAGGAAGAGGAAATGTCATCGGAGGGGCCCGGTGAGGACGGGGAGGTGGATTTTTTTGAGACCTTTTTAGGGATTGGGATTGCGGAAGACATGGCGGATGTTTTATGTATCTAGCTAAGGTCGACTTGGTTGTGGATGTCAAGCTCGGGTGGACGGGTTTATTTATGATACCGCAGACTAGTGCGGAGCTCGAGGGTATTGTCTGAGGGTTTTATGGATACGGAGATGGAGGAAGAGGCAATTGATGTCAAAGATCACAAAGAGATGGAACGGAAGCTTCACCGAAGATCACGAGGAGAGAGCATGAAATGGTGGCAGACGGGTATTGGTACTATTTTTGCTTAGATGAATATGCGGGGATGTATGCTAGGAGGAGGAGGAGAGGAGGATGAGGAGAGAATGAGAGAAGGCGAGGTGGTGGTGGTGGTGATGATGGTGATGATGGTGACGGCGATGGTGAGCAAGAGCGGTCTGCCTGCGGAGGACGAGGAGAGGAGGGAGGATGAGCAAGAGCGGAAGAGAGGGCGAGGTCGGAAGCACGAGAGGAGGAAGCAGCGAGCAGCAGTCAACACGAGGATCCGCACACCAACTCACATCCTGGCGATCGGAGCGGCGCTGTGTCATCGCCAACGCAATTCAGCCTTGTCTGGCTCACCTCACCGCGCGCACTCTCTTCCACCCGGCACCCGATGCTGGTGGCTCCCACGCTCGCGAGACACTCCGAACCGAGTGATGATACTTATTACTATTACTTTATGATACTACAATGGCAATTGGGTGTTGATGCATCGGTTCTACGTATTGAGGGGCAGTGGCCGAGCTGGTCCCTGTTCCGAATCCAAGACATCGCGTTCGCGGCCCCGAGGCCTCCTCCCTCGAACGCGGGCTGGCAGGCATTATTGCTTGCTCACCGATGCACAACACCGTGAGCCTCATTCGGATCGCGGGGATTTTATACCACGCAATCTTGCTGACAACAAGCGTGTTCACCAGGACATTCAGCAACTGGAGGGAGGTTGGAAGCTGTGCATCTGGAATGCTTGTTCATGGACGCAGAGGCGACGGACCCTGGCTCGTCCAAGTCGAGTTAGCCACGGAAACCCAGCAAGCGAACCGTCCAGTTTCAAGGCCCGTGAAGGCGCACTTCAAGCAGGTCGTTTTCAATGCAGACGAAAAGAGCCGCAAATCTCTGGATTCTGGAAGGGAGCTGACAGAAGTATTGGTTTTTCTTTCGAAGACCTGGCCTCGCTATTCAACCCTATTCCTGAGAATCGCGGCATAAACCCCAAGCAGATTGGATGGTCGGAAAAGCATGCGCAACGTGGTAGCAGAGAGCGCGGTGGGCGCACAACACCAAATACACTTGCTCTTCCGCACCGAGAAACCGAGCTCGCCAGCCGGAGAGAGCGTCAACCAGGACACGAGTGTAATGGGAACCAAAGAAAATAATGCGACGTAATAAACGGAAATTTGGGGGCGGAAACTCTCCAGATATATCCATCAATGGTCGCTAATTACCAGCTCGAAACCATATTACCACCTGCCACATCAATCTCTTTTATGGATTCATTCGTGCTTCTTAATCTTATCGTCATGCGACCACCTCGCCTCCGTTCGATCATCACTCCTTCTTTTCTCGGTCCCAAGCTGGTTGGTTTGTGCTGTCGCTCTCTGCGGGCCTTCTGTGGTTGTTTGCGGACTGTACCTTTATCCGGGGCCGTCCCAGATATCTGCGTCGAGAAAGCTGCCTAGCTTCGAAGATACTCTCCACAATGGATACCAGGAAGCCGCCAAACTCTTCGAATCGTGTCCTATATTTCCATGTCGGCAGGTCCCTTCTTGCCGCCAAGTCTGCAAAGGTTCGGCAGCAAATACCGCTACTCCGAATAAGCAGGCATCCACTTGGTGTCTCGCAACACGCTAGGATACGGGCACCAAAGTTCAGGTACAGGGGCCACCCCCTTATCCCTGCTGGTTTCGGTATCATTCATGATCGATTCGTCGCTTTTTTGCCATCAGACCTAAGCAAGCCCGCAATCTCGGCTCTGCAACCACAGTGTCATGTTCCAGAATCTAGGGCTTTGGAGAACGGAGATTTCGTACCATCCTCTATATAGCCATTCGCATCTGCTCGTTCGGAGGAGGGCTAGCTTTTTTCTCCCCACAACCTCTCGCACCACCTGCTACACATGCTTTGTGCACCTATTGTAATCCCATAGATATCTGATTTCAGTTCTCGCCCCTTCGGAGCTGAGCTGAAGGAACAACATAGCACCCTTGCCCTCAACAACGCGGCAGGATGAAGGGCAAGATGAACAAGTCTCTGTCACTTTTCGGCAGCCCACCACCTCCTAAAGAAGGAAGGTATCACTCTCACCAATATCTGGAAAAGAGGAAGAATTTCATGTTCAAGTTGCTTGCCGGCGCTCTAGCTTTAGCCTTGACTTATATCCTCTATGTCTCAACCACCGACTCACAAACGGGCTCCCGTCAGACGGAGCGCACAAAAACAATGCTTGGAGCCGAAGATGCGGCGGATGCGATTAAACCCCAGCAGTTCGTCCCCCCCGTAAAGGCGAAACTTGAGTCAACGGAGGACACGAAACTCGCGGAGCATGCAGACGCCGAGGAGGAACAAATCATCGTCCAGAAACCCAAGCAAACGACTACCTACCAAAAACCAAAACTTGAGGCGGATAGCGGATCCGCTCCTGCTGGGAAAGCAACATATGGAAACAATCCATCAAAAGAGGCGCCAGCACCACCGTCCAGAGAAATCCCCGTGGCTCCTCCAGCAAAGATCCAAAAGTTCACCTCCGCCAACAGCGGATTCAAGCATGCTCTTAACCGCGTATTCGAATTGCTTCCTGATGAGATGCACGTTAGAGAACTCTTGAGGCCAATCGACGGTACTGGCAAAGAAAAGCTACGAGAAACTGGTCTCCGAGCGAGAGCCTTTAAAACCTTTTTTGAAGCTTGGGAGAAATTACATCTCGTGGTTGGGGAAAACGAAGCCTACGTTCGGGACGATATTATCCAGGAGCTTCGTCGCGATCCCACTGTTGAGAACATCGCCCAGACAATCCACCAGTACGAAAGCTATCGTGGTTTCCTCCAGAGACTCGGCTCTCTCCTCTTCCCGTACATCTCGCCCTATTTCGCCGATCACATGAGCCTCCACTCCCAGATGTACAAAGGTGGGCGTGGTATTGTTCTGTCAGCTGGTGACAAGCAGGCTCCGTTCCTCTTAACTTCCATTCCATCCTTCCGGAAGCTCGGATGCAAGCTCCCAATTGAAATCATGTATCTTGGAGAAAGCGATCTTAGCGAGGACTACCGTGCCGAGCTGGAGCAATTCGATGGTGTAGTTACCCGAGATATTTCTGCTATGGTGAGCGATGAAGGATGGAAGCTTGCTGGTTGGGCTGCGAAGCCTTTCGCTATGCTTCTTTCCAGCTTCCGCGAAGTCATTTTCATTGATGCAGATTCTCTATTTTTCAAAAACCCCGAGGTTCTTTTTGAAGATGAATCATATAAGAAAACCGGCGCTTTGTTCTTTCGAGACAGAATTATAATGCCCGAGAATAAGAAGAGATGGTTGCAGCAAATAATCCCAAAGCCCATCTCCAAAAAGGTCCGCCAATCTCGTTTCTGGACTGGTGTTAGTGGCCACATGCAAGAATCTGGTGTCGTTGTAGTCGATAAGTGGCGTCACTTTGTGGCTATGCTTCTTGTCACCCGAATGAACGGTCCAGATCGTGATGGAAATGAGTCCAAAGGTATCGTTGGTGTCTACGACATGGTTTATGGTAAGCTACTACATACTATCCCCTTATCAATAATTTCCGACACATACTAATAAAAACTGAATCAAATAGGCGACAAAGAAACGTTTTGGCTCGGATGGGAACTCGTGGCCGACACCGATTATGCATTCCATAATGGTGACGCTGGCATCATGGGTCAACTCAAGGAACAAGAACCCAAACCAACCGACGCCCCCGCTGGTGACCAAGCTAAGACTGATGACGAGCCGAAGAAGGAGAAGTTTGAAATCTGTGCCCCTCAGCTACTTCATCTCGATCTCGATGGCAAACCGCTTTGGTTTAACGGTTGGATTCTAGACAACAAGTTCGAAGAAGGAAGAAAGAAACGTCGTGCCAATAACTTTGTCAACTATCTTCGCGAAAACCCCAGCCCGGAACCAGACTCTGGCCCGGATCAATGGCAGCTCAAGGAGAGCAACATTTGCTGCTTGACTACAGATCAGTCGTACTCGTTCACAAAAGGGGAGACAGATGCACTTCAAATGATCATGCAGCTAGCATATGATGCAGGCGCATATGGAAAAAAGAAGAAGTAGAGAACTGAAGTAAGTTCGTGAATAGAACCTGTTCTATGAGGTATATGGGCATAAGCACAAACAACATTCGTGTTGAGTGTTTGGTTTGCGAGACATGGAAACCTTTCAGATATAAGGTAAGCCTTGCAGTTTCGATATTACCATTCTTGTGTAGATATTATTGTAGGATTCTTTCATTTAATATCCGGCGTTATCGGAGCGTGTATTAGTTATATATCTTTATTTTTATCAACATAGGACTAAGTAGAAATATCATTATTTCATGCTATCAGCAAATTTACTTCGTTTGCGGAATATTACGAATATTATTAACCACCATTGCCTCGAATTTAAGATGCAATATGGAGGGGAATTATGCCGATCAAATTGATTCCATCATCAATACTTACTTCTGAGGACATATCGTATCTAGCATAGAACACACCCACAACGATATTTATTGTTCGCTTTATGTCAACGGAATCACCAGATGAAGTAGGTAAAGAAGATTATTAGATACCAACAGTAACACCATAAGCAGCAAGCGATCCTCCCACTGATACATACAGGGTATTGGATTTCTATGTTGTTGCCCTTTTTTTTCTTTGCAAGGAACGAGAACTAGCTTAAAGGGACTTTACCAATCCCTTTCTTTCAATACCTGAAAGAAACGAATAAGAAACTAAAAACAACAGAAGAATCGAAGAGGCAGCAAAGTGATCATCACAAGAGGAGAAAGGCTAATGACTCCCCAAGCGCTTGGTAATGCAATGGAGATGACAATAGGTGCACCATGAGATAGATATTAAAGTGGCGTATGGTTATAAAAATAGAGGAAGATATGGGATGGGTAAAATGAAACGAAGCAAGAAAAGAAGTAACAACAGGGGTGCTCGGAGTAATGCGTAAAGCTTTCGAGATGACCAAAGGCTAATGATTCATTTGTTTGGGTTGTGGAGAGCCATGCCAGCTACAAATAGTTGAGAACAAATGGAATTTAGTGTGAAAGAGTCGCCAAAAATCAAAGACAACGGGTGACAGTGTGTTTATCATCATCGGGAAAGGAATCAGAAATATCATGTGGTCATAAAGTTATGCATGAAGGACAGATTATGAAAAGGAGACAGAAGAGAGCAGGAAAGAGGAAAAAAAGGAAGAAAAAATCGCGGTCCAAGGAAAGTTTCGTGAACATACTGGACTTCGACAGTATACACAATGAGATTATTTCAAAATAGGTTGTGCCAGGCACAACGCATGAAAATGCTAAATGGGTATCATCAAGGTAAGATTCCCAAACCGATGGGAAAGTGTCATGTAGAAACGAAGCATCTACAGACGGAAAGACCAAAAAAGAAACAAGAAAGAAGAAAAGAAAGGAGAAAACCAAAGAGATGGAGTTGAGGGACAACTACCACTTTTTCCTTGCGAACCTCTTATTTAGAAGAGCAAGGACTTTGGGGACATTAAATTGTACGTATTCTAAATCTAAATCTTCTTGGTTATTCTGTTGCATCTCGAGCAAATCATCAAGCTTCAGATCCAATTCGAGCAGGCCGCGATTGCGCCCCTTGTAATGGAGAGAAATGACAAAGGTTCCGGGCATCGGTGACGTAATATTAAAAAATATGTTAGCCCGCCTAAAGTTAGACGTTAGTGGGAATTTATATGGAACTATCAGATTGTGGCGGATCATAAAAGCCTACCTGTTATCCGGCACATTGCTCTTTTGAATAACACCTTCTTTCTCAAGTTGTTGATGAGTGAACTTATAAGGACCTAGAACTTGCTGCTTTTGTTGCTTTCGTACTTTGCCTTCACTCTGACTGCGGACGTTGTGCAAGTACGATTTGTAGGTCTCTAGCTGGCCAACGAGATATGCATTGTGATCTCGAATGGTTTTATAGACTTCCTCAAGCTTCACAGTTTCTTGAACAACCTTATCCTTCAAGGAACCTAAGTGCACTAACTCCTGCTCAACTTCGTCTCTTAGAAGCGAGTATTCGTCCTGTTTACTGAGAACACCCATTTCTTCAAGCTGGTTCAAAAGGTCCATCACGTGGATGCCCTTTCGCACCATGGCCGCATCCCTGGAGGACGCAGCAGCCAAATCGGCAATCTTATCCAACTTGAGAGGTCTTCGGGCCGCCAATGCATTTGACGGGATCGTTCTCATAAGTTGGACAAATATTGACTTTGCTTGCATAAAGAGAACGTCTTCTTCGGTGATATCTAAAGCGGCAGTCAAATCATCGATTGGTTGTTCCCATCTGCTAAATAGAGGGAGTATGACGGATCGGTTATCCTTCCTGGGAAGCTGATGAGGAGCAGGGCCAAGTTCGTCAAGAAGAATCTTGAGGTGTGGATGTTGTTGTTTAAGGTGAGGGTTGTGCGCATCCTGGCACTATTCAAACAGATCCTGTGTTAGGCTCAAAATCGACGGAATGACAATGACAATAAGAATGAGAACCATAATAGAAGTGGAGGGCATACCAAAGCGGTGGCATGCTTCTCTAGTAACGCGTGAGTCGCGTATATCTCGTTAAGGGAGATTGTTAATTCCAAATCCTTCTTCGACAATGCAACGTATTGATCCATTTCTAAAGATTCGTAAAAGTCTCCAACTTCGCATAGGTCGTTCAAGAATTTATTAATCCTCGTCTTGTTATGTTGGATGAAAGGGGAAAGACTGGCCATATATGGCTCTTTGGAGTATGAAGGCTTGTTCGCAAGATTCTGAAGCATTTTCGCAATCTACACAGAAGTAGTTAGATTTAGTGTGGATGTTAGGTCAATGGATATTTTTTCTTACCAGAGTCAGGGTACGCCGAGGGTTATCTGCCGGGGTTCCATCCACAAGCATATACGATCGCGGAGTAACGATGGCGGGATTAATGAATCTAAGAAAGAAGAAGCCCCCGATCAGTGTACAAATGACCGGATCTTTCGCATCCGGGTACTTTCTTCGAGTTAAAGATCTAATTTGTTTGCAAATCCATCTAATACCGTAAGGTGTTTCCTGGAGGTTGTTGATGATGGTTGTCAAGAATGAATTTGCAATTTCCATCAGCATGGTTAACCTCGGCTCGATTATCTGTTGGACTTGTTCATTTTGTGCAGCCTCCTCTGCAGTAACACCCTTAGGTAAGTGGGCGGGCAGAGAACCGGTGTCTTCCTCAATTTGTTTGATCATTTGCTCATAGACCTTTAGAGGGTTTATTTCTAGATTCAAATCCTTGTGTTCGATAAGAGAGTTGATGCGATCGGAAAGAACCGTCTTGAGATAACTTTGACCAGGGCCTCTTCGCGTGTATGTGGTCATCATTCGAGAAACTGGGGTATTAGCTCTTAGCAATGAACTGTATTCAGGTGTGTTCTCGAATTGGGCAGAAAGGACGGACTGCATTAAAAAGGCATTGCGTTAGAAAGATATGATATAACATAAGCTTTATGGATTTAAACATACTTGAAACATAGTGAGAAGTAAATGTTCTTCTCTGCTTTCGTATTGGTTTCCGTATATGGTAAACATGACCGTTTGGAGGAGGGAGTCGATTTCTGCCATTGATACTAATCGGCAAAGGGCTGCGATGTGTCGCGGTTCGGATTGAAGTAGGAACATAAGGTTGCCGTATTGTTGGGTCTTCTGGTCATTCGGAAACTGGCCTTCTTGAAGCTCAGCGCCTTCCTCGAGGTGATTTGCGACTTCGTTTTGCTAAAATACGACCGTTTAAATTAGCAGAAATACGACGGGGGACAAAGTGCACACATGGAGCTATAGATACCTCTTCTAACGCCATTCGATTCTGAATAAGCAGGGCTATTCTAGAATCCAAATATCGGACATCTTTTTCCAAAACGAAGTTTTTCTTAGACTGGGAAGAGATTTTGGTTTTGAGGTCCCGGAGCACTTTCTGGGCTTTGGCAAGTTCGTCTTCGATCTCAATGTCCTTCTCAGCCGCCGACATGGACATGTAGAGAGTCGTTATAGAATACCGTTTCGATTGGCGAATAGATTTCGGTGGGCCATCGGTGGAAGACATTGTGTTCTGTCGGGTAACAGGGGCAAAGGAGGATGACGAGGACGTCGACGTCCTCGAAGGTATCAGCATAGTCGCCATGGTTGTGGGTTTTCTGAAAAGGCGATAGCTATCACTGGTATGATATCCGAATCGAAACCCTTCCCCGTGTTGGGAGGACGAGCACAACCGTTATAGCAGCGTGTTTATCGAGAGATGACAGTGAAAGGGGTGTGAGCAGTTTTCTGGCGCTGAGGGTGATATTCAAAATAGGATTAAATATTTCTATTTCAAGAAACTTTGTTCCCCTTCTTTTTTTTCTTCTTTCTTTCTCTCTTTCTTTCTTTCTCTCTCTGTTTATTTCTTTCCTTGTTTCTTTTCTTTTCTTTTTTGATTGTTCTTTTGGTTTTCTGTTGAAATTGTTATTATTACTTGTCCGTTGGTGTTGATGCGCGTCTAGCCCAAGCTACCAGCTCTCGATAGCTTCCGGTTGCTAACAGAGCCGCCGAAAAGGATAAAGTTTCCAGGGTGGTAAGGAGAAGGCTTTGCGGTTGGCAGCGAAGAGGGAGCTGGTTTACGTCGAAAGTTTTTCCTTTGGGTGTTGGGTGCCTGGCGCTCGATAAGATAGATCCAAGACACGGTTCTGTTCCCTGGGAACGAAGGCCGTCGCTTGGCTGGAAAGACGGCACTGGGATGTGTTGGAGGGAGAAATCCTTCCCTGCGAGAATAGCTCGACCCTATATAGTGCGCGGAAATGTACAAATATAAATGCTGGGTCCGGAAGGGAAACCAAAGTAGAAGGGAGAAGTGATGAGCCGACACGCTTCTATTTTACAAGTTTACAGCAGAAAGTAAAGCAGGATGGCTATGCGAACGAAGTGGGTGCGTTGGATTGGGGGGAAAGCGGGTACGGTTCCTGCAGGCGATGTGGAGGATTGGCTATGGATGGAATCAGGGCCAAAAGGGTTTTGGGGGGAAATAGGGTCCCTTTGCAGAAGGCCGAGACAAGCGAGGCTAGTTGCTGTGGCCAGTGATGAGTGATAGAGATGGGGAAGAGGGAGGTAGAATTGGAGGGCGAGGAAGCGGAGTAGAGCAGCAGGAGGGAGAGGGAGGGGGGGGGAGTAGGCGATTGATGAATGGGAGCGAAGGGAAGGTGGTGGTGAAGGAGGAGGGAAATGGGGACAAGAGGAAGAGGAGGAGGAAGATGGATGGGATGGGATGGATGGATGGGATGGATGGATGGATGGGATGGAAGCAAGCAAGCAGCCAGCACTAGCACCACCACCACCACCACCACCACCGCGACAACCACCAGGACCAACACCAGGACCACCAAGTCAGAGTGCTCCGGCAGCAGCAGCCAGCAGCAAGAGCAGCGGTACCAGGAGTAACCCAGCAGGTGCGTACAATAGCTGCAGCAAAGGAAAGAAGAAAAGGCTACCCCGTTGCAGACGAGTGGCCGTCCTGGGTGGTGAGGAGGAGAAACATAATTCGGATTGAATGGGGGGGATGGGCAGGAACGAAGCGAGATTGCTGGCTGGACCTGCTGTTTTCTTCGTGTGGGGCGGATGGTGCAGAGATTCTACCCGCAAGCAATGTCCCCTGCTGCTAGCGATAACTCCTTCGGTCTGATAGTGAAGCACCAGAGCGATAGATGGCGGAGTGGCCAGAACTTGAGCTTGAGCTGGTGTCAGACCCCCGTTAGTCCTCCCCTTAGTCCACCTGGGGAAAGCGCTATACCGATGCCAGCATCGTGAAAACCCACGATATCGCCCTAGGCCGGCCGGCCACATATGCCTGTAGCATGCGGCTACGGATCATCATAGCGAGAAGGAGGAAAGCAGGGAGCACCCACAGAAGGATGAGTAAGAGGAGAATGTGGAGCTTACCGAGTGACTATATTATTCGAGCACAATCAGTAAGCGGTGCTTACAGAACAAGATGGAACGCGGAACCAGCTCCTGCAGACCGAAAGCTCTCGCGTCGCTGCGGGCTGGTTGTTGCAAGGTGTGTCGAACAAGAATTAAGGAACCAGACTAATGCCGGGAAGACGGTGCCTTTGGTTTGCTGTTCCTTGCAGTGGGAATTTGGTGTTCCTGGATTGTGGGTTGTGGACTTCGGGCGGATGGCTTGGACCTGTGCCTACGCCTGTGCCTGCCTGCTACGTGAACCGTTTGGTCGTCCCTGATCGCAATGGCAAGGGCAGAGGAAGCGGGAGCCAGTTGGGAGGCAAAAAAATAAAACAGAACGAGAATTATACCAGAGATATGATGTGTAAAATACCCACAAGCACATACCGAAGCACGTATATAATAGAAAGAAGAGGCGAGGAATGAAATGACACGAGGAATGCACCAGCGAGGGAGAGCTTGGGGGGTACAAATAAAACCACCTCTCTACTTGATCGAAGGGGCCCATTCGAATTTCTTGGACACCGTCCTTGTATCGGTTTTTATTAGAGTAATAATCCTCCTCATAACAATTATAGCAATGGTATCGCAGATAAGCGGGAGGGGCGGCTTCGATGTGAAAAAATATAGATAAAAAAAACAAAATAATACCAATATTAAAGGTGGTGCAAAGCCCAAGAAGGCATCATCTCGAGCTAGCAATTAACCTGCAGCGTTTGACCCAGCCCAGAGCTGAAATAGCTACAAACCTCTTATAATGTGTGTATAAATCGTTGAGGGAGGTGCAGTCTACCTGCGACACGGTTTCCGTCGCAAAAACATATTGACCCTGAACAACATTTTCACATATACTCGGGTTCGAAAGTCTGACAAGGGTCACCAGGAACCATAAGTTAAAAAAAACCCGCCATCCATGAATAAATGATATTGCAGAAGAGTGCCGGAAAGCGAGGGCGGCCAGGGTCCGTTGACAACGAACCGGGGGGTTAATTAGCTTAACGAAGGAGCTTAAAGTCCAAGGTCCCGTTCACCGCTAGGCCCCAGAAGCTGGAAATGGTTCCGACAGTGACGATCTCTCCGCTCCCCTGTATCATAAAGTGAACAGAGGAGATATTAAATTTACAAAGAATATGATCCTGCATGTTAGACTTTTTGACAGCTAACGTGCTGTTACACAGCACAGCTCCATTGCGCAACGATCGCGCTATTATCCAGTTGATAGTCCTTGCAAGTGCTTTCTGATAGAGGCAGAATCGACCTCCTGGTAGATGCCAAAGGGCGGTATGCACCGGTCGCCCACCTATGATTCTCATAGGCCGAATTCTCTTTGTAAATTTGGATATACTACAATAAATTAATGCGATTGCCGACTTTCCTGCCTACGCCGGCCAAGAAATCTAGCAACAGACAAGATGACTGCTCCCCTCTGTTCTAACACGACAAACCAACCCCCAGTACATAAACCTTTCCGGTATCCGAAGCTACCACAAACTTCTACAATCGCCGTCGGCTTCATAAGATGAGCTCTTGGGGAAATCGGCCTTCCAGTTCTAAAGCGAACCTCTTTGCGAAATGGCCCCCTTGCTATTGATCTGTTTCAACTTGTATTCCGAAAGATCAAGCAATCATCCACTTGCGAATCATTGGCCAACTCAATTGTTTGCTTCACGGAAGCTAAATTTTTCGGGACAAGGAACAAATCCAAAGCAGGAACAAGACAGGCGGCAGAAAGGTACTAAAAAGCAATCCGGTCAGATGGTTCCACAGTGGGTACTGAGAAATGTCCCAAATGCCTCCACCATCGAAAGGACACCCTTTCACTCTTGTCTGCATTGGTCCTGCTGCCGTGTATCTGTCGAATTTCCGGGCCAAGGTACCCGCACAATAGCCATTTCTCTCTTAAGCTTCTCTGTGACAAGTTCCTGGCCAGCAATTTTTCAGAAAGGGTGGTCCCACCCTTGAAAGCTGGCAAGATTCCAAAGGAAAGGGACTTTTCAAGATAAGTGGTGTTGGAGCCGAAATCCAAGCGTACAAAGCCAGGTCACGAGACAAGAGCAAAGAAAGAAAAAAAGAAAAACATCTAGCTCTGCATCTTGAGCTAGTCTGCATCGTGTGGTCACTTCGAGGGTCAGTATATCATCCATTTAAATTTAAGCCATTTTAGATAGAATTTTCGCGAACTACGAAGTACAATATTTGAAAGTCTATAACAGGCAGTTTTGTACACAGATGCTAAGTTATTCAGCTTTATCCATACTGTTTTATAATTACGCAAAAACATGTATTTGGCTAACGAAAGAATAACCTTGTATACTAATAAAAATTGCAACTCTACTCAGTTGTCTAGTCTTGCCTCATTCAGTCACTCGTTTACATCTACTCGCAGGTCTCAAATTACAGCTTCAATCGACGGATCTGGGGGCCAAAGATCCATCTATTTCCATCAAACAATACCAAAAGGAGGGAAATAAATCATCGCCCTGTCCGCGGAACTACCACGAAACATAAGCGTCAACTCTGTAATACCATTCACCATTAGATTCGCGCTCACGAGACATCCGAGAATATTCGGCCGTTTCGTTCAATCCGGATTTGCCAAAGGGCACTCAAGTACGCCACCGCGGACGCCGCGGACGAAAAGGTAGCTTCATAACTAAGCGAACCAAAAGGGGCAAAATATGGGGAAGATGCCCACATTCAAGGTCTCATTCTGGGATTTATGGTTTGTAGAGGATGTTACTAGGTATTATCAAAATATCGACAAAGCTTAGTAAGTTTGGATCTCCTATTTTAGCTCACCGACTACATAATTCTAGAACGGGCTTAGTACGGATCCGAGCAATCTTTCGAATGAAAATGATGCTCGAAAATCGCAGATGGAACCAAGCTTGTCATATGCATACCAGATGCCCTAAATTACTTGAAGCTGGGCTGCACAGCGCTTCCTCATGAACTTAACCTAGTCTGATGGGAGCTGCGATACTCAGATAGGTGATAGTTACCACTCATAATCACCCCTGGTCTTTAGTTTAATATTTATCACTTGATCCATCTTTCGCGTCGTTTATATATCACATATTCAAACAAGACTTCATGTTGCTTTTATCAGTAAATACAACACTAAGAAATCCCCTTTCAGGGAACCTTCTATAAAGATCTAAATAAACCTGGTCTCGGCGATGCTCCTTCAAAATAAATGATATTGATACTAATATATATTCTTAGCATGTTATGCGTTCTTACTACCACATGGATCGAATTTGCATAATTAACTAGAGATCTTCCCGTGAACTTCGCAATTAATAGTGGTGGACAAATACTATATGGATCGTATAGTATATTTGATCGTAATTTGCACTTTTGTTTTATCTTGAGCTTGTGATTTTTATGCATTGAGATAGCTCTAGGCGATTAAATATTTCTTTAATTTTAAAATTATTTCTAATAAGATTTTACGCGCCTTGTACAATAAAAAACTAGGCTGTTGCAAAAGATTTGTATGTAGAAGTCAAAAAAAAAAAAAACAAGTAGCGGTTTATGGTACAACATCAGGTTTGAGTAAATTGACGATAGAACACTGTCTTTGCGGAATTGTGAGCCATCGCATGATTGTCTGACTATTAAGATACTCTGAAATATCCTTGCCAGGCCTCGTAACGCCGGCTAGTCGTCATTGGGTAAAATCCAACCAATCTCAGCGTCGACGCGTCAGGTATTTGAAATATAACTTGAATCGATTTTGTATCAATGGTTATCTGACACTCTGATACCAGTACGTTGTCTATTTATTAGTCTCGAAATCGGCCTTGCGTAGAAGAGAAACGATGAGTTGAACGAGTCTTCTTCACCAGCCTCGAACTTATTGGTGTCTTAGTCAGAGTAGCTGTCTTGCGAATAATGCCTGTATCTTTTCCAACTCTGCCAGGGGGTAGGTAGTTCCATAGCTAGAACGTCTCCTGGTCTTGGGTAGCATTCAGATATACTCTCGCTGAGGGGGATCTTGATTAATCATAGCACACCAAATTACCACGAAAATGATAGAAATGTTTTCTTCATGTGATCACTAAGTTTTTGTGGGCTTTAAATGTATTTCTAAGCGGCGTCACATCTCGCGACCATATAAGATCAAATTTGATAGAACTCTGAAAGTATATTCTAGTTTGGGCCTGTCTGTCACTGTATTTTGCTAGGTATATATAGGTAACAGCTTCTTAGTCATTGACCAAGACTCTTACTATGTAATTTGGACATGTAGACCGTTACACTGGACACGACGCTGGGCTATAAATGTACGCCAAAAAATAAAATAAAAAATCTATTATGCCATTTTCCATCATTCGATTATAAATTACACCGCACCCAAAACCCGAGCCCTAAAGTAAAGAGCAAGAAAGAAAGACAGAGAAAATAATGGCTGGACTTCCGAACGTATACCAAATGCTTTTTGGCCCACCCGTGTGTTGTAAACACGGAAAGTAGAAAGTAGATATGAAGGAGAGAGGAAATAGAAGAGGAGAAGAATGAGACGTAAAAATCAAGACACCATAAAACAAAGGTTTATATGCATATTCGAAAGATTAGGAACGTGAATCTGTGGTTTCGCTTTATCAAATCGTACTCGTGTCATCAAAGAAAAAGAAAGAGGTGAAAAAAAAAGCCGATTTATAAGGCATCACCAAATGCAATAAGACAAAGGAATTCTTTTGTATTCCTTCAAGGGAAATTGATCCAATCTGCTGCATATCCAGCATCAAGGTAAGGCGCTCGGCATTTGTCAATCAAAGTACACCTTATTGCGTCAATCATCTTGTTCCAGTTCGAGTTACGGTTGCCAACGAACCTAATAATGTGATACGAAATGTTAATTTAACAAAGCTCCGTGCCTGCTGCCATAACCTGGCTCATTTCAACGGGGAAGCTAGACTCACGTATCGCACTCGACCGCCATCCAAAGTTGCATAATATGGGTGATCAAGGCGTCAGTTTTGTTGTGTGTTAATACGAGGTTAGCTCCGGGGCCACCATCAACTCGTGGGATATTCGAATAGTACCTGCCGCATGCCGGATTATTAGCGAGAGGGTCCGCTTATTGGTGTTTCGTGGTCGCTGAAGCCCACCTGCCAAAACGGGTACTGGAAAGGGAGTTGGGTTTTAAAGCTTACCAGGTCCAGTCAACATTCCCGTAGCTTCGAACAGGGTTCACGAAGGGTGTACGTCTGGCCTCTGCGATCGCGCCTGGGTCTTCTGTACTCATGAACGCTCGCTTGACGTATCTGAGTGGGTTTCGAAGGAGAAATCGCTCGGCAGCAACTATATAGTCGCGAGTCGTGATGAGGCGCCCTTCTCCGGCCTTGTCTCCGTGGCGAATGTGCATTGAGATTGTTGCAGGTGGGAGGGGAAAGGGGACGGTCATATTGATGGGCTGTCTTATGATTAATTTGCTGCGCGCTAACACCAAAAAAAAAGGGAAAAAAAGGATGGATGAAATTTTATCTCAACGTACGTTAGACAGATCACTTCGATTGGTGGCGACCCCTGTGTGAAGGGTTTGGTTCATCCTCATTTCTGCCATCCTCGCTAAGGCGGCGTCGTTTGGTCGGAGGATGTATCCGTAGAGCTGAGATCGCCACCAGTATCTCAAAAATGTGCCACTTGGGACGATATCCAAACCCGCCAAGTAAGATATCAAAGCCATTCCAGGAAGGGTGGGATAATCTCGAATTCCGCCTTCTCTCGTCTCCGTCACATCAATTGAGCGAACGGAGTTGTTGGCGGTAACATAGGCAGCGCAGGAAGTCATCTCTTCGACGACGCACTCTAGAGACGGGACCTTTCCTCTATGTCTGCCGCAGTTGCCTTCGACAAGAGAATTGCCCGGAGCGTTGTTGGTGTCGAAAACCATAATTCTATCCGCCTGCATAGCTAATGATAACTCGAGGAATACCCGTCGGACGAGAGCCCCCAGGCCATGGTGATGCCACCTGTTCTGTACAATGTAGAATTTCTTGCCTTCGCAGCTTGCGGGATGTTGGTGGTCGTAGATGTACTGCTGCGTCCATTTTGTTCTTGGCACAAGGCGTTAGTGGAAGCGGAAAAAGGAAAATTTTGGGGGAGAGCGTACAAGGGCGATAGGCCTTCGTCGTCTAGAGATTTGATGTGATCTTGCCAGGAGCCTGTTCTGTTGATGCCATAAAGACTTTCGATTTTAGCACGGTTTTCAGGGTGGTATTGTGCCGTGGCTCTGAACGCTGGCAGCAGAGCTTTTTCTTCGTCCGAAAGAAGGTCTCGTAGGTAAGCAATGTTGGGTTGCGCGGGAGTCTTGAACCAATTGTTCGGATTATGATACTGGTTGGGGAAGTCGGCCTCGATCTGCTCGACTTCGAGGTCGGCGCTCTTGACTCTGCCGGTTGGCGCTGCTTTCGCGGTGGTTGTCGTTATCTCGAATGATGTCGAAGTTGTCGTGGCGGTTATTGTTTTCACCACTGTTTTTGTCTTGACCGCTGTCGACTCGCAGGTGGTTGGATCGGGACAGCTGAGGCCTGGACGCAAGGAAAGAAGAAATTTCGGGTGAGTATATATATTTTGTGTGTGTGTATACATACAGGCCGGGAGGAGAGAATGATGGTGTGCGACTTACCCTTCGTGAGGTCTATCGGAATGACGTTGGATATCCGGTATGACGAGAACCAGAACAGAAGAAAGGAGAGGAAGACGACGACACCGAAGCTGAGCTTCAGCGGCGACAGCTTGGTGGCTATCATCCTGGGGCTTAGTCAGTTCCCTCGAGACCAATCAATCTATTGGCTTCTGGGCGTGGACATGTAGCATGTAGAGCAGCGATGTGAAGTGCCGAAGAGCCGGACGCGGGAAGCTGCGAAGCTGCGACTTGCTGGTATTTATTCAAGAACTTCAAGAAAGGCTATCCATGCGAGGAAGTCCCGCCTTGACGGCCGCCAAGACCTGCTGCCAGCGGGTTTAAGTACGGCGGCGGGTCTCCCTCGATGCCGCCGCCCACTCAGCTCCAACACATTCAGGAGGAAGGCCGGGCAAGGCCAGGCAAGGACGAGGGGCCGTTATCTATCCGCGCTCGTCATCTTGCTCTGTTACGTTCGATCCGTTGCGTATTCCTGTGGGCTGGGGGTGGGAGTTCTAGCTTTTCCTTTAATTTCGAACACGAGGCTGGCGTGGGCTGGAACTACCAGGAAAATTCTGTTTATGGAAACAAGCTGGGTAATGATACCCTAGTCCCGAACGGATCCCCCCCAAGCAAGTGTGGACTGGGGCCTCCTGGAGGTCTGGCTGCGGTCATGCCATTTGATTGCACCGGATTCCATTGGCCCGTCATGCGCATAACCCCAAAGCAGAAGCTTCAGCCTTCGGCGGGTGTTTAAGCAGCCTGTTGAAATTGTCCGAAGCCGTGCCCGGTTGGCATCGCAGACGGAATCCCTGCCGTTGTTGAAACGGAACAAAAAACGATCGCGCAAATCCCACCGACATGTTTGCGAGACGCGCTGCCACCAGCCGCAGGTTTGGATCTCCGAAGCAGGCGGTCGAATGAACGTGGCCATCGTGCCACCCACCCGGACGAGCTGCTGCTGTCGACCTGTCCGCCGTCGATTGCTGATTGTCGAGGCATCCCGTATCAGATGCGAGCATGTCTCCAAGACCTCTTGGTCAGTCCATCGCTCGCGCTTGGCCAAAGCGCCTCATGCACGAGCGGTCAGATTCCTTGCAAATGATAGCGCATCAAACCTAGAAGCTACTTCGCAGCTGCAGCACACCAAATGCACACCGGCCTCCTTACTTTCGACTTCCTGGTGGTTCAATTTATCGATGTGCCTCTTTCCTACCTCTCCTCATTCTTGGACTCGTTCTTGTGGTTATCATTGTTATAGTATTATTATTTTTTTATTTGATTACCAACAGCTAGCTAAGCCTTCATTGTAACGCTCTTGCCCTCCTTCTCGCGTTTGCGGGCGCGCATTCCCTTGGGACCATCATCGTACTTCTTACTACCACTGAATACTTTACCATCCGTCTCTTTTGGCTTCGAGTTCATCACCGACGGGGCGGAAGCGTAGTCAAAGGCCTCGAAATCACCCTCAGTCGCAGACGCAATATCTTTTTTCAGCATGGTCTCTTCCTTCTTGCGCTTCTTTTCAGCCTTCTTAGCGGCCCGCCTGTCAGCTTTTGACAATTGTATCGCTTCTCCCTCGTAGTCCACTTCTCCCTGCGCACCCTCTTCACCGGAAATCGCTAGAGCTCCTGGCGAGTCGGGTGACACCGCGCTCACACTCGGTTCTGCGCCTCCCACATCCTCCGCGACCTCCTGCAGCTTTCGTTTTCTCCCCCCTCCGGCTTGTTTCACAACGATAATATCCGGAGTCTCGTTTTTTACTTCCCTGTTCTTGATATACTCTGCGCGTGGAATTTGCTCGACTGCGTCGCCGCCGCTACCACGGCTGTTGTCTTCGAGGATCGTGGCCGTGAGATTAGGCAGCGGTAGCGCAAGCGAAATGTCATGAACACCATCAACAATATCCTTAACTTCCCAACGGCTGCCACCAAATGTGGTACCCCAGAACTGCGACTCCTCCGTTTTCGCCTTGGCATCTTCCGCCCCAAGCATGGGTGTTATAACTGCTTCTTCGGTGGCGTTATTGCCGCTATCTTTGGGTTGAGGTGTCCAGTATTTCCCAACTGCGGCTAAAAGATGGTGTATCGAAGCGAAGGGTACAGGGTGCGCTTTGGCTTCCTTGATTATGGATACGAGATCTGCCAGCTTCGCCCTAATCAATGGGTTGTTGCTCACAGATAAAGCTGCAGCCGCGTCTATTGGCATCTGCCGAGCAAAGCTGAGCAAATGGTTTTTTGACATGACAAAGTTCGGATTGTCATCTTCTTCTCGCGCAACCCTGTCGCGCCATGCATGCACAGCCTTGAACACGGCGAATTGTTCGTCCGTGAAATGGATTGCATTGTGCTTAAGGATGGAGAGCCAGCCACGGGAGCCGCTCCCATTTGTAGAATCAGAAGGTTCGGTATCATAGGTTTTGAGGGTGGTATCTTTTGAGTGATTAAGGACTGTGTCAATTTTGTCCTCTTCTAGGCTACTTTTTGTGATCAATTCGTTTTTCATATTATCGTAGATGTACAACAAAAAGTGAGTATCGGATCGAGCATAGTCAAGCATATCCTGGGGAATGGGCCTTCGGGTTCCTGTTAGCGGGACGGTCTAAAACGAGATCAAGATGAAGTGGTGAGAAGGAGCTTATACCTGACTCTCCAGTCCGCCAATTGATATGATTTGTCGGCATCAAAGTTGATATACTTTTTGAGCAGGAAGGCAAGGCTGTGGCCGGTGAAACCTAGGCTCCGCGCGGCCTCGTATGTGTCGAATAAACCAACTACGTATAAATTTAAATCTCTCTGGAGCCAGATCATGTCCATAAAGGCACCGTGGAAAACCTATTCCGCTGGGTTAGCTTGATCGTTTTAAGGGAGTGGTTGTTTGATCAAAAGGCGGATATTACCTTTACGATTCGAGGGTTTGCGAATATCTCGTTCAGAATTTCGAGTTCGTCTCTAAGCGCCAATGTGTCGATGATCCAATCCTGTTCCCGTGTGCTTATCTGCATCAGGCAGACCAGTCCGATATATGTCCGGTAGTCATGATGTTCGAGATCGACGGCGATTTCTTCCGCCTCTGACAGTTGGTTCATCATCTCTTTAAGAGTTTGGGGAGAGTCTACCCATATAGCGGACGTAGACTCGAAGGGTTTGTACTGGATCGGGTCTGTTTTTTTTCGTATCCTTTCCGGGAAGGTATACTGTGATATTTCTTCCATGTACGGGTGCGGGAATTTCTCCCTCCCGTCGACGACGGCGGGGACCAGGCTGTCCTCCAGCGACTTGATCGCATGTGGTTTTTTCTCCAGGCGGGGTTTGAAAGGGCTAAAATCCAGCGGGGAGAGCGGTTTCTTGAACTGAAGCTGGGGTTTGGCCATGTGTAGGCTCTTGTTGAACGCCTTTCGACCTTCGGGGGTGCGCTTGTCCGTCCGGGCCGATTTGTAGTTGGTGCCGGCGGCGGTCGTCTGCATGACGCCTCTCTTGACGGTGCCGGTGTATTCGTCCATGCACAGGTCCTGTTGGGTATAGAGAGCGATCAGTGAGTTCCTGCCCTTGAAGCATGCGATCTGATTCGAGTTGAGGGTTCATACCGCTTTTTCGAGCAAAAAGTCGACCACCTCGGAGACCACGGACCATCGGGTCTCCACGCTATCGGCGTCCTCGAAGCTGTCGAACCTGATGTCTGATCCGTCGGTGGCATTGCGAACCAAGGTGTTGATCAGACCGAGTATCTTTCCGTTGGCGGAGTCGAGGGCGGTAGCGAAATCGGAATCCAGGGATTTGTTGAAGGGGATGTCGCCGGACGATAGAGTTCTCGCCGTCTTGACCAGCTGGACCAATCCGGCGGAGGCATCCTTCTGAAAGGCGGCAAACTCGGTGGCATCCATGGTGAAGATGAGTCGGCTGAAGGTTTGCGAGATGCTCGAACGTGCGATGCGCGAGCCAAGCGAGGTCGGTTGGTGTTGTTGTTGCCGGGCGAAAAAAAAACGATGGAAAAAACTGGGTTGCAGCACGCGCGGGCGAGCGTCTGCAAGGGACCGGCCGGCGTCTTCGGTTGCAGTCTGCTGGAATATCCACCGATAGCTCGAGCCCACGACGCCCGCCCGAAGGAGACGAGGAAGAAGAATCAATAAGACATAATAATAATAATTATTATTATTATTATCATACAAGGAGAGACCGGTAGGATCAACGCTCTCGGATGTCGGCCAGCCTGTCCCCGGAGTGTCTGCCGGCGAAGGAAAAGTACGATGCCTGCTTCATACGATGGTACACCGAAAGTACGCCGCGACCCTCCCCCGTCCCGCTTCGGACCCTCGTGAATGGGGGGTAGCACTCTGCTGACGGACGGTGTGCATCCAGGGTTCCTCCGGGGCGAAAGGACGGAGGACGAGGCCTGCAAGAAGCTCTTCCTCGAGTACTCCCACTGCCTGAAGGTCGGTCCACCCGGACGAACATCGCATCGTGCTCTGATCGCTCTAACAACTCCGTAGAAAGCCCTCGATAGCAAAGGTATCGGCAAGATGCTGGACGATGCGAGGAAGAACGCCGAAGAGAGCGACGGGAGCCGGCGAGGCTCCTGATGCGCCACACTCTCCATTTTTTATACATATACATATAAGTATACATATATGGATACATACATGTACATATGCTCCTGCCTCGACACCGGAACATCGTCGCTCAGCCCGCACACTCTATCTACACTCTGCACTCTAAACTGTATAATATCATGCTCGTATGCTCGTTGCTGTACACACATTTCATGCACGTAATAAATACGCTACGCGGCGTGATGCGCGCGATTGGCTGCGGCGGGGCGGTGCGGTGCGAATGATATAAAACTCGGCTGTGGTCTGGTGACGTAGAGGCCGATCTGTTTTCTTGCTTGTCGTCCACACAACGTAACTTCTTCTTCTCCTCCTCCTCCTCCTCCTCCTCCTCCTCCTCCTCCCCACCACCGCTCCCACCACCCCTCTGTAAACCACATCCCGTAGCTTCCCCTCCCTCGACATCGGCCACCGCTACCATCAACATCGCCGCTGCTCCCTCCCGCCTGCCCCTCCCCGCCTCCTCGCCTATCCGAAACTCCTGCGCCGCGTCTCCCCGCCCCGACGACGACGACGACGACGACGACGACGACGACAGCTCTTCTCTCCAAACCCTACCCCCAGTTGAGCTTCACCTTTCCTTCACAATGTCGCGCCAGCGCCCTACGCCCTCGTCCTCGTCCACCATTGCTACTAACGGAGGTTCGTGAGCCGCTACCTCAATCTTATCGCAGCCCGTCCGAATGCACCGCCGCTAACGCCCCATGGATGCAGGAGCCGATGCCAAGATGAAAGACCTCAGCGAAGATACCCGTCACTTCTCTATGCTCCGGTACTGTCCCCCAGCTTCGATCCGTTGCAATCCTTGCCCGAAGCATAAATTTCCGTTACGCTTTTACTGACAAAACTCCCGCTCGATGACTCTAGACAACTGCACGCTGCCGATTTTATCACCGAGTTAAATGGTTAGCTTCCCCCCAGACCGCAGAAAGCGCGATTGATGGCAAAAGGCGCAAAAATTGGCTAATGCAAAACGGTGGCTAGGATTCTGTGGCATCATGTCCGTCTTTTCGTCCTTACGGTACTGTCTCGGCGAACCGAGCGACCTCTCAAACGTTTGGACCGCCCTTGCCTTCATGCCATTCGGCCTCTTCTTCGATTTTATGGACGGCCGTGTTGCCAGGTGGCAGAAAAAATCGTCGCTTCTAGGGCAGGAACTTGACTCTCTCGCAGATCTGGTAATTATAAAAGCCTAGCTATCCATCCGTATATCTATACGCCCATTCCTAACACCGTCAACCACGTAGATTTCATTCGGTATCGCACCCGCCTCCCTCGCATTCGCCATTGGGTTTCGGAGTGTACTCGATACAATCCTGCTTGCGTTTTTTGTCCTGTGCGGACTCTCTCGACTGGCTCGCTTCAACGTCTCCGTCCAATACGTCCCCAAAGACGCATCTGGAAAATCCAAGTACTTCGAGGGCACACCTACTCCAACATCGCTAGGATTGATGATGGTCGCCGCATGGTGGGTGAAAAATGAATGGGTCTTAGAAAACCTGCCGCTTGGTGTCATCATGGAAGACACCGCGCTCGAGCTTCACCCTGCTGTGTTTTTGTTTGTAGCTCACGGATGCGCTATGATCAGTAAAAGCTTGAAGGTCCCCAAACCGTAGAGAGGGTGATAGTTAAATGGTTTCTTTCCTTTTTTCTTTCTTTCTTTTCTTTTTAATATACTCTCTTCCTTGTTTTAGTTTTATTTCCCCATGACTGTTTTTTGTTTTCTTTTCGGTACGATGGCGTGACGACTCTTCCTTCTCTTCTCCTCTTTCCCTTTTTTTATATTTTTGGACAGGTTTTCTGGTGTTATTATACAAATTCTCCAGCTGGCTACCGTATGCGTGAAATGAGTCTGGCGCATCAGATCATGGCAGCTCATGGCAGCTAGTGATTGTTTCTGTTGTTCTGTCTCCTGGATATACAGGCACTTTCCTTATAACTCCCATTTCTCTTCTCAAAAAGCAATAGAATACTGGATCGTGTGAAGTCGGCCACAGTGGGGTCCCATACTTCGTAAATACGCAAGTACCGACGTACAGGTGCGCACATGTACCCGTAGCATGCACGCTTTGCGCATTGGCGGTTGGGTGCGCTCCACGTGTTTGGTACGTGATGTGGAGGACATGCATGCAGAACAGCCTCCGTTAAACCGGACGGAAAGGTTATTAAGCTGCCATCCCCCGCCACAAAACCACCCCTCACCTCTCCAACGTCATTCACCCCATCGATATCCCAGCCAACTTCCCACTTCCCCCCCCGCAACCCTCCATAAATCGTAGCCATGGCCGAAAAATCCCACTGTTTCTTCTGCTTCGATGTCCTCTCCTCGTCGTATTCTAAGAAACCCACCCTCTCGCTTTCCCAAGTAGAAGAGGCCGTCCACAATCTCCAGCTCCACAAGTCATCTCTCACGAACGGCAATAGCGTAAACGGAACGAACGGAACCACGACCAACGGCACCTCCGTAAACGGCCACCCTGCCACGAACGGCGTTGGCAGACCCGAGCGGCCGCTGTTCGTCACGTGGAATCTTTTGAAACATGAGGATAAGCAGCTGCGGGGTTGTATCGGCACGTTTTCGAACTTTGAGCTGGAGAGCGGTTTGAAGACTTATGCTCTTACTGCGTAGGTTTCCCTTCTTAGAGGGTATTAGAAGCGTCTGGAACACTTTTGCTGAGGCTCGGAATCGGTTCAAAAACAAATAGTGCATTCGATGATACAAGGTTCAACCCGATAGATAGGAAGGAGTTGTCAGACTTGGAATGCGCGTACGTTATAGAACCCAAAAGAATATATTTTTCACATATATACGTGCCATTCGAGATTCGTTGCTGATTGGGAGAGAGAAAATCACCAGAGTCTCGGTCCTAACGGACTTTGAACCTGCCGCCGATGTCTTCGACTGGACGCTAGGAGTTCACGGGCTGCGTATATCGTTCACCTACCACAGCCGTCGCCTCAGCGCCACATACCTCCCGGATGTCCCCGTAGAACAGGGCTGGAACCAAGAAAAAACCTTAGTATCACTCATGCGCAAGGCCGGGTGGGGCGGCAAGACGGCAGATTGGCAAAAGGTCGATGTGCAGGTTACGCGGTACAAGGGAACCAAGGCCAGCGCAACATGGAAGGAATACAAAGAGCTGAAAGAGTTTTTGGAGAAGGTTTAAGAAGTCAACTGTATGACAGGAACATCATTAAGTTTTGGTTAGGAAGGGGTTACATGCGGCATTGGCGTTATCTTTGCTATCTATTTTGAAATTCGGAATGAACAAGAGGAGGGGTGGACCAAAAGGTCTTCTAGGCGTTTATTTTAATGCGATTACGGAAAGGTGGAATCGAAGGCTTGGATCTATTTGGAATAGCTGGATGAGAATGGAGGGTGCAACGGGAAACTTTCGTTATCATTATTTTTTTTGTTTGCTTTGGTTATTGCCATCATTCCTAGAGCTGTGGTCTACTGGATGATCTCTGCTAGCTCGTTCATAATATTTGAAATCTATATTTATAGGTAGGTAGAACCTTTCCTTTGAAATATCAAGGCGTGCTCCTCTCTTATCCCTTTTTCGCGGTAAGTATATTATTTCACAATCGTATTCTTCAAGTTTACAAGGTGGTGGATTAGCAACGTCTCTGACGATGCCTTGCTTTGCTCGATCTTTTATTAGATTTTACATGATACCCAGCACATTTATATTTTCTTTTTGAAAAAGGTGATGATAATAAATAATAACAATGCTTTGTGCACTAACACCTCCATTCTCCGATTTTTCAGTGAGATTTGAAAATGAGAAGAAAAAGAAAGAAAGAGAAACAGAAGAAAGAAAAAGATACATAGGAAAACTGTTAACCTCTACTCCTTTAAACATAGTGGTATCGGAAATGAAAATATAATGACAGAAAAGCTGGTAGAGAAGAAGGATCGAAACATGTAACAGATGATCTGAATGGAAATGTACATGGAAAGTGAATATGGTGAAAAAAGAAAGAAACAAAAACACAAAAAACGAAACTCCTCACGTGAATGATGGAAATCGGCTCGCTGTTTATAAAAGATACAGTAATCTTGGCTTTTGGGGGCTGGATGTAGCAATGAGCGGCCGTGACTTGGGGTTTGCTAAAGAAGAAAAAGAAAGGAAGATTTCGAGAAGAGCCTTAGATCATAGAGAACAGAGGATATATAAGAAATATTGCTTTAGTGTAGTGGCATCGTGCATGAAACGATCACCACGTACACCGAAATAATGATGGACGAGATTAAAACCGTATTTTCGAGAAACTATATCGAAAGGATCTATTCAAAAGACTGAATATGGTGAGTTGTCGATAATGAAATGATGAATCTGTGTCGCGGAGATTTGCCAATAAGTGCAAGCTCACATGATTGCACAACATGGTAATTTTTTCCAGAAACCTTTCTTCTTGCTGTCTTCGGAGCTGCCAATTTGGCCCTTTTCGTTATTATCGCCAGGTGTAGGATAGTTTTGAAGACCGCTATTGGGGATATTCGGTTGGCGGGTGGGTGGTGACAATTGTCCCCTCCTAGCGGCTACGACGCGACGAACGATGACTACCAAAATATATTAGATCAAAACTAGGTAGGAGATTGTTTGATTCGGGAGACTTACGGGCGAATGTCTCTTCGATATTGACCATATTCCTCGCCGACGTTTCCATAAACCTGATTAAGTTAGTATAAAAATTGCTTTAAATGCCCGTACTCAATACAACTTACCCACAACCATGATCCCGGGCCCAATTTAATCCTTCTGCGCTCGGCACTTGTCTATCATGCGCCAAGTCGACCTTGTTACCAGCGACGAACTTGATCTGGGGTGGTTTATTGGCAGCTCGTTCCTCGGACTCCATATCTATAAGGTCGTTGAAATAATCAAGGGCGAGGAGGGAGTCATGGTTGGTGATGTCGTAAACTAGGAGGAAGGCATCTGCATCTCGTGTGTTTGCTGCTGACCATAAACCACGGTACCTAGTGTTGTGATGATATTGATTAGTGTGGTCGTCCAAGCGTTGTAGTGTTCTGATGAGTGATTCGTACTCTTCTTGACCAGCAGTGTCAGTCAGATGCAAATGATATGTCATGCCATCGATAACTCTGGTAACTGAATAGCTGTCCTCTATATGCAAATTCGATAATGAGCGTCCATATTCAACTGAAACAGCGTCATGTGCGCTGGAATATATGTACCTATCGTTGGGTCGTAACTAAAAGCGTTTCGGAATGGTTAGTCGACTTCGGATGTGCTATCGCAATGGGGGGGGGGGGGGGGACATACTCATGCGTCCATTTGCTTCGCACTAAGCGTAGAGATATCGAGGATTTACCTGCGATATGCGAGGATCCGGTTAGCATATAAGTTAATGCGATATAGACGCATATGCAATGCACGTCCGTCGGTTCGGTCAAAAATCGAGATAACGTGAGACATCGGCATATTGGCAGATGCGGCAACGGAGTAAAATTGTACCTGTTCCACCATCTCCACAAACGGTGATGGCTATTCTGTTATTGTCGTCTTCCATGTGCGGCCGCACTTAAAACAACTGAACCAAAACGTCCCAGGTCGACAAACACGCGAGGGGAGCGGGTTCTGTTCTCTCGCTCTCTCGTTCTCAGTGCTATCACCGTTTTTGGCGACCGTTGGCGGAGGTTTTTATTTTCGTTCTTGTTTTTGTGGAGAACAAGCACGGGGTGTGGGCTGGTGCCAAACGGTCGGGGGGTGCGCGCCGTTGGATGGTGGTAGCGGCAGTATTGACAGATGGCAGAGGCGTCGGGCGTCCGATGTATATAGATCCAGCGCAAGAAGGGTAGTATGAGAGTTCTACAGGTTCGTCTATGGAAGGATAGATATGGGATGGGAAAAATCCGAAAGGTTCAGAGCTTTTGGCAGAGAAACAAGAGCCAGAAAATAATGCGTCCCTGAAAGCCCAAAGGAAAATATCATGCGACGAAAATGTTGGTCCCCGCTGATTCGCTGCAAAAACGGGTGTCCGTGTGCCCTGATTCGTTTCGCAGGTAATCAAAGATAAGATTTTGGGGGGACTCTCTTGTCGTTTGGTGGCGCTTTTTGCGGCGAACAGATGAAAGGAATTTCTATGGGCAATTTCCTTCCCAGGTACGCGGTGGTGGGAAGGATGAAACCCAGCTTGAGCACTCTTCCCTGCAGTATTGCCGGCTTCGTGGTGATAAGGGGCCCCTTCAAATACCTATAATTGCAAACGTATTTCTGCATCGACAAGGGATGCAGATTATTTCTGGGTTCACTGGATATCGATGCCTGATGCAGGAGACGAAAGCCACCGGCCAGGCGAAAGGAATCTCGGGCTTTCAAGACATGCACATGCGCTCGTACCGACAATTCGGTGAGGGTGGCTACCGGGCCAGAGTGGTGCCTGGTGGGAGGGACGTTAAGCGACCGACTACGGTGCTGGTGCCCGCGGAAGAAACACCATCCATGCTTTGCTCTGACTGGCTTGGTCTCAACCTCCCAACACAGCTCACCCAAGACACCATCGTCCCTATCAAGACTCACGTAGGACAAAATATCGTAGCAAGTGACGCAACGGTGCCACTATTGGTTTTGCTTGGTTGCACCTCTCAATATCGCAATAAATCTCCAAATGCCCATGCCCTGAGACCTCCAAATATCGCTTGCTTAGACATAACCCCTACGGCCCCTTAACGATATTCGACATAGGGAGACAGACAGTACGAACAAATCGATGGAATTTTGAATATTTCGCCAAATTCAAGCACGTGCCATGCCTTGGTATACCTCATCTCGTCTGGATCTCAGATCCTCAAGATCTTGTTTGGCCTCCTCTATCTTCCGCTGGGCAGCCTTCGGATCCGGTGGCAAGAGGGTGTAGGCCTTCACCTGTCCGTTCAAGCTTCTGACGTGCCCCTGAAGGTCCAGAACCTCGGTTTCCAGCTCGACAAGTGACTCGACAGTGTGCTTTGGCTGATTTCGTCGATATGCATTCTGAATGAGGTATTAGCATGCAATTACCCGAAGCAGCCAGCCGACATTGTTCACCTGAAGAGACACCGCCCGATCTTTATATTCAGCCGACTTTTGCTGCAGAATTTTGATTGTTCGCGTCCACTCGGCGAGCTTGGCTGGGAGATCCTTAGGTGTCTCGTAAGCGTCGCTGCGAGAGAGAGATAGTATCGGTAGTCAGCTTAGGTGTCGACGGTTTATGATGGGTGCAGTATCCTACCTTTGGTGTTTGCGTAAAGATGCTTCTGCCACCTCGATATCAGATACGAGGGTCTTAAGGAGCTGCTCTTCAGGCAGAATTGCGTGTTCAACCTCATACTCTTCCTTTGTTAGGTATAAAAGTGCCTCGCGAGCTCTGGGACGCGAAAAACCCGAGTTAGATGTTTTACACCCTGCGAATATCACCCTGATAGTGTTCTCCTCATGGTGCCAACGTACTGCGGTATGCTTCCAGAGTCAACCCCAAGCTTGACGCTCGCACCAGCTATCGAATCCAACGCCTTGACAGCATCTCGGTTCAGACCTTCCCTGATGCGAAGAACCTTGTCGTCGGGCCTCTTGGGCTTGTAGCTGGTTAGAATGTTCTGTTTGAACTCCAGGCGCAGGGCCCTCTCCTCGTCAGCGGCCTCGTTCGCATTGGCGAGGGCTGTCAGGACCTTGAGGGTTTCGGTGTTTCTCTCGAAGACGGGGACCGGGCGAGGGTGGTACTTTTGCTGGAGCCACTGGTCGACGAAGCTCCACTCCTTGGCTGTGGAGTTTTTAATATATTTTGTGATAGTAGTCAGCCGACATATCACACATATCACCGCATGTATATATGTATATACAGAGATATCACAGCATATATCACAGCACAAGACCGTCCATATATCACCACCTATTGACAAGCATGGGCGTGAAGCTTAAATACACCCTGCGTGCGCGACTGGATTGGGGATCTCGTAGCGGGCTTACCTTGGTGCTGCTGCTGGCGGGCGCGCGAGGGCGAGAAGACTGCGGAGGTGGCCCACTCGTCGTTGAGGTGCAGGTCCATATTCGAGTCAGATCATATCATGTCATCGATTGAACTCGATATCTGCAGTCGAGACGGCCCTGTCGAGAGTTGAAACACCGGGATCAATCCAGACCGCGAGCGCATTGGCAATGCATCCCTGCCGTTCGGGAATGGTGCCCAAATCGAACGGGCGCCAGGCACCGCAGCCCGCAGCCGACGTTTGTTGCAACTTGGCCACAACCCGCCCAGCCCGCTGCCAGAGCTGCCTATAAACTCTGGCCACTTCGACATTATCGTCGCTGCCCTCACACCGCCCAATCTCACCACCATCCTCACCACCACCACCACCACCACCACCACCCACCGGATCCTCCTCTCCCCGTCCCTCTCAATACCTCCGTCAATATGCGTCTGTCACCGCCGAACCGGACCTACCTCGCCGCAGCTTTCGTCTGTGTGCTCTCCATGTCCATCCCTGCCGGCGCCGTTGACATCCCCAAAGACGTGCCCGTCAAGTCGCTCGTCGATTCCGCCAATGTCCTGCTCGCCAGCGGCCAGTCGAATGATGCCCTTCAGTTTTTCGATGCTGCCATCGCCAGGGAACCGTCAAACTACCTGACCATCTTCAAGCGAGGTACCGCCTACCTCTCGCTGGGCAAGACCTCCCAAGCTGCGGATGACTTCAACAAAGTTCTTCAGATGAAGCCGGATTTCGAGGCTGCTTTGCTGCAGCGTGCGAAGATGAAGTTGCGGGCCGGCGACTGGGCCGGCGCGAGAGCTGATTTCAAGTCCTGTGAAAGTGACAGGCAGAAGGAACTAGCCGATGTTGATAAAGCCGAGACCTTCATCAAGGAAGCGCATGCTGCTTATCAGAGCAAAGATTGGCAAAAGTGCACCGAAACAGCTACAGAAGCTATCCATATTGCCCCAGGTGTCCTCTCTCTAAGAGAGACTAGATATAAATGCAGGATTGAAAAAGGCGAGGTCTTAGAAGGTAAACCCCCCTGGATCACACTGGTATGTAACCTAACGGATGCTAACATTGATACTACAGCAATTGGAGATCTAAACCACATCTCAACCCTATCCACCGCCCTAACTGAACCTCACATCCACATCGCCAACTTATATTTCTACTCCCTCAACGACTTTGACCGAGCCATGGCTCAGGTCCGCCGCTGCCTCCACTACGACCCAGAATCGAAACCCTGCAAGAAGCCATTCCGCCGCTTAAAGTCTTACAACAAAACAATAAAAAAGGCTTTGGAGATGAAAGGCAGCCGCCAATTCCTCGGTGCCGCCAAAGTCCTTGTCGGAACCGCCGAGGAGCCTGGTGTCATCCCACAAATCAAGGACGACATTCAAGCCCTCCGCGAAGAAGGCCTGTTCAACGACAACACCCCCAGCGAGCTCGTCTCATTCCTAGTCGAAACCGTCTGCGAGACCTACACGGATGGCAATAGCGAAAAGCGAGGACGCCCATACTGCGAGGAAGCCCTCAAGCTTAACCCACACTCGATACCCGCTATAATATCCAAAGCTAAGCGACTAATGGAGGAAGAATTATTCGAGGAGGCCATTAGAGAGCTTAGCCAGGCCAAGGAGATTGACGGCCAGAATCAAAAGGTCCATGAATACTTGCAAAAAGCACACGTGCTGCTCAAGCGGTCGAAATCGAAGGACTACTATAAGGTCTTAGGAGTGGACCGTGAAGCAACACCGAGACAAATCAAATTACAGTACAATAAGATGGTCAGACAGTATCACCCGGATAAGCTTAAGTTGAGCGGATTGACGAAAGAGCAGGCCGAGAGGAAAATGGAAGCAATCAATGAAGCTTACGAAATATTGAGAGACGAGGAATTGAGAGCCAGATTTGATAAGTATGTCCCACTTCTTTTCAGCGTTTTACCCATGTAGGGGGGAATTTTCGTTGCTAACTGTTGTATGTTATAGTGGCGACGATCCAAATGACCAATCACAAGGGCAGCCGTTCCGACAAGGTGGCCCATTCGGTGGTGGCTTCCCCGGTGGCGGGCAACCGTTCTTCTTCAATCCAGGCCAAGGCGGTTTCCCAGGTGGCGGCTTCCCCGGCGGCGGCGGCGGCGGCGGTGGATTCAAGTTTCAATTCCACCACGGCTGATAAGCTATACTATTCCCCACTTACAGTACCTCGTTTCCTCTTTATACGTTTCTTTTATTATGATATTTGATAGCCATCTGCCAGCTGGGGAAACTCTGCTGAAACCTTTCGTATAGGCGGTTGAATTTGTTATGTACATATGATGGCTCGGGTTTTTCGAAAGGGGTTTATAGGCGCATGATACTATGGTTTTTGCAGATGAGATTTCTCGTTTTTACAACATTATATCCAAAATCTTTCTTCATCGCCATGTTGTCTCTAACCGTTCCGCGGCGGTCATATTGGATCTGCGATTCCTTTGTTGTTTATATAGATAGATATGCATCCATTCTCACTTTTTCTGTTTTATTTCTCGCGATCATGTCGGCTATTCAAAAAAATTATTCAACAAAATTAAGATATTCAAGCTAGACGTTGTTTGGGACAGACTCCTATATACTAGTGTTGCGGTGATTTTTAAGCACTGCCTCGTGTCTCTAAAGTGTCCCGTTGCGTACATTGGTGATGATCAAAATATAGTCTCCATCCCAGCTCATCAGCTGTTGCTGTTGATATTTGGACAAGTCCAGCAAGGATAAGATGATACGATATATCGAGCCTGATTGATACAGCCGCCTAAGCAACAGTTTTGATGAAAGCGTCAAGTTGCTCTAACTTTCTGTCGCTCTTCAACTTCTGAAGGAAGTTAATCGCATCCTCAATCGGTAGGACGTCACCTCTGTGCTGAGAACTTTGATCGTCTCTGTTTCTGATATTCACCGCCCTCTTCTCCGCCTCCTCGGCACCAACAACTGTTTTTTAAGGGAATCTTTATTAGTTACCTATCGATTGTCACATACGGAGCATGGGGAGGAACACATACCAAAGGTAAAGTTATATTGATGCATCTGGGCCTGCAAGATCTTCTTTTTCATGGTGTTACCGCTAACATCGACATCGACATAGAATCCGGCATCATGGAAGATCTTTTGCAGCTCGAGAACGTACTCGTTATTCGCGGGTGTGACGGGCAGGATCAAGATTTGGCGAGGGCTAAGCCAGAACGGCCATTTGCCGGCGAAATGCTCGGTAAGGATAGCGGTGAAACGTTCAAAGCTGCCGTAGATGGCACGATGGACCATGACCGGTCTATCGTAGACGCTGACCTCTTCGCCAGCCTCGTTTTTAGACGATTTACCGGTGTTGAAGCGAAGGTTGAAACGCTGAGGAAGCTGGAAGTCGAGCTGGATAGTGGCACACTGAAATTCACGGCGGAGGGCATCCGAGATGGTAATGTCAATCTTGGGACCGTAGAAGGCACCATCACCGGGGTTGAGTTCCCATTTGCTGCCGCTCTCAGCTGAGAATGCATCGAGGGCCTGGGTGAGCTGGGCTTCAGCGTTATTCCAGGTTTCAATCTCTCCCAAGAACTTCTCGGGTCTAGTGGATAGGTTTAATTTGAAGGTAAAACCAAGTTTGCCGTATACTGTCTTAAGGAAATCGAAAAGTCCCATGATCTCCCCATTGACTTGATCTTTGGTGCAGAAAATGTGAGTGTCGTCCTGTTGGAACCTTCTGACTCTAGTCAATCCGGTCAAAGCACCAGAGGCCTCATTTCGGTGGAGGACGCCGAAATCCGCCACTCTCCATGGTAGCTCACGGTAGCTTCGCTCGCGGTGGCCAAATATAACGCAATGACCAGGGCAGTTCATAGGTTTTAATCCAAACTTCTCTTTCTCAACATCGAAGATGAACATATCTTCCGAATAGTTTTGCCAGTGGCCAGATGTCTTCCAGAGGTCGGCATTGTACATGTTTGGGGTGATAACCTCATCGTATCCACGTTTCCAATACTCTTCTCGAAGGAAGGCCATAAGAGTGTTGTATATTCTTGTACCGTGGGGTAAGAAAAAGGCAGAGCCAGGGCTGATAGGATCGAAGAAGAATAGCTCTTGTTCTTTCCCGATCTTCCTGTGGTCTCGTTTGGCGGCTTCCTCGAGGTACTTCTTATGCTCATCCATGAGCTTCTTGTCCGGGAAGCTGACGCCATAGATACGCTGCAGAGTCTCGTTGGCAGCATCTCCGAGGAAATAACATGAAGAGTGCTGAAGGGAATATTTGTTCAGCCGGGTTTTTGCATGAATGGGACAAGGGAAAACGCTCTCACCTTCATGACGGAGAATGCCTTTATCCTTCCGGTGTTGGGGATGTGTGGTCCGACGCAGAGATCGATCAGGGGACCGCATCTATAGACGGTGGAGCTTGTTCCATCGGGGATTTTGGAGGAGATCAGAACTTGCTTAAACTTGTTGTGCTTGAACATCTCAAGGAGGTTTTCCTTGGTGACAACGAGTCGTTCAAAGGGCTGTTTCTCTTTGATGATCTTGCCGGCGATGGTCTCGAGAGGCTTAACATCTTCAGGCTTAACGGCCCTATATAAATTAGATATGAGGGAGGGAACGAAGTTTATGAGCATGGGGTACATACTGGCTGTCCTCAGCCATACCCATTTCGTAGAAGAAGCCATCGTCAGTGGGTGGACCGAGGCAGAGATGGCACCCAAAGTGTCGCTCGGCAGCTTCACCAAGAACATGAGCACTGGAATGCCAGAAGACCTTTTTGGCTGTAAAAGGTTAGCAAGGCTTGTCCGGCAACACGAAAGAATAAATAACAATACCTTCGATGTTCTCAAAGTCAAGTAATTCAACGGTACAGTCTTTCTCCAGAGGACGAGGCAGATCCCAGAGGACGCCATCAACCTTGGAGATGACCGTCTTGTCTGCGACGCCCTTGCCGGCCTCGATGGCGATTTTCAGAGGGGAGGTAACCCACGATTCGCCAACCATGGTGCGGCCTTCAGGGAGGATGGTGATGGTGATTTTCTCCCTAGGCTGGGCGGCACACTGGGCGTCATATTCGGCCTTGAGCTTCTCGAAGAGCTGGATACGATGGTCGATGTATGCGGGAGGGGGGTCCAACTAGAGATACACAGTAAGATATTCGCCCGTAGCATCCCAATTGAAGAAGTTTGTGTATATATATCTTCATATCGTACCTCCAATGGAACGGCAGGCCCAGCGGCGGGAGCGGCCTTCTTGGGTTTGTCCTTCTTCTCGCCCTTGGGCTTGGAGGGCCCGGCGGCACCGGAGCCGATGGTGACCTCCTTGACCTTATCGACGACGTCTTTGACAGCGTCCATGGTGGGTGGTTGCTGCAGCGGTGTTATGACTCTTCGTATTTTTTTGCGGGTGCGAGGTTTGCGAACAATTGTTGTCTTGGGGTAAGTTTTAGCAAAAATACCAGCTGGTATACTGATATATCTACCTATCTCTCTCCGTATATATTAGTTGTACGTATGCGCAGGGAGGACGGTGGTCGTGAGTCAGCGCGTGGAGGAGGAGGAGGAGGAGGGAGGGGGAGGGAGGGGGAGGGAGGGAGGGAGGAGACCCGCGCAGCAGAGGAACTGGTTCGACAATCTGTCGTTTCTGCGGTCTGCTGCACGGCGCACGCCCGCCAATTTCGACAATGCTGTCTGTTTGGTGGGGCAGCCGCCCCGCACAGCCAATTAACGACGGCCCGATAAGACCTCCACCTCAATCCAACCCAATTCGATCCAGCCCGGAGGATGCTGCTATATAGCTAGGCCGAGTGTGCTGGATGGCTACTGTTCGGCTGTCGGGAACCAAGGAACCCCACCGTCGTATGTATTCATGTATGGATGTATATATGTATGTATGTATGTATGTACGTATGGATGTATGGGCATACTACGATATGCCGAATGCTTGCATCTCCAACCTCAAATCCGCCGACCCCCCTTCCTTTCGTCCTTCTATAAAATACACCCTAACCCCCCCTTTCCACCGAAATCCGGTCTTTGTATATTCGCGCCCTCTACATCGTTCTCTTCTATTCTCCCCAAGGATGAATCTTGGCTAGAAACGTATTGATCTCCCTATACATATATTCTTTTTATTCTACTATACTATATACTTAAATACCTATCTATATACATACTTATATATATATGCGCCGTTTGAGTATGGTACATCGGTGTCACATATCCCGTACATATCCACTATAGTCCCCATCATATTATAACATCACCCTCGTCGGTAGCCACCGTTCCCCCAATCCTCCCGCCCCCATCACGCCACTCCTGCCCACCATGTCTTCCGACGGTGTTTCGAACAATATCAATACTCTCCACAAGACCCAAAGCTCCCCGGCAATCGAGAACGCCATCGACAGGTCCGCCCCGAACTTCACCGCTGCTCTTGAAAAGGATGAGACCTCCTACTTCGATACAAATCCTCCACCCCCGGAGCTCGAGGAGTTCTCCCAGGCCGCCGAGGCGTTCGTCAAACTCCACTGCGAGCACCAGCGTAGGGTCGTCCTCGTCACATCCGGTGGTACCACGGTCCCCCTAGAAAACCAAACCGTCCGCTTCATCGATAACTTCTCTGCTGGAACCAGAGGTGCAACCAGTGCCGAGTACTTTCTCGAAGCCGGTTATGCCGTTATATTCCTGCACCGACAGTTCAGCTTGCTTCCCTACAGTCGCCACTACAGCCACTCCACCAATTGCTTCTTGGATTTCCTATCCGAAGCCGCCCCTACAGATGCCGGTTCCCGCAAGAACTCGATTGTCGCCAGGGAGGAATATACCGCCAAAATGCTTTCCGTCTTGAGAAAGTACAAACACGCCAAGAGGGAAAATCTATTGCTCCTGCTGCCGTTTACTACTATCACATCTTACCTTTTCTTGTTGAAGGAACTGGCTATGAAGATGCGGCCGCTGGGAGGGAAAGCGCTCTTTTACCTGGCAGCTGCCGTCAGTGACTTCTTTGTCCCCCGTGAGAGGATGGCGGAGCACAAGATCCAGAGTGGAGAGTTCGCAGAGAAGGACGGCGAGATGGAGTTAATCAATCCGACTGCACCAGGGGCTGGCAAGAAGCTCATCGTCGATCTAGACCCAGTGCCGAAATTCTTAAAGAGACTGGTGGAGTCGTGGGCTCCCGCGGCTATGATCGTTTCATTCAAAGTACGTTATTAAACCTCGATTCAGGTGGTTTCCGAGGCTAGAATAAGCACACACAAAAGCTAACTATTCCCCAGCTAGAAACAGACTCCAAGCTTTTGCTGACAAAGTGCCGGCTGGCGCTGAAGCGCTACTCCCACCACTTGGTCATCGGTAACCTGCTACAGACCAGGAAATACGAGGTCGTGTTTGTTGACCCCGAGTCGAACTATTGGCTTCGGCTCCCACAAAGCACTGAGGAAGAAAATGGTGGGAAGTTTGCCAGTAAACAGGACTCCGAGATAGAGGCTCTGATCGTCCCCGAGGTGGTACGAAGACACGGGGCGTTGATTTGGGATGTCGTGGCCGCAACAAGATCGTCTGTTAGCGGTCTCCCAGACTAAACTAGTCCCTACAGCTCGTTCCCGAACATGGGTTGTTGATATATACTGTCGCTTTCCCTCTTGATAGTACAGACGGTACATTTTAATAATTTATATATAGATTAGTTGTTTGGTACGCTCTTGATATATTTTTGTATAGATAGTTGTTGGGAGGTCGATTGTACAGCATTTAGTCGTAATAACAATCTACTATGTGCACTCCCCGGATCCCCCGGATCCAATGAGCTTCCATAGTAGTCTCGTTGGCCACTTCCATAGATATGTAAACCTAAAACTTGTATATGCATATTCTAATGCTGGCCAATTTGTACAGCCGAGAAAAGTTGTTCTGCCTCAGCTGTTTGCTAGGCGCGCTAATCGCTGCAGAAATTTCTTGGCAACCAAAAATTTTGTGCATGAAAATAATTTTCCTTTCGAAACTTTAAAACATCGAAAACTGAACCTTCTCTCATCTCCAAATATTCTCAGCGTTTGCGACCAATCAACGACAACACCATTCAGAACTGACGGCCAGCCAATCGTCAGCTCTAAATCGCTCTCTCTTCTATCTTTCGATTACCGATAATTTTTTAATACCCGGCATACCTACAATGAGTTTCAGAGGTGGACGAGGAGGCGGTACTCCCCGCGGCGGTCGTGGTGGATTTGGCGGTGGATTTGGCGGTGGAGGTGGTGGATTCGGTGGCGGCAGAGGTGGTGGCTCCTTCAGAGGTAGATTTCTTTATTCCCAAATTATCGATCTCTAGAGATGCGAATTTGAAGCTAATTGTGTATCCAATGGGTAGGAGGAAGAGGTGGTGCGCCACAGTCTTTCGGTCCTCCAGATCAAGTTTTCGGTAAGGGCTTGTTCTCTCGTCGCATCGAAATATTAAAAGAGGGGAAACGATGTTAACCGGCGCGGGCGTGATTCTACAGAAATGGGCTCATTTGTTCATGCTTCCGAAGGCGAGATGGTTTGCGAGTCCACCAATGCGAAAATCCCATTCTTCAATGCGCCAATTTACCTCGAGAATAAGGTAGATCTCAATCTTACATATCGCACCTTAAGTTGGTGTTGGATATATTCTATTATACTAACTCTCTTGTCTATCCTTTGCTAGTCCGCTGTTGGCAAAGTGGATGAGGTCCTCGGCCCTATCAACCAGGTCTATTTTACGATAAAACCGCAAGATGGCGTCGTTGCAACATCATTTAAGAAGGGTGACAAGTTCTACATCGGCGGCGACAAGCTATTACCGCTAGACAAGTAAGCACCTCCTGAAGATCGAGTTGAAATATCACTCAAGTCGAAGCACATGTTGACAACTATTCCCTTCAGATTCCTGCCAAAGCCAAAGCCGCCACCAGGTTCGAAGCCTAAGGGAGTTGCGAAGAGAGGTGCCGGTGGAAGAGGTGGCATGAGAGGCGGACCAAGGGGTGGTGGTGCACGCGGCGGTAGAGGAGCCCCGAGAGGCGGACGCGGTGGTGCTCCAGGAAGAGGAGGCTTTGGGGCTCCACGAGGCGGTGCGGGTGGCCGTGGACGCGGTATTCCCAGAGGCAGGGGAAGCGCACCAGCGAGAGGAGGCTTCAGAGGAAGATTTTAAGGCGAGGAGGTGCTGCGAAGTTCCCCTACAATTCCAAAATTATCATTTCAACGCCGCTGCAGTCGTCCTTGTTTTTTTAGAATTATTCCCAATCAGTCGGGTCAACAGTCGCTGCTTGGAGCGCCTGCACGTCTGAATGCCGGAGACTTTCAAGTTTCGTACATACTCTGTAGAGTTCGAGGAGTTTTTCCTTTGGCGTTCCGGAATCATTACTTTTTATTTTTATTTTGTTTATTTTCGAAAGTTCATATCATCGAGTCTTTCCCCAGTTATTTCGAGGGTTTCTTGCGGGTTTCTTGTACGATACAGAAACTACAAGTAGATTGTATACTACAAAAAGTCCTCCATATTTCAAACGAAGGCAGATGGTGTCGTCAGCCGGCCAATTGATAGATAGATATCAAAATGATAGTATCCACGCCATCAAAGGTCAAGTGCGCATATAAAGAAATCGGCTGTCGTCCTTTCATTGGGCGACCAGCCAACGTCATCAAACGCTCAAGTACCCCCCACCCAAAATTTGGTCATTGGTACCTATCCATCAATCAGAACACCTATCCACCACACACACGCAACCTCTCTCTCTCTGTCTCTCTCTCTCTCCTCCCTCCCTCTCTCACACATATAAAATATAAGAGTCCCATTGTCGTCGCCTGCTCACCGAGCTAACCGTCGCCATCCGCTCCCTCCCCTCCGCGTCCGATTCAACTCTCCTTTGACTGTATATATTTCCCTTGTGCGGCCTCTCGCGTTTAACAACCTCAACCAGCCTCCGCTCCCGATCCTAACCATTCCCATAGCTTAATTTTAAATTACGAGCACACCTCCTATACCATCTAACAGATTGGCCACGCTTGGTTACCCCGCCATCCACCTCTTTCGAATTCAGCTCTCCCAACGCTCCCGGGAACATCGAAGGCTATCAGCACTATCCTAAGAACGCCCATAAATTCATTCAACCCTATCTCTATACAGCTGGGACCCTCGCCCTCCGAATGCAGCCTTATTGATGCACCCTTCTCTGACACTGACATTCATTGTCTTTGTCGCTGGTTACATTACCGCCCGATTTTCACTGGTATCCCGCGCCTTCGAGGTTCTGGTATTCGCTTGGGATAACGGAGCTTTCGTATGTCTTGACCAGATAGCTGCGAGAAATCGTTTGGGACAGCTGGCTAACGCGAGGCGTGTCATACTCGTAGGGACGAGCACTTAAAGGACTGTCTCTATTGACATTTCTTTACTTTCTAATCCTCATTCCTTTAGAAAGAATTGCAGCTAGGGAAACCAGATTGGTACGCTACCTCACGACCCCCACTGACGAGACTTTTCTGACCGGATCGATTTAGCACTCGAGAGCTAGCAGTGGTGGAATATCCGCCAGGGAGCAATTGAGAAGACGGGGGAGCTTCTAGGAGCTACATTCCCCAACATGAATTCCTCCCCGACGTTGATGCGGATATTTTGGCCATGTGGTTTGCCTAGGAAAGAAAATACGGGGTTGCTCGTAGGATGGCGAAACTCAGAATTCGACATCTTTGTTGTCGCATTACTCAATGCTGATGATGTAAGGCAGAAGCTTATATATGACATATCAATATGCTCTGTAGCTAACTTTTTTGGATTTCCAGAGCAGAGCCATCGACCATGCGTTACGTAATGGTGCGATATTCAAGAAACCAGCAGTAGCCCTTATGAAACTCTTCCAGATGAGTAAGCGTACGAGACTACATGTCCTCGGTACTCTGAATGGGCCCCAGCCGAAGAAGTTCGAAGCCAGGCATATACATGCTACTCTTACAGAAAGCTCACTGTATCCAACGATATACTGCCCGAAAGACACAAATATCACCATGCAAGTTATCATGTTTGAGATGCCGTCGCCTTGGCGGATGCAATATATGTCCTTAAAGCCAATATCTCTAGCGCTTGATGAAGAAACTGTCCCTGTAAAAGAAAAACAGCACAGGGAGGAAGAAGCGCAATATGTGAAGCCTCTGCACGGTCAGCTCTTGGAGAAGATTAGGCTTCACTCTGTGCGACGACATCAGTTGACGGTGAAAGAAGAATCGCTAGACGCAATCATTGGACAGGTAGGGAAAGGCCCATTCTACCTTGGTTAATAAGATTGCTAATCTCACCAAAGATAAATTGTTCGTGGGAGATGTCAACCCTTCTCGATGACAAAGTGACTTACCGGATCGGTAGATCGCGGAGCATGAGTGTCAGCGAGCGAGTCGTTGAATCCGCAGCAAACCTGTGGGAGAGAGCGGCTAGCAATCTATGGAGCCTCGTTCTTCTAGCCTACCCCTTACTTATCAGGTTCTTTGTGGCCCTCTTAACTGTCCAGCGGGCGGCAAACGAAGTCGTACTCCGCATCGTGGAGTGGAGACTAAATCCAGAATTCGCAGCCTTGAAGGACGTCTCAGCGACTGGTTAGTATTGCCAATGTCGAACCCACAATGCCTCCTTAAAATTGCTGACGAGTTTAGCGCAGCAGTTAGACATCAGGCTCCAGCAATTATGCTACTGGCCGACGCAGTATAGGAAACTGAGGAAACGCAAGGGTGATCTTGAAAGCGCTAACTCTGTCCATCCCGATTATATTCGTTTCTACAACAGCCTGTGGCTCGTTGCGAACGATGTTATCATTGGAATAGCGCTGGGAACTTTCCTCATTGAAAACTCCACTGGCGTGGCTGATTGGCTGGATGCCCTATTGGGGACGTACACAATCGATGGACTCCGTGAGACGATTTTATGGCTCAGAGTCAAACCGGCTGGTTTAAAACTCAACAAAGAACTCGCCTACTTTTTGGGTGACCTGTTCCTCTGGGTTGTTGATTATTGGGGTGGGTCGATGGTGAGCGTGCGGCCTCATTTCGCCATGCTCATATGGGTCATTGGCTTTTCGAGCTTTGCAGGTGCTACGATGCCGATTTCGATCTTCTCTGATCTTTTATCAATCTTGACTTTGCACATATACGCGTTTTACATCGCATCCGCCCGGATATACCACTGGCAGCTCACAACAATTATCTCACTCTTCCATCTCTTTCGAGGCAAGAAGCGCAACGTACTTCGCAACCGTATTGACTCTTGCGATTACGATATCGACCAGCTGCTCGTAGGCACCATTCTATTCACGCTGTTATTCTTCCTATTGCCAACGGTTCTAGTGTATTACCTTACGTTTGCAGTGGCGCGCATGATCATTATCGGAATCAAAGCAGGGCTGGAAACACTTCTCGCATGTTTGAACCATTTCCCGCTATTCGCGTTAATGTTGAGGACAAAAGATGCAAAAAGGCTACCTGGCGGGGTGCAGTTTGATATGCTCGATATCGATAAATTACCCACTGAGGAGAAACCAAAGGAGTGTGATCATATATCATACGTTATGCTAAAGGTACAACCCGCCCAATTTCCCAGTTCTCTACTCCAACCTTCAAGTGATACACAGCTGACACATACACCGCATACACAACAGTCAGTACCTCTATCCTTTCGCGCAATGTTTGGTCAGTACTTCCAGCTTGGGGGTCGCTTGCGGAAACACTATATCTCGCCACGGGTATTGCTTTGCCTGGCTACTGGACGTTTCGTAAGTCATTCCCTTCTTGTTCTTTCTGTTCTAGATATCCCTACAGTGATTCCCTGTTTTTGCTTTCAAATTTTTTAATAAAAAAATTACATCTTCCTTCCCAATATGTTATATTTTTCTCGTTTGTACTTCCGTCTTGATAGGGTTTCCCTTTTGAAATTTATAACTGTGGGACCCAGAATAAGGAAAGTATTTGTTACAAAAAAACTAACAGGTGTGGCTGGTGCATTAAGGTCCCGCCAATTCACCGGAGAGATCTATATTCACTACAATATAGCATGCTACCAGCACAGAGAGGAAGCATTATGGACGTGTGGGATAATCTAGTAGGCCCACAACCGCCTAGTCCTCGGAATCGATAGGAATCTTTATAGGGACCATCTCTTAGTCCTAACTTGGAAGAAATCTTACTAAGGACGGAACCAATGATTTACTTCTTTTTGTTTCTTCTCCACCTTTGAGGCACTGTTTTTGGTATCCGCATATCTGTCAGTGGCTTTTTTGCGTAGTTGCCTTGTGGCATAGCCACAACCAGGTACGCTGGACGAAAGGGTCATACTAAGGGAGGGGTGCACGGTTTCAGAAGCGTTGTACCTGTGTGTAGACGGCTTTTGTTAAGAAAGGGACCTGGATGAGCGGCGCTCATGTCTCATGAATGAGAAAGTAGTATCGATTCGATTGGATGTGCGGGATGATTTTCTCTCCAATGTCTGAGATACCGTTTTTGTAAAAGTTCGTTCCAAACAAACGTGTATACGTGCGGGTTTCCTAACCTCTTGCCGATAAACCTGTATATCAAGTCTAGCGTGTGCGCCTACCCTGTGCGCGTCTTGGGGGGTTGTTGTGTTGTCTGCCGTGAGGTTTCACATTGAAATACATATATTGTCTCGCGAGCCAGCATGTACATGTCCATACATGTCCATACGTATATATTGGGCTCGATCCGTAGAATTCACCCTCTGCACTGTGTGTTGGGGTGTACATGTACGGATTCCGCCTTGACTGTATCGGGAGGCAGATCTTTAAGGGTCGACGCTGTGCTCCCCAGGCTCCGAGAAGCGAGAAGGGGAGGTTTCGCAAACGGCTTTGCTCAATTGATGGATCCCCATGTTGCAGAAAGCAGAGATGCGGGAGTACCTGCTTTTGTGGCTCTGTTGCTCCATTCAGCCCATCAGGGTCCAGTTGCTCGGATGGTAAATATGATCCACTCAAATATCTCCAAGCGCCCGCCGCTCTTATCAAGATATTCCAACAAAACCTCAAACAAGGCTGCACAAACAAAATACACATGCCTGTGAGTGTGCGCTGATGAAGAAACAAGAGCATCTGTTTCGGTTCAGCCACAAATGAGTACACGTTGTTCTTCATCAATCTGAAACCGCGCAGCTCGGGGAATCATGGTGGATCCGGACCGTTATGATATGGAGATTGTTTGGAATAATTCATGCACGCAGCAATACACCGCATATTAGAGTAATGCGCGAAAGCAAAAGCTTACTCTCAAGCATTTTTTGCAAATAATTACTTCCAATTACTGTTATTACGGCGGGCAGTCGGACTTTCAAACACTCTTCCTCTATTTCGGCCCAACGCCCCCCAGCAAATTTATTCCTGTGCAACCGAACCACCCAAATTCGATTTGTCTGAAGCATCGAGATCGCTGAAACAGCTTCTCGTCCGTTCCGTCACGGCCCTTGGGGACTGCCTGAAGGTTTTGTTGAACACACGAACCACCACAGAGAGGAAGACCGCGAAAGAAATGCAGCCAAGACGGATGGGCAGGGTGCGGGAAAAGGGGGTGGTCACATCTCAAACACGCGAAATTAGCTGCGAAATCCTGCTTCGCTTTCGCCATTGCTTATTCGACCTCTGGTTTCCTTCCTGGTTGGTTGCGTGTTTGAGAGATTTTACCCTTGGGATAGAAGAAGGAAAAAGCGTGGAAAAAGCCGCGATGATGAAAAAAGAAAAACGGGGCGTCAGAATGCGAGGGTCATGGTTCAGTCGGAAGTGGCGATACAGCTGCTTTTGGCCTATGCATCGATATCGACAGACCAAAAAGAGGACCATGGTATTTTTCCTTGATATTTTTCGCTTGCCGAGTTTTATTTGACAGCTGCAGCATGTGACGTCGGGACGCATGCATTCCGCAAATTATGTCGTTATCGTAATGTATTTATCATATACGTCTACAGGGTCAATTGATAGTTTGTGATAGGAGAGGCAAACTATTATAATGATTCTTGGTATCGCTGCTGTACGTAGCTTAACGATTATATCCTTATCGCAGCGCAGAAAGGTGTTCGGTATCACGGAAAGGAAAGGAAGAAAAGCAAGCCACAATTCCATAATTACCGTCAATCCCGCCGCTTCTTGTCCCGTGCGTTCGCAATCCGCCGGGTCAGCTCAAGAATGCACCGCGAATGTGAATTTAGTGTAGCATGCTAGTGACTTCGGCTTTTGGGGCGATTTTTTTTTTTTTTTTTGCATACTGATGCCCGTACTTGTGGGAAGTAAAGGTATGGGTTGGATGCAAAATGCACATCGTTCAATTTCGCTTCAATCGGAGGGCGACGGGGTTTTGATACTATATATACGCATATTCACGCTAGTTGGCCCAAATATTTCGTAGTTCCTGGCAAGAGGCTGTGTTTCTCAACCCTGCACGGAGCATACCAACTATCACGAGCAATGTGGGTTTAAGTTGAGTTATGTGTATTAGGTTAATATCATTATAACGTTGAGGTGAGGTTTAAGCTGTTTGTGTGCAGGATCGCACACAACCCATGAATAGAAACAAGAATGAACCCAACCGAAAAAGAGAAATCTCAAAAGATTGTTTGGTGAAAGGTGTCGGGTTTTTATTTTATTTTATTTTTTTTGGTCTGGGCACAATAGAGGTGAAGAGTGCGCAGGTTACAATGTTGCAGCAAAGATGGTATCGTGATCAGGTCACCTTATTGTATTTCGTCGGCGGCTACCTCAAAGACCAACAGGACCTAAAAAAAAACCCTCGCCAGCACCGGCGAGTGTATGTATTTCGCTGCAGTGGCACCGTTACAAGTCCGTCGTGGAGCCAGCGTTTAGCAGGAAATCTGACCGGAGGACGAGACAGGAATACAGAGCGAGTACATGAGAATGCATGGAGTGAGACGGGAGAAACTGTGTAGCTCGCATGTATGTAGGGTCATGCCAATCTGTATCAGGGAGAGGGCCTTGCATCCAGCGCACCCATCTCTCTTGGTCAGCACTGGTTCTGCTCGAGAGCAGTGTCTGTCTCGACAGGACAGGACGGTGGGCGACCTGGCTCCACTTGCGAGGAAAGAGGGACGTCGATTATTACTGCATGCGCCAAATTGGTTGGCAATCAAGCCAGCATCAGACAGGAAGCTTCTCTCTTTTTCTCCTCAGACTCCCCTTCCCTTAGCTTCCGTAGAGGCCTGCTCTGGCGTGCCGGGGGGGGTCCTTCGTGTGCGTGCGTGTGCGAGTGTGGCAGCCAATTTCCCGGCTTTCTGGCGGTGGTGTTGGGTGTTAGTGAAGTTGGGCCCTCCTGCTTGCCTGCTGGACCGCGGATTGGACTGGTCTCCTCCTTTCTTCCGTCTTTGCTTTTGATGCGCCCTCTTTTCTTTTTCCGCGAGTCGTTCGTTCTCCCTTTCGCTCGGTCAAAACCAAACTGTGCCCCCAATCCCCAATCCATCGCTTTTCCCTCCTCATCCCATCAACACCACCATTCCTCTCCACCATTCACCACCAGTCACTCGCTCGAGTTCTTCAACCACAGGGTATACAGCTGGTCTACTTCTCTGTCCTTTCGGTTACCAACAATAACCACACTCTCGTTTCCGACAATATTTTCAGTCCCTTCGCTTTTTCGATTTGTTCCTCTGTTTTCCCTTCATTTATTCCTTCCGTCGCTATCGTTTGAGCCACACCCTCTCCTTTTGTCTCGAAACGGAGTTATTTTTCCTTGTCTGTATTCACACACAAATCCAGGGTCGGGGCCAGCAAACAAAAAGAAGGTACAAACTACGATAACGGAAAAGGGAATTAACAAAATCAAGAAAAGGCCCTTCCCCACGACGGATCAACAAGAAGCCACCATTTGGAAAGAAAAAATAAAAAGAAGGCGAATCGCAAAAAGGGCATACCGATAGAGTTTTGCAACGACGAAAGACGACTTTTTTTTTGGCAGTAGAGGCATCGATAAAACTTGGAGGAAAAACTAGAAGGAAGGAAGGAAGGAAACAAATTTCAACGACATCCCGTAACGCTAGAGACCCCTAAATTATCTCGACAGAGACTCTTCGACAGTCCTCCGCCCGCTATCGTGCTCGTCCGACTCGTCCGACGCCGATACGTTGCCGAACCCCGTCGACACGACGCCTTGTAGGACATTCGCGCGTGAACAAAAAAGGAGGGACCTCTTGATTGAAAGGTACGGTGTTGATGGTCGTGTGATGGTGTTGACGGTGTTGACGGTCTGCCGCTGATGTGTTGTCCTCGACGTCGAGACAACACAACGCCACGCCACGCCACGAGGGACCGCGAGATTGAGTCTGAGACTGATGGCTGCGGTCGATTCAGAGCGGGAAACGGCTGTTTTGCTGTCCATTCTGCGGCCGGATCGTACGCCCGTCGGCCACCCGCTCTCTGTCGCTGCCCCGTCCGGCGTCTCGCATATTGCATCTCGCACCCCTCGCTACTAGCGAATGGCCGTCTCCCCTTCAATTTTCACATTATAAATTTTTTAAAATTTTTAACCGGCTAGTTCTAACGCTCTCTTTCGTGGTTTTGTAGATCCCCCTTCTCTGTTTCGACTCCCTTCGACGGTCGGCCGTCGAATACATTCCGCTCTTTTATCTGAAAAAGACAACCCTCCACACATAAATATCCACCATGCGTTCGTTAGCGACAACATTGGCCGCTATCTTGGCCATCGGTGCTATCGTTCCGGTCTTCGCGGCGGATGACTCGATCGCGTGCTACGACAATGCCGGAGAGACTAAGAACGTAGGCCCGAATACATACCAGACTCAAGGCCTCTGCCACGACCAATGCCGCGATTCAAACAAAGCCGTCTGGGGTGTGACCCGAGGATCAACTTGTTACTGCGGCGACTTTGTTCCATCTGATGGGAAAGTCGACAAGTCGGAATGTAACATTTCATGCCAAGGCTATCCTCAACAACTCTGCGGTGGTCTTTCCACTTGGCTATTCGGATACACTGGTATCGTTCCACCGGACTCCAAGTCTTCCAAGTCCAGCTCGTCGTCCGGAGGCTCTTCCACCACTGATTCTCCATCAGTTCAGACCGTTGTTCAGGGCGGCGTGACTGTCACAGCAACCGCGCCAGTTAACTCAGACTCAAGCCAATCCGGCGGCACAAGCAAGGCCGGTATCGCTGCTGGTGCTGTTGTTGGTGTCATTGCGATCATCGCACTTGGCGTTGGTGGTTTCCTCGTTGTTCGACGAAATAGGAGACGCCAGGCCGAGGAAGAATACAGAGCCGCTGTTGCTGCGAAAGAATTCACTGCTTCGATCAGAAAACCACAGGCGGATAGCAGACTAGATCCCGTTATGCTGCAGCATAGACGGCTGAGTGACGGTAGCATTGCTGACAACCAGGACTTCTCGCGGCGGATATTGAAGGTATGGACTGAATATATTCCCCCACCAAATGTTCCCATTTACTCACAATACCTTCTAACTAGGTTACAAATCCTGATGCATGATGAACCAACCAATGAGAATAATAAAAAAGAGCTCTCTGATTGTTTCCTGGCTGCCCAACGCGCGAGCCGGAACATCTTATCCAACCCAACGGGTTTTCCTTTTTGTCCTTTAGCAACGAGGAGGATAGATAGCTGCGGTCAAAATCTCTGGATACTTTTGACGACACCTCGGAGAAGGTTTTTGTCCTGTTTTTGACGGTTCATTTGTTCTTGCATGGCGTATACCCACCCTTCTTTTGTTCCCCCTCTTCCCACTTCCATCGTCGGTTTTCTCAATCTCCTTTGCAAAATGGGTTCAGGCCTTTTGTTCCTTTTTTTCTACATATTTTTTTTTCTTATTATTTTCTCACTACATCCCTTTTAGTGCTCCTCTATACATTAGCGATTTTACTCTTTTGTTCTACACTGGTCAACTCTATCGCTCCTGTATAATTCTCCTGTAAATTACCTCCTATCTTCTAACAAAGGCCCTATTTTGAGATCGAAGACATCCATTTCTGGCCCGGTTCGATGATCGCAGGTAACATGTCCAAAGACCGCATTTCGTTGATGTATGTTGACCGCCTGGCTTCCAACCAATTGCCCACAGGATACCAGCACCTCGATCTGCCCTCCTTTGGTCCAGGCTTACCCCTTGCAAGAATTACGGCCATGTCCCACTTTCATGTGCCACCTTACATATCCTGATATACCTCGCGGCAGCCCTTTGGTCCATGTATTTGTAGACGGAGTTTTTTTTTTTGTGTTTTTTAGCTGAATTATAGATCATAGATAATCCTAATTGGAATTGCAGAATTCACCACCTAAAGACCATCAGGTTTTGTTAAACACTTGATACTGCTTTCCCAGTTACATCTAAAATCAAATAATTTTGGACCGATAGTGAATTGCATCGCAACGCACGCAGCATCTGGATAGATGGTGGATCGACTGGCTGTGGTTTTGAAGTACCACCCATGGCCACGGTCAAATTTTCACCCTACATTCCCCCTGCAGAGATCTAGAACTAAATAGTCGGCCACTGGAAGCGGCATAGCTTTCCGCGTAACATGCAATGCTCAACTGGTTGAAATTTTCAAGCAGAAATAAATTCAAAGGAAATTCGTTCTACGCACCATGCAGATCCATATACGAGATTGTTAGCAAGCTCTAGTGCTTTCCCTTGATTTGCGATTGCAACCTACCCCTTACATGCATGCAACACCAGCACACCCCAGTCCCAGAAAACGAAGTCGGCAGTTCGAAGTCCCTTTGAGAAAGAGGCTCATCCTTTTAAACTCCGGGCACTTATTTAAATAAATACCTTGCAAGACGTGCCATATTTATTATTACTTTTATTTTTCTTTCGCGATAACGCTGGGAGCCTCCTTGCCGGAGACAATTGACCAAGTTTACTGGCCAATCCTTGCGATTGTTCGTCGCCTGTCTCTCAAAATACCACGTACAGCAAATTTCCTATTGCTTGCGCTCGCAATATACGCAATATATTTCAACAGAAAAGTGACTTCATCGGAAACCTTATACTAGGAATGTTATCAATCACTAGCAATGCAATGTAGAAAACCGAGCGTGGTGTTTACAGTTTTACATTCGGTCAATATTTTATGACCAGTTGTTAACAAAATAGAATGGTATGCCCGAATATCCTCCAAGTAACCTTATCTAGCTAGACAGATATATTTCATCAACGATATTCGAAGTCCACCCCATGTGCAAGGGTTTACCCGCCTGAACTCTCTATTTTCATTTCAAACCTCACTTACATCGGAAAAATTCTATCTTAGCGCCGTGGCTGATCGCGGAGTGGCTTGGAAACTATGCGGAAATCAATTAGCTTTCTATTTCCTATCTACAGTGCGGTGCATCTGGTGCTGGCGTCCTTTGAGAATACTTTGATACCTGCAACCCCTGAGTCCTTCACTTCATTTCTCGAGGCTGAATCTGATAGCTACGTAGTATCTGAGAAACGGGTAGCTAGCATTGGAGATGGAGCTACTATCGCCGGTAATGGAGTGTCTAATGCATCCAACTTCTTTCACCAATCTGACTGCCAGGCTCCACAACCGATCACAATAATCAACCATCCAAATCTACCAGGACGGATAACCCGCCAATGGTTGGACTCAACGTTCGAGTATATGCTCTCAGATGATGTATTTGGACCGGTTTTCCTCGCCTCTGTGCTATTCGCAGTGAATACGAAAACTCAAAAGACGCCAGACATTCCGGAAGTAACAGTAGAGTTACTTGAAAAATTTGGCGTGAAGTCATACTCATATCTTATCTTGGAGGCTGGGTTGACAATACCGACTGGACCCTACTTTTTGCAAGGGTCTGGGATATATGAAGCGTTAAAGTTGTATCCTGACCCATATGGCGCCTTTGTGTATGGCGTCACACAGACAGGTGATGGGTAAGAAACTTGTGCTATATTCGAATAGTACTATTGTTTTTTCTCAAGAAAATGCTTTATTGATATGAGATTCATAGATTTAAACGCTTCTTTACAGACATGATACCAGTGCCTTCTCGCCTCTACGCAAACAAAACGACAGCTAAATACCTACCTCTCGCTGGCAAGAGGGTCGCAGTGAAGGATATCATCGACCTAAAAGGCCTACCAACCGGCGCGTCAAGCAAAGCTTTTGCTGCTTTTCACGGTCCTGCGAAAAAAACGGCTACAGCGGTCCAGAAACTGATAGATCTTGGTGCTGTGGTAGTCGGCAAAACAAAAACGACACAGTTTGCCAATGGTGAAACCGCGAGAGATTGGATCGAATTACAATGTCCGTTTAACCCAAGGGCAGATGGGTATCTTGATCCAGCCGGAAGCAGCACTGGTAGCGGAGCTGCCGTCGCTGGATATGGATGGGTAGATTATGCGCTGGGTACTGATAGTGAGTGACTGATCCTTTTCCTTTCTATTTGAGAGGAAGCACTATGGGGCATCAAGAAGGATATAAACTTAAGTCATTCCTTTGAATACAGCCTGTGGAAGCATTATCTGGCCTGCTGCTCTTCAAGGAATCTTCGGGCTGCGACCGACTCTTGGGGTCTCAGAGCTCGATGGGGTAATGCCAGCTTCAAGGTTAGATCATAAACAGTTCCCTGCTCTTTAACTATTCTTTCCTGAAAGTCTATTGCAGTATAATGGATACTATCGGGTTTTTCGCGCGTGATATCAACAATTTCAAGCTTTTCCAAGAAGTTTGGTATGACCAAAAGAAAAATACAAGTTTGACCAAGGTATGTGATTCTAGTTCTAGTCGAGAGAGGATTTGTTATATAAGCTTACAGAGTTTCCCTTTCTAAGTTTACTCGAATAATTGTCCCTTGGGGAGTGCTGGATCCATTGAGTCGAGCCAAAAAGTCAGTGATATCTAAATTCGCTCAAGATATGGTAGAGTTCGGATCCCTGTCGAAAATCGATCTAGACATCGATAAAGTTTGGCGGTCATCTGGATTCACTCTTGCGAATACCTCGTTTACAGACTATCTATATTCAGTTTGTTACCAGCCTTTGACAAACCGAGATATGACTCACATATGCTAACCGCACCGGTAGACAGTGGCTCATATCCAAATATGGGATTCTCACGCCCACGAATTCAAATTTTTTGAAGATTATGAGAAGAAGTTTGGAATATATCCTTATATCGATCCGATGGTGCTCCACAAATGGTATGCTTGTCACGTGTGTATGCCCTGAAAACTGTATCGCAGGTATTAAAATAAAATGCTCCCGCAGGGATATTCGCGCCAATATTTCGAGTTCTGAATACAAAGAAGCGATTAGAAGGAGGGAAATTTTCAAGAAATTCCTTGACACTAATATCTTCCAAGACGGAACTATTATGATACTTCCTGCAGGCAGCCCTGAACCATCGTATAGAGATGAGCTTATGTAGGTCTAATATTGCCTATTAGGCTTACCACCCCCTTCCCAACGATAGAAGGTTCCAACATATAATGTCTGGATCATAGTCCTCCAGAGTCTATCGACGTATATTTACAAAGCTTCGGGTTCGACAATACATTCTACAGTATTCTAGGCGGGTTGCCAAGTGTTGTTATTCCAGGTAAGCTTTGTCGAAAAATGAGCAACCAAACGAGTCTATCACACGCACGAATTAACATCGGATTCTTGAACTAGTCGGTCAACGTCCGATAACATCCAAAATTACTAAGGGAAAGGTCTGGGAGCCAGTTTCTGTTATGATTGTTGGTTCTGAAGGTGAGCAGTTGCTTCTTTCCTTTCCTTGGTTAGTCCCACCGGTAAATAATTTAATTGTCGCTCTGAATATAGGCACCGAAGGCCAAATCATTGAGCTGGTTCGCCTTGTCTTGAAAAAATCCAAGAGACCGATGAGTGTTAAAGTAGGGGATGCCGCTTTCTAAGAGCAGGTTATTTAGTTGGGCGGTTGTCTTCACTACTACTTTCTAATGGAGCGTAATACTATTTATTTTCGTATGCAGAATATAGACTTAAATTCGTTCACTTTGTCGCGTTACTGGATTCAAAGGTTGGAAAAAGTTATATGACATGAAGGGTAAGGGTGTGACATCTTTGAAAAGTGCAACTGGCGATCGTGATCGTATACGCACGTGAAAAGGGGATTAAAAAATAGCACGCGCAAAGAAAAACGTGTAGGAAAATCGTAGTGACCAAAATAAACAGGAGGAATAAAAATAGAAAATATGTTGAGGCCAGTACGGTCATTAATGCGAGTTGTGGATATAATATGATAAATCAGCAGTGAGCAAGTCCCCAATGAAAACTCAATTCAAGAATGCCAGGAAAAGGAAAATATGACCAATTCACCCATGATATTTGCTCCGGATACCCAATAAACTGGAAAAATGAGAAGAGATTAAAAAAGCCTTGAAGGAAAATATGCAATACCCCCTAAGAAAAGAAAGAAAAAGATGCAAAAGGACTCCAGAAGAGGAAAGAACCTGATCGAATGTACTCTTCAACTTTTTATTGTTGCCCATTTACAGACCTATACTTTTTTGGATAACACCAGGCCCAAACCGGAAAAGCAAAACTCCTTGCCATGAAAGAGAAATAAAAAATGTGCGTTGGAATTTGTTGCAGAACAGGATGATACTTAGTATTCACCTTGTAGATTCTGCCATAGTTGCATATCTAGTACGTCGCTTTCCTGTAGTAGTTCTGGTTTGATGAAATCAAATCCTTCGTCGGTGAGACCAAGATCGAAGCCGCTGTTCAGCGAGCCCAAACTCGACAAGCTCATATCGTTGACCAATTCTTTGCTATTCCCAAGGAAGGGAAATGTTGAGCCAACGTCACTCGATCCTGTTGCTCCAGCCGACGAAGTGTCAAGGTCCGGTAGGCCTAGTATTTCTCGGAGATCGACCTCATTCGCTGCTATTGCAGGGGCAGAGAGACCTTCCCATTCTGGTGTGTTGAAGGCACTGACATATTTCCTATGAAGAACAGCGATATCTGGAGATCCTTCAGGCGTAAAGCTCGTATCTTCGTCGAAGGAGCTGAGTAAAGGATCGCAGAAACCGAGTGAGTTATTGTGTTTTCTATTTGATGCGGATGGCAACTCGTTGAGGAGGTCACTTGGTGTGGACGGCGCGGAGTACATTGGCGATGTAGGTGCGAGTACAAACTCTCCGGATCCGAAGTCGGCAAACGAGCTCATGGGAACGGTTTCTAATCTCGATCTTTTCGCGCTTCCATGTTCCTCTTCCTCCTCGACATCAGGTTCTGATGATAGTTCTCGCTTTCTCTTTCCTGTAGATGGGGGTTGTTGCGGGGAAGCCTCGGGTACAGTCTCTAGAAGCCTGAGGGGTGATGCTGGATTGTCCCAAATTTCGTTGTCATCGCAAGCTGAGGGCGAGGATGCACTGATAGAGGAACCAGATGACATCGACGCACCAGACCCGGACGATGAGTCAGCACCATGGGCGCGCTTCTTATTCCTTCGTCGCTTCCTCGGAGTCTCTGGTTCTCCTTCCACCTTGATTTTCTTTGGGCGGCCTCGTTTGACAATCTTCTTGACGATCCCTTCAAAAGCACCGATACACATACCGCGTTGTCTGTGTCTTGTCAATGCATCATGTCTGGCAAAGCTATTGCCGCATTTGCAAGGGTATGGTTTTATGCCCGTATGGATCTTTGCGTGTCTTTTCAAGTCATGTTGTCTCACGAAGCATTTCTTGCACACTTCGCATCTGAATTGCCTGTCCCCCAAGTGTGTTTGCACATGGGATTTGATATTCTCCTTGCGGCCAAAGCGCTTTTGACATTCTGGATAAAGGCAGACCCATTTGTTATCAGACGGCTCTGGACCAGAGATGTAAGCTGATATTTCGTCATTCGAGATTCCGGAGGCTCGTACAAAGCCGCCAGGTACCCTTGTTTCATCGTCCTGGTCGTCAAAAAATTCTCTAGAGGATTGAGCCGAGTCGCCAGACTCTGCGCCAGCTTGTCTGGAAGCCACAGATTGGAGTGCCTGATGTAGCTTGTCGGATGCCAGGATCCCATCGATGGATTGCATCTGAGGAGTGCCTGGCATTGCGGGGCTGTGGCCTGCGCTTGAGCCAGATGGGGAGAAGTAACTTTCATTATCTTCGTCATCCTCGAAATCTCCCTCTTCTGGAAGGGAGATGTGGGAAATGACAGAGTTATGTGGCATTGGTGCCATGTCAAAGGCATTGGTTGTTACTAAAGGCGCGGAGTTCGGCGGCGACGGCAAACTGGAGGTTGAACCCATATTGACAAAATAGGAATCCATATTTCCGGGTGCCGGAGTAGTGTCTACTGAGTGCCGTCTCATATGGCTTTTAATTTTATCCATTAGGTCCGGTGGCGGTGGTATTGATCGTATATTGGTGGCGAGCGGTGGGAAAGCTCTTTTCGGCTTTCTCGCCGAATCTGGTGATAATATAAATTGAGCATTGAAGGCTTGCTGAGAGATTTGATACGGTGCTGCCTGTCCCGGCATAAGCCCTACAAATGGGCTTCCCGGGGTGATAGGTACAAAATCTATAGAGGATTGTTAGAGTTATTACAGTCGGAATAAAGGCCAGAGAAGCATACTCATCGCATTCAAAGCTCTGGGCGTGGCAGGCTGATTTAGCTGAGCATCGGCTAGGTCTTGTGCATTGGTGACTCCGCCGGTTACATCTTGTAAGAAGCCTTGCTGTAAGTTCACCTCAGACATTGATCTTTGTCGTGCTAGGTTTTGTGCGACATCTCCTTCGAGACCTTCCGGTATTCTATTCTCTTGCAGGAAGTTTGCGAACTTTCTACCCATGATTGCTGCGTTCGCTGCCGTCGTGTACGATAGGCTGTTTGAATTGATCAAGATGTTCGGGTCATCCAAAAAGTTGACTGGCTGAGACCGGTGTTTTCTATGTCTCGAAACCTGGCCGGGTGCCACAGTCGGGTACGGCTGGAATTCTTGTGCATATTGCCGCTTTCTGGGCCTACCCTCTATGTTCGATACCCGTCGACGGTGCGTGAGAACCGCTGGCGGAATGCTGGCGTTGGCCGGGCCGGGTTGGAATGTTGCGGTGGCCATTGTTGTTGTGCTCTGAGATTCTTGGTTCTGGGCGGGTAGCATCTTTTTACTTTCGTTCTAAAGTACTTCCTTGCTCGTTCAATACCGAGTTGACATGTAAAGGAAACCCTAGTTTTCACAGAATGTCTATCAGAATCGGGGTGGGCACGGGCGTGTGGAAGGTTATTGGAGCGTGCTTCATACCAGTGGGTTTACTCTTATCAAAACAGTATTTGGAAAAAGTCTGGGATGTAGTAAAATAGTTTACGATAGCAAGTATCTCAATTGACCAGTAAAGGCAACCGAGGTACTAGCTGAATGTCGAATGTAATCAATCCCGCTGGCAATTCCACGTTCAGTGAAGAAGTAGAATGTGTATGGTGATTTCCGAAGATTGGGTTCAAGTGTCGAGTATTGTACCCTCACGACCAGAAACCAGGAAACTCACAGTGACGAGAATGTTTACCAAGACGCAATTAAGGACTCAGCAAGAAGCCGTGCAGCAGTGATTTTTTACTTTTAAGTTTCGAGGTTTTGGGAAATTCTGCTGTTGTTATAAAAAATGTTCTGTTGTCGTTGCTTGTCGATTTCCTGTTAGTGGTTGGTTAGTCGTGGTCTCAAGTTGTTGGCTGAAGGTGTGTTGTTGGTGCGGCTTGTGTTTGTGCCGGAAAACGTAATGGGCCGTGAGGGTCTTTTTTGTCTTGGGTAAAGGAGTCCGTGAGAAGGGTTCAAGGCTCTGTTGAAATGGCTCTTCTGTCTCCGGAGGAGAATCTGCGATCTATCTATCTATCCTTGCGGCTGTGCGTATTTTGCGCTCGGGCTAGCAATATTATATGGGTGGGCACACTGTTGTGTTGGGAGGGTATCTCGAGTTGTGGTGGTGGTGGTTTTAGGTATCTTGTTTACTTCGGCCCTCTTTTCTGTTTGTGGTGGTACACAGGCGAGAATGCAAACGGCATATGTATTTTTCCTATTATATTGCGGCGATACGTTTTGCAAGGGGAGCGAGCGAGGATAAGAACGAGCGAAGGGTTTTTGAGGTCTGGGGAATGATTGATGCAGGAGACGGCGAAGAAGGAGAGTCAAGTCAAGACGTCAAAGAGCGCCTGTTCGTCTACTCACAAACGGAAAGAGCGATTGAGGGTTTAGTATTCCCTGCTGGGAGGGGGCGAAGGGAATAGTGGGTGGGAGAGAGATGGAAGAAGTAAGGGAAGAGGAGGAGGAGGATTGAAGTGGATGGGTGCATCGAGATAATAATAAAGCGCGGCCAGGTACGTTGGGTATTATTACGACTTGCTTGCTTGAACCATGTCATGGCCGCAATGAAGCCGTCCCCGGGCTGTTTTCTTGACGGCCGCGTTAGCTAGTGGGATCGAATTCGGCCCATCCCCCCATGAACCCCATTGGTGTCACGGCAAAGGCACAGTGACGCCCAGTGACGCCCCATCTGGCTCATGCCGGGTGCGATGTATCCAAGGATACACCTGCCGTCGTCTGGGACACAGACGGTCGCGAAGATTAACGTCGAGATTGCATATGCGCATATTCTACACCTTTCATCTTAAAAGCCCGCGATGCAACAGCAGGCGGGCAATCTCGCCATGGACGCAGGCTTTTCCCCCAACGCCTTTGCGACAGCAACTGGGCGGCGACCCAGACAACCCAGCGGCATTGCAATCAACGGGGCTCGGAAATGCATTTTCGCATCGAAGGCAGGCTATTGGGATTAGAGCCCCCTCGCGGCAACGGAACATACGGACATGTTAAAAAAGAACGGTTGCTCCGGGGCAGGTGCTCCACATGTCCATGTCCCAACATGATCATGTTCATGTTCATGTACCTGTCCCTGTACATGGACATTTTTGACTTTGGCACACACACACGCACACGCACACAGTGTCGAAATTGAATTTCAAGGCAATCTCGTCGCGGAGCATTGCGCGCGAGCTGACACAGAAACCGAACGAACAAACGAAACTCGAACGACAGCGGGCTGCCGCACAGTCGCGGGTTGGTCAGGCCAAAACCAAGCCGGACAGGGGTGGCTTGTCGCAGGAAGACAGATGCCGTGCATAAACACGCGTTGCCATAGCACGCTACCCCGATCTGGCCAACATGTGTTGCGTCCCGTTCTTGGCGGTCGTCCAGGCGATAAGCGGACGTCCACGTGACACGGCGTCCGGGTTGGGCCCAACCCTACTCGATCTAATCTCATCTTATCTCGCCCATCAGATCAGATTAGATCGCGGCACCCACACGCACACACGCACACCACACACAAAAAATATTACCCTCTGCCAGCTGGCTAGCTAGCCAGGCTTAGAAATCGGTGCATGTTATAGATTTCCAAAGAACCTCCTCTCAACTCCTCTTCCCTTCTTCTCACCATCAACCAAAAACATCGAAGGTAAGCTACCAAAAATTCCCCGCCCCCCTCTATCGTTAAAGTTGCAATTCGTAGCCTTTATCAATGCATCCCCATCAATCAACTGTCCTAATCTCATATACCCCATCATGTCTACGTCCTCCGTGGCGGAAAGGCTACTCCATATGTGGCCCTCAAACCAAGACCCGTCCGTGTGTTCAAGACGCTGACTTGTGCTCCCCCTTCTTCTTCTCTCAGACGCAATATAATTGCTGAGACCGCTTTTGGTTTTAACGTTTCAATTTCTTACGACTTTTCCCAGATACTCGCTCGGTGAGGCGTAGTCCGCGAACATGCAAATCTTCGTCAAGACCCTCACGGGTAAGACCATTACCCTCGAGGTCGAATCCTCGGACACCATCGACAATGTCAAGGCCAAGATCCAAGACAAGGAGGGAATCCCCCCAGATCAGCAACGTCTCATCTTTGCCGGCAAGCAGCTGGAGGATGGTCGCACTTTGAGCGACTACAACATCCAGAAGGAGTCCACCCTCCACCTGGTCCTCCGTCTGCGTGGTGGTGCTAAGAAGAGAAAGAAGAAGGTGTATACCACCCCAAAGAAGATCAAGCACAAGAGGAAGAAGACCAAGTTGGCCGTCCTCAAGTACTACAAGGTCGACAGCGATGGCAAGATCGAGCGTTTGAGGAGAGAGTGCCCCAACGAGACTGTGAGTAGAATTATTCCAGATGGATTTTTGATATTTAAAAGAGTATATATGCTGATATGGTTATTATCCTCAGTGCGGTGCTGGTGTCTTCATGGCTGCTATGTCCAACCGTCAATACTGCGGACGTTGCCACCTCACCTACGTCTTCGACTCTTAAACAACCATCAAAGTCGCACCTTCCTTCGGTTCCTTCTGTCATTCCGACAAACATCACTACCGACATTCTTTCCACATTTTCTATAATGATGCATTACGACCCTATGAAAAGTTCACATGTTGGTATTTACCAACCGAACATCACAACTCGCATTTTTGTTCACAACTTGGCTCGCCAAACACGAATCTTTAACTAGGTTGGTGGAGCAATGGAGGATGCTATGACGAGGCAGTCGAGATAAAAATTTTACGATCATGACTAGAATTTGAGGAGCATCGGCGGGATACAACCCTGTTCATAATTTTTTTCCCCATTCCTGTATCATATATTACAGCTTGACCGAGGAATCAATAGAAGCTGCTTTCTTTGTGCATGTGTTGAACATTCTTCCGTAGCGAACCGGGGTATAAAATGTGCGCGCCCATCTCAGAATGTGAATTGCATATCGATAATGGAACTCTCCAGAAGATGCCTCTCGGTTCCACAGCAACATCATTGTCAGTCTACATGCTCCCGTTTAGGCTACAGCAGCAACGTCGGCATAGATGACTCGCATTCTGGATCCCACTGTGAGACCAATTACAAATCGGGTACCACCCAGAACGCTATTGAGCGACAAAGATCAATGGATTTTGGTATTCTGCCAAAAAAAATGAACAAATAAGACTCCGCGAAAACTCCCCTAAACTATACTACCAAAAAAAAGTTCTAGTATACACAAGTATCTCTACCTACAGTTACAGTACCAGTTGCGCCACCTGCTCGGCATTTTCGAGGACTAGTTTCTCGTCCTGACCCCACCTGACAACTCGGCCCAGGAACAATCTCACCGCTCTGTCAAGGCTCTGGTCTAGGCCACCCTCCACTGTTTTGCCCTGAGCAAGGATGTCGCGCAAGATAGTGACAAATCCATCGTAGAGAGCCTTTTTATCTCCAGACTTGGCCTTAGCCTCACCGAACCTTTTGAATGCTATTTTGAGCGCAGCCGGAAAACTGGCCTCTATGATTTGAACACCCACCAACGGTTCCCTGACATGGCAGAGCAAAGCGCCGGCGTCCGTCGGATACGTTGTCATGAGATGCACGTCAACATGCGCCAGCAATCGCTTTTGGCATTCTATATCGGTAAACCTCTCGAATAGCGCGAAAAACGTTATTGGTAGGGAGGAATCGTTCGGCATCGCAGAGATGGCCTCGTCAAAGACGATTATTGGAATGACACCCTCCAAGACATCCTTGTTCGCCTTCTCTGCGAGCCGTCTTCTTAATGCGTCGTCCTCATCCTTCTTCGCCGGTTCTTCGCCGTTGAGCTCCGCTTCTGTGATTGTGGGTAGCGCGATTTCGTCGCCCTCCAATGTAACACTAGAGTCCTCTTCTATATCGTCAAAATTGAGGCCATTCGGGTCCGGCGCATCCTCATCGACCTCTTCGACTCCAAGGATCTTTACAGTTTTCGCAGCAAGTTTGGTGATAAATATGCACTCGAACTTTGCATATTCGAGCCATAGTTCTTTCGAGTGCTTGCAAAACCGCAGCCCCTGCTGCATGTAGCTCCTCGTTTCCGGCATGCTATTATTATCGTCCAATGCGATCTTGGCCGCATAGATCCATAGATCCGACTTGGTGGGATGCAGCCTGAGAAAGCTATCCATTTCCTTTCTGAGCAAGCCGTAGGACTTTTGCGAACGGCAGAACTCAATGTATGTTCTCCACAGTTGAATATCGCCGTGGAACTTTCTGGTAGCGCGTTTGAAGATGAACAAGATGCGGCGGGAGCCAAGATGGTTCGACATGCCCTTCATTCTTATGTTTAATCGCTTTATGCGTTTCTGTCGCAGAGCGTCCAGGTTCATCTCGTAGGTTGCGTAGGAGAGGAAGTCGGCCGGCTTGCACCGTGCCGCGGCGATACGGTGTTCATGGTGCGAACGTTTTCGAGAGATGGATTGGATTTCTTCCTGTTCGGCATAGTGATAGCGATTGTCAGCAGTTTTTCTTTTTAGGATCGTCGACCTTTTTTAGACGCATTGAATAGCGTGAGCGGGTGGTGTATTTTAAGAAAGCGTACAGACTTTGGTGAATATCTTCTTGCGCTCCAGTTCTTGGAGCTCGGGAATACCCTGCTCGAGGTAAAAGCGGGCCTTATCAGACATGATTGGCTACGGATGGAAGGGTCGCGGAGACTGATAGAGAGAGTATGGGTGTGTATCAATAATAGAGGGGGCGGGGGAGAATTCGAACGAATGGGTCTGAAGAGGGGTCTCGCGCCGGAGCATTGTCGGTCGTGATTGAATGCCTGACGATACTTTTTTTTTTTCGAAGGTTGAAATTTCGAGAGGCAGCGAGCGACTAGTCCCAAAGCGGCGAGCCAACGCGCGCAATGGCAAAGGCAACGGCATCGCAACACATCAACACATTCGCGCCGGACAAACACATCCGGCAGGCAACAACGTTCGACATTGGACTTGGACTTGGAGGTATGCGGGCGGTTCTGCAATGGCTATACGGATTGGTCTTCTGTATCCTGATGCTGCGCTGAAGAAACTTGATGGCTTCTACATCATTCGGTAGAGACGAGTGCGCGCATGAATACACATGGGCGTGCTCGTTTGAGTGCCTTGGGTTTCTGGCGAGTTTGGAGTCTTGTCCACCAGAGCATATCCGAGGCCGCCTCGGTCTCGACGCGAATTCGGCTGGAATTTACTAATTGACGTTCGAGATGCTGTTCACGGCCGCCAACATGGCCCATGCTACCTACGCCGTCTGTACGATACGTTAAGACGTGCTGCGATATGTTATGCGTTATTCGTTACAGATACACACGCCCACACGTGGGGCTTGTTTCCGGCCGGAGAGAAAGAGAGAGAGAAAGAGAGAGAGAGAGAGAGAGAGAGAGAGAGAGCGAGAGAAGATGGGAACATTGCATCCACAGCAATTGCCATGTGGGATTCTCATGATCACGAAGGACCGAGGAGAGCTCGTATCGTGGCATTCGAACTCGGGTCTCCTCTGCGTATACCCGCTCAATGTCCAGTTACGCTTGGTATCCCTCGCTTTCCCGCTCCCAGGCAGGCAGGCAGGCAGGCAGCACTTCTCCGTCGCCCGAGCCAAGCCGCTGACATAAGACAAGGAAGTCAGGGCCTGGTTTCTGTCCGGTGTGTGGTTCGGAACTGTTTGCTTCGCTTGGGGCTCTCCTCTCTCTCCACATTTGATCGCGGCATTGTGGAATTGTGGCATGACAGCATCCATCTCTCTTAGCACTTTCTTGTTTGTGTGTTTTCCTTCGTTCAAGCTTTTTCTTCGCGTCCACGGCACCCCAACCACGGCCTTTCCTTCCAGTGTTAGTCGCTAGCCAAGTAGCTACCTGAAGGCATGAAGGACAAAGAAGGAAGCACTGTGATCTCCGTAAGTCGTCACTTTTCTCGGTCAACCCGTTTCTTTTCCTCTCTATTTTGCTTTTTGGTGTGATACTGCTGGTGAAAACGAACTTCATGCTGACAGCCCTCGCGTGTGACAGCTAAACGGGAAATACATATCACATACGCACACTGTGCTCGCTTACTGTACGAGATACGCCTCCTCTCAACTGTCCACTCTGTCAATAGTAGAAACGCGATTGGACTGATGCTTTATTATCGGGATAGTGGGGTTTATCGGAGCATTGATCGTGGGAGTGTACGGAGTCTCGGATAACCCCCACTGCGTGACTGAGGACTATCGTCGCTGATTAGGATACCCAAAATTTAGAAACCTGCATTTCCATAAAATCGTCAAGAATGAATATTACGTGAGCTCTCGCAGCACGCTTCCCGTTGGACCGCTATACCATTGGGCCTAACAATCGAGTTGATAGGGCTATCCGCAAGAGTGGTTCCCATCCGTGTCGGCAACCATTGGTGATCGCTATCCGGAACGATCGGTCTTCCAGATCTGCATCGCCTTGACATCGGGTACGCCTCACCGGATCTCCTCCTCGACGGACTAGACTGATGATACTACGGGATAGGACCTCGGTTCCTCCTTGTTCTGCTATGGTACTACCTCACGGCCAGACCCGGTTCTTCACTGCCAAAATTTGTCGCCTTTACAGGGATTGCGCGAACATTACTCTGCGGCGGCTGGGTCTACATCACCTCTACTGACGATCATGATTGGCACGATATCTTTATGATCTCATACCTCGTCCTGACCCTGCCGTGGACGCTTGGATGTCTCGCGACTTCGCCAGCCAACGCCAAGGCTGTCAAGTATCGGAAGATCCTCGCAGGTCTATTTTTCGGTACCCTGGTACCCTTGATCTACTACTTTATTCAGCACAAGGTTCATAGAGTCCCTGGAGGTATGTTGGTTTAGGCTCAATACTAGCCAATAAACGTACAAAAAAAAGCTAACAGCACGATACAGCTTACACAATCTATGCTTTCTTCGAATGGTCTCTTATATTATATGACGTGGGATTTGATGCTGTTACCGCGCTTGACTTTGAAGGCTTTGAGCTACGTCTTGTTGACACTAAGACTTTCAACAAAGGGTATGTGATGTAGAATACTTCTATGTCTGATTCAGTCCTATATACCCTAGAAGCTGTTGTAGAAAAGCATTTTTACCAACAAGAATATACTCTAAAAGTGAAACGTTGGTGAGATATAGAACCACTCAGTTGGCCGGTGCTTATGATGAGGACCTAAAGTAAGCAAACATATTCCAGTTGATATCAAATTATTTTGGTGATTAGAGGGATGTTGACGTCTGGCTGTAGGAAAGCAAAGCAACCATTGGCTCAAGAGTTCGCCAACGCCTTTTCGTGGACTGCGATGGTTGATACACTGAGTGATGTTTACCTCGGAGTATGCTCTACGCCAACGATACCTTCTGACGTGACGGTGCTAATTCACGATAGTTCGCCTTTTGGTCCATCCTGACATCGCTAGGAGTTGTCGTCTGGTGTACGTGAACCTTGGTCTCACTAAATTGATTCCGCAAAGCTAACCATGTTTAGACTTTCCTTTGTGGCACATGGGTATTTCTGGTTACGAAGTTGCGATCCTAGCCACTATCTCCCCGTACCTCCTTTGCGCCAGACCCCTGAGAAGACTTGTATTTTCGAATCTACCAGTCGTATACGTCGGATCCCTAACCACGCTTATCGCTTTCTTCTTTGTCACACCTGAAATTCGTCTCTTCTTGACAACGACAGGTTTATTTTTCGCCTGTCTAGCGTGGGCCGCGAACTTCAGCCTGGAGAGCACCACCAACAAGTTCGACATGAAAACATCAGCATTCTCACTCGGGCTTATCATGTCCAGTATCGCTAAGTTTGCGAACCAAACCAACAATCCAATTTGGCCACTGATGAATTCTATAAACGGCGGCTGGAATAAAGTAGGACTGGCTCTTGCAGCTCTTGCTATCGCAAGAACCCACTTCCGTCAAACCTCTAGACCGGCTGTCGATACTACAATGTATTCCGGCAGGGACGGCTCGCAATACCTGGCAGCAGTTGGCTTTGGTGGCTTGCTTTTTGCTTTGCACTCGCTTCTATCTGATTCTAGCACTATGATTACGTGGGTTTGGGATGGTTACCCCGTGAAAGGACCACTAGCAGCCCCTCATGGTGCTTACACGATCATCGCTATGGGTTGTGGGTTCCTGATCAGCATTGCTAAGCAAGAACTTGCGACTAGTCCGATTTTTTACATTGTTGGCTGCATTGGGGCCGCCTTCTTACAATCGTTCCATGGTTGGTGGGGATACTATGGGGCTCTCGTTCTTACTGTCTACTTGATGGCTATCACACCATCTTTTATTCAGTCATGCGCCCGCTATCCTCCTGGCTCGACCTTTGGGACTGGATTCATGGTGTACAATCTCCTTGTTCTAGCACACGTTTGGGTTGTCGCATACGCTTTCGTCCCGGGTGGCTTCCTCCTCCGTGAACGAACATGGCTTGTGATGACCATCATGATGGGACTCATTGGCGTTGGACTCTCGGTTACTATGAGGAACTCTGCAAATTCGGGTCCTGCGGCGAAACCCAAGAGCGATTTTGGTGGTCTTAAAAGAACGTCAAGATCATACTTTGTCTATACGCTCGCGGGCCTAGAACTTCTCGCCATTTCGACTGCATATCTCCGCTTCCCTCGCTACGACTACAAACCATACCACGAGAAGGAGAAGATGGTTACTGCAGGAATCTGGACCGTCCACTTTGCCTTAGACAATGATATGTGGTCCTCCGAGCGCAGGATGCGAGACCTTATCAAGGAAATGGAGTTGGATGTCGTCGGGCTTTTGGAGTCCGACTTGCAGCGTATCATCATGGGAAACCGCGATATGACCCAATTCCTTGCAGAAGATCTTGGAATGTACGCGGACTTTGGACCAGGACCTAACAAGCACACTTGGGGAGCGGCTTTGCTATCCAAATTCCCCATCGTCAATTCGACCCATCATCTACTCCCATCCCCAGTTGGAGAACTTGCACCTGCGATCCTCGCTACCCTTGACATGTATGGAACCATGGTTGATGTTCTTGTATTCCACAGCGGCCAGGAGGAAGACGTCGAGGACCGCAGATTGCAGAGCTTAGGCATCAGCAAGCTGATGGGAGATAGCCCTCGGCCGCTGATATTACTCAGCTATCTCGTTACAAAGCCGAAGAAGGGAAATTACAATAACTACGTGAGTGAGGAAAGCAGAATGAAAGACATAGATGCCACAGATTGGGACAGATGGTGCGAGTACATCTTGTACAGAGGCTTGCACCGAGTTGGCTATGCTAGAGTTAGCAGATCGTCTATCACAGACACGGAACTCCAGGTAAGATATTGTCGGGGAGAAAAATCAATCTAATATCTAAACCACTAATCCTAAAACGTTTTCCATAGGTTGGCAAGTTTATCGTTGGTGGAAAGGAGTCATCGGAAGACCAGATTGATGAATCTGAAGTTCCCGAAGGCTATCGATTTCCCGCACAGTTCAATGGCGAGGGAGTAAGAGGTCACCAATACCATGTTTTTGATAAGCCGAGGTATGTCATAAGAATCAGTATATAGTCAGAAAAGCAGCTAACATGCCCTTAACAGGTATTTCCCATAGCTTGGAAATTATTTCTTAGCCCTGTATAACTTAAGTCGTAGCATATTGAAGGATGGAATCTTTGGTGAGGTACGCCCTCATTTTTTGTGTATGTATATTTAGTATAGTCGTAAATTCTTGGCAAATTTCTAGTATTACTGGAGCAGTGACTTTGTCGCGAACAAGAGCTATATGGTTATGAGCCGAAGATGGTAGATAAAGGAGCCTTATATTAAAGACGTAGTTCCAAACTTAGGTGTTCTAGTGCGTAGTCCCTTCGCCTCTTGCTGTAGCCGTTTCACTCTCAAGCCATCAGATATTGCCGCCTGTATGCGTTGCTGCTCTTCGGCATTGCACCTTTCCCGCGTCAAGTATGTCGCCCAGTCTTTATCCTTAATTGGTGGATCTTTGTTAATTCGACCTTTCAGTTTTCTCAAGAATTGAACACGAATTTGAAGGTAGAGATCCCCCGACCAGTGTTTTAAGAGAGCTTTCTTCGTGCCGAACGCAACATCCCACCGACCGCAGGTGGCAGCCGCCCAAACATAATCCGCAAATACAGACGCTTCTTCGAGTTCTTTGCCAATCTTACCAGATGAAACTTCCTTAGCCAGTGTGGCGGCCGAGAACAGTCCCTCTCGCAGATATTCAGAGAATAGTTCTGTAATCTCTTCCACCCATTCAAAATCTCTAGCTCTTCCAGCAACAAATATCATCTCCCCAAACCATAGGCTCGCAAATTTCTTCCGAATCGCGATAATATAGGTAGAGTTTGGGGGAGGATTTGTGAGTTCCCGGAATTGTTTTCGTAGCAGCGTGCTAAAACCAGCATTTACCCCCATCCATAAATAGGGTCGAAAGATGGTGCTACTTGGCCAACTAGGAAATGCATTCAGAAGAATGTTTGTAATGAAGGAAATTTCTTCATAAGCTCCAATAGTGGTCGTTGGACATTCGTGTTTCGCAAAATATTCTTCGATATCTTGAAGGGCGGTGTTTGGTCTCTTACCCAAGACCAAGTTCCAAGACTTGCCCCCAAGAGAGGCCGGCACGTAACCATGCGAAGCAGCATTTGGGTCGCTGCCTATCCGTACCATAAATGCTGAATAGGCATTGATAACACTGCGGAGGAGACCTTGGCAGCGACTCGTTTTGTGTTTAAGGCAGCTGAGAAACAATTTTCGAACCCCCTCCATATGACCAACCTTTCCCATCACGATTATCATAGGATAATAGTCAAGACCCCGGATGAACGGTGTTTTCTCCATCGTCGCCCAAAGCTTATATACCAAAGGCTTATAGCTTTCGTGGAAACGTTTCGTCAGTACAATGAGAAGACCTCTGCACATCGTAAAAATCGGTCTCTCCGACTCTAGGCTATCCGCTGTATAAATTCCCAGTGCTTGATTCCCAAGGCGATGTTCGTTCCAATCCCTATATTCCTCTATTATACTTATAGCCTCTTTTAGGTCTCCATAGAACATGACTGTGCATATACCTCGGTAATAAAATGCAGCCCGAGCCATCGGACTAGCTTTTTCGTCATTTATCGCCTTGCCTCGGTCCAATTTCTTCCAGACAGCATTTGCATACACATGATGGCCTAGATCTCGCAATATATCCAGAAACAGAGTCATGTTCCTCTTTTAGTTTGGCAAAATGGCAAAAACGATTAGCAATATGCCTGTTATTCGGCTACACATTAGAAACAGATGCTCACTCACGAAACCGGGTTCAATGCCTAAGATTTGCATTTCTTCTATCGAATCGCTAGCCAATTTAAGGAAGGCCATTCGCTCTTGTGCACTTATATTTCGAATATCCTTGAGCTGCTGTCTAATAGCCAAGAGTAGATGTTTGTAGTGATCAGATCTGCGCTTTACACCAACTTTCTTGTTTTTAAAAAAAACAAAGCTGTAAGAAACGGCGCTGAAGAGATGCTTGGAGGTGAAGAGACAAGGATACATACGTTGATCCATTATCTTTAGGGCTTCTTTTGCGGCTTCCACATTTCCATTATATCCCGCCCCTTCTATAAGCCAGTCCGTATACTGCTGAGGAAAATATCTACCCAAAACTACACCGTTGTTTCTATCTTTCACGAAAGATATATATTGGTATATCCGACTGAAAACAAACTCGAATGGTAAAAGCTGAACCAAATAATTCAATGAGGTCCTCAGAATGGGGTGGTAAAAGCCAGACCCACTGATAATAAGGCCCCATGCTGTCTCTACTTCCTCATCAGTCAATGACTTAGAGGATAACAAACGACGTAGGTTGTCGCGTAGCGGTAGGGTTTCAAGCAAGTTAGCTTCCCACGCAATTCGCGAATCTCTATGCTTTATTCTTCCGACGAACTCAGGGTTTTGTTGCCAATCTGTTACTTCAAACTGAAAACCTGAAGGGAAGGCATCACCAAAGGTCTCATTGTCGCCTTCGGGGCCTAGGGTTTGGTGTGAGCTGGCCTCTGAGTCGTCGCTTGTAAGATGCTTCTCATGACTAAATATAAACTTTTCTTTAACATGATGCGCTAGTTTCAATTTAGCTATGTAACCCTGATTGGATGCAAGTTTTCGGGCTTCTTCAAGACTGAAATGTGGCCTTGACCCGTCCTGAACGGTCTCGTCTGTGCTCTTCCATCGCGTTGCTTTTATGGAGCCGGAGTCTCTCCGTAGACTCCTGAGGAGAGGACGAACTCTTCCTGGGAAATTGGTATCAAGAGGCGAAGCCGTTAAAATGTCTCGATACATTACGTGCCTGTCCAATCATTTTTGTTGCTGATACATCGTATCGCTTCGGGAAATGCCTCGGCTTCACAGCAGATTCGTCGCCGTCGGTGTTTGAGCACTCGTAGTTGTTACCGAACAGGATACTGCAAATACCAATATAAAAACCAAACGTGTGTAAACATCACATCTGATCCGCGAGATCCGTGGTCTTTCTTGGAAAAGGTGTATTGCAATATTGAGGGCGTTGGTGAACAACACCCCAAAGACCAGCAGCAATAAATGCAACACCAATGCAACACCACGGGGGAAAACTTGGATTGAACAGAAAGGCAAGGAATGGGTTTTGATATTAAGCCTATATACTTTGTTCTTAATATATGTACAATGAAAACTCCGCACACGACTACCCCGAGCATATACCTCCCTTTAAACTTAATTCCCTCAATCAAATCTGAAATGCATCCGTGGCTCGATCATACATAGTAATACTCAAACCCTGCATCTTGGCCTCGATTTCTTGGAGTCTCCTAAAAACATGTCTAGCTTTATTCTCATCCCCCATCCTAACCAACATTCCCGTAAATACCGCGATGCGCTTCGCAAAAAGCCGCGGTCGGTCAATATTCCACACGATTGTCCCCATCGATTGATCGAACCTCCTCATCGCACCTTCCATGTCTTCACATGCTGCGAGAATGTTGATGATCATGGCTTCCGCTCTTAGAGCCCATCCATCTTTAACTGCCTGCGAACGGGCTACGCCGTCCGAGTCGGTTTTCAAGAAGCTATCATAATCATTGATCACAGCCCTGGCGAATTCGATGTCTCTCGTTTCGTACGCTACCCGAAGGGCCGGGAACGCATCAACCAACGACAGCGGATGGTGGAGGTAATCAAATTCGTACCGTTCATCCGAGTTGATAGGGCGCTCCAGATTGGCGCCCTTGGCGAAATCCGCGAATGAGACCTTGGTTTTCCGTTGGTACTCTGGGAAAATAGATTGCCTTCCGCGAAGGCCTGTGGCCAGTGCTAGCCAGCGGTATGCTTTCTTGAACGTTTCGTAGAACCCGTGACTCACGAAGAGTCGGATGAACATACGTTGGTTCATCCTTGACCCTAATTGGGGTTGGTACTTGCGAAGATGTTGGTATTGCAAGTCCGCCAGAGCGAGAAGCTCACCCGCAGTCCTGGGTGGTACCGGGGCCGCTGGAATCCTATACTTTTGATTATCCGCACTGAGGGCCTCTGGTTTTAAACTTCCCTCCGCGGCATCCAGATCTGTTGGGACCGCATTTTCATCTTCATCTGGTCTTTCTGAGGCAACCGTGCCCTTTTCCTTTGTTCCAACATCCCGAGTGTCAATGGGTAACCTCTCGAACATAGGGAGACCAACGGATACAGTTTCTTCGTCACTTGGGTCAACCCTCGCCAACATCAAAGCGTTCAAATAATCCAGAACCAGATCTTTGGTCGGTCTCAAATCCGGTCTTGAAAAAAGCTTGTCAAAGATCAAGGTTGTAGCATCGAGCCGGCCAGCACTTGCACAAGCCTTCATCAAAGCCCCAAAGAGCGGTGGGCTAAAAGGGAGTCCAGTTCCAAGATACTCATTCGCCAGCAAGATAAGCTTCTGATAATAATCTGGCCGTTTTTCATATACCGCTGCAATGTGTCCGTAGGTCTCGAAATCTGGAGCGGGCGCACCATCCCTTCGGTATTTCATAGCTTGAAATACGTATTCGGCTTCCTCGGCCATGCCAGACTGTGAGAAGATTTGCAGCAGGGCGTTGTGAATGAATGTAGTTCGCAACGGGCGTACAAATACAAAGTTCTCATAATTATTGAAAAGCGCGATTACCAGGTCTCTCCTTCTGGCATCCCCATAAATTTGCATTAAGACGGCGTACGCGCGCTCGTCGAACCCATCTCGCGCTAGCTGCGGGACTATCCTTGCGAGTTGCTCCGATTTTTCAGGACGAATACGGCACTGGAGCCTATAGGCGCGCAAGAGGTGGGCAGCGGATACATTGATATTTTCTAGACCAGGGTGAAGTTTCGAATATTAGCAGAACTTCGAGATAAGACGCTAGAGGTGGTTCTATCGAAAATACCTTTCCTACAAAACTTCATCACACGTTCTACATCGTCGACTCTGCCACCTAGCCCCATGCTCAGAAGTATCGGCTCGGCGATTAATCGAGTGATCTTAACCGGGCCCATTTCCAGCGTTTCGAGGATTAAATCTAAACCAGCAATCATAGAATCACGAGAGATGGATTTCAGAAACGGTTCCCAACCGGCCTCTCCCAGTGAATTGAGGACATCCTCTGTAATCTTTACTTTTGCTTGTAATCCCACTTTCCTCGCAGATCGGATCTGGTCTGCGACTTGGGGAGGTAGCTTGGGTAAAACCTTGGTTACCTCATTCATACTGGCGAAATATTCGCCCTCGGAAGTTTTGAGGTCTGCAAATGCCTGTGCGATACGCTTGACATCTAGTTCCTCACCAGGTTCTTCAATTGGCACATCCTACCTATTCGTTAGCCACGACATCTCAAAATCAGGTAGCGGCGATGAGAAAACGCTAGTTTAATTACCGTATACCGCGTCAGAAGTTTCTGCCGTAATGACTGATCAATTGGGATTGACGCCTTTGCCACCCTATCCGCCAGTTCCGCACCTCTATCCAACCCTTCGATGTTCTCGGGCTGCCAGATCAGCACTGGCGCCTTGTTCTGTTTATACTGTCCCAAAATTTGACCGAAAAGCTCAGTCCTCTGCTCGCCGCCTTTAGAAGTCAGAAGGACGTCCTGCCCCTTCGCCGTAAGCTTGCCCAAATCGTCGTCAAAATTCAACTGACGTAATCCAATGGGACCCGATTGCGTTCTGCCTCTACGGAAATTCTTTATCGAAGTCTGCGGGGTCCCGTGTATCTGTTTATCGACCTGTTTATCGGTCCACACGCGGAATGTGCCTTTCTTCTCTTTCTCCCTTGCACCGTTTTCATCACTTTTCTCATTCGCATTCGAACCCCCTTGGTCTTTATTGACCCAATTGCTGAGTATTTGTTTTCGGAGTCGGTACGCCGGACTGAAGTGGTCCTTTGCGAAAGTCCCAATATTCGCCTCGCTCTTGTCCTTCACTCCAATTGTTCGAATGATGACCCGACCTGGCGGCACCACTTCTGACTGGGAAGCTGCTGGCTGCGCGGGGCCTGGTTCTTCTTTCGACCCTTTTATAGGCGGTGGGCTAGAGTTCTGTTCCGTGATCGCTTCCTCAGCGGTGGAATAAAATCGCACATTCTCATATTGAACCAGTCGTTGCAAACTGTTTTGCCGCGAAACTAGCCCTCCCCAAAGACGTCTATTTCGGAGGACGACATTGTGCCGTCGCCGGAGCATGAGTGCTGTCTTTTTAGTCGCTTGGCGAGCCCTGGTACATCATACTCCGGTGGCGGTGATCCAATTGGCTGCGTCTTTCGAGATATATATTGGCGTTCGGTTTGGGAAGACCTTGCGTTTGGAGGGTGTTAAAAATTATATGCTCGAAATGCTTTTATATGGTCGGTTGGATGCAACACACAACGCATGGTTCTACAACAAAAGCTGTCTATCTTGTCCCGCTAAGTATGTTAACGGAGTGTTGGGAGTTCGACTTGTGGTAGGATATATTCTATCAACTATGAACAGGAAGTTAAATGTATGAGGCTTCGGTAGCAATCATGTTTGATTATTTACTATAAGAGCGTTGTAGAAAGTGACTTTTTCGGAAACTTTTCGTGGTATCATGCGTAGAAGAAGAAACATAAAAGCGGCAACATGAAGAGCTTGTAGAGCCATATGGTCATATTCAATTCGCTGTGCTGAACATGAAAATTGGGGGTGAAAAAGAAAGAAAGAAGGAAAGTCTGAGTTTTTATGTCTTCATCTATGAGGCGTGATTAAAATACGGTAATCATAAGAGAGTCGTGGGATCATTTCGCTGCAGCCTGCTCTTTCTCTTTCCTCTGTAAACTAATGTTCCAGTTATACATGCGGCTCGTATTGACTTCCAAGGTCTGTAAATAACGAGCTTATGTTAACCGGATGCTGTCTGAATTGATACTACACAGAATGTTCAAGAAACTTACGGTGATCTGTTGTCGTAGGAAATCGATATCCTCTTCACAGTTACGAAGAGATTCTTGAGCGGCAGAGAGTTTCTGCTTCAGCATGGAGATGGCTTCTTCATTAGGATATGCCAGCATAACGTTCGCCTACCGGGCTGTTAATTCGTTGATTGAAACAAATGGGATTAAAAGTGGAGGATGACGTACACCTAACCAGAGGTAGACTTCAGAGGGAGCAGTGACTGAGGCTTTCGCGTAAAGGGTATCGGATAGTTCAAACATTGTAGATATGGGTTCGTCGTCGTCTTTTTTATTCTTAGCGTCCAGGAACTGAACCATTTGTAGGGTCTTCTTAATATCGGGGATTTTATCTTTGAGACCAGCTGCACGCCGGGAGTTGGATTCCATCATGTATGTATATTTTCTACGTCGACAGTTCAGCCTAGGCGATTTTCATGACCGATTCTGAGGGGGGACCTACGCAATCATTTCGCTAAATTTCCGAATGGCAGGTTCGATTTCCTGCTTGCTTGTAACAAAATCTTCCACGTTTTCTATGAAGGGAGCCTCAGGAATGCCCCTTGGGTTTGTTTTCGTCTCCGCCCTGAAAAAGGTTAATATGAGTGATTATGATAGATGGGCCAGGAGGGTAAGCAACTACGTACATTTTTGCTGTATTTATCCCAGCTGGACCCTGAAAATCTCTTGGGGTCTTGAGAACGAGAAGAGGACCCGGGAGATTCTTGCTGGACTTCTTTTTCCTTGAGCGGACGGTAGGATTCCTTGATGGTGGGGGGTGGAGGGCGGTTGGCTAAAAGGGGGAGTCTTTCCGGTTGTCTGGCTGCGAGTTGCGCGGACGATTCACCTAGCTCCTCGGGAGGGAATTCGGCGAAGAGGGAGGAGTATTTCTGGACAGGAGGCCGTTGGAAAGCGTTCGCACTGGCTTCGTTGGTGGCGGTACCAAAGTTACTGGAGCTGCCGATGGAAGGGAGGGAAGCGGAGGAGGGGATGAGGCCCGGAGCGCCAATGATGGGGTCGTAGTGGTGCTCGGGTTCTTCGTCAGAAGGGGTTGGGGTGGTGAACTCGGTGTGGACCAAGGGATCACACTGGTGGATCCGGTAGATGGGATTCTGGGGATCCCAGTGGACCTTTGTTTTGGATCGCAGGGAACCGTGGCGGTGGACGCCTTTGAGATAGCGGTCGTAGAAGGAGACGACGAAGGGAGGGACGAATCTGTCTCTCTTCCTGGGCCCCCTAGGCTCCTTAAGGATAGGAGGTCGCTGTGGAGCGCAAGTTGGACGAGGAAGAGTGCAGCGATGGGGTGTCGGTGTTGTGGTAACAGTGGTGGTGGTGGTGGTGGGGTCGAAGGATACGCGGGGTGGTTTGGAGGGTAGGAGGGGGGATTCTGAGGGAGGAACGTCGTCGTCCCGACCAAGAGCCTTGCGTCCGAGGACGAGAGGGTTTGGGTTCTTGGACTTTGAGGGGACGCGGAGGCGTGCCGGGGGGGAAGGAGGGCGGTAGTAGGGATCTAGTGGGGCAGCGGGGGCAGCGGGGGCGGGGACGTCTGCGGCGAGGTCGGACGAGCTGGAGCGGCAGCTTCCGGCAGGTATGGTCACGGGTGGGCCCTCGGTCTCAGCACCTGTCAAGTCGGATTGGTCGACACGCTCCGAGATTGAAGTTGAAGCCGGAGAGGTGGTGGTGGTGATGGTCGAAGTGGTGGTGGCGGTGGGGTGCTTCTGTGTTGAAGACGAGGTCAGCCGAAAACTGAGTCTGCAAAATGGGGCTCCGGTTCGCTTAATCTCGCTTAGCGACCTCGCGGCCAACACCTGCCCGTCCCGCCAGCTTGCGTTCCTGGCCAGCGAGGATTTTTCGTCTTGTTCTTTTCATCCGATCGCATTGCGCGAGCCAGGAGAGGGAGTGTATTGATTACCTTCTTGTACTTGACGAACGGCTTGCTCTCGCGGACGTCCTCCTCCCCGGGCGTGTTGGGGTCTCTTCCCTCCATCGCGGGCCCAGCAGAAACGAGATCGAGATCGAGATCGAGGACGACGGGGACTGCGGCGGTGGCGTGCTCGTCAGGACGGCGGGTGTCGATATCTGGCGATGAGGCGCTGGAGAGGAACTTTGCATAGGGAAGATGGATGTGGGAGCTGCCGGCCCCGCGGTCGAGTGTGTGATAGTGCATATTATTATCTACGATTATTATTATAATTATGATTATGATTGTTATTATTATTTGTTATTATCAGGCGTGTGTATATGTCGGCGTTACGGGCGTCGTGGCGTGAAGCGAGCGAATGTCAGTCGGTCGGTCTGTCGATATCTCTGACGGGACTCCGCCGGCTTCTTGTATTGCTCCCGCCAGATTGCAAGACGGCCAGAGCAGGCGCCCTTGCCTGGCCGGCTCTAACCAGACCTTCCTCCTTGTGCTGGTCCGCATTGCGAGAAATATCAAATCCTGCATTTGCAGCTGCCCAGCGCCGGCTAGCAATTTCGCAGGCTGGGCGCAGGAGGTATTGATCAATGAATCAGCCTGGGCGTCGTCTCCACCGCCAGCGCCCTCGTCGACGGGTGCCCGTCCCCGGCCAAGAGCCCGCTGCATCTCAGCTTCATCACGGAATGCTCAGAAGGGCGCGACCAAGAGCCGCTAACGCCCGAATCGGGCTGTTCTGCGGACAGCATATATCCCCGCCGCCTCGTCCTGCAGGGATCCGCCGAAACCTCTCGCCTGGGCAAAACCCCAAACCGCTGTCCTTCCGAGACCAGATTTTCCCGCCGCATTGGCCGTTGGGTCGCTCCTCCCTCTCTCCAACCTCTCCTCCCTCCGCAAAGCGTACTAATCCGATATTGTTATATTATTATTATTACCATATTTGCGTATTTGCATTTGTTCGTATTGTCATAATTGGGTAACTGGGTCCATTGCCCAGACGCCGCCGTCCCATCGAGGACAATCACTCAACCTCACCAATCAACCAGTCCTCCTCCTCGTCGATGAGCACAACATTCGCGGCCTGCGGGAGGGCCGTCCACTGCGGCCGCCCGGTCTACCGTCAGACAAAAGCCACAAACCTTCTCCTCCTCCCCTTCCAACCAAGATGCCACTCCTCCTCCTCCTCCTCCTCCTCTGCCACCCCGTCCGACGCCCGCTATGACACCCCCATCAACGCCCCCCTCTCCACCCTCCCCGCCCCTCTCGACCTCCCTCCACCCCGTGAACCCGGCCAAAGCGTCTTCAGCTACTACTTCAAGCTTGGCAAGGGCTACCTGTCCTTCTACAAAACTGGCCTCAAGAATGCCGCCTGGGTCAACCCTCGACTCGCCTCGCCAATCATGACCAAGTGGCGCGAAGATAGAGGCTACGCCGGCATCGTCCAGAACAAATGGATAACAAGAGCCGATCTCCAGCTCCTAAAGTGAGTATCCTGCTCTAAGAACTATTCGCGCGCGCATGTATATTACCATTATTTCCACATTACCTCTCTCCTCTTTCTGTCTGCATTGACTTTGCCAAGGTTTTTTTTTTTTTTTCTTGAAAGAAAAACCAGAAAGTTTCTAAACATTATACCGTAATTTATTTGTAGACGTAACCAGCACGACATCCGCCGCATACCCCTCTTCGCCATCCTTTTTACCGTCTGCGGCGAGTTCACCCCTCTCGTCGTTGCTGTCTTCTCCAACATCGTCCCGGGCACCTGCAGGATCCCCACCCAAGTCATCCACGACCGTCGTACCCGCGAGCGTCGGATCCGCGAATCCTTCGAATCCTTCCTACCTTCCTCCAGCATCAACCGCCCCGTCGAAGGGGTCGAACGCTTAACATGGAAAGAAAAACTGCACTGCTCCACCGTCGTGGGGAGGCATTCATCCCTCTGGCCCTCGAGGATGCTCAACCTCCCGTTCGGGTTCGTGCTGGATAAACGACTGCGCAGGTACGAGATTTACCTCGCCACCGACGACATCCTGATCGCAAAGGGCGGTGGCGTGCTCAAGCTGAGTCCCGCCGAATTAGAGATTGCCTGTCTGGACCGTGGGATGTGAGTATCTCTTTATATATATCCTATATCTACAAAAACACCTGCTGGATTGCTGACTTTTTCGGGTTTGGAAAATAGCCGGGTGCTCAACAGGACGGAACAGGAGCTGCGGGCTGATCTGCAGCGGTGGTTAACTGATAGCAAAAAGGGCATCACTATCTGGGAACGGTGGCTCGCAAAGCCCACCGCCTAGCCGGCGAGGTCGCATCATGATGGACGGACGATTTCTGTATATAACTGTACATACCACACGCATAGACGGTAGAGACCCATTTAGACTCGGCACAGCATCTGATAGCATTTGCACCGGAGCGAACGCGACATAGATCATTTCCGTCTACATCTACTCCGCACTTTATATATATATCACACGCGCACACGCGAACGAACACACTTGACACGAGATTGGAAACATATTTATATGATTTCAAATAGACCTCTTCCATCATTTGCGTGGAAAGAGTGTCCGTTCCATTGTTATTACTATTAATTACTACAGAGGTAGGCTGTAGCCCAGAAGGACGAAGTGACGACGAGCGAGAGACAAGAAAACCGTGACTGAAACGTCAGAACCTATCCCGCCCTTTTTTTCTCTCTGGCAATCGTCGTTCTTCTTCTTCCCCCTCTCCCACAACCGCATGTTATGTATATTATTAGGTTGTACTTCTCCGTGCTCCCGTCTCTTAATCCCAGTAATACCCTCTCAAAAAAAAAAGGAGCCAGATCTAATTATTAGCAAGCCGACAACCCCCTCCAAAGGAAAAAAGGAGAAAAAAAAGTAGAATGAGGTAAAGAGAAAAAATAAGGTTGAATATCCACCAAGCCATTAAAAAGAGGATCGGAACTTGCCAGCTATGGCGGCTTGTCATCTAATCCATCAGACCGAAAAATCATTAAAAGTAAAACACCGTTTCCCATGCATGAAAAGAAGTCCAAAAGGCTCAAAAGCGAAACATAAAAAGGTTCTGGGAAACAGGATTAAGGCATTAAAAGGTTGTTGTTTTGAGGGGAGGTTTTGTTTCCTTGGAAGGTGTCTCGACTCGCTGCAAAAAGGGAGGCAATACAAGAAACTCCAATTGATGATGAAGTAGAGGGAAAGGAAAAAAAAAAAAAAAAGGAAAAAAAAAAAAGAAAATTCGTCAACAAGCAGGCATTAAAGAGGCTGAAGTTTGTTTCGTTCATGACCCAGACAAGCGGAGACACCGGAATATAAAACGGATGGTGTGGTGTATGATACAGAACATGGTCGTCAAAAAACTAGGTCGATTGTTGACCAGGGCAAAGATAAAGAAGGCGTCTTTCCGGAGCATTAGCTAGGAGAGCTAATCGGGAACGAGGTTAGAAGGTGTCATTAAAAGGGGTATCCGCACTCATAAGTCGAGAGTCATCGGATGCTGGTCGGTATTGAAAAAACGAAAATGCCGGGTTTTATTTTGTACAAACGAGAGTGATGAATTTGGGTATCATAAAAAAACCTTTTGCGAAAAAAGATATAGAAAAAGGAAACTGAAAAGGGAGACAATGCATAGAGAGTCTAAGAGAAAAAAGGGTAGGTTGATTATTAAAGAAGATTATAAGTCGTGGTAAGCGTATCACAGGGCGTTCCTGCAGACGCGGTGATGCTATGCACGAAGTAGAGAGGCTGACCGCGACTACCGGACTTCGAAGTCAGACTCACGGTCAGCGAGGGTCTCGCCTTCCCAGAGAGATTGGCTTTCGCTAGCTGGCGACAAGCTTCCGGAAGCGCCGCTAGCAACGGTCCATTCGTCGCTATCAGAATGGTACTTGTGGACGCTGGTGTCGATGTCGCTAAGGAGATAGGAGTAATGAGACTCGCTCTCCCCAATTTCGACATAATCGTAATCCCAACGCCATCGCTTGTCCATCTGCATGCGAGGTAGAAACTTGGCCTTGGCGATGTAGAAGAAGACGGCGGAGAGAACGCTCCCGGCGATGAGGTCGACGGCGTAGTGGTGAGAGAGATACAAAGTAGCCCACCAGATCCAAACGATCCAAGTAATAAAGACTGGCTTGCCGCGAGGGAACACGTGTCCGAGGAACAAAGCATTCATGGTCGCGACAGCTGCGTGCAAGGATGGGAAAGCTCCAAAGACCATTGGAGAAGCAGTGAAAGTGGAGGTATAGAGATCAACACCAAAGAGCTTGTCGATTCTTTCCAAACCGGCAGGCGAACCCTGGATATTGTAATTGGCAGGGGCAAGGCCATATTTGTTCTCATACCCTGAAGCAAAAAGTGTTAGCATTGAGAGTTTTGGTAATGCGAGTCGGTTGGGGAAGGAGAGGGAGACAAACATGGTGGAGCGTTAGGGAACATGAGCTGGGTCGCGACGCCCAAAGTGTTCATGTACCCAAAAGTTCGCGAGTAGACTGGAAGAGTTCCGGGTCCAGCGAAAATGAACATGGCAGCAGCCGTGATGAAAGGGCTGGTGAAGTGGAGAATGCCGTATGGAATCCACGCAAGAACGTCGAGGAACGCGTTCTGGTGCTTGGACAAGATGTTGCTCAAATTTGCTCCGTAGACGATGTTCTCGAGTGCAGGAAGCACGCGGACCCAAATGTGAGGTCTCCATTCGGCAGGTACAAACCTATAGGTTACCAGGCGAAAAAACCAGTCAGCAACACAATATCTCGGGAAACGTGGAAGGACAAAAGAGGGCATGCAATGCGGTAGGGAGAAATAAATTAAGAGTGCCAGAGGATTGGGGAGGTGTAGGCGAAGCGCCAATCGCACGAGTTCATGCACGGCCCAACGGTTAAGACAGCTCGGGTTTCAGGAGATAAGGGGATGCGGTGAGAGAAGGACGATAATAGACGGAGTGGAAACTTACTTGCACGAGTAGAACAAGATCAGATAGGTCAAGATCGGAAGGAATGGCAAGAAAAACTGTCTTGTGAAAGGGATGGTGAGGGAGGATAGAAGGAGGGTGGCGATGAGTGTCTTGAGAAGGGGTCCGGGGACTTCAATGACAGAGAAGCAGAAGAGTCCAATGACGACCATGAGCAGGTACTGGGCGTCGTAGACGGACCATTGGTGAGACCTGAGTGCCTTGAGGGTATCGGCTGGGTCGAAGGAGGTCTGGAGTTTGGATATCGACGAGGCCGGGGAAGAGCCGGACCTGAGGGTCGACCTGATCTTTCGGCGGAATCTGTGAGGGATGACGGCACCCATCGGAACCGAAGGCCAGTGGATGGCTATCTTGGGGGAGAAGAGGGTCGGAGAGGAGGCGGCATCACGAAAGGATGCGAAGTATTTGGTGGTCATGGTGGCTACAGCTACAGCTACGATGCTTCTGTTTCTTCGGTCTTTCTACGACTGGTTGTTGTGTTCCTCCTGTGTGTCGAATCCTTCTGTCTTTCCCTCTTACTGTTTTATTACAGCGTGATGTAACAAAATTGTCGGAACGTAGCGACGAGAAAAGAACAAAAAAAAAAAAAAAAAAAGGGAACCGAAATAGGTTGTTGATGGCAAACCACACACAAGCCCGCTCTCAAGTCTCAGCCCTTGTTGGTTCTTCTTCTTCTTCTGGTGAAGGACTTCCTCTCGATGGTCGAAGGGAAGAAGAGGATGGAGGATGAAGAGAGTGGGAGTGGTGATGGTGGTTGTTGGAGGAAACGGTGGTGGTGTGAGAAGAAGGAGGGAGATGGGCGTAATAATAAGAGGAAGAATAAGTTGGCGGGTGGTGGTGGGAACGGGCGAGTGGGCGAGAAGGGGCGACCGAGAAGTTTATGAACAATTTGATTTTATTGGCACCGGCTGCTGCACATCCGCGCCCACAACGCACAGCTTTCGTTCGACCTGCACCGCTGTGCACTCGGGGCGGCCAGCAGAGTGTCTCTCGCTCGCACGGGCAGGACCCCAAACAGCCCAACCAGGTTCACCCTCGCTGCGGCGAACGCTGCAATCCGGATCCGAATTGCTCGTCCCAGTCACCGCCCGAAAACGATGGCGGTCCTGGTCACCGGTCTCGTCGGTCTGAATCGGTCTGGTCTGGCTGAGGAATGCAGGTCGCGATCTTGTCCAGTTCTCGGGTGCGCTGATGGGAATCAGGGCAAGTGTCGATGTGCAAACGCTGTCCAAAGCTCTCGAGAGCGTGATCACGGTCAAGAAGTATAATCGACGGACTAACCTGCAAATGGTCTATAATAAGAAGCGGGTATATCGATGGATTTTAAATACATAAATTATCTCGGCCTTCTTGTTTCCCTTCCCACATGTCCCCTCCATGTCCGTCCCTCCCTACCTGCTGTGCTGGCGCAGGGCTGGCTGTACCGGCGGCGACAGGCGGCCTACGTAACGTACGTCTCTCTGATGCACAGCATCCCCCCCCAAAAAAAAAAAACTGCGTACGAGCTACGACGACCGACCCAGCTGTGAACTGTTTCAACCCGATCCTGGGGTCCTCGGTTCTCGACAATTGATACATTTAGACATCCCTCTCCGGGTGTGTCGGCCTTGACACACTGCCAACTCCCGCTAACAGGCCTCGAAAGGCCCTAAGCCTTGAGAAACAACGTCACGATGGGATGGGAATGTTGACAGCAGCCGACGCACACCGCTGGGGTGGGAAAGCACAATAATAAAATAATGGGGTGGTCTGCGCAGTACGTATTCTTAGTCTCGCTAACTGTCCAGCCTCACGACAAGGGAAGCTCGAAGCGTCCGCCCAAGATCTTCCCAAGTCTAACGGTCTTTCGTCTGAGGCTTTTACATATCCCGATCCCGATTCCTGACTAACCAGCCCAGGCTGAGTCCCCCCGCCTGATTCGACGGATGCTCAAGCTGGCGGCTCTCGTTGGATGGATGGCTGTCTCTTTCTTGCTTTCTTTTGTTCTTTCTTTCTTTCATTTTATTTCCTCTTCCTCTCGCTTTGACGCTGCGGTACGGGAGAGTCGTCAGAGGAATGCCTGTCTGCCTGGGCCAAGGTTTGCTTCTGTGCTTGATTTGCTCGCTCTTTTGGGGGGTTTTGATTGTGTTTCTTGCTTCTTCGGAGCCCTGCACACGAGCCGTTAAAGTGTTTGAGGTCGTCCAGCGCAATAGTAATAAGTAATAAGACGTGGGGATAAAAAAGCTGTAACGACTGCCACTGGAAACGCGGCTGGCAGATGGACAAGCAGGGTCTTTCTTGCTTTCTTTCTTTCGGTGAAAACCAAAAAAACAAACTCCAACATCATGATGTATCATATGGCTCGCTCTGTTGTAGACGCCATCTTGAGCGATGCCCCGGTGTGAGATCACCGGAGGCTCGCGGCAATGATCGATGCCAAGATATCGCTGATGCAGCTAATGCCCAGCCCAGCTCCACTCTCTCAGGCTCAATCAAATCCTCCTCCAAGCTGCACCCTTTCGAGCTGCTCTCGTTCAGGCACAATGGAGTTGATATATTTCATCTCCAACAGCTGCTTGCTTTGGAGCAATGGGTCCAATAACAAACTTCATCCAACAGAATGTTCATGTCGACTGTTCGCGCGACCCAGCTCATCTAACGTTAGCCTCGAATGGTGTTCCCTCACCAGCCTTCAGCCAACCAGAATCCGCCCACCAGCCTTATCTCTTGGTACCTGGGTACCTCCGGGGTACTAACCAGTCACGCCTCCAAGCGCTCAACATGGTTGGTCGACCCATATGCATGCTGAGCTGCATTTTCTCAATTAACTATACCATCATAGACTGGTACTGTTGGCCCGCACGCGCAATATTGTCATCTTCAACGTTATAAATGTACCTCTACAACATCTGACATTTACCCTCTCCGTTCGCTCACTATCGCGAGCCATCAAAATCTGTGGCCACGTCTATCCCAAACGTGGGGAGATGGATTGTCAAAACCCAGCCTTGCTACTTTGCCAAAACTACCGAGATCTCATCTACAAATCATCATCGCCTTCTGAACAGCCCAATGACAGGCAGTGTGGGTGCGTGTGGCCCAACTCCCTCCCGGAACTTAACGGCATGTTTCTGCTCCCGGTGTTGAAGTCGCAGGTGCTGCCAAGTTTTGGCCTTTTTTCGTTTCTGTCACTTCACTGCCAAAAAGACCTCCCCCAAGTCGGATGTATTTTTGGAAAGGAAACTACAAGGCCCGCTTACCTCCGTGTCTACAGAGTAATCTCCACCGTTTGTCTGAATGCCTCCTCGAGCTCGTGCTAAGGGTCTCGTCTTTTGGCACTATCACGGACGCACATGTCTGAAAGCCTGAAATTTTTGCTTACAAAAAATTACAATTCAAAATTCTTCGCGACCGCAAAGGGTCGGTGTTTCCTCAGCAACAGCTTGGCGGCTCCGAAACAGTAAGTAACCTCGCTCTCTCTTTCAGAAAAGGGAGAGTCGGATCTTGAAGGCTCCGAGACCTGCTTCTGCACCGAAAAGTGACCCCTGCGAGCTAAAAAAATTTTGAAATTTGAAGGGAGGGCTCGGTCAGTTTTCCAACTTCTTGGCCCGACCTGGCTTACAAGCCCACTGGCGCCAATAAGCACCAAAGTGCGCAATCGTGAATCTGGGCGCTCTCTGTGCTCACGTAATGCCCTTCGTGGACTAAGGAAACCATTCAGAATACGATCACTAGGCCTGGCCGCCAGAAAAGAAACAAGCATCCGGATTTTTTCCCTTTGTACTTCCTTGGAATGAATATGTCTCTAATCTGTCAGCACTTCAGCTTTAATGCATCTTTTTCGGTCGCTCTGCACCTTGATTTCGATTCCGTAGTGCCATTGCCGAGGATTCACAAAGTAGCGTAAAACCCAGACTCTGAGGAATTCTATTCCCAATGAGGGAAAGAATATAGACGAGAAAGGCTTCTCCCAGCATTGGTTTACTTTGTGATCCATTTCACCTGACTAGCCCCAATCTTTTGCTTCACAATGCAATATCTTATCACAAACAGCTAGAGATTGAGGGGCCGCGCAACCAATCTCGATTTCGTACGGGCTCCTCCGTAGGAAACGTGGAGGGTTTTCGCTCCTGCTCTCCCACCTGTTCGAGTCGTACCACTTCTTGCTTTTGGTGTTGAACGTGAACCACTTATATCGTCATTGTTGCATACCAACCGAGCAAAACCGGCAGCAGGCTAGAGCAAGGGCCTTTTTCCTAAGTGCTAAAATGTATTACGCGAAGATGCAGAACCACAATTAGGGATTGGTCGCCTTCTGCCAGCTTACTGACACGTGCCGGTACGCCTTTGGATCATCGTTGTAATCATGTAAGCAATAAGCACCACTGCTGCCGACCGACAGTGAAATGCCGAACAGTTTCCCAACGGAACCAGGCCCTTGCCTAGCAAGCAGAAGGCATTGGGTACTTTGGTTCACTTCAAGGAAAGTTTAATGTTACTACATTCGTGATTGGGTTTATTGTATTCAATTTCTGTCGTCTCCTCGAAAACTAGGACACAAGGTCTTATCGGGCGAGCCATTAAAAACCTTGAGGCGGTCCAACGCCTTAAACCGGTATGACCCAAAACCCCAGGACGAAAAGGGGACCGATGGGCGTCGACGGCCCTCCCCCCACGAGCTGACTATCACCGAGAAGAAACATCGGATGAAAGGTAAGAGAAAGGTACGGAACTACAACTTCTTCATTGTCTATCGCCTCCGCTCCTTCCGCCTTAAGCTTTCACCAAGTGCACGCACCAAGAGACCATAGAAGGAGCCTAAGGAGATTATTTTCCTTGGGCCTTTCAAGCGAGCTGACCAACTATATTTTTTCGGATCCAAACGGCTCCGAAGCATCCGAGAGGGCTTTATGTTTTCTTCTTTATCACAAATATTGCCCCGAGGCCGAGCTCCGCAGGTTCCTCATCATCATCCAGTTGTTTGTGAGAAAACAAAGAGCAAAAAGGAACTCTTTCAACCTAGATCGCGAGACCCGCGGCCGGGCTTGAGGCTAATGTTCCCCCCATGGCATATGGCCTGATCACGCCCCCTTTCAATTTCTTGAAGCTGGTCGTATCTCGTAGAGGAAAAAAAAAAAAAAAAAACTGTCAGACCCTTTTTCGTTAATGATCAGGCCTCAAGCTTGTTCGCAAACAAAAAAAAAAATTGACCCAGACCCATGTTCACCTTTCTTACAAAAACTAACCACACCAAGTGGAGACCGATTCAGCCTTTTGGGTCCCGTACTTCTCGTCTCCTACCCTTTTGCCCCAGTTAATCTTAAAAGACAACTTACCAATCGGACGTGCCTTTATCCGTTTGGTTAGGGGGATACCCATGCCGGGCGGCTGCTTTTTCGACAGACGAGAGTGAAAGAAAGTCTCAAGCCCCGAAGAAACTTGTGCAAAAAAAAAAAAAAACCACCGAAGATCTATACCGACCCCGACGCTTTTCTCATTTAGCGACTAAGCTTTTCCCGCCGCCGCCAGATTCGTTAATATATCGCATATTGTTAATGTTCCTTTAATATTAATGCTTACAAACCTTCTTTTCCCTTTTCATCCTTCGCACGATTTTACTCGTTCGGGTAAGAGAAATCAAAATAATAAAACGGTAAGGGATAATCGAGGCAAGTGATAATTACCAATATTGAAAACTTCAACGCCTTAATATTTTTTTTTATTTTTTTTCTCTCTCGATGTGTTTTCCTTAATGCCGGCTCCCCTGTGTAATTTCGCTCACACGAGTAACTTCCCTCAACAGTTCCCCATATGTCGTGTGAGCAAAGCTCGCAAGTGACTGGATGGAAAGCTTTCAATGGATCTCTTCCCGTCACTATGCCGAGGAGGCCAAAAAAAAGGTCTTGTGATGCACCCCTCTCTCGAGCGAGAGAGGCGAAACTGTCATGATTGCACGTGTTGTGAAGAATTTCCCAAGGTAGTCAGTCTCCGTCTACATGTATGTCTGCAGATTTACATGTACCGGTCCGCTTCCAGAGCTCCAAGGTCGAAATTCCTGGGTGGTGGTTGGTGGTGGTGTGCGCGCCCAACGCAAGAACCCTGCACCTGCATATGCACAAGCCAAAATGCAAAAGAGAGCTACAGAATATAGTCACACTATGACCTATTCTTTTCGCCTAGCGAGCTCTCGTGCAGATGATGGTTGAAGAAATGGCTGGGGACGGTTAGAGCTTCGAGCTAGCTGGGGTAAGGGTTTTTTTTTTCTACACTTGTTTTCCTCTCTATTTCCATGCAGTTTGCTTTACTGTCATCAGTGATAAGGTTATCGATCAGGTCTTATCCCTTCTGTCTCATGCTTGCTTGCTTGCTGGTGAGCTGAGTGCAGAATTCCCAACAGGAGAATCGCGGAAATATATTTCTGACTTTGCAGGACATTTTTGTTATTGATTATCGGTTGTACAGAGCTATCTTGTACTAGCAGGTTCCAAGCTGTCACCAGGTACTTTGCATCAACATGTGCGTGTGCATGTACCACAAATTATTTGCTTGAACCTTTTTTAAATCGCATAAATTTCAAACAGTTCGGAGTGGCTATAGCTTGCGTGGTCAAAATCCACAAAAAATATATCATTTAGATACTGCTCGGATCCGAAAGCAAAGTAAAACAAGTACACAGCAAATGGATATCATCAGCGACGAAAAGGGGATAACATGAAAATAGAAGATAGAAGAATGTAAAGGGAAGCCGGCAACTATTTTTCTTGCCTATTTCCCTTTCGGTTCATTCGATATCACAACCTTGCCACTATATGAAAACCTAAAGATAGTGGAAGAGCCAAGGCTGTCCATCTATATCATATGCAATACAAGAATTTTAAAAGCAAGATACCGTCGTGGGAACTTTTGTGTAAATAGTTAAAGGAAAGGGCATTAGACGTTATGAAATGTCAAAGCTTTGCAAATATGAAAGTGAAAAGTGGAGCTTAGAGACAATCGAATAGAGGAAAGTAGTCGATACAGGATCAGTACTAACGTCCAGCAGACCACTGACCAGTCAGCTGGCTCATGATATTTTGAACCTGCTGATTTGTCTGGGGTTGTTGCATGGACCCTGAGTTTCGCTGATTAAGGCCTCCGAGAAGTCCGACAAGTGCAGGATTTTGGTAGTCGATACCGGAGGGTAGGTTAGCGTACGTCTGTTGCTGCTGGGCTCCGGCGACCGCCCCGAGCATCGCTGAAAGATCTGCGGGCTTTTGCATCTGCGGCGCAGCTTGCATATACGGATTCTGAACAGAGGCGTGTGCGGCTTGTGGCGGCTGCTGACCTTGAAGCTGGGCAAGGAGGGTTTGTAAGGTGGCCGGGTCAAGGTTCTGAAGTATCCCGGTCAAGTTTGCTGGATTCAAAGGTGGTGCAGATATAACAGGCGCCTGCTGCGAAGGGTTGACAGGATAAATGGGTGCCTGAGTAGATGGGATGTATGACTGAGGTGGAGGCGGTTGTCCTTGATATTGGTTGTTTGCATAGCCGTTCGGAACGCCGTATTGTGACTGTTGGCTCCCGCATGCGCGTCGGACCAGTTCGGCCGCGGCGTCAGGATTGATCATGTCATATTCTGTGTAGAAGACTTAGCCGCGATTCACGCCCCACAGAAGCATTATTTAACCGACGGGATGTGTAGAACCTTACCATCATATTGTCCAGGGTTATTGGAACTTCCCTTGAAAATCTGAATAGACACTTTGTTTGCACCCTGGGTTGCTCGAGTCAAGAATACAACGGCCTGGCATCCTTGGACAACTTGTTCTTTGATATGGCTCTCAAGGTTGATACGTTGTGTCATGTGGAGGACATCGGTCCGTAGCCTTCGGTCTCGGAAGACCCCATCGACATATTTTATATAGCCGGGATCTAAGTCATCGAAAACGACAATTAATGCATCAACTGGTTGGGTTGGTTGGCGTTGGCGATCAAATGATCCTCGATTCGGAGGTGTAGGACTCCGATATCGCCCTCTTGGAGAGCGAGAGCGATCTCTATAATCTCTGTTTGGATAGTAGTCATCTCGGTCACGACCATATTGAGATCGGGGCGAGGACATCCGGCGATCATTCGGACGATATTCATCTCGACCACGAACACCGCTGTCCCGGGAATTTCGGGACTCGCGGTCTCCAAACCCGGTTCCGCGGTAACTCGAGCCTCGATTTCTTGGAGATATCGGTTCCTCGGGGGATCTTGACCTGCGAACGGGACCAGATCTAGGCTTTGCTTGTGGTTCGTTGTTTCTGCCAGTATTACGCTGGGGTTTTGAAATTTCAAGATCTGAAGCACGAAATAATCAGAATAAAAATAGGGAAGACGATGAGAGAAGCGGATACGTACGCATTTGACGACCTCTAACAGGAGTACCCTGCTCCTCGCGTAGGGCTTTCGAGCAGGAGTTGACGTCGAAAAACTGGACGAACCCGAAAGCTTGCTTGATCGAGATCTGGGCCAGCTTACCATGTTTTGCAAACACATGATATATGTCACGTTTACTTACCCTCTCGGAAGATAAATTGCCTAAGTCATAGATTAGATACGCCCGCTGTTTCAGGATGCGGATGGAAAGAAGCCAAATATTTACCTATAAAGAGACGGGAACCAGCAGGGAATCGGCTCCACTCGCCTTTGGCAACATAGTCGCGTTCAATGCTCAGAAAATTCTCATACGCTCTCTCCTCTTCTTGAGAAAATGTGACTTCTCCCTCATCACCGTCAGTAAAGGCAACAGTTGTCGGGTTTTCGGGCAAAGGATGTCTAAGATTTGTGGGATGGCTAATCGATGGAGGGACCTGGCCGGGAACGGTTGGCAGAGCGTGAGGAGAGGTCTTGAGAGGTTGGAAGGGTGCTGATGGGAGAGCTGATGTTGGAGAGACCATTTGCTGTGCAAAACTGGCTACGTTCGATTGACTACCTGGCGCTACAGAGGTGGGATCAGCTGATTCGATGGCATTGGTGTCGTTTACAACAGATTGATTTTGGTTAACCATGTTGGCGAGGAGCGCCTGGAGGTTAACAGGCTGCATAGCTGATGCTGGGGATGATATGGCATCTCGATCTTTCACCTCTAATGTTGGTGGGGGCTCTATAGCAGATTCACTGGAGGCAGGCAGCATTCCCGTCATGACGGTGTCAACGGTGGCTAAGTTGACGTTGATATATTCAGGAAGTGCATTTTGGATTATCGCTGATGGGATTTGTTGATTTGCAGGATCTGGTTGATACACGAATTGGTCGGTGGCACCTACTGCATTGGCTGCTTGGACAGTGGCCGCAGTTGTGTCCAAAAGAGTGGCTTCAGGTGCTGTATTCTCGATTTCGTCTGCGAGATTGTTGCTCCCTGTTAACGATGGGTCGCTTAAAGCGGAGCCTATATCAAGTGGTATTTGTTCCTCGTTTGGAATCGTACGGCTCAGAGCTGGGTCAAGCAACAATGGGATCTTAGAAGGCTCGGGAACGTGAAGTGGAACTGGTGAGACGGGCGACAGTTCCTTTGGAACGGATGTAGTGACGGGCGGTTCATCTTCAGCCTGTACGTCGGTGTCCAGGACGAGACCGATACCGAGATTCGGCGGATATGCATTTTCATCGGGGCTCGAGGTTGCAAGTTCAGCAGCCGGAAGGGCTTCCTCATTTTGCTCAAGTGTCTCATCTCGTTCAAGTTCGTTGATCGGCTCCTGGGAGATGGAGGAGGCCGAAGATATGGGCTCTGCCGACCCCGGCCTCGGTGGAGTTGTGGACATCAGGATTCTCAAATGGCTATAGTTTCGTTGATCTAGGATGTATGATAGATAATATTTATAGGCAGAATGAGATGGATGATGCGGTGATGGATTTCGGTTAAGTAGTAATTTTATAGGGTTTAATCTGCGGATGAATTTACCTTCACAGTCAGATCAACTGGGGCTTTTGACTGAGATGGCGATAGGCTTAGAACTCTGGTTGGGTCTGACGGTTGTTCGCAGCTTATCAAAGGCTCGGTTTGGTTCTTTATTGTGATAGAGAAGTCTTATAGCTACAGCTTATAGTGATTAGAGAAAGGAAAGTCGGATAAAGAGAAGAATATGGGAGTGCTGGCGAAGGTAACGTTGCAGGAGTTCGGAAGTCGTCGCGGGAAATTTTGCGGTAATGGAAGGGGGAGGTATGAGAGAAGGTGAGGCGGCGGGTGATGTTGATGTTGATGTTGATGTTGATGTTGAGCTGTTGTTGGATATTGGCGGGTAGCGTGATTGAGCAGGTTAGCAGAGATAACAAGCCACTTCGGTTGGAACGCCGGTAGCAGCAGCAGCAGTCAGCAGCTAGCCACGAGAGGCCAATGCCTTTCTTCCGAGCGAGTCTACGATAAGTGCAGAGTTTGCGTGTCCCCAAATACCCGATATCTGGCGCGGGGGTAGTTCGAGGTGAGGTTGATGCGGACGAAGGCGCGGGTGATGGAGGTGGAGATGAGTATGATGTCGTGGAGAGGAAAGGAATTCTGTCGGTCAAGCCACCGCCGCGCAGCCGGTCCCGCAACCAGCAACAACACCAACCACAACGCCCACACAATTGCACGCAACTGCAACCAACGATGGCTCGAAAATAGACCTGTTCGGACTCTTTCAGCCGGAACCACCGTGGAGGAAACCAGAGATCTCGAAGATACAATACAACTAGGCCTCCGGGGTGCCGTTGCCTGCATGCGTTTGGAGGTGCGCAGGCTGCTCATACGCTGTTGTTGTTCCAAACACACACGCGAATTGGCTTTGTGCCACAATCGTGCCTCAAATTTTGACACCTCCTGGAGCCATGAGGGTATCTCACATGGGACCTCTGATATCCCGGCCCATAACATACCCGGTATGTCGGCAACCGCGGCTGCTGGTGACGCCTGTAGCCTCGAGGAAACACTCATTCCTGACTCCTGAAAACCAAGATCCTGCAGCGGCGAAAGAGCTCGAGGAAGCACGTCTTTGGCTCGCAGACTTTGTCAAGTACAGGGCCAGGCTTCCCCGTGGAATCGGCACAGTCACTGCATCGCGATCTTCAGGCCCAGGGGGCCAAAATGTCAACAAGTCAAACTCAAAAGCGACTCTTCGAATTCATCTTGAAAAACTAAAGCCTTTTGTCCATCCAATGTTTCTCAATGCAATCAAGCAAAAGGTAACAATCACCAATTGGGAAGCTACCATCCGAGAGAGAACATGGCTCTGTTTGCTAGGCGGTGGCACTTGTGGACTCGGTTGACATTTCAAATTCAATAAATAGGGCACAAATCTTGCTAATGACGGCACAGAAATCGTGATACAGTCGGAGAAGACCCGAAGTCTGAGGGATAATACTGACGACTGTTGGGCAAAAATGTACCGCCTTATAACAAGCGCTGTGATACTCAGCAAGGAAACAAGTCATGAACAAAGAAATCGTGTGCAGAAGCTGTAAGCCATCTCACCGAACTAAATTAGTACGCACTAGTGGGTGAAATTGCAGTTATTAATATGAAAACCTCAACAGCGATGCGGCTTTCCGTGAGAAACGCCTAAAAGAGAAGCATAAACAGAGCAGCAAGAAATCTGACCGGAGATCCAAAGGAGATGAATGAGACGCTCGGATGGAAGGTACACGGGGGGTTGATACTTTCAAATCACGATTTGGGATTTATTTGAACTTGAGTTGGATATAAATTAATAAGGTATCATTTAAATCAAGAATAAATATTCCTAATACTATACAGGAAAACAAAACGAATGTTAATGTTAGGACGATGTATATACGGAGTTTGGAAGATATGTATTTTTATGGATATATCGCTTAGTAGTAATAAAGCGGTTTGGGCACTGGAACGTTATATCTTCTAACCACCGTTGTATTCGTACTGACAGTGTCATTTGGGAAAACTGGAGGGTTGTCGATGGTTGCAGTTGGGGTCTCGACAACCTCCGTGGTAGAGTTGGGGGCTACCGTTGTCGTTGTAGCAGCGGGCTTAGTGCGGGTCTTGACTGGACGTGGCCTGCTTGGTCTTCCCGGTCTTCCCGGTCGACCTGGTCTAACGGTTTGGACAGGCCTGCTGGTTTGAACGGGTTTAGAAGTTTGGGCAGGTCCAGCAGGGCCAGCAGGTCCGCCAGATCCGCCGGCTCTGGCCGTCGTGGTGAACCGAGTTGTAGTCTGCCGAGTTCTAGTCTTTCTAGTTCTCCTAGACCGAGTGGTGGTGGTCTTAACATCTTCTAGGCTTGCAGCGGTGGTGGCAGTTGATGCAGGATCAGTTGTACTTCCTACGCTCACTGGGTTCACAACAGCGGAAGAAGAACTGCCGTTTCCGCCGCCGTTCCCGTTCCCTCCAGTAGCGGAGGGCTGGTCGGCGCTTGAGCTGGATGAAGGATCATTTCCTGCTGGGGTCTGACCGCCTTGGCCCTTTGGCTTAACAGTAAACCTCTGACAGTCATCTTGAGCGCCACGTTGTGCAACCGGCATCAATACAGGTTGGTGATTGCTCGACGAACTCATTGAGCAAACGCGGTAGTTTCCAGGTAGAAGACCGCCAGCTACGGTGGCTGACAGGATACCGTCACTATTGGCCGGTGTATTAATGCCCTTGAAGAAGGCGAAGAGCGCAGCCGGCGGGGGTTTCCCCGATTCATCGTCGATAAGTTGCACAGTCACATGGGTGTGGCCAATGATGATACCGAGATCCGGGTCTACCCTCTGAGGGGCGCTATAGTAGGTTGCTTGGGCGTCTACATAGAAATGCGTTAGTCAGGTGTATATGTTTCGATGTAGCCGAGGTGTGCATACTTGTGAAGAAGCCGGCCTTGAGGTTGTCGGTTCTCAATGTGATTGTAAAATCCACCGACTCTTCCAACTCAGATTTTGGATTTGGGAACAGAATCAATGTAGAAATCATTTTGTCGGCTGCTGGGATCTCTCCCATAACAATTCCATTACACGATCCTGTTCTAATCTGAAGCCCATTTGTCTTCACTTTTCCAGTACAAAAATTGATAAAGTTGGCGTCATCACTATTTTGCATATATTAGAGCACGGTCTGTATATAATTAAGTGTACGGGGGCAAAGAACACCCACGTCTGTGATTCGACTTGACCAGGTGTAATATCTCCAACTTGACCAGTTTTAGAGCTGGCGTCCTGGAAGTTCTCATCGAGCAAAAATCTGTTGCCATTCGAACCTCCACCTTGAGTGCCATTCTATTGATTGATAGATAATAAGTAAACTGTATAATATCCTAATTTGTAGATGTCATTTAACATACTTGGGCTTGAACTGTCCTCAAGGCAAGTATCGAAGTGAGGAGAAAGGACAGGGTCTTCATTTTCAAAAAATATATCCAAGATTAAGACACTAAAAAACGAAAGAATGGAATACTTCTATCGAAGAAGATCGCCGGTTTCAAGAAAAGACACAAGAAATCGATATCAAATCGGTTTGAAAAGAACGACCAGCGAATGGCAAGGGCAATCAATGCACCTTGGGGGAGTAAAAGAAGGCGAAAAGGGAAAAGAGTGACTTGAAGAAAACCCTCAACTGTTCAAAACCGAACAATAGCCTTTAGAAAGAAAGAAAAGAGAATAAGAACAGACCAAGACTGACAGAAATCATCATAATTATATATTTCCATGCGCTTCTCTAATAATTTCTTAGTCTAATGCGGATCCCCTTCACTCTCCTATCTGATATTTGAAACTGAGCGGTTCGTGAGGGATTGCAAGCAGATGGTGCAGCAAGCGGGCTGATGTTCCATCGCGGGCCAGGTACTGAATCAAAACGCCCCTTCGGTACTGGGGCTCAAGAACCACGGGCGGCAGGTTTAAGAGCGAACAAGAGTAAGTATACTCAATGTTCCAAGAAAGTGTTTCTGTTTTCGTTTCGAGATCGTCAGCATTGTAGGCTTTGCCCGGCTTCAAGGCAGTGGGGTTCGCTATACCCCAGGCATCAGTCAGTATAGCTCTGGAAATAGGCACTTTCGAATTCTCGGGTACACCGGCACTTCTTCCTCCTGTAAAAGGGTGGCCCCACTACCATGTCAAATTAACTGAGGGTGATCAAGATCGATCACGCCTCGTGGTAAAAGCGTGTGGAGTCGGCAAACAGGCCATTCTCTTGCGAACCAAGCCCATGTCGGTTTGCTTACCAAAGGAGTGCGAGTTGTTGCGAATCCGTTTTCATTCCCCAGCTGGAGGCATTGTGCGTCTGAAGTTTAGTGCAAGCTTCATTTGCGGAAGGTCAACATGTGTGGTTGGGCTGGTCGTTTATTTGTGCGTTCCATGCGCGTATCCAGTGCCAGGGGAAAGGGCATCGGATTGTGGAACATCCTGCGTCTCGCTTCGTTTGAGGCAGACCCTTGGCGTTCTGGCTTCAACCCCCAGTCCACAGCATGCAAGGTGACAACCCCGGAGCTTCCACGGCAATTGCTGCTAGCGGTTATCGCAGCTGATAACTGCATATCACTGCTAAACTGTTGCCAGTTTCCGAAGGCATAGCGTTCGCGTTCTATCTGCGCGTGGTTTGGTTTCTCGGACGGAGCCTTGGCAATAGACCGCATCATTGGCGGTAAGATTATCTGAATGGATATAATTCGATTTAAATGTCTTTTTCCTCAGAGTACGACTGAAGAATATATTCGAATATATCGGGCACCAACCAACACTATTCTATCCCATCCTCCCACACCCTTCGTTCTGCTTCCTTAGTAATGTCGCAAACCAAAAATAATGACGCTATGAGGACAAACTTTTATTCTGCCAATGAGCAGACAAATACACGGGTTCGAAAGACTTCATTGGAAATAGACACGCTACCTCATGGCTGCTTGGATTCTGGAATCCTCACCATACAGATTCATATTGCGGTTACATTAGAGTCCCGAGGCTACATAATATAGTTTGCTCGTAAATTCAGTATGTTCAAGCACCACCATGAGTATTATAACCTTGCAATTTGAATTCGTAGAACCATAAATGCCAAGATAGTTCTGTAATTCAAAGAGTGAAAACCATTCTACATATTACCATGGAATAGCAAACCCAAGGGACCCCCCATTGCTCACTTCTCCGTATGTCATGATATTTTGATTGGATTCGTGGATATCGATTCTTCCACACAAACACGCGCGCAATGTCTTTAATTTCACATCCCTCAGCGACTAGGATAGAGGATAAGCTGCTTTTTTGGGTAGCATATGCGCATCGGCATATAATTACCAGAGTTGGAACATGATATCACCTGACTAAATTATTTGTGCATGTACAGCAGATTTTTTTAATATATTTACAAATGAATTCACTCAGGACCCATTATAAAACCCAAAACAAACACCCCATAACAGAATAGACTCTAGATAGACGAGAACGCCCGCAAAAATGCCAATAAACATGAAGTGTATATGGACTTCAGAGAAACCCAATCATACAAAATTTCCCAAAAAGAGTGTCGATAAATTGGTATAAAGCTGTCGCAGTTGTTGAAAATATGATAATTTAGGAGCCGAATTTTTTTTCTTCTTGGTAAGAGGTCGTACGTACTTCCATATTAGGGAGTTACGCTGGTAGAGAGAGCGACACAGGTACACGAGGTGCCAGAAGGAAACGAGAGCCCATTTGCTAATGTGCATTGTGTTTTCAAAGTGAAACCCCTGGTAATTTCAGAATAATTAACATCAATATTTTCAAAGGAGGAAGCTTTTCGAAATAAAACTTACTCTCCAACGGCGTAGGTATCGTCGTTTACGCCAAGTACATATCTAGTAACTCTATCGGTTCCGCAGGTGCCACTTTGAGTGAAGCGAACCTCGAATACCCACGCGCTGCCTTGTTGATTTGGGTCGCTCGTAGTAGGTGGCGTTCCTCGGATATTGGAGAACGTAGATCCAGCGACATCGACACTAGACAACCTATATCCGCTTGCAACATCTCCGTCAACGCGGACAGTGTACCTCGAGGTTGCAAAGCAATTAACAACACCAGAGCCATCTGCGTTCTGGGGATCATTGCACGATCCAGAATTTTGCTGATATTTGAGGTTGAGAGTTCTGACACCAGTCGTGAGAGCGAATGGGGTATATGCACCGTTGTTGCCACCGCTGCTCGTACCATTGTTATTGCCACCTGAATTCGTTCCACCTGAAGACGAGTTATTGTTATTGTTATTGTTGTTATTGTTGCTCTTTTTGCTCCCCAGGATCCCACCCACCGCACCCCCGACGGCTCCCAGTATTACAATGATCACGATAACAAGCACTATCCAGAATGTCTTTTTCTTGAGTCCCAATATCTTTTTTTCAGTATTTGGCGGGGCATTGTATGTAATTGGCGCCGGAAGCCCGTATTTTGTGGTGGGTGCATTGTTCGGGTCAGGTTGCACGAGAGTATTGGCATTGCTATAACCTGATGGTGGCGGTGGTGGCGGTTGCGAGACGCCATATGTTGGCTGGTAGTATGTTTTTTCTGCACCAGCGGCCATCGGGGCGTTGGAATACTGTTCGCCCTGTTGATTCTGCAACAGGGGCTGGTTTGGAGGGGCCGGGTGCTGGGAGACTGTCTGGTATCCATCGTAAGAGGGCCCAGACCCAGATGGTGCTGGTGAGGTGGACGAAGGGTATCCGGACGGTGTATTTAGGCCACCAGGTGGCATAACTTCGGGATACGATTCATAGTGGTCCGCAACGGCACCGGATCGAAAGCTCATCGGGGGGTTCGCCGGATCCATAATCTGTGGTGCGGAATTGGGGTCGTATTCCATGGTATTCCGATTGTCCCCAGCGGGCTGCGTCTGCGAAGGTTATGATATTGATCAGTACCTACTTTTGAGGTATATCGACGCACACACTGGGATCATAAAGACTTACACCACTTGCGCTGGTCGCCTGCTTCATCGCTTCGTGATTGACTTCCATAGTGTGTATATATTTTTTACAATCAATAAAAAAGTCTCTATTCGAACAATTGTCAGAATGGATTTGTTGACCAGCCGTAGCCTATTGCATTGCAAGATCGGAGAACCTACATTTACGGGAACCTTGAAAGAATTACAAACTCGAAAAACCGGAAAAGACAACTACGCAGCCTTTGGCAATATGAAGAGTAAAATTATCGTAAGGGAAAGGGCGAAATTTAAAAACTTCGATGGGAAACGGAGGGTTTTTGTTCCTTCCCTTTTTAAGGCGAGGCTGAACGGCATGCCTTGGATCCAAAAATCACCTGCAACACCGTTTCAACACCATGAGCTGCACAAAATCGAGGTTACGTCCAGCCCACAGGCAGAACTTAGACGCCTTCGAGAACCCTTGTTCTGCGAAAACTTTCCCATGTTTGGAGAAAGAAAAGCCGGGGGGGCAAGCACGAGGGGGCCAAGAGCCCAGACGACGGTCCTGTCTCCCAATTTCCTATTCCAGGCGGCGCTGGATTTGTTGTACTTTTTAGGAAAGGTTCAGCCCTTTGGATCAGAAGGATTCCAAATCTATAGGCTATTTCCCTGCTCTGCCCCTGAAAATGGCTATGGTTGGCCAGCGCCGACCTATTCAATGAATAACAATAACCCAGACGCTCCGTCGGTGTCGGCACCATGAAATTACTAACTCAGAACCCATGCAGCAGCTGTTCGCTCCGCCCCCTTCGGTTGGGAAGAAAGATGCACGATACAGCGAGCTGAGACTTCGAGAATTGCCACATCTTGTTGTGTGTTGGCGGTCCGAAGCACTGTTTGTGGGGTTTCGAACCTTGGCGGATTGGATAATGGTAGTCGCAGGGTTCGCGGGTTCGATTTGATCCCTGGTGCGATTTGTACTTGGGCCTAATCTCGCAGCTGACCGAGCTGCCTTAACGAGATCTCAAAGTGGACCCTGAGCACGTTATTGCAGCTCGCACGACATGGTATTTTAGCCAATGTCCGATGTTAGGACGATTCTTCGTTCAAACATGTCGACCAAATTTGAGTATATGTTGTATGTTTTCAAATTGTTATTTACAAACATTTCAAAAGTATAAACAGCGCAAACACAAACGAATCCGATTATCTAAAGGCTTGTATAACAGTTCTATAGTTTTTGTTTAATTGAGATAAAGCATCCCGATACGCTGCCTTAGTTCCATGGTTTCGAAACCGAGTTGCCAATTTAAAGGATCGCATAAGAGAAAGGGCGCCGGGCCACCATGTCACACCTGGCCATGGATCAAGCGGACAAAACATATCTTGTCCGAAGATTATGTCAGTATAAAATGACAGTCTCCAACGGTAGCGGACTGAACTTACGGATCTGGAAGGTATTCGAATGCGGCATCATTAAAGCCTTCTGTTTCTTGCAGACTGGCACAAGCCGCTACCGCTCCTTTGATAGATAAAAATTCAAGATCGGCTACTTCGTTCTAAGTACCGGGTTAGTTAACTCATCTGATATCTATATTTACTTTTCCTCTATTCTTTACCTGGGCTTTCACATCGCGATAGACCTTTCCGTCGTATATCGGGAGAATGATACCGGCACGAGTGCGATAGTCGCCCACTGTCCATAGAGAATCTGCTTCTTTGACTGTATTAGCTTTTCGGCCCTGAATACGTAAATATCGGGTAGCCTGCCTAGTAGTTAGCTCGCCAGGTGCTGTTTTTTTTAGTGTTTAAAGGAGTATAACTTGCATTGCAGCCGTCGGTCTGCCCAGTGAGCATGCTACCATTTATAGGCTCGTATGGCTCCCAAGGCTCCAGCCTCGCTCGCCATTCCATCTTTCCGAGATCTGGATCTTCGAATGGGAAAGTGATGAATCCTTCGGGGTACTGGGACATGAAATCTTTGGCGCCTTGGGGTTTGTAGAAATAAATCAATCCAGAGTACGATTTCGTCATTTTGACCTCGACAACAAGGGTGTTCTTCGTCGGATGTATCAAGTTAAGTAACTCTGAAACTTTGAAGCCATATGGGAGGCCTGTGATGAGGACACATCTAGAAGTTTTGCTAGAATCTACTAGAACCGTCAGCCTCGAGTTGCCTTGCCTCAACACTCAATCACACTCGCCCCTAGTTTCTAGTTCGCGACCGATTTCCGTGTCTGGACCAGGATCTCGGATGTTGGGAACAAATTCTTTGAAAGTCATGCCCCGGAGGGCAGATTCGAAGGTTTCTTTGCTCTTCACTGGTTGAGATAGTTTCTGATTACTGGGTTGACTAGTCTTTTCATTTTTGGGATGATGGATGGTGGCACCGAGGACTGGGTCGCTGCCTTTCTGTCCAGCGCCCTCTTCGTTGAAACGAAGACCTGGGTCATCCTCAAGAAAGTAGCCCTTGTCTGTGAGAACCAACTCCTTCTTGTCTCCGAAGACCAAAACTTTATCGAGAATAATGGACAAATCAGCTGTAGCTTGCGTAACTGTACCCGTGGTGGTTCCAGATCCATCTTTGTTCTTGACGAGTCCACGAACGAGACAGTTGATTTCGTCGAGATGAATGATGATCTTTGAGCCAGCATCTTCAACTCTATGCCAAGTTTGATAAGTCCTGGAAATTGAATTTGCCTCAAGGGTACGAGAAGAAGCATCGAGAACGACGGTGCTGACGAGAATATATTAGATAGAGTGTCTAATGTGCCACGGAGCTCCCAGTATTATTCTCTAGCTACTCACGTTGGATCGCGGTGAGGATTATCCATCACTGCTCCGTAAAAAGGATTTGAATTATTCAAGGGAAGCGCGTGACGGGAAGCGCCCAGCCCAGCCTCTTTCCTTGGAGATTCTCCACCACTTAGGGACATACTTGTCTTAGGAACAAGGATTGAGGGGACCGATTTAGGGGTTGAGGGAAGTTCTACGAGGAGAGTAGGGATGAAGATAGATGATTTGTTAACAGAATATTGATTTGGGGAGTGAGAATGTGGTGAGATGGCATCGGTAGATTGTTGATGGACAGGATGAAGAAGAGAGCGTGTTGGGAACGTATTGGGATACCAGCAGTTGAGAAACCCAAGAGTCGCTGACCAGTTATCCTTCCCAAGGTCATCGACCGAGAGCACACTAGAGAGCCCACATTCAAGTAGTTGTCCACATATGCATATGCAATTCCTTTGGTAGGTGGATAATTGGTTGGGTACGTTTACACTTGATGTTGGCACTAATGATAGGCGATTCGCTTTTGCTAGGTACACGAGTTCCAATATCAGATATTGGAGATTGATAGCAGACGTTCAAGCCCTTTTTACTGCCACTGGTGCATGAGGTGGTGGACACATTTATAGAGAGCTTTGTCAGCCAACGTCGGGTCCGAGTGAGCGCACGCCTTTTCTGCTTCTTGACTGTACATATTACACGACGTACCGGCAAAAAAATTAGTACTGGAGGACAGATTGTTTGAGTGAGAAGGAAGCATCTGGGGAAACATACGCTGCATAGGCACAATTCTCCAACGTTTTAATCTTGTGCTTGCACTTTTGAACTCGCTTCTTGTGCGAGTATTTTGGAAAGCAGTGATCCCAAGCTTGGGTTTCCGACTCGCACATTTCTTTAACAATCTAAAAAAACAAACCGTTTAGAATGCATTTTGAATATACGGCAGATGACCGTCGATATCCTATAAAGGTTCTTATGGGATCCGCGTACTGGAAGGTATGTCGCTCCATCATATGTATAGATTTGAACGTGCCTCTTGGGTTCGTGCCGAACCGCATCCCATTTCCTGATGGCGGTTGTGACGCCTGTGACGCCATACCACGCTATGACCATGCCAACAATGATAACCCAGACAATAGGTCGCCGTAATGCCCGGAAGACTTGGGCTCCGGTCTGGCCTGCTGTGGGACCATCTGCGAATGGTCGAAAATTGTCGCCTCGCGCGGGCATTATGATATTTCCAGAGCGGTTGACGGTGTACCAAAACTACAGGCAGAGTCTGAATCTGCAAAAGGCTCAAATTAAAGGAAGACTGCGGATCGCGGCGGTCGTGTGGCCAGCTTGTTGTGTGGGCGGCGTGTTGCATTTGGCTGGACAACGCAGTTCTCCATCTATCAGCCTAAATTTAGAACACAGCAAACTAACAATTGTACAATCGATGCAATCGCCCTTTTCAAACCCGGATTTGGGCAAAATTTGCATTACAAAGCATGAGGGATTTGATCCAACCCAGGGAAACCGATACATTCCCGGAAAAAGTCTTCATTATATTATATCTTAATACTATACAAATATTTGTTCTGAGAATACACTTGCCCCCAAGCTTCTATTGTACGCTATGGGATTTGATGTAACTATGTAACAATGCAGAATTTACAAAATCTTGCTCTCCGGAGGGCCCAAGTAACTAGGGACCATGCCACCTTGATCGATCACAATCTTCTCAAGAACGACACCAGGCTCAAGTGCCCAGAACTTCAAAGTATGCTTCCCAGGTGCCACAGTATGGGAGGTCTTGTAGGTCCAGATATTGTTGGCAACAGCAATAAGCCATTCAGGAGGAAGGTTTCCTGGGGAAGTCTCGTCTGGAACATATTTCACAACTTGCGGTGTGTCATTATCAATGGCGATAGCATATTTAAGTGGGCGGCCCGGGTAGTTGTTCAATCCGGTACCAAGATAACAAGTGATGTTAGATTTGGCAGGCGATGTAAACGAGTAGAAGTCATATTCTAAAGTCGGACCACCTGGCGCGCTCTGAGAGCTAGCAGTGTTGTCTTTGAGTTGGACACCGGACTTCGTTCGGCCAAAACTGGGGATTACCTCATAAGCGGAGTTCTTTCGGGTCGCGTGCTCAGCTTCAATGGAGATGTAGCCGGAGGATTCTACGAATCCCTTGAAGCCAGCTGGGGCAGATGTCTTGCTGATAGGTAGATGAATAGATGGCATGTTGAAATCTCCATATGGCACAGAAGACATGATGTCAATAAAGGCAATATTGTATCCTTCCGGTGCATTGGCCCAGTCAATAGAGAGTTCAACTCTAATGTCAGTGTTGCTAGTCTGACTTGCAGCCACACTGCCAGTTAACTGAGAAACTTTAACCCATGGGTTTTGTGGTTTAATTGTGAAGTCGAATGGCATATTTCCTTTATTGAAGACCTCGATCCATCTCGAACCAACAGAATTATATGGATCCAAGACCGGAAGAACGATAGTACCATTGTTGAAAGTTCCGGCATTGTTGATATCATCTCCCGGAATAGAACCATTGCTGCCTTCTCCAGCCACACCCAACGCACCTGCAAGCGAGTTTTGCGGGAACTGGACGAAAGACAGTCCACCGATGGTGTTTCTCATAGGTTGTTGCCTTGAGATGTTTCGTTAGCCTTTGATCAAATTCATGATTCATTTTCAAGCTCTGTGCAACCTACCAGTAGTTATATCCAAAGTGGGTCTGGTCCATAAAGTGAACCCATTTTCCATCAAGCAGTTCGTCCCATTGCTTTTGGAGTTCCCAATCATCTTGGAATCTCTTTTGGACGTACGAAGAAAGATAGTTCGCTGAGTTTCTTCGTTGAGAAGCGTATCTTTGATTTCTAGCAATATTGATATAGACATCGTAGACGATGTAACCAGCCTTGCACTTGTGAGACACCAGCTGGAAGAAGGCAGGTTTATACTCTGATGGGATCTTGTTGTACAGGTCCTCAGCTTTATCAGAGAGATCTTTCCACTCGGCGAGTACAGACTCTGCTTCTCTATAGCTGATAACGCTGTAGATTGCCGGTTCGAGTAACTCATACTTTCTACGAGCAGCAAGGAAGGAGTATTTTTCGAGAATTGCAGCGATATCCTTGGAATATTGTGATCCAAACGTCTTTGCGGCAAATTTCTCCAGATAACCGGTCACTCCAAGGGAAGTAACTGAAGTAACGTTATAGGCCATAGAGAACCAAAAGTCGATCGGTGTTTCCTAATTAAAATGTTAATATGGAGGTTTTCCACCACCCCAATCGGAATCTTGTCACTTACAAGAGCCTTCATATCCCCGACGTTTACAATCCAAATTCTATCTGCGCCACGGTCGTAGGATAATTTCATCTGCTGGTAAGTCTGCGCCAATGAAACAGTATCGATCCACTTATAATCTCTCGGGTCGCCAACATAATCGAAGTGATAGTATACACCAGCACCACCTTTTCTGCCTTTCTCATTGCCGATTGGCAAGCGTCGAACATTACCCCAGTTGTCGTCCGCCCACAGGAAGGTGATATCTTCTGGAACCGAGAGTCCTTGTTCGGGATACCCTTGGACTTCCTTGTACAAACACCACATCTGGGGGATAGTATCGACGGGGATGCTAAAAATGTCATCCAAGATCTGGCGTTGCTTGGCAATAACTCTTTCAAGTAGGGCAATATGGTTCGGGTTATCTAGAGCGGTATCACCGTTTCCACGCATGGCCATGGTGATAAGGTTGTCCCAAGGCTCTGCGCGACTGATTGTCTTGTGCCAGAAATCAACAATATTTTGCTCGTTCACAGCGAAATCCCAAGTACCATTCCCAAAAGTATTCCATTCCTAGTTAACAAGTCAGCTCTCTTATTCTTAGCATTTTTCTTGAGTCGATTGACCAATTACCTTAGTAGAACTAGCCATCGGCTCTGTGTGCGACGCTCCCATAACGATACCGTAGAAGTCAGCAGTATATTGATTCAGAGGATCATCAACAGCGAACATGGAGTTCCATGTTGTGGGCCAGAAGTAGTTGGCTCTCAGTCTTAGCAACAACTCAAAGACCTTTGAATGGAAATCTTTATTAAATCCTGGTCCGTACTTTCCCTTTGGGAACTTTGCATTAACCCATCCAGTCAAGGCTGGCTGTTCGTCATTCAAAAAGAGTCCACGGTATTTGACCGAAGGAGATGTCTGAACACGAACAACATCCAAAGCGTAAATATTTGACTGATGGACAGTTGGTACATCTGCCCACCAGTACCATGGGGAGACACCGATTTGTTCGGAGAGGTCGTAAGCACCGTAGATTGTACCACGTTTATCAGATCCCGCAATAATCAAGGCCTTGTGGATACCAGGAGCTGTCGAAGGACGAAGGAGGAGGGTTGTGGTATAAGACTCCCAGGTTCCATTGATTTTAGAGACATCAAGATCTCCTTTGGCAATAAGCCCATCAATAAATGCAGACTTTCCAATTGTTCCAATTATAATCGCGTATTCGGTTTTTGGTAGACCCTTCGTGGTATTTTGGACGTAGTATTCTAGATCAGTCCCAGTCACTCTACCAAAATCTGCGGCAAGATCTCTGCCTGCTCTGATGACTCCCGGCCAATCTATACCGTCACGGGTTTATAACGTTAGCGTACATCGCGTACCATATTATTAGAAAGATACACATATATAATCACAAACCTCGACCGTCCATCACAATAATAGAGTTAGCACTAGGACCTGCAAGTTGAATGCTTCCTCGAGATGAGGTAAATCCAACGACAGGAGTCTGTCCGAGCGCATTGACAAGACCACCGCTAACCAAAGCAATGGCCGTCGCGCGCACTAGATCAAAGAAGCGCCGCATGGTTCAATGGGCGATCTAAAGGATCACAAGTTCGATCGTGATGTCGTTGCAGAGCAAGAGGAACCCTTGCAACAACGAACCAGCGATCCGTCCATCTTTTATACTTTTTACAGATATTGTGAGGGATGAGGGCAAGAAGCTCATCGATCAGTTTCTAAGCCTATCCTTGGGAAATGGTCCTTTATTCCGAACCTATAACCTTGCAATAAAGACAAGTTTGCGGAGAGACTTTTGATAACTTTGCTGGGGTAATTGAGGTTCCGGATGAATGCGCGCAGGCCACTACCCCAGATCATGAAAATCCCTAGGTAATTTCATCATGGATTGCTAACATGTTGAAGAACACTACCCTTTCTGGAGAAACGTGGGCAAGCTAGTGCCCTGTGGGTCAACACTCGATTTATCCAGGCTCCAAGAAAGATAGTAGCGGATCAAACAAACGGATGCCAAATATCTAGCTGCGGTCAATAGAACCATTTTGGTGTGGTTCTCGAAGTTCAAGATGTGTGAACTTGTTTGCCAGGGTTGTTCGGGGCTAAATCATGTACCGGCAGAATTGAAAATCCAGCCGAAACGCCATGCGAGCGAAAAACTGCAGGCTGAAAGCACAGGCTGCGCAGTGCGCATTTGCACACTGTTACAATCTCATCGCGTAGGGTTCCTGCATAGTATGTCATCGGAAGGCGCCGCTTTAACTTTGTCCGCGACTTTAGGCATTTAAAAAGTCCAAGAAATTCTCCATGATATACCCATATTGTGCGAGCATTTGGCAAAAGGTCTCGATGGCAATTGCAATTACACTGCCACTAAAAAACTCCCCTTCGGAGGACTTACAGCCGAGCTAACCTTAACTCCTCCACATATTTTTAATAACGTATTTGATCGGAAGCCAGGAAATTGTATTTAGCCGAGTACCTTGATCGAAGACGTTCCATTATCAAAAATACTGCCAGCTGAAGTGGAAGGAATCGTATACTGTATATACCAATCTCGAATCATTAATCATCAAGCACTAACTAATCTTCTAGGCTCGGTGCACGATTGACAAAAACCAAGAACCGCTATCCTGTGAATTGTCGACAATTTGTCAATGGAGAAATCGGGGGAGGTTCTCCTCCCGATACTCTGACAGCCAGTATATCCTAGCCCTAGAGTTAATAATACTCGATTATATCGACAGCAATATCGGCACAGGGTTCTGACGTGCCAATAAAATAATAATAATAATCAATACCCGGCTAAATGACGACCGGCGTAGAATTATCGGTTCCATCGGCTAGATCGGATGTAAAGGCATCAAAGCGTTGAACAAGCCATTGGATTCCAAAGATCTCTTATATATGGGCTTCATTGCCCTTATGTATTTAGAAGGTGAATACAAGAATGATTAGGAACAAGGTTCCAGAGAAGTACAAATTCATGTGTTAAGGAAAAAGAAATATGATATTCATACAATTGACTTTAACTCTTACCAAATATCCAAGTATAGTTTACAAGATTGTATTATGTAATTAAAGTCAAATCCCATGCTTCGCATGTTGCAATTTGATACCTCAAAGTATTAAGAAGATGGTAGGACAAGTGGAGCCCAGCTACAAGGCCCATAGAAAGGAAGGGATGGCAGGAAACGTAACATGCTCGAGACAAATAACAGTGCAGTGGGTGGTGTTAGGTAAAAGGAAATTAAACAGTAAGAGATGGGAAACGGACCAGCAAACTCGGATGAAGACAGCAGAAGTAAGAAGAGATAGGAGAGTACAATCGGTATAGGGGTATTATGATATCTACAAATATTTACAGAAGAAAGATGGGAAAAGACGGGGAATGTTACCGTTGCGCCTCTCACAAAGACCAATTATAAAAATTTCCGAAGACAAGAATTTCAACTCCCCCGTAAAAGAAGCACAACGCTACCCCAGCCTCACCATCCCAAAGTAAGAAGCACAGCAAGTGAAAAAGAAAAAAATGAATAACTTTCCCCAAGTCCCCGAATCCGTAAACAAAGGTATGAGAAATCAAACTGACCCTCGGCTTGAACCAGAATAAATCCAAAGAAGTATGTGAAACAGACACCAGCAATAGTGGCATATATATATCTGACGATATGTGTACTAGGAGAGATATCCTTTTTTTGGGGTGGGTAACAAAAACAAATATAAACCGGATTGAAGTGTGGAGAATAGCCAACGAAACACCACGCAAAAATGCAAACCATTATATCGCAATCGCAAAATCAACAAAAACGCTAAGGTAAAACAAAGGAAAGCGATGCATACTAATAACCTTTATTACTTCCGGAACATGCCAGAAAGCCAACTACCACGCTCTTTGTGTGTGTATGCCTCGTCGTCAGAGAAAGATGTTCTCCGTTTGGGCACTTTTCTCTTTGGGATAGGCTTGAGCTCTGGCTGATCTGCATAATTTCCAACTCCGAAGCCAGCTCCTGTGCCGACGCGCCCTTTCGTTTCAATACCCTTTGCAGTGACTTTAATCTGCATGTTCTTGTGCATGCTACGCATGTCACGGCGGTGTTTGTTGTACTCTTGAGGTTGCATCCCATATCCACCTATCATTAGATCTTTCCAGTAGGTTTTGTCGGGTGGGGGATCCGCAGGGGCTTGCGAGGCTCGGAAGCCAATGCTTGGTCGCGGAATTTTCATCGGTATCGTCGAAGAGCGTGTTCTCGATTGCTCTTGTGCGAATCCGCGTTCGAATCGAGACTCTATGAGTGGACTTGGAGGAGGAGACTCTGCAGACTTTAGGGCTGAAGGGAGTTGGGAGGAAATAGACCTCGGTAAGGTCAAACTCTTTCTAGACGCCTTTGTGGCTGAAGGTATTTTCGACGCTGTCGGGATTTTAGAGACGATAGGAAGCTTAGAGACGGATTGTTTTCGTGGGGTTGATATCTCCTTAGGAATATCAGTTGGTTCCTCTTTCTCTTTCTCCTTCTCCTTCTTTTTTCTTTCCTTTTTAGAATGATGACGCTTGTGTTTTGCGGAACTAGATTTTCGACGTTTGTGTTTTGCGGGCAGCGGTGAAGGGGGTGGGGCATCCGATTCAGAGTCCGACACTAGTGCGAAGTCGTCATCAGACTTATCTAGGGTATCGTCTTCGAAATCCGATTTGGCGCTGGACGAATCCTTGAGGGGGAATATGAATGGTGCCATATCATTGAAGCGAGCTGTCGGTCGTTGGTCGTGTGTCTCGTGGATACTGGATGGCGGGACTGGAGATGGAGTGGCTAATCTAATACGCAATTGAAGCTCCAAGTCTCTGTTTCGCGCCTCGAGTTGTTCAATCTCCTCCATAAACTCGCGCCTCTCGCCCGCTTGAATTTGTAATAATTCGCGGGTACGGTCTAACTCGTCCGCAAGATTCTCCACTTTGTAATGGTTGATTTCTGCATCGTCCTTCATATTGCGATTATCTCGAAGCAAGTCATCCAGATCCTTCTCCAATCGAACGACTTCGGCGCGTAGAAGGGTGTCCTTTTCTCTTAAATCTCTATGCAAAACATCAATCTCAGATTTTAGTTTCAAATTGTCAGCTAACCTCGACTGTTCTTGTTCCCGAAGCGTCGCTATTTCCGCCTCCAATGCTGTCGTGAAGTGAGAAACTACCGGTTCTGAAACCTCGGGTTCTGCTGGAACTTCTCTTGAAATTTCTGCAACGACTGGTACCGATTCCTCACGAACTACTAGTGACCTGTGTTCCTCGTGTTCTTCTTCTGATTGCTCCGAACCTTCCTCCACCTGTTCTTCGGGGTCCTTTTTACTTTCTTCGATGACCCCGGTAACGGCGGGTTGGATAAATTCGCGGATTATTGATTCATGTTCGTACTGATCCGTTTGTATTCCGATTTCCTTGACCTCAGCAATCTCCTTGACTTCCGTAGCAGTTGGCGCGGGTGCTGGTGGGGTCGGCAACTCTAGTCTCGCCTGTTCTCTAGCGGCGGCAGCAGCAGCGAGGGCGGCGTCTAGAGCTGTCATCGAGTCCTCATGTCGAGCATTTGCGACACTTATTTCGGTATTGAGGCGCTGGATCTCTAAAACACAAACATCCCTCTCCTCACGAGCAGTGTTGACTTCTTGCTGGAGGAGTTCGATCTCCCCTTGCAAGTCTGTACTCAGAGTGACGATATCGTTCTGTAATCTGGAGACTTTGGCATCATGCTGCCGTTCGATTTCGTGGAACACAGCGGTTGCAGTAATTGGAGGAGGGGGGACATCGTCGAAGTCTCCAAGCCGGCTTCCCGGTCGCAAGCTATGGGTAGATATTCGAGATCGCAATGACGCAGCAATTGAGGGAGCGCGATGGGAAGAGGCGAAAGATGGTGCGCGGGATCTGCCTCTATATGAACGGCCCGATGTATCCAACCTCATGGCGAAATCGTTCAAACTGCGTTTTGAGGACGATGCAACTGACGAGGCGTCATCCGCAACAATTTTTGGAACCTGTAATGAATCGTGTTCAAGACCAGCTTCAGATTCGTTATCTGCTCGCTCGGTAGAATCCGAGTCTCCAGAACCGTCGGATTCGACATCTGAATCGTATTCGCCGTTCCATTCCAACCCGAGCTCCTGGCCCAGGGATTGCTTGTTTACAGGAGCGTGCGACGAGGTACTGCTTCGGCGACTGCTGGATCCAAAACTTCGTGCGCTATCGGCAATAGAGCCCATACTGGTGCGAGAGCGTAAGTTTTTAATGCTGAAATTACTGTCCAGAGCATCCTTCGCATGGATAAACTTTTCCAGCTGTCCTTCTAGCCAATCGCGCTCCTGTTGGACGGCATCTAGCTCGTTTTCAGCTTCGCGGAGTTTCGCTTTGAGATCCAGCCATGAGGTCATCTGCTTCTGGTCCCCATCGCTTCCTTTCGCTTCGGCCGCCCCGGGGACCCTGCTGCTCGATACAACATGTAGATGAAGCGCTGAAGCAACCTGTTCTTCCAGTTCGGATATCTTCTCCATAAGCTTCCGCCTCTCCTCTCTCTCGTGCAAGATATCCTTATTAACACCTTCATAGTCCTTCTCCAAAACCTCTCTTTCTGTTCGTAACCTCGTAATCTCAGCGCTGCTTATTCGTAGCTGTCGTCGCAAGGAGTTGATGTCCTTTTCTTGAGTTTGGACATGCACAGCATTGTCGTCCAGCTGTGCCTCGAGCTTCTGGATCCGATCGTTTAAGCGATTATTCGTACCTCGAAGTGTGCCGAGATTCGACTGCGTCGTATCCAGCTGCGCCTGCAGAGTTTCGATTTCGGCATGTAAGCCATCTGTGTCGGATGAGGTCGACAACCTTCGTGCGCGATGCTGGATAACAGGCATCGCTTCCGCCCGGACGTCGCTCGTCTTAACGCGTTGACGGTCAATAGACACGCCTCCGCGGCTCCCTAGTTTCGTTATTTTGACGACGGTGAAGTCGGGGACCGCAACAGTCCCCTAACAGTACTAGACAATATTTTGTAAGGACACCGTCCTCGGAACTATCCGCATAGAATAGATAGCTCTCGGGTTTCGTTTCGACAGAAAGTCCGAGCAAACAAAAACAAAAAAAAACAATAATACCAGAAGCAGAAAGGAAAGATAGAAAAGGAGAGCGTCTCGTCGTTAAAAAAAAAAAAAAAAGGTCTTTTCGAAGAAAAAATCTCGACGGGAACTCGAGGTTTAAGGGGTGGTATTCCGGGAAGCCCCGCAGGAAACCGGTTTAAATTTTGGCGATACTTAGCTGGCAAACCAGTGACGACGGTTTGCCGAATGTGAAAGTCGGACGTACGTAGTCGGATTCGACGTAGTTGGTTCTTCAACAACAACTACGTAAACCCGGGTGGCGATATTGACAACGGTGAAGGTGAACTGGAAAGGAACGGGCGAAAGAATGTCGGCGTGAGTAATTTGGCTATTGCCTGACACTGCCCGTTTTCGCAGATTGGGGCAGGAGTTTATTATTGTTACCCTTCCTGGTTGAGTTGTCCGTAAAAGGGCTGATGCGAGATGAAGCGATGCGTGTCTTTCCCACTCTGCGGTTTCCCGTGCGCACCAAACCGCAGGACCTTGTCCAAAGTGGTTTGGAAAATTAGACCCCGTCAATATTTGCAAGATTGCGAGTGATGAGCCTTTCTAGCGTCGCTCTTGGCTGCAATGTTTTTTTAATCGGTTAGGAAGTTCCATATGATCAAATCGTCAACTAGTTCAGGCGCGGAGGGATGAGATAATTGCGATGCGAGTCGTTGCTACAGAATCGAATCGCTCATGTCGACGGCGGGCGACAGAAGAAAAAATTTTCGCCGCCGCCCGAATTTCGATGCTCATGGGCAGCTCTTCGCTTGTGCCCTAACACCAGTCTCGATGATGGTCGCCTGACGTACTCTCCCGTACCACAATTCTAGCATATGTACATGTACCGCATTTGCTTATGGTACAATCTATCATCCCGCCTCTCATCAAGTGCGCCGTCGCACCTCCACTGTAGATGATCATAGGCCGAGAGTTCTTATCGATCCCTCGAAATCGAAAATTTTTCTTCCGCACAGAGCATAGCGTTGTTTCCGTCCCCTGTTCGTTATGGGACTAAGCCCGCTGCTGATTGCTTCACGAGGCCAACAATGTCCTGAACACATTCTTGTCTTATGCATGGTTATGCAAGAACACCTATGTGTGCAGCGCTTTGGATCTCAGAGCTCGACCCAACAAAGCTGCCCCTCCTCATCCTTCTCCTCTTCGCTTCCTTCATCTCCTCTTCCTCATCGACGCTTCTTCGTCTGATCTTTCGTAGACTGTAATCAGGGAATTGCGGCATTCTCGATGTTTATCAATCTTGAAGCTCCGCCACTTTCTCGCCGAGGCGCGGAAATTGGCCTCCTCGGACTGCATGCGAAAAAAAAAGCTTGCAATTTGCCGGGCCGAAATAGGAGAAGGGAACAACTTGGGTATTCGGAATGAGATATTTTCGCAGCCCCGACATTCTCGGGATATTGGCCTGCGGGAAAAGCCCTTTTGTGCCTCCTCTCCCTTTCATCTCCGAAAGCGTAGTACCCAATCATTTGTGCCTACCAGATCTCGTTTTCCTGCAGTGATATTATGCCGTACAACTCATCTGGGTAAGAAAGGGATATTGCTGCATGCAATTACCCAGCAAGTTCCCGCTTGTTGCTTGTTGAGGAATTGGCCCACCAACACTCTTGGAAACCAATGGAAACCAAGATCAGAAGCCGGAATCACCCGTTCGGCCAATCCGCAAACGTTCCACCCAGGCCCCAGACTTGCCGATTCGGCTAGTCGGCATACCGAGAATTCCAGGAGCCGATTTTGATGGGATAGAGAAAGGCCGCTGCCCAAGCCACATTCTCCCAGCCTCGACTCACGTGCATGTGCATAAACAGTACTAATGGACTCTTGCTGCCTTTGCATTGCATGCCTCTTCCAGTGAGTGCTTTGCAACGAAATGCTAAGACAAAAGACGTCAGCGTGCGGCTGCAGAATTTTCCAGAATTAATATTCCGTGTTTAGGAAGACTCCCGTACCCGTCTATCGGCTACATGTGCTCGCGAGCCGCAATGAGAGTGAACTGGACCTACAAGAACAAATCCCTTCGCAAGAATCCTGTGCGCAACACCTCGGTTTGATCAGATGTTGAAAAGAATATTTCGATCGATTCCGTTATTCAGATGAACGAGAGTTCGAGCGGATCATCGAATTCGTAGAGATTCGCTGCCTCTAACACCGATATAGCAGTGATAGATCCGAGGGCGTGCGATTCAATGATGCATGCTGCCGTATATGGTGGGGGGGCAGGCATATCGAATGCCGCGATAAACATTTAACAAGAGGAGCGCAGGACGAACTGCCGTTAACGAATAACGAACAACACAGAGACATCAGTGCTAGATGCATTCTAAGCAAACGTTAGACAAGGGCGTTGCAGGGTTACAGTGCAGAACCCGGAAGAAAGACATCTCGCCGGTTTCTGCTGGTCGGAGACCCTATTTCAACCGGCGCAGGCCTGGATCCAACAAGCTAGATGCTGGAGGGTTCGCAGGCTATGTCGAGTGGAGAAATTTATTCCTTTATCTGTGATCATTTATAGCTTTTGGGTAGCATTTGCCCGGTACATGAGCTCTCAGCTAGAGCTTCGTGCCTCAAAGAAAATATAGTCATCACAATTTATTTCGGTTATCTGATAGGTCTGAGATGGAGGAATTTGTATTTTTTTTTTTTTCTTGTATGCTGAGAAGAAGCCTAGTTAATATTTCTCATGACATCCCATAAATTACTGGCACTTCATGAATGAACCCTCAGCCGCCTATCCGGTCGAATAAGCTTATAGTTATCCGGCCAGTGGTAGCTAGATTTGTAGATAGATGAACCCTGTTCATAATTGAATACTAATACAAGATTGATACCTGCAACTGAGTGCCGTACGAGGTTGTTGAATGCATGCATGTACTATAGATGAACATTGGTGGGGAACCGCCAAGTCAGAATTCATCTGGGCTGCCGTTCGTGGTCGATATCAGCGTGCTAAAGTGAAAGGGAAGAGTTTTCTCGTCACAATTCTTCGGTTTCTGCGCCGATATCACCAACTCTCATGATCTCGGGTTACATTCGTTTAATGTATTCGGCCGCTTGAGCTCATAGTTTGAGGCGATGGTGGACGCTAGTTCCCCGAAAGGGCTGTAGGTTCGGCCAGCCCCGCAAAAATATGCAATAGTTTGCTGGTGACGCAAAGAGAAAGAGAGAACATTCGACTATTTTTATCCTGCACCAGTCCCGATTCGGCAAAAGACCCTGGTCCGAAGTAACCTTACGGATGAATATTCACGGATCCCGTCAACATCACGATCAGAACCGGTGATGCTGTAGTATTCCGATGAAAGAGCAAGTCGGATTACAATGCGATTCTCTCAAGTATATAATCTCGTCTCTTCTGCCGTCCAAGATGTTATTTCCTCATCAGCATCATCAGCATCATCATCTGCATCCCACTGCATTAATCCACTCGCTTTTCCAAACAATCCAATATAAAAACATCCTATCCTCCACACATTATATAACAAAAGCTTTCAAGTCTTAATTTTTCAAACACAAAATCAAGCAAAATGAAGTTCACTACCATTGCCACTTCTCTTTTCGCCGCCGTCGCCTCGGCCACCACTTTGAAGTACGATACCAACTACGATTACTCCACCAATCTTTCTCTCGCCAGCTTCGCCTGCTCTGATGGCGCCAACGGCTTGATCACTAAGACCGGCGCCCAGACCGCTCAACAGCTCAAGGCCAAGCTCAAGCCAAATACCTACATCGTTGCCGGTGGCATCACCGGATGGAACTCTCCAAACTGCGGCCAGTGCTGGAGGGCCCGCGGACTAACTGGTGCCACCGTTCAGTTCGTTATTATCGACAAGGCTCAACCAAGCATTGTCGGTGGAACAGAGATGTTCAAGATCCTCTCTCCTAGCAAGACACTCCAAGAAGGTCAAACCACCGTCTACGTCACCGAACTTTCACGTGATGCCTGCTTCAACTAGGTCCGTTCCCGAAGAATGGAACGGATCTCCATGAGGCTCGGGACATAACCGAGAATGCATAAATTAGAATGAAACAAGCGATCTCATCAAGGTTTACGAAAATATTTTCTGGGTTCTATATAATCGATCATTGGCATATATTATTGCCTTACACTCCTTAATAATTCCTTAATACTTATTTCCTTTGAGGGGGCGGAAGTAGCAGATAATGGCTCTCATTTTTGTACAATTAGCATGGCATTAGCATTATTCGGCGTCAAAAATAAATATTACTTTCCTTAATGGTCCAACCAAAAACTATTCTCCGCAGTCATTAAAATCGTAGTCCTATATGATAAACTACTTGACCGAAATCTACTCTTGGTATCAAATGCTAAAACTCAGATCCGGCCATAACAACCCCGCATTTCGATATACGTCTCGGATCCTGCCGGACCTAGTGTGGTTAACGAAGTCGCATTCACATCTATATTCCATACCCAGTTTTCCAGATTTCAGAAGAAGAAAATAAGAATTGGTAAATGGGACGATGCATATATCGGGATTTTGTAAATTTGGAAGGACCATCAGGATCGCTGCAACTGGTAACACGAATCCGGACCAAAATAACACCTTCCTATAGCAACCCGCAAGCGCGCGAAGTTATTTAAAGCAGGCAGTATAAAATGATAGCCAGTGTTTATATCACATCGTTCACATGGATACCCTAATAGAAAGGCCTCACATATTATAATGTAGGACACCGCTAGCGAAAAGGGCTCCAAGGGTTTAAAACGGGGACTATTCCGCGAATTGGAACCCTATCCGTCTATGTTTAAAACCAAATGCCAGGGGAAATTGGTCCACTTTTACCATTCCTTTTATTATATATTTTGGGTTAGATGCAATGCAGGACTTGGCTAGATAGAGGTATCTCATCCGACAAGCTCTTGCCAAGACAGGTCAACGATACGACTACGAGAGCCTAGGTAAATTGACCTAAGATCTAGATTGCATGGGGATTCATTAATAGTATTTCCCTCGACATCTTTATCATTCCACCATCTAGCAGAATGTAGAAAATATAAAGGCTTGTTGTTTCCTACCTCATGTCTAAGACAGATGACTCCGATTGCGTGCAACGCTAAACATTCTCGGCTTTCGACATGTTAACCTGAATGCCTGCTAGCCACGGGTCGCTAATTGGAGAAGAAGCCTCTTCGCTAGATTTTCGGTTATTTTATGTGGACAATCGATTGCAATCTGTAGTACGGACAGCATCTAACATCTACTGCATTAAACTCGCAGGACACGAAACCGAAAGGAGCCATCTAACTGCAGCCTTGCGCACGGATAGTTACTGGATTCCTTGCATATATAGATGTTTTTTTTTTTTTTTTTTTGAATACTATGGGAACGCTTTGATCCATTATCCGGCCTTCATTAAGATCAGCTGTATATGTGATAGTTGGCCTATATTTCCGAAAGCAAGGAGACGAGCTTGCCAGTAGGAAAGTTGTCGACACAAATTTGGGCAATTTAAGCTTGTGTGACAGCAAAATACAAATTATAACTAGCCGCAGATTAAACCCGGGAGCTATATCACAACGAGTTTCAACAAATACCCAGAACAATAAAGCCAACTACATGTAATTAGGCGGAACACATCCCGTGGTATGGTAGTGAGATACCTGTGAAGGAGGAGACAGTTGGAATGATCAGAATATATTTCGGCTAGTTTGTGTAACAGCATTATCACCAAGACTGGAAGCCTAAAACACCCGGAATCCGAGAGTACTTGTCGATATTTGTTGGGGTGCCCCCCAATATTTAGATAGTCAACAATACCCAAACCAAACAGTTCATATCCGTGTCCATGTTGGAATTGCAAATAGGGGACCTAGTAACAGTATTTACAGTGCTTACTCGGATTCAGGCTACCTCAAAACAACCCCACCTATCGTACAAACTACACGTCGTGAAACAACCCCTTGGAAGATCTTCCTTAGCTACGGGATGTTCAGTAACGGTTTTTCGACAAAGTAAATTGAAGCCTTGGATCCGCTTAGAGGTCCTATATTCTGGTACATCTGGGACGTCGGGACCTAGGCAGATTCAAAATACTCGAGAGCACTCCCAACTGAACCGATGCCTGAGAATACTATAAAAAACTTGAAACTAAGGGAAGCGCGACAAGGTGCATGCATCTTTCTCCATCCCGGTGGAATACCGATAGCTCGGCTTGCGGAACCTGCAATGCAAAAGGCTTATCACAAAAGGCTGCAGGGAACAAGCCTACGACCACACGCATGCTGTGGAGAAGGAAAAAATTGGTCCCGATACCCGTGCGTGAGCTGATCACAAGCCAGGGTACGCTACCTGGGCGTCGGTATCAAAGGATCAGTGCCATGCAGTTTCGGTCACTTCTGGTTCATCTCGGGATCCGAGAGCAAGTAAAAACCAATTGATGCGAAGATGCTTATTCAAAGAAGTAGTCTAATTTGATATAATTCTCAAGGCAGCTATCTGAATCTGTGAAGCTTACGTCTCGGACTTCTGGAACAGCCCTAGGGTTTTGAAAACGGACAGCACAACCGTTATATGCGACGGCCGCTTACCATAACGTGAAGCCTTGCGCTATCTCGGCCCTTAATCTCGGCAATCACCAGATTGATAGAGAATCAATTGGGACATGCGACACTGGCATGATATTATAGACGAAAAAATTTCGGATAACTTTGAATACCTAAGTCTAGGCTCGAAGAGAAGATCTATCATCTGCAAATTATAGAAAGTGAAAATTTTGGTTTGTCCTACCTTTTTCCAAGAGAGAAGAGCTAGAAATATTTGTCAATGTGCTGTTACAGTGTTACTCAAACCGCTAGACATAACCTCTACCAAAGATAGGGTGCGAAAGATGGATAGCAGCGGCTGGAACTACCCGACGGTCGAGACGCCCAAAGTATAACAGGCCATTCTGTGTTGGATACCCACACTAGGCAGGCAACCCAACCAGGGGACCGCGCCAATCAAGCCATCGGACTGGATGGGTGGGAAGAGACAGGGTCGCGAGGAGATGTCCGAATCGATAGTTGCAGTGATAAGGGAAACAAATCAAGAAAATAGAACCAAAAAAAACGTGGTAGTGGTGCAGGTATCATGCAGATCCACTGCACCGTCGGGAGGTCCGACATGACTGAGGGCTCGAAGGGACTCTGTTAGATAATCATTACCAGCGATCAAACTTGGAATTTAAACGACGGGATTTTTTGACCGGATTTGAACAGAATTTGAGTGGCTGGAAATCCTGCTACGATCGCAATATTATTGTTACGCTGCATGCATGCGGACTCTTTGAACAGAAAATGCAGACAGGCTGCAATAGTCGTGACATTATTGGATGCTCCAGAAGAAGTCGAGAGCGGATGGGCTGCCGTATGATCTTGTGCAGTTTTGCGTGCATGTGTGGGGCATTCGCTTATCTTTGAGGTCCGAACATGAGCCAGTTGAGAGGCGTTAGCGTCGAGGAAGTTGTCCGAGCTGGGTAGTCTCGACCGAGACAGGTCTTCACGCTGGTGGCGTCCAGCCAATAGGGGGAACCGTTATTCAAGCTCAACCGAATATTCTTTGCATTCGCCGTTTACTCAAATTTCCACGAGGTTGAATAATCTGGGGAAGATGTCGGCTGCCTAAACTGTAACCTGGTCGCGTGTATTAATACGACTTTTAGGTGTATGGATGGACAGTTTCAAAGGTACTAGGAAACTTTATTTTATTACGAGATGAAGCCGCGTCTACTTACCCTTTTATGATACAGGAAATTATCGTTATTACGACGCCCCGTAAGAAAGTTGCAATGCAATAGGATGCATCTTGATGCTCTTAGTCTAGTTGTGAAGAATCACGCTCAGAGTTGCATGTCATATGGTCGACTTTTCGGTAGTTTGGTCTTGCATAGACCAGGGGTACACTACCAATACGAATCAATAGATTTTGGTCCCCCACGCCTCGAGTCTCGACCAGGATGAACGGGCCCTCCCGGTATACATCGACAGATGGCCTACATGTGGACCCAGAGTCGAAAAAAAACCCGCAATACAATCAAAAAATTTTAAAAATCCCAAGCTGTCAAAGTTACGAGCAGCATTTCGAGGAAATAATAGTCGACTCGTGAATCATGAATGCCAACCGCAGTCTGGATACGGGATTGGCACAATAAAAAATTGTTGTTATTGACCTACCCTCCAATAATATAAATGCTCAGCGGAATTTCCACCTGCCTGATGTAGAGAGAGCCTGCTACCTGATAGCAAGCATTCCACCATGTTTCAAGCACAGATTCATGGGGGTAATAATCTATTCAAGTTCGTGCCCAATAATATATTATAAGGGCGGGAAACTTAGTAGCGATCCACACACGCGTTTCCTGCCTGCTTGCGACTTCAAAGTTCCCGGTTTCCTGATCGCCGGTTTCGAGCTTTGATTTCCACCAGTAATCATCGAGCGGAAAACATCGAAACCGCAAATTGGATAGAATGACGGGGCCCTTGGGAACCAGCCGCCGAATCAACATTGAATCGAAAATCGAAAACAAATATCGCGAATTTAGGTTTGCGGTTTATGCCCAGCGGCACTAAAATAGTACGGATGTTGGATCCTGTACCAGAGTTGCTAAATAAGCTTCACAAGACTATGATCAAGCTCAGGCGAAGAACACTTAAGCAGTACAAGATATCTTGACGCTTCTTGGACTGATTAAGGCAGCCATCAGACCCAGGTTCATTCAGATACGAGTGGGTCTCGGGAACGACAAGACTACTTGGCGCTAGAATCGACAAGTTCGGGCTTCCCTATCATGATAACCAACGTGGTGAGGTAAGTGCATAACAGAGACTGGCAATTCGTGAGATCCCCCACTTCAAACGTCACTGATAGAAACCAGCGCGAAGATAAGAAAAGTCGAACAACTTGAGGCTCCACCACTTAAGATTCCAGAACTAGCAAAATAAAATAAAAATCTCGGGGCTTCGCATTATAGGTCTAGCATGATACATGAGTACGAAGCATTAATTTCTTACCTTGAAGGACATCTGCGACATGGATGGGGCGAAAATCTTGCCCGTAGGTCTGGTTGAATGTAATGGCGAGGTGCCCCAGTGCTCATCACCAAGCAAAACCAAGAGGTTACAAAGGATGCACCCACCGACGGGATCTAGGCAACAAAGCTTGGGTGGCGTAAGGTTGGGTTTCTTCCTTGGGTTGCTTCGCGCCCGAAGATAACCGGTGCCGCAGAATGGTTCGATTCTTGACAGGAAGATGCCAGCATGCCAGAGGCACAGGAGCTAAAGAAATTCCCAGATGCCAATAATGGTATCGCGACTGCGTTTCTGAAGCAAAACCCCAGCGTACGGACCTTGGATCCGTCGCAGGGAATCGATGTTCGGGACCTTAGGAACCTCTGACGCGGGCAATAAAAATTTGACACTGGGGAGAGATGTGTTGCAGTCGCTAAACCGAGGTTGGTCAATCGATGACCAGACAAACTTACCCGTCGGAGGCGGAGGGCTTCACTTTTTTTTCTTTCTTGCTTTCCGTTTTGTGATCATAATGTCTTGAAATACTCAGCTGTTGAGAAATACTCAGCTGTTGAGAAATACTCAGCTGTTGAGAAATAGCCCGCAGAGAGCGCACCGTAGAGAAAATGATGGGCGATGCAGCGGCCTGCATTTGTCTAATACTCTGAGCGGCTAGACCGAGCGACAGAGGAAGCATTAGCAATACTGCAAACTCCTCTGTTGTCCTAACTATTCAACGCCTCCTCGAAAGCAAGCGGATGTATTCTGGTTAACAGCAGCAGGCCCCAAGAGCCAATGCGGAGGCATGGCAAGTTTTTGGCTTTTGCTTGTGTTCTGAAGCCTCGTCTAATCCCTGTTCGAAGAGTGACGACGGTGGAGTCCCGGCATGGGTGGTGCATGTCTCTTTCCTTTTTCTTGTCGCTGCTGCCTATCTGGGATTCTCATGTGAGAAAAAGGCAACGTTCAACTCGCACGTCGAAAACATCCTGTCCATTGCCCCGAGATTCACTGAGCTGGGCCTCGTCAGAGCTGTCTCGATTTGAAATGACAAGTTCCATCGTCCTGTCCGTTTTGCGAGTCTCGTGAGCGTGAACCTGAGGGAAAGGGTTGTTTGCTCGGAACCCGAATAGATATATGGATCCAGCGAACCCTGTCCAGCGTCGGCAGTGCTTGCCCTGGAGCTTGCGTTCACAGAGGAAGGCAAAGATAGAGGGAATAAGCTACTGGCAATTTGCGGGTTAGTCGATCGGCGGAGAGAGCACGCAAGAGAGAGAGAGCAGATTTTCCGTTCTTTCTTTCTTTCTGGCAGAAATCCTCTCTTTCTGCGCCTTCGGGAAACCTGTCCCCAAAACCCAGAGCCCAATCGCATTTTGGTGTTGGCGATACCTGCAACCACCACCCACAACTTAGAGAAATCTTGCAATCGGGTGGCCCCAATCCATTGCAGCGGTGGCGTCCTGATTTGACGCTTCTCGCCTTTTCTTGATTAGTCCTGATTGGCAAGCGCTCCGGGGTCTGCGTCCTGGCACACGATGCTGTCCGCTCGGGGGCGTTAGCTTAACTAACACGAGCTTCCCACACCCTCAGCGAGTTAGTGCTTCCTGCTTTGCGACGTGCATGAGACCCTTCCCAGCCGACGGCGTTGCTTTTTCTCGTTCCTTTCGGTCCATTGCTTCTTTCTGTCTGGGCGATATCTCATCCAGAGGAACAAGTGCCTCAACGGTGATGGGCAGGACGCGGACGAGGTCCTGCAAGAGTCCTGGCGGCCGTACCATTCGTAACCTTCGTACCCTTCCAGTCTGTATCACCCACCGGCTGCTTCAAGAAGGATTCTTCGAAATCGATCGCCACCTCAATCCCCTCTTCCCTCCACCCTTCCTTCTTTTATAAGAACCCTTCACTACCCCCCCATCGACTCCCAGAAAAAATTTTACCATCACCCAACGTGTCTCGCATCGAGTGCCCTTTTATCTTTCGCTTTTCCTCGAAAGGCGAATAGAAATCCCTCCCCCAGTGTTTCTCTACACCAAAGAGGGGTCGCTCAACTGTCTCTCCCCCATAGACCAGCATCGCAATCTTGGTCAAAATGTCGTCCGACGACGTTGAGAAGAACGATTTCACCCATCGCGCAAGCGAGACCGGTGTCAAGCCGGAACGATCTGAGGCCGCCAAGAACGAGGCCGCCAATATCTATCAGAATGTGGAAGACTACGAGAAATACGGCTACGTCGCCCGTGGGTAAGTATCTCTCTTTGGTGTCCCGGACGAACAAAAGAGTAGTCGGAATAGTCACTAACAGAAGCCCGCTTGCAGCTTGAAATCTCGCCACATCCAGTTCATCGCTCTCGGTGGTACTATCGGAACAGGTCTTTTTCTCGGTGTCGGTAAAGCTCTTGCCGGTTCTGGCCCATTGTCCGTCCTCCTTGGCTATACTTTCACTGGTATCGCAATATTCGCCATGATGCAGTGTCTTGGTGAGATGGTTACTTGGCTTCCACTCCCCGGATCTATTCCCCAGCTCGGTGACCGTTATGTCGACGAGGCTCTCGGTTTTGCTGTTGGATGGAATCAATGGTACAACTGCGCTATCACCCTCTGTGTCGAAATTTCTGCCGCTGCCGTCGTCATAGGCTACTGGGACCACAACGGTGACCACGCCGGTATCTACATCGCCATTATCATCGTCCTCATCGTTGGTTTGAACATCTGGGCTGTTTCCGTATACGGTGAAGCCGAGTTTTGGTTTGCCAGTGTCAAGATTATCACCATCGTCGGTTTGATCATCATGGCTTTCATCCTCGATGTCGGTGGTGGTCCAGACCATCACAGATACGGATTCCAGTACTGGAGAAACCCTGGTGCCATGAAAGAGTACATTGGTACCGGTAGCACTGGTCGTTTCCTCGGTCTTTTCAACACTCTTGTCAATGCCGCTTTCTCATACGGTGGTGTCGAGAGTGTCGCTGTTGCCGCCGGTGAAGCCGAGAACCCTCGCAAGAACATTCCAAAGGCCGTCCGTCGTGTCTTCTGGCGTATCCTGTTCTTCTATGTTCTTGGAACTTTGGCTATCGGTGTCCTTGTTCCATACAACGATGAGCATCTTCTCCAGGCTATCGCTGATAACGCTGCTGGTGCTGCCCAGTCCCCATGGGTTATTGCCATCGATCGTGCTGGAATCAAGGGTCTTCCTCATATCATCAACGCTGTCATTCTCACCTCTGCTTCCTCCTCTGGAAACGCTTTCTTGTACACCGGATCCAGATATCTCTTCGCTATGGCCCAAATTGGACACGCGCCTCGCTTCCTCCTCAAGTGCACTAAGCGTGGTGTCCCAATCTATGCTGTCGGTATCACCGCTGCTATTTCTCTTCTCACCTTCATGACGGTCTCCACCGGTGCCGGCAATGTCTTCAACTGGTTCGCCAACATTGTCACCATTGCAAACTTGTTCACATGGTGTGTTATCTGTTTGTCGTCCATCCGCTTCACTGCCGCCCTCAACGCTCAGGGTATCGACAAAAGCACTCTTCCAATGCGTGCCTGGGGTCAGCCATACACCGCCTGGGCTGGTCTCATCTTCTTTAGTCTCATTATCTTATTTAACGGTTTCGCTGTCTTCACCAAGGGTAACTGGAAGGTGGAGGACTTCATTATTGCCTATATCGGTATCCCACTCTTCTTCGGCTTCTTCTTCTTCTGGAAGATCTTCAAGCGCACCAAGTGGCGCAAGGCTACCGAGATTGACTTGTTCACCGGAAAGGCTGCCATTGATGCCGAATACTGGCCGGAGCAGATCCCCAAGAACTGGCTCGAGAAGTTCTGGTACTGGTTGGTCTAAGCTTTTGTTGTTTCGCTTTTCTTTGTCTGGCTTTCTGTCTTAGCAGGAGTCTTTTCATCCACGATTTGGGGAGAGATAGTCCTTAGTGGCCCTCCTACATGTATTCCGTTGCTTAGCTCATGGTCTACACGTTGTTTTGAACATTCATCAAGGCGTTTTTCTTTTCTGGATCATACTCACCTGGAATTTTAATATATTTCACATCCGTATTAATAACCTCCTCCTCCTATTCCTCCTCCATCCTTCAAAATCTTGCAGCTGTGAGGGGCGAATCATTATGTATATCTCTAGTTATAGCTTCTCTTAGAGAAAATTCCAAATGAAAAGCGTTTCGATGAATGAAATTTCAAGTCTCGAATATTGGTAGAATTAAACCCCTCCAGGGGATATCGATTTTATTATTTTTATTTTAAAAAAGGTGGTACCATGCTTGGGTTTCCGTGGCTCCTGACGATTTAAATTGATGCTCCTTGTCTCGGAGTGTCTGTTACGTGGTTATGTAATAGTATTGGTTCGTGTTGTTGTGTGAAGGATCTGGGTGGGATGTCGCTTGAGCACAATAGGTCGCTTGAGCCTCAGTAACAAAAGCTTATGCGAGCTCGCGTAGACCTTGGCTTGTTTGATCACTAGAATTTTTCTAGCTCGTGGGTGCTCGATAGGGATTGTTATATTAGTTGAGCCTTGTGGTTTGGTTATTGATATAAGGAAGAATTTCTGAGAATGCTCCAAAGGAGGGATTCCTTTTAAGCAACAAAGGATGGTAGGAAGATACCCTTTGCAAATTTGTAGCTGGTGATCAAAGGAGATATACCATTTAAGTATCTTCTCGGATTGTCACGGCCCACAGATATTTCATTTGGGAACGTGGGTCAAACTGCAGGGTCATTCGTCTAGCCTCAAACTCGATTTTCTAGGGGCCGGGAACAACATGCCCGAATATAACCAAAATTAACGAATTACGAATTCCCAGCCTTTTATGGATGTGATTCATAACGTTAACGAGCGTGAGCTCTGCAGGAGAAACGCCACGGACAATCACGAAATCAGTGAGATTATGTAATGCTGTAATTGTTGAGATATCGCCCAATAGAACATTTCCCATCGCCCATGCGACGCTCGAACTAATGGAAAAGAACGTGGTATGGACGTGGTGGCCTTGCTGCGGGACCGGGAAATCTTAGCAGCCTTATTTCGCCTGTGGGGAGAAGCCAACCGCCGCGGCCGCCTTGATTAGGCCCGTCATCGGCCAGCATCATCAAACAACCCCAGCATAAAATATATCTACATGTCAACTCAAATTCCCTCTGGCCTGGTTTCTACTCCATCTTGAGGTTTGAGTTACCTAAGGAGAATGGTACGCCCTAGTAATCGGCGGTCGGCACGGAAAACTAACCTTTGCGAGTCACTGCCATCCCGTGTTCGATTCCTCTCATGCCAACCCGGCCGTCGGCTGAGCCGGGTGCACAAGTGGATATTTTTGTGCGTTACAGGATGGCTCTAGAAACCAGCTTGGTGTAAATATCTCATGCGAGTTTTCAATTTACAAAAGCGCACAACGCTGGATCGAATGTTGTACTGTAGAGCCCAGGTACTGCTTTGCTTAATTAAATACCAATATATACCCAAGATATATATATCTAAGAAAATTTTCCGGGATTGACTAATTAAATATATTAAGTAATGGTCCATAGCACGGTTTACGAGATGCCTCGGGGCGAGCTGCCATGCGCATGAAACCTCTATATTGTCCAAGCAAACTAGCTACAACCACACGTCGCGCCTCCAACTGCAGCCGGTTCAAGTGCACCGTGCTTCTCCATTGTGCCCGCCCGGATGACGCCTTGACTGATTTGCGTCTCGCTAGTTTTGTCGCTCCTGAATTTCACAACATCCCAGATCTCCTCGGCGCTCATGTGGCCCGCGGTATCCGGCATCCTATGCCCCCACTCAAGATTTCCATTCCTTACAAACCACTCTCCACCAACCTGGCTCATATCACCAGCATCCCACAAAGCGCCACCTTGCATAGCACTTTTGACCACGTGCTTGAAAGCCTTTAATCCCATCTCAACGACACTAGTCCGAACGTATGCTGGCTTTTTAGCCGGTCCTTGTAGTGTTCTGCCCATACCAAATGCTCTATATATTGCTCTTGTGTGGTCCGTATATACCGGAAACGGTGTTTTTAAGTCTTCAGCATATTGCTTAATCATCCCATGTCCCCCACAGCCTATTATTATCAGACGGGTTTTATGGTCCTTAAGAGTTTCCGGTGTGATCGATGGCGATAGTGATTCGATATAATTCTGACATAGTCCACAATAAAAATGCCGGACTAGAATAAAAAGGTCGGGTAAGTACACCGTGCGAAGCTACTACGAGGTGAGAAAATATAGGACTCACCGAACAGAACGACCACGGTATCCGTTTCACTATCTGGTTGTATGAGGGAGCCGAATTTATGTGATATACCATCGGAATCCTGGACATATAACTGCTGCGCGCTTTCCCATTCCGATTGTGAGGGTAAGTGTGACGGAGATGGAGGTAGTCCATTGGAAGCGCTTGGGAGCATAGGCTTCTCCGGAGGAACCTCCTTCGATCTCCTAGGAGCTGCGATGGCCATGTTTTTCGGGTTCTTGGAAGATTTTAATTCCCTCCCTTGGCGAAGGCTTGTCGATGATCTTACAAGGATGCTATGGAAAGATCGGTTCGAGGACATATATTTATATATCGTCGATGGCGTATGTGGTGGATCCGCGTGGTAGTACCAGTACCAAGGTTGGGGGGACCAATTCTAGAAAGGAGTAAACCACCACCAAAAAAAAAAAAAAAAAGGACCGATAAGATAGAATAAAACAGATAAAATAAAATTAAGTTTGAGAAGAATATCAACAGGAAATGGTGCTGTTGAAATCCTCTTTAGTTGTTTTGTTTTGTGCCTGTGTCTGATTGATTATTCTGAAGTATTTTTGGTGGGTTTGAAGATTCGCTGTGAGATGCTGAAACAACCTCCTGGAAACGTATAAACGAAACGGAACGACAACGGGAGGCGTTGCAGATTGGGTTATATAAGAATCCCAGGAAAATTAAGCCTTCAATCCAGGAGCAAAAGTAACCAAATGAACTAAATTCCACTAGCGATCGATCGTTGATATTAAGGCACCCTTTCTCCTGTGCTCCTCCTCCTCCTCATCTTCCTCGCCAGAAAAACGTACGTGGTCAGGATAAGTACAAGTACCAGCATCCCGGACCGTTGGTACCTTCTGCGAACTAATGCATGCTGGGAGATGATTCCAGGTAGCCTGATTGGACATGCCGGCCATTCTCTCCGTCATTTGACACTCCGGAGAGCGCCAGAGAGGTCGATTGATGCACCCAAGCTCAAGAAATTGGAGGTCTTGGGACACCATGTGAGACATGTCCATTCCACTTCTGGCCGGGCGAAGGACAAACGCACATCTCATTTGGGATACGCCCTTGTCAGCGCAGGCTTATCGTGGTAAGGATGGGCCGTTCTTCCCATCCAAAATGGAAAACATGCATCTTGGTTTGGCTAAATCGAGCGATCGACGGCCGAATGTGTACATCGAAAGAGCACTCTGCAGCATTGTGGTGTCCTTTGGGCAACATCGCCAGGGTTCCTTCCCTGAGCTGTGCAGCTTGCTGAAAAAGTTTGTTTGGCTGAATGGTGGCCGAATGGTGGTCGGATCCATTTGGCGATGGCATTTTGCTATGGAAATTGCGGGACAGGACATGACTGGGTCTGGTAATTGACGCAGGGGTCTTGCTGCAGATGGGAAAGCTTCGTTGGAGGAGCTGATGATATCAAAGATCAGGACGCATATCTCGCGAGGCCGTGGATGTTGCATGTTGTACCGTCGACTTTGGGTACTTCGTTCTCCCGTAGCACCCGCGAGCGGAAGAACATCCTCGGAACAAGATCCTGCGGAGGGGCCAGCCCGCGGATTCCACTCCCGGCCGCCATCTTTGAGAGGAGGAGGAGGAGGAGGCCGTCTCGCTCTGCGTTGCGTGTGGTTGACCGACGACGGCGCCGCAACACACGAGCACACGCCCGCCGAGAAACATTTTTCCGCTGCTGCAAATGTTTCAACGTCCACGGCATCCACATCGCATCGCGTGGGAGAATGCCACCCGCCATTCCCGCTCTCCGGGGCACCCGTCCCTTGAAACCGAGGTCTCCGAGTCATTGGATCTGTCAGTCCTGTTTCAATCGGGCCGCAAGGTCGCTGACTTCGGCGACCGAAACATCTCCTGCCTTACCCGCCGCCGCCACCTTGGCTTTCGCGAATCAGACCTCGGAGCGAAAGAAGGGCTCTGAGTCGAAGGGCACGGACCGAAAATGGGAAGTCACAGTCGGGTTGGAGATTCACGCCCAGCTTAACGCAAAGCGAAAACTATTCTCTTGTGGGCACAGCTAGAAAAGACTATATTTGGGGGTTTACGTCAAAACACTGACTGTTCGCCATAGATGCTGCTACATCATTCAATGCGCCCCCAAACAGCCGCGTGGCACCTTTTGATGCTGCGATACCCGGTATACAACCTGTCTGTGTCATATCCGCCTCCTTATCGTCGCCTTCAGGCAGAACGAGAACTGAACTGAGAGGTTTGATAACCTAGAAACTCACTCTCCCCACCATCTTACCCGCCCTTAGAGCTGCTGTCGCCCTCGAATGTCGCATAAACCGTCGTAGCACCTTCGATCGGAAACACTACTTCTACAAGGATCAACCAAACGGTTACCAGATCACTCAGTTCTATCATCCGTTCGCGTCGGATGGGAGACTGGTATTGAACGAACTGGATGGCCTTGGGATGTCGGAATCAGTTGAGATTGGGATAAAACAGGTGCAGATGGAACAGGATACTGCGAAATCAATATTCCAACCATCGACATCCCCTGGTACCCCATCTCGAACGCTCATTGACTACAACAGGGCAGGCTCGGCCTTGGTGGAGATCATAACAACCCCAAGTCTGAAATCTTCCAAACATGCTGCTGCCTGTCTTCGAAAGATACAAAGTATCTTAAAAGCGTCGAATGCTGCAGTAGATGGCATGGAGAAAGGAGGTATAAGATGTGATGTTAATGTTTCCATACAGCAGAAGGGAGTTCCCGGGCTCGGCCAACGGGTTGAAATCAAGAATCTTAACAGCATTAAAGCCGTACAAGAGAGTATCGATGCCGAAGTGAAACGTCAGATATCAGTTAGAGAAAACGGAGGTGAAGTTGAAGGCGAGACTAGAGGCTGGGATGCCGTGAAAGGCCAATCGAAAAAATTGCGTGACAAAGAAGGTGAAGTGGATTATCGGTATATGCCCGACGCTGAGCTAGCACCTTTGATTATTGACGAGGTAGGTGTTGCATGTTTAGTTTAGGAGATTGGTATAGTGATACTAAGCAGTGTTAGTCGCTTATTGAGCACATCAAATCAACCTTACCTCCCCTTCCCGACCAGATTTTAACCGAGTTGATGAACGAGCCATTCAGCCTCACGCTCAAGGATGCACGAACCATGGTGGATCTGGATGACGGTGCACGGGTGAATTACTATAAGGGAATATACGATAACTTATCAAAGAGGTTGGGGTCCAAATCGGCATCGAAACATCTCGGCAAACTAGTTGGAAACTGGACGCTTCACGAGCTCGGTGGTCGATTGTCCTCTAGTTTTATTGCCTGGTCCGATAACCCCATTAGAGCCACCCAGATGGCTGATTTACTCTACAATCTACAAGACGGGTCTCTCACGGCAGCAAATGCTAAGCAAGTTCTTGATATCTTGATTGACTCGAAGAATCCAAAGATTACGGTCGCAGAAGTAATGGTGGAACACGATCTTGCTACTGAGTCTACATCAGGAGAGGACAGCGAATTAATAAAAATTGCTTCTGATATTATCGCGGAGTATCCAGACAAGGCCGAGCTAGTCAGGTCTAAGAAGAAACCGAATTTGAAGAACTTCTTTATTGGGAACTTGATGAAGGCAACAAGCGGCAAAGTCAACGTCCAAGTGTGCAAGGAAGTCATTGAAAAACTTTTCTCAGCTTGAAATGTAAATAAACATAAATATTGCCAACAACCCCTATATGTGGAACGCTGTTTTCATTCATTCTAAAGCTACAGATATATCGTAAGTATCTATAACGTATCCCCAACCAAGAATTTAGCATCAGTAGAACCAGTTATAACACTTCTGTCTAATTTCGTGAAGTCTGTATCCACGGGTAGATCTTCAAACCGACCGGCCGTATTTAATTGCCAACATCATCCCGGTACCAATCTTCTCTATCAGCAGCCTCTATAGCATCCTGGGTGAAATTGGAATGTGCTAATCCATTCCCCGCGTCTGGATCTGGAATTCGTGGTGGCTCCACTGTCCCATAGGCATAACCTCCTTTGTAATTTTCGTTGCGGTGATAACCGGATTCGTAACGGTTGACTTGGTGATTGAGAGACTGCGCGGGAGGATGCCCCTCAAGTCCATCGTCTGTTTTCCAACCGGGCCCTTCCAATACGTTCCCTTTCCCGCCTGCCTTGGTGTAAATGGAGCGAGCGGGTACAAATGGTACGGTCCGGTAGCGGATCGGCTCGCGGAAATAGTAGGTGATGGAGAAAAATATCCATGGCAGTGCGAATAATGAGAGGTCCCAGGCGAACAACAAGGTGATAATGAACATGCAAGAGGTAAACACAGCAAGTCCGCACCACATGAAGTATGCGAAGGGGATGCCTTGGTTTTCCTGGGGTTCTTTGTATGTAAAGAAGCCACCGTCGATATCCCTGCCCGTCATCGTGACTGGATTTCTACCGAATCGAAGTGAAGCTGTTCAGAGTGGTATTATTAGAAATAATCCTCTTCTGCTGGGAATGTTGACTGTGTTTCTTACGATATACCAGCAAAGAAGAGGTTCGACCACGTGCGTTTCTAAAACTCTTTGGTTATTTTTAAATTTTCTATGAAGAAATTAGCGAGTGAGGGATTAGGTTTCGGATAACCAAGTTATTAAAGCTTGTGAAAGAAAGTAGTAGTGTTGCGATAACACCGCCTGTTTTAGGAGTAATAACTAACCGTATAAGAAATCTAAATAGCTGATTGACAAGATCTAACAGAGCAGGGACCAACAGTCGCGTAAGTTTATATGCCTCGATCCAGTCTTCGTAGTATTGGAAAGATTGGAAAAGAGGCGGCAGGATCTCAGGACCAAAGAAGAAAAGAAACCAAGAGATAATGGGTTGGCTAAGGACTGATGTGATGTGAGATCGAGCAATTGCTGCTAACTCCGTTGAAATGATGAAAAAACCATAAAATTGTGCGAGTGGTGCCAGGGGTGAAGTATTGTCGATGTTCTCGCCGCTGTTCAGAACGGAAGAAACCAGCCACATCCAAAAATATATGTTTCCTAGGGGCGAAAAAGCTACGGAAAAGAAATATAAGAAGCTATTATAAGACGGGAGACATAATTCAGCTTTGATTTGAGAGTGGGAAGCTTTAAATCTGATACACTTTTCTTGCCATTTCGGCATTGCAATTGCTCGTCGAGGTTTGTGGAATTTTGATTTAGGATCAGTTTTACAAGAATAGCTTTTACTATATCTATATATACGTAGCTATTGGGAAGCTTGGACTCAAGGGATCTGCCTAATTTTTGGTAGGCAGTATCTTTGTCATATAATCGAGGTCTCGGGAGGCTGGGAGACTCTTAAAGAACCTCGTGGATGAAACGCGATATATATATATCTGGCCGAGCTCCTTGTGTTGTTGTCAAAGGGACTGTTGCATTTCTTTGTTGCCGTGTTAGAGCACTTGTGTTGTTGTTACACAGGCAGCATGTCGAACTTTTTGGGGGGTTCTGCAGCAAAACACCAGATTCGAATCAAATACGATACCGAATCCCATATCGTATTATCCAATGTTCCGACAAACGTAGCAAAAGGAAGCTATCCAATATCTCGTAGCTACTGAAATAGCGCTCGTGCAATCAAGAACCTTGTCGCAAGTCAGCTCGAAACAAGCCAAGAGCCTCCACCCAACAGGCCTGCAGGCTTTATGCATTGAGCATGAGTGGTACGCTTTCATGACGTAGTGTTTTTGGTCGCTGCGCGACAAACGCTAATGGCCGCTATCCGATACGACTTGATCCTGAGCGATGAGCTCTAATCGGAATTTTTGGTTCACACCACCCAAATTATCTGGCGCGCATCTTTTTCCTGATGCTGCGCTACCCCTCGGTGTTTTTTTCGAGCTTGTGTCCGGTATCCTCGCAGAACGGTCGGGGTGCGCCCAAGAAATGACATGATTTCAAGTGGCTGGCCTTGATTTTCCTGTAGGTGTCAGACTACGCCGCTACCATAGCTAGTCGGTACATTTCCCAGCATTCGAATTACCTTAAATCACAGTACAAGTCTTTTGTATTTCGCAGATCCCGCGATTGAAATGACTTTTAGTCTCCTCTTTTCTCTTCCGCTTCCTCCGCGTCTCCTGTAGCTTCTTCTCCTTCGAATATTCGGTCACTGGATTCTCTCAGGTCGCAACATTTCCGTCGTTCGTTGACCTCTTTAGCGGTGGCAAAACTCTTCCTTCAGAGGCACAGCTAGCCGTATACCTCGAGGCTACGATATTTTATTCGTATAGCATTCTCACGCTATTGGTACCCGCATATCCAGCGGCCTTCTTACGTTGATTGTCTCTTCGGCATTCGCGTCATCTAGCACCAAGTCAATCGCACTTTTACGCCATTTCCTTTGAGATATCTTATTTTCCAGTTCACACAATGGAGGTCGCACCAGGTTCTAAAGCTATACTCTCGGGCCCAACGTCTCCGGGGCCGGGATATATTTTCTTCCGCTTGGTTAACATTGTAACACTTATTGCCTGCTTCGCCTGCCTGGCGCAGGTCATGTCCGACTACTCCCACTCCGGAGTCGGCACCCCAGAATCTATCGTTTACATGTTCGCGGTGGGGATATTAGGAACAGTATGGTCGATACTAATACTAATAACTTTTCTACGCGCGAATAATGTATCCTTCATGATTTGCTTCTTCGATTTCTTGGGAATGATACTTTGTATTGTCGGTGTGGCATTATTGACAAAACCGGCAATTGACGAGTGTGCCGCCGCGAAGGCAAATGCGGATGTAAATAATGAGATTTCAAGGACAAATAACGTCGATGCGATCTGTGGACTGTTAAGAGCCGGGTGGGGTTTAGGTGAGCTACTTCCTTATAATTTTGAGACGCAAGACATACTGATATATTTATGATGCATCTAATAGCCCTCGCAAACATTCTATTCTTCTTCCTTGTTTGCATTGGAGGTATCCAAATCGCAACAATGGTTGCAGATGAGTACCGACGTCTTGGGTAAGCCATAGTCTATCTAAATACACTCAGTCGTGCGTAACATAGCTCTAACATACCCTTATAGTGGCCCCGTCGCGCGCCGAACCGTCATCGAGGAAGGCTATCCTGTACAGCCTGCCGTCCGGAACGTTACACAAACCACTACAGCATCCGTACCTGTCCAACCAGGTGCTGTTTTGCTCGAAAAGGAAAGGTCGTCTAAGCGTCATAGAAGCAGCAGAAGTGCTGACCATCACCGACGCCATTCCACCTCGAGGGACAAGCGGAGAAGGTCTTATGCTTCTGGTGGGACTCGAGACGATTACTATTACCCCGATCGAAAAGACTCTAGGAGGAGCTCTCGACGAGACTATTAGGTTGGAATAAAGTATTTAATGTGGACGTGCGTCTGTCTAGGCAATGGCTACTACAGTTTGGGTCACTAGGATGCCAAACCCTTATGATTGACGAGAGCGAAAGGCTTGAATCAGCTCTACCCTCTAGATTACCAAAGTCTAGCTAATAGGCTAGACGAGGGGTATATATATACAATCTCACTCTAAAAAATGCAACAACCCGAAATTATCGCTATTCGTTAATGTTATCAACATTTACGCAAGATGAACGGTTGCAGTCCTGGATTTGATTGGAATTCTTATAGTTTTTGATGCCTACTTCATTTCTTTTTACTATTCCTTTCCTTTTATTTGATAACGCAAGCACACTCCCTTGGCGTATCCGAGGTTCCACGTATCTTAAGACGAATATATCGACTCTGGTTTCTTCTTTCAACTTTTTTTATCAGCTTTTTTCTTTTTCTTTTTCTTTTTCTGGAATTTCTTCAGTTATGATTGGATCATAGTATGTTTGTATGATATGAATGAATGATATTAGTCTCTACATCTGCTGTATATCTCGCTGGCGTTTTCCGTGGATAGGGTCTATTTCGACCAATCCTATGATTCCCCGGTTCCCGTATCCCGTGAGAGGATGGAAGGTCATAAGATAGGAATATCCATTTCGTAAACAAGCGTATCAGTGGCTAAACTGTAAAGGAAACCCAATCAACCTTAATCGATAAAGTATATAGGCGGGGTAAAATTATATTAATATCACCGTCTGATCGCAGCGCTACCGTGGCTTCTGAAATTAAACTCATTTTTTGTCTTCCATTTTAAATTTTATATATCTGTCCGTTTTCCAGCCAAGTGTCAGAAATATCATACATGAAAAAGACCGTATACATTGCATAAATCTCTCGATCCCAGATCCATAGAAGGAAAAAGCAAATAAACTCCTTTTCAAAAATCCATAGACAGTTGAATTAGTAAAGAAACAAAGAACAAGAGCAGGTCGTATATGTACATTTTTGAAATTAGTGAGAACCCCGCTGCTGAAGGATAGGTACTAGGTAGGTATCCAGGCAAGCAAAAGGTGATCGTTGACGCTGATAAAAAAACATATCCGCATAAAATTCCTGGGTATCGCGAGAAAAAGAGTGGCATGTCTAGCATTAATACGTATTGAAATTTGAGATTTGAGATTTTCTTTCTTCGGTTCACGCCTCTGACAGGTGATAATTCAAAGTGCGGTGGCGTATTTTTTGCGTATCAGGCTTCTAACCCTCAACATCGATAATATCGGCGACGTCCTTTTTATCAGCGGCGAGAACATCGAAGGCTAAATAGACCATGTAGACAAATTCGAGTCTGGTAAATCGAAAATTAGTACTTGCATTCCAACAAACTATAAGAAGTGTGCTTACAATGTGAACAACTGGAACACAAATGCTGCCTTCCACACTCCACAAAGCTGGTGCCACAGAAACGTGGACAGCTGACTCTGTGCCGCGTAGATGAGTACCTGTGCCGTCACGGTACCTGTTCCCTCGTATCCCGTATACCCTGGTCCGCTGGTAGTAACCACAGTTTGCGATGGTGCCCACAGAATCCCAGAATCATGGCAATAATCGTTTGCATCGTTGTTCTGGTCTGAAAACAGCGCCAAAGACGATCCGATGAGTGCCACAAGCCACAAGACGAATCCTATGAACGAGAACGCAAGCATGAAGAACGGAGTTACCATGCGCAGCTGGAAGAGCATAAGGATTGTAAGGATCAAGAAAAGAGTGAGGACAGCGACAGCGAGGGACATAACAAAGTACCTGCCAGATTCGAAATTTCAAGTCAGCTTTTCTCTCCCTTCTCTCTTTCATTTCTGTTTCAGGGAGCAAGTGCGACGTACCATGGTTGCGGCCTTTCCAGCGCATTTTGGACAGCGACGAACTGAGCGTATATGGAGAGCACGATAATGGAGAACAAGCCTAACAGCACCACCCAATATGTGAAAACATCTCTGGGCCAGCGGTACGCTCTATACTCGATTTCTACTTCGTCTGCCATCTTGTTTTATTTTTTTCTTCTACTTTGGATTTCCTTATCGACTTCTAATCTTGGTGTAGCGCTAAAGCTGAGCTTAGCTCGATGCAGGTCCTAAAATTCCCAACTAATGCAGACTTCTTTGCAAGCTCTGCGTCGACGGAATACACGAGGTCGAGGTCGAGCAGGGTCTACGGACTGGGAGGGTGTGCAAGTTGTGGTCGGCTGATGCGTTGTCTCAGTAGACGAGGTAATCCGATTCGGTCGGGTCGCTGAGGAAAAGAAATTCGGCAAAAATGTGTGTAAAAGGCGAATGCGACTTGCCGGTCAGACACACTTTTTCTATGTAGGTACTGGGCCGGGTCTTTGCTTTGCTTCGACGGGCGCTCGTCCGGGTTCGACGGTTATGTGCAGCAGCGAGGAAGGCAACTCGCAGCAAATATGTGCGCGCGCGCAAGGCTGTACGATATCCGATCTTACTTATTGACTAGAGCGCTTTGGTTTATTTGCTTGTGTGCGGAGTGAACACTTGGTCCCAAGCGCAGGTTTGTGTCCGTCGGCGAAAGGTAGCGTCGGGTTTCCAGTGAACAGCAAAGTAAATTGGAAAAGCGGTGCAGCAGATAAGGTAGGTAGGACAGTAAGAAAGGAGATAGCGAGGGGAAGAGAGGGAGGACCGAGTGGAAATAGTCGAAGGAAAGGCGCAGGAGGCACAAGTAGATGTATTCCGCGAATTCCGTCAATTCCGTATGACTAGATGACTACAGCGACGACGGGTGGACAGTCCTAGCTCGGACTTGACGAGATGCGAACCGTCGACAAGGGCGAAGATGGTGAAAAGACGGGAAGAGGGCGAGAGAAAAACGCTCAGCTGGACAGAAAGAGAGTCTGGTGGAACCACAAGACGCGGCACAGGATATTCTTAACATTTATATGAGAAGCTACCATGCTCCCTTGCTACCTGGCTACCTCGCCATCCAGCAAGCAGGCAAGCTGTCTTTGCATGATAAATGAGCGTGGTTGGTGCTTTTTTCGGTATAATAAGTTCCTGCAGGCTCCGGCCTGGGAAATCTTCCCGTAGTATTAATCTTAGGTATGGTCTGCTTGCGACGCACTAGCGCAAGATTACGAGCGCAGCACCAGGTGGCCCCCCAATTAGTTGAGAAAGAACCGCTCAGAAGTCCTCCAGAAGACGTCAAACGAACAGCGTACCACGGCGAGAACTTCAAACTTAGGCAAATAAGGCCGAAGGGCGGGTGAAGACGTGGGGCTCGCTGTCCTGCTGCGTTGCGTGTTGAAGTGTTGAGACCTGGTTGGGCAGATCACACGCTCCTTGCAGCTCGCTTTTCCCGATTAGGAAGCATGATTGGTTCCACAGCCACACAACGCAACCCAGTTCCCTTGGTGTTTTCCCGTTTGTTGAAATCCTGAAGGCTGGGGAAAAAGCACCCCCAGCAACGATCTCGCGCCAGGCACAGCGCGCAGGAATCCCGGCGCAAAAGACCCAGGTATGCTGGCCAGCCGAATCAAAAAAAAAAACTCTGTCATTGTCTGAGGATCGCAATTGAGATTTAAAAAATATGACGAAATGTCTCAGCGCTCAGCATGGATGGCGGCTAGCTCAAGCAAAGTAGAGAACCCGGAAACCCCAGATGCAGGGACATCCCATCGTCGCATTCCGGCGGCTCTACTTTGCGTTCCTGCAAGCTGCAGCTCCTGTTGTGGTTTAGCAGCGACGTTTTAAAAGCCCTAAATACCTGGTCATATGCGTCGTGCTCATTTGGGCGCACGTGGAGCTCACATTCAAGGAAACGGTTTATCTTCGCATTTTAAATGTCTAGGGATGGTCGGTCGCACGAGCTACTGAGAGAATGAGTGAGGTATTGGTCTCAATTACACTTTAAATTTTTTTTTCCTAGCACACCGGAAAGAACAGGCAAGTATACTCGGAGAGAACAGTGAAGATTGAATGATAGGATGAATCAATTAGAACGAATCGCAAAGTAAAATAAATAGAGTAAATACATTATTGGAAAGCAGGGCGCCAAATACCACTATCGTACAAGATATTATGAGAAAAGGTGAAAGGTAAAACTGAAGAACAAAATAAGTGAGAGCTGGTATCTTGGTTCAAAACGATTACACTCCAAAAACAAAATAACGAAAGCATTAAAACTCCTTAGATCCCTTCCGTTTCCCCAAATAAAGTAAGAATGTACCCAGAAGAGAGAGAGAAAATACCCCGAAAAGCAAAGGAAAAAAGGATGTAGTACCAAGATATGCAGACCAGATGACTATCAAGAAAATCGAACGTGGTATCAGTAGGAAAAATAGCAGATATGGCGCCGAACTTTCAACAAGAGACATTATCTTTTTAATGAAATCAAAAGAAATCAAAAACTGTCTTCGCAAACAGAAGTCAGGATTAAAGACTTTTGTGTAAAAATAATTTTGTCTTTTCCCAATTCTTTTGTGTATTTTTGTTTTCCCCTTTTTTGAGAAACCCTCCCAGAAAAAGAAACAAAAGACAGAATTTTGTACATGACCGAAGCACCGAGAAAGATGATATGTATAGATCCTCTGTAAGAAATATAAAAGACCATGTAAGAAATGTGAAGATATGACCGCATGAGCGGACTATTCGAATAAATATCAGAGAAATAAAAAATAGAAAATGGACAAAAGAAAATGATTTGAGGTTTGTGATCGGATTGAGGTAAGGTTGAGGTGACGAAGCCCGCTATCGTCGTCATTATAATTTCATTAGGTCGTGTGTAGTGATATATTCATGTGTGCAAGACATGGTTACGCCTTGACTTCAGGAGCAGTAGTATTCGTGGGAAGGGTGTCGTTCTTCTTTGCATCAGCTGCGGTCTTCAATGCTGGCTTCTTGGGAGCTGCATCGAGCAAGTTCTTTGCGCAGTACGCGAATCCCGCAGTGCAGGCCGTGGTAGTCATAATGATTCCAAACCAGGTGGAAACGGAAAGATAAAGCATGAGTGGGAGGAGAAAAAAGATACCAGCGAGGACTCCAAGCTGTATTGGCGTCTCTTGCTTTGAGACCCAGGCAATGATGGTTTCTAGCATACCCAAGATACCTTCAACCGCAAGGCTGGGTCGCTGACCACCATTGAAAGATGAGGATCGGGAGGATCGGCCTGAGGGGATGTGAACTCTCATTTGGGTTGAGTTGTCGTGAACGAGAGTGGAGAAGTCATTAGACTTGTAAACAAAATCCATCTCTTCACGAACAACAGGTTGATGGCGGCTCATCCATTCCCGGTATTCACCAAGAGACTCATCAGAGGCACCAGGAAGCTCGTTCAGGATCTTTGAGTAGGCTGCCAAAGCATTGTTGTACTGCTGGAGCTTCATAAAAATGGCGCCCATTAGCTCCAGACGACGGGCAGAGTTATCGTCAAGAGGGCCGGGAGCTCGCTGGCCAGTGGCATTAAGGCCACGGCGGGTTCGGAGACCAGCGCCACCGTTGCCGCTGCCTTGCTCCTGATGATCAAGGTTCTCAAGAATCTGCTCAAGCTCGCAGATCTCATCTTGGAGATGAAGAAGGATACGGTGATTCAAGTTGTCAAAGCGGCGGTACATGGCAGTGTTTGGAGACTCAGCCAAGTGGCTTGAAAGATGAGGGTACCCAAGGGCAACTGGGATTGTAGTAAGGGCAGCGCCTTTAGAGGCGAAAGAGCTAGCGATGGACGAATGACGCGTGGGTGGGCGAGACTGGACACGGCATTGCTTGACAGCTGGAGGACTGTCTTCAGGGGTTGGAAGGCCATGCTTTTGCTTTCCAGGAAGGCTAGTGTTGATGGATGGTGGGTGTCGACCGTGGGCAGGGATGCTGGCTTCCACGCTGGCTTCAGACTTGATATCAGCCTCCGACAAGGGTTGCATCCGGCTGCTAGCCGCGCTGGTGAGCTTCGCCGATGAAGTATCAGAAAAGTTGGAACTGAACAATGGTTGCTTGTTGTTGGTAGTTATGGTGTTGCGTCTTCTCGTCTTTGCGGGTTTGGCCCAGCTCTGGTCGTCATTGCCATCCTTTCCGAGTTCAAATTCTTCACGAGCAGGTCCTCCGGGGATTCTGTCATTTGGCGGTCGAGATCCTCCTTTGTTGCTTTCGGTATCAGCCCATTCAGCGCTCCATTGGCCATGAATGCTATTTCTCTTGCTGCCTGGGAATTCTCCGGACATTGGACGTCTCTTGGTGTATTGTGGACTGGCAGATGGAATGCTCTGTGGCTCTTCAAATTCGGGTTCCTCGTGGTGATAGCCTTGTTGGTCGTAGTAACCATCATAACCGCCATAGTAGTCGTCCTGATAACCGGCTTGACCGTAAGTCATGTTGCTAAGGTTGCTAGGCGGGTGCGGTCGGCCGTTGTTCATCTGACCACCCCATCTTCCACCGAGGACAGTGGTACCCATCTCCGAGACATTTGACTGGAGCATGGTACCGAAGTTTGGATTGTAAGTGCTAACCTGACTGCCGAGTTGACTACCACCGAATGTTCTATAAGGTCCAATAGAAGATGCTGGGGGTGGAGGAGCTCGCATGTGCTGTTGCTGTGGTCCTGGTCCTGGTCCGTACATCGAGTTTCGCTGTGGTGGCATCTGTGGCCTGGGAAATGGGGGATATGAGTCGGTGTAAGCTCGCTGGGGTGGTGGTGGATGTGGAGGATAACCGCCATACATGTCGTGCGCTTGCGGGGGTGGGACATGGGGGTGTGGGGGTTGCGGTGGCCGTTGGTTGGGTTGCATGCGCGGGCGGCCGCGGTAAGAAGGTGGTCCCTGTGGCGGCGCCATGTAGTTGGGGTAATAGTCCTCTTCGTGGTATTCTTCAATCTCGGGCCCTTCTGCGGCCTGAGCTTCTGCAGCTGCGGCTGCAGCTGCCCGTCGGGCGTGTATAGATTCCTTGAAGTTCGATTTCTGTGGCGTATGTACCATGGCGTTTTCTGCAGCTTGCGGAGGCATGTTCATATACGGATCGGCCATTGGCTGAGCAGGGACTTGAGGAGCTGGCTCTGCGGATGTGCCTTCAGGAGCCATGTACGGATCGTAATGCATTGGTGGGTAGCCAGGGTAACCGCCATATGGTGGTTGAGATGCAAAGTACGAGTCGGTTGGATGAGGAGGCATGGACCTAGGAGGAGCTGCAGAGGTAGGAGTGGTCTTCTTGGGGCTGGCTGGCTTGACAGGGCTCTTTGGTTGAATCTCAGGCGAGGGAGTAGCGTCGTCATGGCTCCGCGGTGAAGAGTCCGGAAGCTCGTCATGTTCCTCTTCATGATCTTCATGAGACGGAGCAACAGCGGCGGCAGCTGCTTCGTCCTCTGCACCCTCATCGAGGAATTCAAAAACGCTAGCATCGAGACCGAGTCCAGCTGGAGCTCCTCGAGGAGCAGCACCAGGAATGGCAGTAGCTCGGCTGTCGTTGCTGGAGAAAGAGCTCCTCTTTCGGTGTAATGGATATTGTTGATAAGCAGCATATGCTGCCTCTTGATCGTACTCGGGTCCGGTTACGGTAGCATTGGAGTATGTACGACCATGAACGGGAGGTCTTGTGCTTCCATTCTTCGATGGGGAGATGTTCGGGGTGGAGGTCGAGCCCGACGGGAGGGTGGGTTTCATGTCTTCGGAGCTGGAGTCCTCCGAGGTGGCGGCGGAGCCTCTGGAGGGGGGAGCTGGGGCTTCTGGCATGGGAGACTGAACTTCGTCGCTTACGGAAGCGAAGTAGCCATTGTTCTGTGTCTGGATGCTGGAGAGTTTTCGGTACGCTGCTATTCTCGAATCCACTCTTGGGTCTCCTAAAGATGAACCGGTCGAGCCAGAAGATACTGAGGGAGAGGAGTCTGAGGAAGCTGAAACTACGGACGAGGGGGCCAGCGGGACAGGCTGGCCCGCCTTATGCGGCTTTTTCAGAGCGGGCATGGTCTGATAGTGGGAGACCTCCTCGGTGGGAGAGACGGGCGTTGGGGGCTTCTTGATCCCGGCACCGATGGAGAACAAGCTGGAGGAGGAGGAGGAATTGGAAGCCGCAGGGTACGCGGAATAGGATCGTGGGCGGGTTGAGGTTGAGGTTGAGGTTGAGGTTGGATTGGAACTCGAGTTAGGGCTGGTCCCCAGAGCTGCAACGGCAGCAGCAACGTGCCCGGCTGATATCGAAGACGAAGAGATGTTCTTCGAGCTTGAACCTGCACCACCTGCAGCAGATGAAAATTTTGCAGCACCAGCTGACGTAGCGATGTTGCCGCTGCTATCCTTGTTTTTGGCAGCAGCAGCAAGGAGGTCGATTGCAATTGGAGGCGTGGCCGACGAAGGGCTGGCGGCAGGCGTCGGGAGCGAATGGTTGTTGCTATTGGACTTGGACGAATCCTTCGGCAGGTTGTGAGTTGGCTTCTCACCTGCTTCTTATCTATCAGCACGGCTGCTCCACCAGACTAACTACTGTTACGACGGAGGGAAGTGGTAATTGTGTGGTAAACAAACAGTGCAAACGGTAAGCGGGTGGGTGGGTAATTCGGAGGGCGGGAAGGGCCAGAATATGAATGAGCAGGCAAAAATGGGCAGTAGGAGGACGGAACAGGCCCGGGCGTCAACTGCCACACACGCCAGAACTGCCAGAAAATATATTATTTTTAAACCAGAACACACACAGTCGTGGAAATGCGGGGGTGCACGAGATGTTGTTATCCAAAGGGGCATCAGACAGTGAGGCAAGTGCAAAGGAAAGCGGAAGAAGAGGAAGCCTTTTTCTCTCGAAGCCTCGAGTATATTCTCAAGATAATAAATTGGACAAGGCCAGCGAGGCGGTTATCGACACTTTCCCCTGAACAGAAACAATTCGTCTGCATCCCTCATGCCCTATGTAGGTGAGAAACTGACAGCCCTCTGCTTTGGGTGTCTCCCGCGATCGAGCGAACCCCGATTTTCAACTGGGAAACCCTTCCTCGGCTGCACCAGGGCAAATGCGGACGGCCAGCACGCAAGTGGAAAAAAAAAATGACACACCAGCCAACAACGAAGAGAAAAAGATTTTCGCTGCTGGGAAAGGGAAATCCCAAGCTTGTGGGCAAAGAAAAGAAATAAAGCTAAGCACCGGACTGGACAAGGTCTGGCGAATAGGAGTGTTGGCATGGGGCCAACATGCGGTTGGGAGCCAATAGGAGCTGGGCAAGCGCCTGAGCAGTCAAACTTACAAGGGAACGGCAATGCAGAGTGACCAAAACTGCATGAAGAGAAAAAATAAAGGACGAGGAAAAAACTTCACACACTCCCACAGCTTGGAGAGTACGAGAGGGAGGAAAAACAGTGTGCGAAATCTGTGGGAAAGGAAAGACAAGCAAAAGCAGGGACCCAACCCAGGCTGGGGTTTCCAAACATACCCGCACACACAAATAACTTGTCTTGTCGTTATGCAGACAATAGCAGTTAATTTGGATATGCAGCTAGAAAAGCTCGACTTGCAGCTAAATGGTAGCAAAGTGGATCAAGGAAGAATGCAACACGGTAAACAGCTTTCCCCAATCTCGCCGCCTGCATGCACGAAACCCTTCCCTTTGTCACAAGCAAATTAAATCCCACAATAACAATTCCAAAAGGAGAAATTAGGCAGGTAAACATGCGATAGCGACACGATTGGTTCGCTCAGACGTCTTTCGTGTGGAAATTTGAAAACAAAAGAAAGAAGAGGCGACGGTGTTGTTGTTGAATAGAATCAAAGGATATCGTGAAAAAATGTAAGAAAAGAGACGAAGAGCTTACCTAAACCTGGCCGGGAAGCTTCAGACATGGACATCGTCCGAACTACTCTACCTGACTGCTGCTTATGGCGCTTCTCAGAAGTGTTAACCGTCAGCGGTGGTATGCCAAAACTCCATCTCTTGCTCTTCCTGTCGTCACTCTTGTTGTTTTTCTTGTGTGCAGGCTTGTTGACCCATGTATCAACACCGCCCTTGCTCGGTTTGTGATTCCCTATGGTGACCCGCTCTTCAACACTATCAACTTCGTCGTCTGAGTCGATGACGGTTTCTGCTGTCGGATACAGCGGCCGGTGTACATCTAGTGTCTTAGGCATGGTGGGCGAATATTACTATGAAAGTGCTGAACCAACGATGTTTTCGTAGACGATAGAAGCTGCGGAAATTCCACGAGTTATATCATTTGATATATCGGGAAATAAACCAAAAATATCGTCAAAAAAATATTATTGGAAAATAATAATGAGAAAAAAAGTCGTCGTTTCTTGTTCTTTCTGTTTGAAAATTATCGGATCTTCCTTATATCGAATAGTAAAAATATGTTTCTGGTTCCTTCCGGTTTATATCCTTTTTTTTTGTTTTTTGGCAACAGCCGCTTGTAATACTTTGACGTCGATGGTGATAAATATTTATGTCGTACGGAGCTGAAAAAACCTGTAAAGGCTTTGCGGTGAAAAAGAAAGATAAATATGTGATCTTGCACCTTCTGGAGATAATAGTGCAGCAAAGATCTTGAAGGTAAAAGAAAAGGAAGAAGGAAGCAAGGGAGGGATGGATTACACAATAATAATAACCTTGTGCTTCCCAAACCCGACCAAAGGGGTAGAACTACTATTTTGTTTTTCAAATAAATGAAAAGAAAAAAAATTCACGTCGACGAGCGGCCGATTTTTTTCTTCACAGTCAGTTCACGGAGCGCAGAGGTTAGCAGAAAAAAGTAAACCTGAACGGGAGGGAAGGTGAAGGTGGGTGTACGACACCGGCCGTGGGGCTTAGGCGCAGCAACGAGCAAAGCAAGGAGGGGTGGTTGAAGAACGGATCGCAGATTAAGATCCTGGCCTCTCGACCCCGGCAACTCAAGGTCAGCCCACCACTAAGAATTCTTCGTCCTCCTCGAGACCGGACTCTCGTCCTAAATTATTTGTTTTTCTGGACCACACTTCGTCTGATATTCTGAAAATAGACGAGCCTTTCTCTTCCGTGCCTTCTTCGGGTAGGTGCCTGCTTATTCACAAAGTGAAGATTACTCCACACAAAGAGAGGAAAAATAACGACGAGTCGAGGTTCTCGGGTTATTCGCCAATAATGAGCTTCAAATTGCCGACTTGATGAAAATGTTTTCCGTCCCAGTCCATGTGAAATATAGAAATGATAAACCGATGGTAGTATAATGTTCTCAAAGGTTATTATCGATTATAGAAGGAGGGGATCATGGAGCAGGTCATAAACTTTCGGAATTTTACAAACCCTAGTTCGCTCCCACCTGATACTCAACGGCCGAGGTTTTGAACACAGGTTACTCCTTAGCGGCAGGAAGCGACCACGATCGCTTTTTATTACAAAAAGAAGAACTGCATTTCATTAATTTACAATTACCCATCGACGAGGATGATAATCTACGAAATCGAGAACCCCCTTATTGCGCACGGTATTTCGAAAACGGCCGACGAGAAAGGTCCCGAGTATCAGAATACCCCGGGCCAGAACCGCCGTGCCGTGTTGTGGGATGAAAGGATGTGATGTGATAAACCGCACCATTGCCCCTCCCCCTCCAATAATGCGCCTGAGAGCTAGGGTTTCTGACTGTTCGCGTAAAAAGTGGCTTGTCAAAATAGCCCCTCCAGGTGAAAAATGCCATGTCTACCCTGGAATCTGGAACGGAAATATCACGTCAAAAGTGAATAAAATATTGCTATTAACATTCGTCTTATTTTACCACACGGTTCCTGAATATCCATGAGATATGTTTCGTGATCTGATCACAAGCGGGAAACAGGTGTCGCGCAACTGTTTACAATTTCATTTTTTCCCGTTCTGTCCAGAAAATGCGGTTTGCTCTAGTTCACTAATATATTTGCTGCGCGGCGCATGTCATGTCACGTAGTAAATCTACCAGGGCGGTGGGTATTTCCTTTCAAGATCCACCGGCCCCAGAGCACGAAAGAGAGGTATTCGATCATAAGTCATGCAAAAGCTGTACCTATGCGCGGCTGCCTTAGTTGGATTTGGAGTTTTGCTCTGGTAACCTGTACAAGCACGCAATGGGCGCCGTTCAATGGGTCCTTACGGTGCCCGAAAGTATTCGAGACTTGCGCCGCTGGGAGTGTTCCCATTGTCAACTCAACAGATCGCTCCGTCATGGGACGCCGATAGCAACGTGCATGTTTGCGGCCTTTGGAGTCATGGGGTTGGCTGATCCACAAGCCGTGTGAGTGGGTCTTGTATTTTCTGTCTGTCGACGGTTTCTCTCTCGTGGTGTTGGCTTACCCTCGTCGTCTGACCCGCTCTGATTCGTCGACGTTTGCATGAACATGGATCCGCCGAAACACGAACGACCCAACTCGATTGGTCTGTGCAGGGATTGCAGCAGTCCCAGGCCAATTTCCGGTCGGCTTCAAATAGAGAAAAGAAGAAAGCACTTTCCTTTCCTTCTGTCGTTAAGCTGTTGCTTTTTCTTTTCCTGCCTGTCCCCCATCTTTTTCTTCGCGCTCGTGCGGTTCTTTGCCTCTGGAGTTCTATTTTTCGAGTCCACAGGCGAATTCTCGCGGGCCTTCAACCACCACCATTAATCCAAACGCATGCAGATGTGGGCCGGGAACCTGATCTCATTCAGCCGCCGTTCCGTTCTGCTTGTGCTTGCCGTCTTTGGCGAACGTTCATGCTTCAGAATCTTCTACCCGACCCGTGCGTTAATGATGTTCTAGAGTTCGTATTATCAAGACTCTGTGACAGAAACGACGAGGATACGAAACTCGTCTGAAAACAGCGAAGTCCACCGAGGCTGTTTTCGAAACACTCTTGATGGATCGAACCCGAAAATCTTACTACCAAGGGTCCGAGAATCGCACAAGGCAAAAACTAAAAACGATATGGTATCAGATGTGAGATTATCCAGGAAACGGAGTGCAAACTCAAACTGTACCTGTGCCTTACCAACAACCCTTTTTCCCTCGGAATCCCGAAAGGAACAAACTCACAGGATTGGTCATTTAATCTAATCGATAAGCACAGTATCGATACGACACCGCTGGCCTTCAAACCGTAGATATTTCCTGCGACAACGCTCATTGGACCGCGAGAAAGTGGCATGGATGATTCCCAATGGGTTCGGCGGTTACAATCAGCCTTAGCTTGGGACAAAAAGTCCACAATTGTGGATCGACGAATTTCAATTTCACCTGTGCCTTCCAGTCTAGAAGATCGCCTTGGAATTTTCCTCTGTGTGGCGTGCTTGGTAACATGTCTTGCCATCCTGCCAGATCCTACGCGAGTTAGGATCGGATACACGAGCCGTCACTCCAGATTAAAGCACACAAAGTGTGCTGACGGCCTTTATTCATGCAGCTAAAATAACATTAGAATTAAAAAATGGTGGCTGTCTATCGAGAGGAATGTGGTGGGTTCGAACACCACAAATCATCAGCCTGCAGCTGCCAGAATTGGTAAGCTTTGACCTCTTTGATGGTTAAACTTCGTTAGTTTCGTCTCCATTCATCTATGTAATCGCGGGTGAACTGAAGGTTTTCTCATTGTTCAAGGGCAAAAAATAGATTGTATCGCTACCCATTCCTCGGGTATTCCATTCCACATGGGAACCCCGCCGTCCCATGCATAAACCTCTCAAGAAGTAAAAGTGGAATCGGATAATCTCAAAAGGCAGCTGTGGTGATGCTTGGGTCTCCGATCTGGAAGTTGGAAACAGGCCTGAATGCCTTGGATGCGCTAGTATCATAAGGCAAACTAGATAATGAAAAAACCTTTGTTATCAAGGTTATCGCTGGCACTATCGTGCAAAAGGCTGAAGAACAAAAAAAAAAAGCTACCTACTCTTTTGTTACAAATCTAGACCTATACAAGTCGTTCGTCTCGACGAGATATTTTTTTCTCGACAAGGCAATCACAAATAAAAATATGTTGGAATATAACATATCACATATCTGACTGGGATCAGATTCTCCGGTCACACACGACCCGGAAAGAAGGAACAAGGGAAAAAAGGATGAGAAGGCCTGGAACTTCCCAGCCTTTCTCAGCTCCTCAACCTCGTTAGTCAAGGGCCTACGTCAGGAAATTATTATTTGAAAAACAAAAACCCACCGTCGATAGATGTTGTTATTACTATTATCACCGGGGGCTGTACTCCGCTATTCCTTTCAACCCACCATGAGAGAAAAAAAAATCCGTTATCGAAACAGAGCCAAGGTCGTCCCGCCTCCCCCACTAGCGCCACCTTAAAACGGCAACTGCACCCAATAACCAAACTCCCACACCCACGTCCATTCCGGTGCCCTCCAAGCGAAATTAAATCGTCGTCTACATGTACCACAGCTTTAGCCGAACCCCGACCACCACAGCAACCCATGGAGAGTTTAGTCCGGTTTCCCTCCGTGATAAAAAAAAAATAAGTTGACTAAAAAACCTTGAACTTGATATCCACCCTGCCACCATTCCCATAAAGGAAATTCGATACCAGACCGCCCACTAAACAAGCGTATATCGACTAGGTTACTGACTCTTCGAGGTCAACGTAACCATGGTGCCCATTTCGATTTTTGCCCGTCCTTGATTTTCGGCTCGTCACGAAATTCTCGATGGAGGAAAGGGAAAGCAAGGGGTGATAAATTAGAGAGGATGGGAACTGGACCTAACTTAGCCGGGCCGGGGATTACCAGAAAAATGTAGCCGCATTTCTCAGGGCGTCAAGGGCGAGGTTCGGATATACCTGACATCTATCGTTAGAATATTAATTTTTGTCCCTCATGCCCTGTCTACTAAAATAAACACCCCACCATCGGCGACTGGATCGGGAGGGAAGAGCGCCCTGGTTGCCAGGTCAGGTGAGAAGATGAATGAGCTGAGAAGATTTTGAAATTACGATTGCATCATGCGTTCTGATTATTATTCCTCCATCGCATTCGGGCAACAAATGCCGGGGAGGTTATACTATTTGGGAGAGGGTGACATTTCTTTCCGAACGTTGGGTTAGCAGTTGCTGTTGGACAGCAAGTTAGAGCACAATATGATTCACATTAAAAGAAAACATAGGCATGGAAACGATAAAATACAACGTCCGTGACGAGTTGCTCGTAAAAAAGAACTATTAACGAATGAGTTGAGTTATTTAGCCCGTGATAACTATTCGGCACAACCGTAACCTGTTGGTAGACGTAATACGGCACAGCTATAGAACATCTCGGCCTGGATTTCAGGCAGGATTTCAGGCATCGATATCAGAAATAAAGGAAAATTACAACAAGGCTGTGAAGTCGGATGAGTGATCGCCTAGAAGCAATCCAGTCTATAGACGTGCATGCACATCGACTGAGCAACCGGCCTAGATCACGGATGACTCTCTGCGGATTGCCTAATCCAGCCTACCCTCGTTTCGCCCGGCGCCGCATGATTGCCACTGATAATCTCTACGATGATTATTTGATTATTTTAATTGATGGTTGCATAAATCCCGGCGATGGTGGTGGCGGACCAACTAAAATAGTCGGTTCTGGAGCTCCATAGCCGGATTTCCAAGTATTTTGTGAGCTAAACGCCCGGGTACGATATACACTACGATTAATATTTCGAATGTGATAAAGACGTCGATGATGCAGACAATGTTTTCCGTATTCGTATGCCTTCCTGTTCTGTCGATGCTAGAATGCCTGAAAACAGAGGCGTCGCGAGGTCTGTGCGAAACACTAAATGAGTAGATTGATATCACGCTCGCGCTCGCAGAAGTGCCGTTTGAAACCTTGTGAGAACATTGAGAGAATTACGGGCTCTACCTGCTGTATTTGTATTTGCGGTGAAGATTCTGAAACACTCACGGACGAAGGCGCTTTTCCCTTCGGTCTTCGCGAGAGGGTCAGGTCATGTCGGTCAATACGCGAGGATGCTTGCCGATGATGGTGATCTGGCATCGTCGATTTGCAACAAATGCCGGGTTCGCGAAAAAGTGTTGTGTTGTGAAAATTGCAACACGGCGATGATGCCAAGCTTTCTTGTGGAACCGCAAAGCTTTGGTCTCGTGGAGCTTCATCATCATGTTGGGTTTCGCGAGCTGGTCACGACATCACGAACCTCAATCGGATTATACGCCCCCGCTTTAACGCAGCTACCCAGCCCGCAGTAAGGAAATCAATCCAAAATCAAGGGGCCCGGAGCGCCCTTACCTCGAGAAGTCAAAAGTTGTCGCCACGCGAAAGTTTTAAAAGTTTCTCCCTGGTTTCCGGTTCTCACACCCTTACTTTTGAGCTTTACCACCGGCTGCGGACAAGGTTGTCGCCACTGTAATCCGTCATCGACTGTGCAAAGACCACCCTTCAATGGGTCGCTGGGACTCACCCTCACCGACCCGTGCGCGCTCGCGGTCTCCACGCGATCGAAAGGCCGAAGATAAACCTGATAAGGCAAAGAAACGGAGCAGATGGGAGGAAGACTCGGAAGAAGACCGGAAGGATTCCGGCGCCCCCACCAAGGAGCTAGCACGGCGGAAAGACAACCGCGAAGATAGAGAGCGACGGAAATATGATGATAGGGACAGGGACAGAGAACGAAGGAGACATCACGACGAAGATGACGAGGAACGAAAGTCACGGCGGGACCGAGACCGAGATCGCGATAGAAGCAGAGACCGAGACAATTATCGCGATAGAGACAGAGAAAGAGACAGGCGCCGCGAACGCCCCCGCCACCGTGACAGAAGACGCTCCCGATCCCGTTCAATCTCCCACAGAGACCGCAAACGAGACCGTTCCCTCGAGAAAGAGAAGGATACGGGTGGAGGTGACGTCGAAGGAGAAGACCCAGAAGCCCCACCTAAAGAACAACCGAACTTCAACCGTACCACCCATCTCGTCGCCGAAACCAACACCTTCAACGGCGTCGTTCTCAAATACGTCGAGCCGCCGGAAGCCCGCCTCCCGCCGTCCTCGCAAACCTACCGCCTCTTCATCTTCAAGGCCTCCGATGTGATTGACACTATTCCGCTGTCCACGCGTACTGCCTGGCTGGTCGGCCGGGACCGCCTCGTCGCCGATCTACCAATCGATCATCCCTCGGCATCGAAGCAGCATGCGGTGATACAATTCCGTTTTGTGGTTAAGGTTAACGAATGGGGCGAGAAAGAAGGGAAGGTGAAACCGTATATCATCGACCTGGGAAGCGCGAACGGGACAAAAGTCAACGGGGAGGAGATTCCGAAGGAGAGGTATTACGAGCTTATGGAGAAGGATGTGGTTGTGTTTGGGCATAGTACGAGGGAGTACGTACTCATGTTGGAGAAGTAGGATTCAGAATAATATCAAATTAGAACGATATATAAGGAAGGATTCGTGAGATATGTATGATATTTATAGTAATATGTGTATTGTATAGCGGACCGTCATTTTAGCATTTTATATATTTTTAACGTTTAACATTCCAATTTATAGCGTTTCAAGGATATTTTACTTTAAACATGACTTTGACAAATACCTTAATACACATCCTGGTTGCTACTGTTTACTATCACCTGTCCGATATCCAATAATGAGCGTCAATTAAACCCGCTGCCGCTCCAACCACCTAATATCCAAAGGAAGGGAAATATGAACATAAACTCCGCTATCCATGCTCACAAGTAAAATGACCGATCCACCGCTTGTAACCCTTTTTTTTAAGAGAAGAGATAATAATACGCAATGGGAATTATAGGATTTACACCCAAAGGGTAACCCTCAAACGACGTATGGGAAGAAAAGAAATCCAAAAAAAAAAACAAAAAAAAACCACGCGACCTATCCGACTATTCAATTTTTAACGTGTAAACGTCTGCCATGCGCCCCTCTCATCTTCTAGCATCTCGACAGCCTCCTCAACTCTACCTCCACTCATCTCGGAAAATACTCGGAGTCTATCCGTTCCCAGCTCCGTGTACCCCATCTCGATCAAACTCTGCACGCACTTATCAATCGGATCGTCATCCCAGGTTACCGATCTATTGTTACTGCCTGCAATTGGTATTCTACTATTAGCCGCTGCTGCTACCGATGAGGCCGCGTTAATCCTCTGCTGTTCCTCAAACTCCTCGCTGCTGCGGCGGACGCTCTCCTCCACTTCCTCAATGAGACGCATGCGCTCACGTTCCCGCGCCAGAGCTTCCTCAATGGCTGATTGGCTCGTCTGTGGCTGAGGAACGGGCAACGGTTCCTCTGGGAAATGGCCCGGCATAGCGCTGAAGGGACTGGAGAGTCGGCCGCTGTGGTGGTTGTTTCTGGTAGAAGAAACAAGAACGGTGTGCGCTCGTCGCGGTACCAGCGGTTCTGCGAATCGCACAGTCGATGTTGAAGACTGGCGGCTGCGCGTGCTGGCGTTGCTCATAGAGGTCGCACGGTGGAGGTTCCCAGGAATAGGTGGGAAGTTGTAATTGGCGGGTGGTGTGAAGGTTGTATCAACCGGATGAGTAAGGAAGGGATTACGGGAGTTTGGGCGAGGATTTGGAAGCGGTTGCTTGCCCGCTGATCCTGCTGTAGCTCCAGTGATGATGGATACGCCATCGGATGTGTCCACTAGCGGAGCAGGTGGAGCGGGTGCGAAGGGCCAGGCACCGGGAAGCGGAGCGGCTGGAGCTGCCGAAGAAATATTGGTGAACGGGTTTGAGGGACCGTTGTTGACTTTGATCGTGGAGATAGGAGGCAAAGCCGAGGCAAGGGAGGAGAAGTCGTCGAAAGGACTGCTTGTGGCCATGGATGGGAGTTGAGGTGGCTGTACGGGTTGGCTAGGTGGAGGGGGCCCGTATGGCTCGTGCCAATCTCGCTGAAGTTCTGACAATGAGGGGAACCTCTTCATCGCTTCGGAGCTCTCTGCATCGATAGAATCGTTCATGCGGCGTTGCCACGGTTGAAGCCACGGTTGATGCTTACCAAACGAATCTGTTGTGGTTCGCGATCTTCGGAGTCCATGTCCAGGAAACAATGGAGTAGTATGTCTCATTGATTCAGGAATAGGTGACTTTGAAGCCAGGGATGATACGCTGGATTCTAGGTCGACTAGGTTCACCTTCTCATGCTCCGGGACCTCAGGCACGCCATCCATTTTCTCCTTGGTATCTTTCCAATCATCCTCGCTCTCGCTATCACTAACACCCGATGTTGTATCAAGGGGGATGTAACTGCTGTGTCTTCTATCCAAGAGCGGGCTCGATCCTCCACCAAACCCTGGAACCACACTTGCGAGTGGAGGAAGGCAGTTGTCCAGCTCTGGCACTGGCATTGGCCCCGGCGACGGTGGGTTGGTCGGAAATGATGGCAATGGCGGGAAGAACTGAGGAGGCGGTGGTGGGAACTGATGCGGGAAACCGTGGAAAGGTTTTGGAGGTGGAACAGGCTTGAAGTCCCTGGGCACGTTGAAAGCATCACCTTGGCTGGGTGGCTTGAGGGTAGTGCACCACGGATTCTCAAACGGCGAGTCCATGGCCTTTGGGGGACTCCTTCGATAAGGTTTCCTCCAAGACCTGTCACCAGAAAACGAACTATCACTAAAGTGTGCGCTTTCTTGAGACCTTCGACGACGCCTGGATCGGTCACCGCCTCTGTAGATGCCACGGTGACGGAACGGTCCCTTACGAACCTTGTAGTCACGTTCGGAATCAGAGGACGATGAAGTCTCAGAGCTTTCGGCCTCCTTTCCTTTGATATCGTTGATACCCATTCCCGAAAATGTGTCGTGCAAACCAAAGTTATGCACATGTTCGCCTTCGCTTCCAAAGTTTTGAGCCAAGGAGTTATCATCATTCCTTCCGAAGCCAGACCAAGCGCCACCCGAGCGACCATGATGCCAACCAGGGGTATGGCTCGGGGGGTGCGCAGGTGGGTGATGGAAATGAAGGTCTACAGGGTGATAGGGAATTGGAAGAGGGGGAGGGGGAGGAGGAGGGTGGTGGAAATGGTGGTGGTGGGGCGGAGGGAAGTGGCCAGGAGGAGGAGGAGGAGGATAATGATGGAACGGCATAGGAGGGAAGCCATGGTGAGGTGGCATATGCTTACCATGATGTGGAGGCGGCGGAGGTGGTAGTTCGAATCCAGGAACTGGAGGCGGAGGCGGAGGCGGCGGCGGTTGTACAAGCTCGCCCTGTTGAGGTGGAGGGCAGGGAATGTAACCAGGCTGTGGTGCAACAGGGAGCTGGCAATTGGGCATTGGAGGAATGATGAGCGTTGGAGGAGTAGCGGGGAACGAACCAGGGACAGGATGTTCCGCAGTAGCGGCCTCAGCTGCTTCTGGGAAGGCCTCTGGGACGGCCTCTGGAAGAAGAGTTCTCGGTTCTTGGACGACCTCTGGCGCATCCTCAGGACGAGACGCTTCCGAAGCTGGCTCCGGAGCTGGAGACTGTGCTGGGGCGTTGGATTGACCGCTCAAGTTGCGAACCAATCCGCCCGCGAACCCGGTAACGATACCGGCTCCATTACTGAACACCTTACCGACCTCTCTAGTGGCGCTGCCGACTCCTTGGCCGACTCCTTGGCCAATGGCGGATCCTCTCCTGCCAACTTCGTGGCCAACAATTTGAGCGGCCTTCTTAACCTCCTCTGCAGCCTTCTTGATCTCCTCAGCAGCTTTGCGAGCTTCGACACCGGCATCCGATCCGACACCACGAACGCCTTCTCTGACGCGGCCGGCATTTTGGACGGCGGCATGGCCAACAGTCTCAGCAAATGTTCTGATGACGGCCGCTGGGTGTTGGGGGTTGGCGCGAGGGTTACTGGCGGACACGACTGCCTCGGTGGCCAGGGTGTGCAATTGGTCTGTGAAGTTCTTCAACAGCTGTTGAACAGCGATGTTGAAGGCATCCAGGGTCTCGGCTGGGGAGTTTCTTCCTTCGCCGTTGGGGGTGGGTGGGAATGCTCTGGCGGCCTGAGTCGTGGCTTCTTGAGCTACACGCTGAATGGACTGGATGACAGTGCTGAAGACGTCAGTGATCAATTCCACGGGAGTACGTGGGAAGTCTTCAGGGATTTGATTTTGCTGGTTCGGTGCATCGGAATTCTCGTTCAGCTGGGTGTTCAAGGACAGTGGAGGCGGTGGGCTCATCGGCCTCGGGCTGAGGCAACGAGGGGACCCGCCGGCCTGGCTGACAACCTCATCGTATATCCTGTTGATTTCGGCTTCGAAAGAAGCAACGAAAGGTTCACTGGCGAATTCGACTGGGATTCGCAGTGGCGATGAGGTTTCGGATTGGCGGGGGGCTGTTGTTCGGGATGATTCTGCGATCTCTTCCTTTGGAGGTACTTCCGGAGCAACCCTTTTGGTAGGAGGGGCGGGAGGGGCGGCGTATAAGCTTTCCTCTTCCTCGGATTCTTCAACAACAGTAACCGGGCGCGGAGGTAGCGAAGGCCTTTGTTCTTCTTCCTCCTCGACCACCTCTTGCCGTTCTTGGACATCCACAGGTTTCGGTTGTTCGACCGTTGGAGCTTCGGGTTGAGCTTGTTGGAAGATCCGTTGCCAATGTTGCAGACCCTTCGAACCGCCTTCGACATTGAATATTATGGGTGGCGGGGGAGGGGGGAAGCCCATGACTTCAAGCCATCTGGATCGTAGTTCGGCACCTGAGCCGACCTGTATTGAAGTTCAAGTATTAGCTCATCATGTGCTTATGAAAGGTCGAATAGGGTAATTGGTCGGTGAATGCATACTCTGATAACTTCTTCGTCATCCTCGTCGATGTAGCACAACACAGCCTCGGGATGCTGGGCGACGAGGCTATCGTACTCGCTGCTGGAGACGGTCACAGAACCGGCTTCGTGGCCAGGTGTCGAGGAAGGTAGGCCTCGGATCTGAAATGTGCTTGTGGTCGGGCTTCTGGGACGCGGCGGCGACCGGGGCCGTTGGACTGGCGATGAGGGACGCTGGGGCATGTTTGCTTGGATGCTATCAGGAAGCCGTTCCTGGCTGGCGGTGCGGTGCAGTCTGGGGTAGGTGCGCTATCTTTGGAACGGGGTGTGTTGTTGGGTTAGAGACCAGGGCGCTTACGAATCCTCCCAAAGTGGCGAACAACAAAAAAGAAAAAGGAAGATATAGAGAAATTTATTGTACAGCACGAACGAGAGATGGTGATGGTGATGATGGTGACTGTATTTTCTACGGAGGGGAAAATAGTGATACGAAGGAAGAGGTGAACGGTAGAGACGAGTAGTGGAGGGGTGGAAGGAGGGAAGAGGGAGAGGGTGGGAGGACGGGCAGCAGGAGAGAAGGATTTTGAGAACGAATGCGGGTGGGTTGGTTGGTGTCTCAAGCTCGGTTGAGGCAAAGACAAGCAGCAGCAGAGCGGTAGGAGTCGACGATTGATCCCGTCCTTGGTGACGCGGGGCTGCAATCCAACGGTGCACTCGAAGAGGGTAGTGAAGGTGAGGGTGAAGGAGGAGAGAAAATATCAGAGCAGAATGGGGGGGGGGAGGGAGAGAGGTTTTACCAATGCCGGTGAAGGGCCACTTAGTCAGGCCAGAGGCGCAAGGCAAGCTGGCGTCGAGGCTGCCTGTCACAAACGATCCCGCTGGCCGGTAAGCCTGGTTCTGGTTCTGGTTCTGGGGTGGATATATATCGGGGGTAGAGAGAGGGCCCAAAGTGCAGTGTCGTGCTCACACAGAGCCTCCTTGGATAACGGCGTGAGAGAAAGAGACGACGGTGGATACAGAGCAGGAGGGCAGTGGATATATCGGATATATATGTCTGGACGGATGAACGAAATATCGAAGGGAAGGGTTACGAATGCAGCCGTCGTCAGCACAATAACGAGGCCGGACAGGCAGCTTCTGTTTCAAGCACTTGCCATCGAGGAAAGCAATTCAGTGTCTCGAACGCCGGGTGGGCGTTACGTACGCGCGTACAAGCCGAAGGATCAGACAAAACGTCGCTTTATCCTAACACTATCCTCCTTTATCGAGAGATATTTCACGTTGCCACTGTTTGTCCAGGGGGCTCAGTCGGTGCTAAGCAACAGAATATGATAAATTACAAGCGTAAAAGTCCCGCAAAGTGCCGCCCCGCGATCGCAGCACGAACAGCAGAACGCCCGTGTAGCGACAGCGACGACGTGCGTCCGTGGACACCGGCTGGTGTCTACACGAGAGCACCGCTATAACAATGTCCTGATAAGAAGGATCCCTGCGGGCGTTGTCTGATTTATCGATTAGAACTTTTGCACTTCCAAATCGGCATGATGGGCTCGTTCGTTAGTTGGGGTGGGCCCAGCAGCTAGCTAGCTAGTCCTGGACTGGGACGGCCTGGGCGGAAGCGCCCCTGGTCCTGAACGAGAGCGAGAGAAGTTTAGCTGGAGTATCGCAATACCCTTGCATGAAGCATTCGATCTGTCTCTGAAACATTTACCATCGCACCTCTCCCTCCAGATTAATCAATATTTTTACATCTATGTACATGTATACGGGCATGACGGGGAGGGGAGAGTTCCCCCTCCTTCCATCGAAGAGGAGGAGTCGACTGTATGCCAGCTGGCCATGCTGTCGGTCCGGACATGGTGGGCCATCTGATCGGAAAGATAACCGCAGCGAGAGCGAGAATTGTAGTGAATGAGTGAGCTGATGGATGACATGGGGCGATGGCTGGAGGGAGAGAGCAGAGGCGCGGTGTGAAGGGGCTGCATACACACAGAGCACCAAGCACGAGCACTGCACACGGCTTCTTAGCAGGGGCTGCTATTACCACAGACCCGTCCCTGAACGAACCTCCTGAATATCGTCCTGTCCATCATCACCATCACCACCATCGTCTCTGCCATCACCAGCATCATCATCATTACCCGAGTAAACAGCAGGGTAAACAAGAGGTGAGTGGTGTTCTGTGTGTTCCTCGGGCGATGGATCCGAGACTGACGGCAGCAATCTGAGCGAAGGGTGTGCTGGGCAACAAACGAAGAAAAAAACAAACCAATTACACCTCGCCGCACAGCACACAGCTCAACTTCAACTTCAACAACAATAATAATAATCCGAATATAACACCACCAGCTTCACCACCGCTTGTAGGAAACAATCCCCACAGATGCCTTCGCCGTGCTGCATCCGCCCCAGCCCGCCCTGACCATGCCCAAGAACACCTCCGCCGACGACGACAACGACGACCTCCCCTCGCCAATCTCCCCCGTCTACCCGTCCTCCCCTCCCGTCCGCCGCAACATCACCCAGCAGATACGGACCTCATCGTCCTACGCAAAGAACAACCCCAATAACAACAAGAGGGCCGACTCCCCGGACCTGATATCCCCCGCAATGACCAAGCCCTCCCCCCTCAAATCCACCCAGCTCTCCGACTCCGACTCTGAGGAGGACGACGACGAGCAATTGAGTGCCATTGACCCGGACGACGACCTCAGTGACCGTGACGACCATCACTACCACGAAGACGACGTTGACCGTGACGATGACGATGGCAATGACCGCCACAACGAAGAACGCCGTGGTGACAGCCCCGTCCTTTCTGAGGAGGAGGAAGAAGACGACGACGACGACGACTTCTCCGTCGCGGACCACACAAACCTCTCCCTCCCCGCGGACCAGCAGAAGGAGCTCGCCCAGGTCGAGTCCTCCTTCAGGCACAGCACTCCCGATCCTTTCCTCCAGCCCGGGGCCGGGGACAACGACGCCGATCTCTCCATAGTGGGCGGCATACGGCCAGGCGACTCCCTCAAAGCTTCCAAGCCGAAATCCAGGCACCAATCCAAGCTCTCCGTCGACCGACATCACGGCTCGACCACCACCCAGCGGAAGGTATCAGACATGGGGCCCCCTTCCGTCCCCGCATCTGCGTACCGGAAGGACAAAAAGACGGATCACAAGCCCACCACCAAATCCAAGCTCAGCAGGACCTCCCTCGCCGTTTCCTCTGATAAAGTCAGATCCGAGGCATCGTCCCCCATGCCCGAGCTCCCCACGGGAGACGAAGACGAGAGCTACTCTAGCAGGTCCGTTCCGGCCTCTGACAGTCTGGAATCCTTCTCCAGCCCTTCGACTATGGCAAAGGCTCGCAATATCTCTCGTGCGATCAGCAGCCAGTACATGACCCCCAAGCCAGCCAAAAAATCTGGCCTGAGCAACGAAATCACATCCACGGACACCACCGTCCGACGCCCCCGCCTTAAAACCCAGCGGAGCCGCAGCAGTATCAGCTCAGTTGGCAGCGAACAGGTCTCAGACATCGAGGATAACGGGGACGCACCATCCCGCCGGAATCGTGATTCAGCCGACTTCGATTTCGGGTTTGATGAACGTCGGAGTAGCAAATCCAACAGGCTCAGCACGGATAGAGTCGTCCGCCGCAACGTCTCGTCCGGCAGCGTCGCCAGCTCGGTCAACATGAACGCTGCGGTCGAAAAAGTGCTCGAAGATCTTGACGAGGAGGGCAGGTCGGACTCCGGTGCCGAGTCCGACTCCGCACCGGAAACACCTAGGGCCCGGGTCACCGCCAGCGACCCCTTACCCCCCGAAACCCAGCTCAACGCCCAGATACGCAATATCAAGGTCCCCGAAACCATCGCTCGGGACTTCCGCAAACGTGAAGCCTCGAACGGGTCCTTCTCTCCCACTAAAAAGCCCGGTGGTGGACGTGGCATGACTCTCAAAGAACAGTCCGGCACGATCGACAAGTTGCAAAAGGAGAATTGGGATTTACGAATAAAAGTCTTTCATCTCAACAATCGCCTTGACAAAACTTCCGAGGAGAGCGTGAAGACTTTACAGAACGAAAACGGCATCCTGGCGGTGGAGAATACCCAGTTGAAGAGTCATATCAAAACTTTGAAGAAGCGCATCAAGCAGTTGGAGAAGGCGGGCGATACCAGCAGCACCCGTAACGGTAGCGACGATGCGGATGACAAGGCAGACATCACCACCCTGGAGACTGAAGTTATCTACTGGAAGGAGCAAACCGAGAAGGTCGAAGTGGAGGTCGAGACGCTGAGGAGTAAAGTCAAGGAAAAGGAGAGCCAGTGCGAACGTCTGAGTGAGATTGTCCGCGGCATGGCCGGTGGCGGAGAAGAGACCGTACGTATATTCTGTTACATTTTTGCTCACGTCTACGAAGGTACACATCTAACCTTGAATTCTGCTTGTTTTTTTTCGATTAGGAAACTCTTCGTGATTTCCTCGAGAGCGAGACCAATCGTCGAAAACAGGCGGAAGACGATAACGCAAGCCTACGACGGGAAGTTTGGGATCTCAAGGCCGCTGCGCAGGCACCGCCCGTGAACGATATGAACCATCGAACACGCAGCTCGATATCTATCAACTCGGATAACACCCTTGTCTCCCAACTGCGGCTAGAGAATGAGGATCTACGGCGTGAAGTCAGCGCGCAGCTGTCCATGCTCACATCGCGCAACCGCGAGAAGGAACGACTTTACCAGGAGATCGAGGAGCTGAAGCTAGGCTTACCCAGGGAGAACAACCAACTCGTGCAGGTCAGTGATTACGACCGAGCGATTAGTCGAGTGAGCAGCAACCCGCAGAATCATATGACGGACGCGGAGCGCGAGGACTACGAGAACGCGAACGGAGCGCTACGGGATAAGATTTCGGAACATAAGCTTAAGATTCAAGATTTGGAGATTGAGCTGGAAACGAAGCTGCGGGAGATGGACAAGGTTGTGATTCAGCGGCAGGAGTTTGGTGACCTAGCGGCGGAGTATGAAGACGAACTAGAAGTGTTGAACGCCGACTTGCAGGTTGTCCTAGCGGAACGCAACGAGCAGGCCCGGCTGCGCGAGGAGTTAGAGCAGGACTTTGACAATTTGAAGGAGGAGGCGGAGGAAGAGATCCAGAGGTTGGAGGAGGAGATTGATATCCGCGTGGCGGAGATGGAGAAGCTCGAGGAGGATCTCCGTAATAAGGACGAGAATTTTGGGGCGCTCCAGGAAGAGATGCGGACATTGAGCACTGTGGTTGTCCGGTTGGAGGATTCCGCGCAGGAGCGGCTGACGCGGGTGCAGGAGCTTGAAGGGGACTTAGAGAAATCACAAAAGCTGATTAATGATAACGAGGCGGAGATGACGACGTTGGAGAAGCAGATTCACGATTTGACGAGTAAATCTGAACGATTGGGGGTGCAGCAAGAGAGCGCACAGGGCGAAATTGCGTTCCTGAGGGAGGAGCAGGATAGTGATAAGATCAAGATTGGACAGCTGGAGAGTGCGATGAAGTCGTTGGAGGAAGGGTTGAAGGATGAGAAAGAGCGGTCGAGGAGTTTGAGTGATCGGTTGTTGGAGGAGAGGAAGCTGATGGATGAGACGAGGAACATGAATAAAGCTGAGATGGAGAAGTTGGTGGGAGATAAAAATCAGGTACGTCACGTCTACGGTTGCTATACTGGGTGTATCCTTTTTTTTGAGCTGACAATACGTGTAGGAAATCCTTAACATGAAGGAAGCCGCTAGACAGCTTAAGAAGAGTCTGGCTCGTCGCGAAACCGAAGTTAAGGAGTGGAAAGACAAGCTTGCTGAGCTCGAGGGCTCGATACGTGAAGCAATCGGTGATGTTGGCAGTAAAGCCGATGTTCTCAAGGTTGGTATCAATTGGTCATTCACTTACTTTTCGAGTCATCTAACAAAGTTTTTGACAGGCGGTTGTACACTTGCACCAAGAGCTCGAGAAGCGTATGGAAGAGATTGGTAGGGTCAAAACTGATCTGGCTGATAAGGACCGCGTCCTCAAAGATCGCGAGAATCTGTTAGAGAATACGGTATGTCATATTATCCACATATCTTTTTTACAAGTTCAGAAATATTTACAAATCATGAAACCAGGCCCTCGAGATGCGTAGACTACAAGACCTCCTTGAAAAGGAGCGACAAGCCCGCAAATCCGACAAAGCGGTCGCCGAAACCCTTCAGACTAACCACGACAAATCTCGTCGTCAGATCGCCCAACACCAATCACAACTCGCAGAGCTTGAAAAGGCACGTAGCAAGGACTCCAAGGCCCTGTCACAGCTGGAGATCCAGTATAAGGAACAGCTCGCCGAACGAAACTCGCTACTAGTTCAGCTGTGGATAAGACTTTCCGCGCTGTGTGGAACCGAGTGGGCAGACAAGAACAAACTCATTGGCAAGGGAGGGGCCGTCTTATCTGCTGATGCAAGCGTCAACGGTCACCTGCCAGGATTCTCGAAATCGGTTCTTGCGGCCGCAAAGAATCTAGAGACTGTTTTGACAGGGTTCAAGACCAGGATTAGGAATATAGAACGGGATTTGTGGAAAGAATATGCGTAAGTTGAAGATTTCTTTGCTTTTTGATTGTTGTTGTCATTACAATTGTTGCCGATGACTACATGAAAGGGCTGAATTAGCCTACTTCTTTGTTGTTGTTCAACGGAGGAAGGTCGACAATATGTCAATTGACTCCACTCCTCGGCTGTGGCGCGTTCCTTTTGGGCAATTGATGATGCCTCTTTTCCGAGCAAGGGTGTGAACGAAATGCTGACCAAACTTGAAACGCAAAGTGTTGTGGAAAACACGCTAGAAACCCGGACCCGCAGGCTGGAAAGGCTTGAGGCTATGGTTCGGGATGGAGTCGGCGAGCAATCTTCCATGCGAAATGAAATCACCAAGCTGAAGACTGAGAACCGGCTATTGAAGGTATGCCCTCTTATTTTTCCCCCACTATCCTGTTATAGGTATTATCAGCGGGTTGTTATCGCTGTTGACCAGGGGTTTTAATTTTATTTTTACCAACAAATACCAACTAATCATTTATTTCGTTGTGCGCTATAGGCCGAACTTAACGTCGTGCGATTACAGCCTTCCAAGCTACCCCTCCGAAGCGGCGTTGCCAGTGTTGCCTCGCGGGATAGCCTGACGGCTGCAGACAATTCTGTCGTTAGAGCCTCGCCGGACCCAGCACCTGATACCAACACCCTGGCGATCAATAACACGATTGCCTCTCTCGACGATGTTACGGATGAGAACGAGAGGCGATGGATCTTGCGTTTGCGGGAACTCGAGAAACGGCTCAAGGCAGAGAGGGAGGCGAGGTTGCTAGACCGTACTGGGGCGAAACAACGTCTGGAGGAGGCAAGGAACGAGCGGGAGGCATTGAAGAAGGAGCTCGAAAGAGAGCGGACAATCTCAAGGATCGACCGACATGACGCCGAAGAGGACGACAAGAAGGGAGGTAGAATGTCAATGATTCCGAAACCTTCCAAAGCTGGTGGCGGCAAATCGAGGGACCTTGGAGACGAGAACGGAGTAGGCAATAGCAGCGGCCTCTTAGCCCCGCCGGACGACGAAGATGTCAGGTCGTTGATTGTTCGTGTCGAGCGGGAGAGAAGAGGCGAGCACAGGGCTAAGAGCCGAGATCGGAGAGATAGGAAGGGTAACCGAGATACGCCTGAAGTCGAGGACAGAAGCCGGAATCGGGATGCCGGGGTGTCCAGAGCTGATTCGAGGGCGCGCGAACGGGAACCGGGAACGCCGAGGGAACGGGATCCTCGCGAGCGGATGAAGGAGCGGAGTATCAGCGAGCGTGGGAGCTCCGCCCGGTCGTCGATGACGAAACGGGCAGATGCGACTACTTCGCAAAATAAAATGGTGAATATAATCTCGTCGATTGACGAGTTGAATGCGCGGATGGAGAGGGGCAAGTCACCAGCGAAGAAGGAGAATACGCTCTCGCCGAGGAAGTTTTTGGGTTTCTTCGGCGGGAAGACCAAGGAGGAGGCTTGAGTTAACCTTTGGTATTATTATTAGTATTATTTTCTTTGTGATTCCTTTTTAACCGTTGTTTTTGTGATGATGGCTTATTGGCGGTTTCAACTTCATGATGTTTTTCTCCCTTTTCGCCATTTTTGAATCATGCCGTTTCTCTTGGATTACGACTTTTTAGCTTCAAGCCGCCTTTTCTTTCTGTGGCGGTTTTTGGTTCTTCCCGCTTCCTCGTCAACTTTTTTTATCTCGGGGATTAAGACATCAGGCTTTTTCTTTTCTTTTGGAGGCTATGGGTTTCTTTTCGCTTTCCGATGGAAGATGTCACTTGAATGATTACTCCCCCCCCCTTTTTTTTTTAACCTTCACACTTTTCGATTCACTTCTTTTTTCCTTTTTCCTTTTCACTCTTCTCGTTCAGTGTATATTCTTTCCTTTACGCAGTTTTCTCACGATTACGAAAGATATCAATGTCTGTTTAATGTCACAAGCGGTAATGGTTATGAAAGAACGCCGTTTTTTGGGGGGTCGGCACGGCTTATTCCGTTTTATCATTTTTATCTCTCATAAATTACATGATACCTCCTCCTCTTCGATACATATGTGCGTTTACGATAGATAGTGGTCTTTACGGTTCTGATTCGCTAAGTTGGAGGCTTTTCATTGATTCGCTCCGAGGAGAAATAACCCGGCTGGGTTATTAAATTATTTTATTCTAGTTTATATATAGAAGGGGTGAGTTGCTGTTGTGGGAATGGGCGATTTTCTGGGGCATCAGTTTCATGAAGCGGGTGAGATTTTTTCCATTATGGTTCTACGGAGAGAGGGGGGAATGGGAATTGTCAAATTTCACCATCGAAATCACGAGAAAGCTTGATTTACCAATGCCGTAGCTTAAATGCTAAGATCGACAGAATACTAAGGAATAGACGACGGACATGCGCGAGAGGGACGTGTGCTTTAAAAACGTTATCTTTGGAATATATTAATATCCGAGGGCGGTATATGTGTATCTTCTGAATGAGGTAATTGAAATGACGTGCATCTCGTAGGTTTCCCCCATATCCTTGACCTTGACCTTGGCCTTGGAATTGGAATTGGAATTAATAGAGCACGAGACCTATGTCGCTCGTCTCGGATTTTTCCTTTCTTTTAAGATACGAGTGTTTCGAGAGGCGAGTTCGATTCGCGAAATGAGTTGGAGAAGAGAGATCGATCTTCGCTGTTGTAATATAAAAGAGACACTTGGTTGTTGCCATTTGCGACAAGTAGCTGGTAGATTGGGGAACAGGGTTGGAGGGGCTTGCGCAGGCGTGCGTGCGTGTGAGGAGTGGGAATTACGTAAATGGTTGTGCTTGCGGTTGGAGGGGCACGCACTACGCTACGCGAGCGGTGTGTGTTAAACATGAAAATAACAAAAATAACATGTCGTAGTTGATAACGCTCGCTGGCGCAACGTTTGTAAAAAAGCTTGGCTGGCTAGTAAGGAGGAGGAAGAGAACGATAGGAGTAACGTCTACGACAACGGCTCTCGTCGAAGCAAGGAAAAGGCGTTTGGACCAATGGGAGTGCCGGATAGACGAGAGCTACACACAGGGGTTGGAAAAACCAAGGGGAGGAAGGGACGGTTCCAAAAACTGTATTTCGACGACAGGGCTGCCAGGAGGAGACAACGGGAAGGATGTTTGAGAAACAATTGAAATCTGGATTATCCCCCTGGATCCTGGTATCGGGCTTGAGTGTGTTGGTTTCTGACGCAGTAAATGCACAAGCACGGCTAGAGTTACCTGTAGGAAAGACCTGCTTATTGTTTGGAGGATCGAGGCTCGCGGGAGGGGTATTCTCTGGTATCGCGGTAGACGAGAAAGATGGGACGGGCAGGCACGAGGGAAAGGAAAGGGGACGTGTCTACGGGAGCGAGGAAAAAAGCTTGACTCGACCGACGCAATAGAACCAGATCTGCACTGCAGGAACACTGCATCGTCACCGCAGCCTGTTTTCTCTCACTTTCTATCTATCTACCTGAGAGGGAAGCTTCGTAAGATGTTGGATCACGGAGTTCCTTTAAAATGGCCCCGCGTTCCATGAGGCCTTAGAAGATACCGTTGGGTTTGAATTCAGGTGACACATTGTGCGCAGGTCTAGCCTTGGTCCTCTGCAACGTCACTATGGTACCGGCTTGCACAAGGTATTAAAAATTTGGCCGAAGGCGCGTGGATTTTGTCCGATAGTTACAACCCTTCTCTTTGAATCTCCCCGAATGCTAGATGATTCGTAGAGTTCCGGAATTCCGTCGAGGATTGAAAATTTTATGTTCGCCGTCGTCGCTTGGTAGTCGTTCTGTCTATAATTATATTCCAAAGGCGCACGTATGCAAAAGCGGAATAATCGACCTTCCGGAGGGAGCAGTTGCGAACACCTGAAGTTCAGCCGCGGACGAGGACGTCCAAGCCTTGGTTGTCTGGTATGGATCTGCGAGTTATCGTTCAGATGCATTCGTATCTGTTAGGGGGTGTTTTTGTCATATTTTCCTCGCTACGGTAGCATGGTATGGGTTTAGTCATTATGAGACCCTCGCCAGACAAGTTGGCAGAGCCTCAATAGATGTGCGCATAACATCATTCGTTGAGATCCACATATCCGAGCCTGTGACGATTCCTTAATGCCCAATTAAGCCTTCTCGTAGAATTATTTTGAGAGTATATGCACAAGATGTGACTTGTCCGGGTGTGATTTTAGTAAGCCTTCCTGCACGGTGGTACAAGCAGGCTACTGCCCCTCCTTCTTGCAAGCCACCATTTCGATAGGAGAATTTATTTTGGATTTCGGGATCAAGAAAAGAAACTTCTACGGGGAGGAGGAAGAGGGAAAAAGATCCTTAGAATCTAGCCTTGCCTTGTACGCGAAATGCAAATACCTGCATACCTCAGTAGGGTGGCGGCCAGATCATCGAGCGGTGCGAGTAGACAGACACGCACGCACGCTCAAACGCTCACCCACACACAAATGGATATACAGACAGGCTGAAAGAGGAATTCGAGTTGGATCAGGCAACCGCCAACCCCAGAATCTCGCCAGTTGTAATAAATCGAGAAAGAGAGAGAAATAAAAAGCAAACGGGATACAAAGTCGACCACGATAGCAAATCAGACAAGCGAATAGATAGGAAGAATAGGAGAGACAGTTCGCATTTTGCTGGTATTGTTGCGGTTGTGGTCGTTTTAGCTCTCCCGTAAAATCCCTGTTTGGTGTTGGCGCAGTATGCACGACGTTGAATCGGCGAAACGAAGATCAGTGGAGATGGAGCGGACCCACCCAGCACGAAAGGGACCCCAAGCCTGCTAACCGAGTGGAAGGCTCCTGGAAGCCCCGGAAAGATGTTTTGCTGTGATGGGGGATGCCTGCTTGACCGGACGGGGTTTCGACTTATTGGGCTGGGGAGGGTTAATATGTTACACCTGTCAGAGGTACCGCCCCGGCCGATAGTTCTTGCTGTTTTCAGGCACCAGGCCAGAGCCGCTCTCGGGCATTGCGATATGATCTGCTTAAAAGTCGAGCCACAGCTTCAGAAAGTAAACGTACGCAAGGGGGAAGGGTAACGAAGAAGCAATAGACAGGAGGTGCCTGTAGGGCTTGCCAATATTTGTATCGTGTGATACGATATACTTATTTCCTATATTAGGTCCGAGGGGTATTTACTTCAGCCGACAGCGTAGTTTTATTTATTTCGTTTTTTCTTACTGTTATTTCTTCTTTCCTGCCTTCGTCTCTTTCTTTCCGAGCGGATACGAGTATATATATATATACTCCGAGCTCATTTCTTTTGGCATCTGATATATACTTACACACTCGACTATATATCAGAAGTACAAAGGGAGAACGTGGTAATATCGGTTAATAATTTCATATTTTAATATTTCTAAGTTTTTTTGCCCCATTATCAATCCCAAGAAGAGAAACCGGTCGAGAGACAGAAGGGACCGCGCCGCCGCCTTATCTTCAAACCTGGGCGGGCGCACTGGCCGGTTTTATTGCCAGTTGGGGGTCAGCACTAAGTCACCCACCCCAGCCTGCTCCACATCCTTCCTGTCTTTGTTCAGCAGCGACTTCTTATGGCAGGTTCGAGTTGGCGGAAAGTGGATCCAACAGACAGAACAAATAGGACACCGACTCGTGAGCGTGGTCCAGTATCGCAATTGAACAATCGGACGAACAATCAGTCCATCATATCATATTAATACCGCGTGAGTGTTTGGTCTCAGATTTGCGCATCTTGCCTCGTCCTGAAGACCGTTCGCGAGGGGCGTGAAAAAGAAAAGCGCCGAAGCTCGCTCGCTCGCTCAGGTCGCAAGTCCTTCATTAAATATCCCCACGAGGCTCTCACTTTTAAATTTTGCGAAAGAGAGAATTAATTCTGGGCCTTTCCCCAGCCCGCATCAGCCGTAGCTACTCTTTTGTAGTTGATGTCTTGAAACTGCAGCCAATCGCCCGGACTTGATAAGAGCCACCGTTTCCCAGCTTTTCCTCCTTTTGCAATCTTGAGGCTGCAATATCCCTGGCGACCCACCCTCACTCGACGTCCCTCTGCACGAGAACGGAGACAGCAGGAAAATATACAAGACCGGACTAAACTGGAGGGCCTACTGGCGCAGAGACGACTAGCTGGAACCAAGCGTACAGGCGGGTGCGAAGGGCAAGGGCAAAATCAAAAATCAACTAAGTAGCAAAGGGAGGCCGTCCCGACAAATAGCCCCAAGCCTCGACGGAGCATTTTTAATAATTCTACGCCGTAACACCTGTTGATCATCTGCAGGAACTCTTTTATCTTTTGCTGCTATCTCTGAAGGAAACTAAACCAAACTCCCTGTCAGCCTGTCTCTTTCCTTTCTTCCTATTCTTTTCTCTCTGTATTTCGCTTCTTTCGGATCTTGGGGTATATTTTATTTCATACCAAAGCATATCATTTCGGATTCGTTCTCGTTCTCGTTCTCGTTCTCTCCGTCCGGCTTCCCGATTTTTACGACCTGCACCTCGCGACCCCAAAGGATATCTCAAATAATCGGATTTAAAACAATAGCATCGTTCAATATCCGTTTTTTGAATCAGCTGGCGCGCTATATTATTATCGCTTGACTGCCCGCTATTATCTTATTGATCAATAGTCTTTAATGTTATTCAGTCGTCCCTGGGAAGTTCGCCTAGATAGCCCAACCACCACAATCACCACCACCACCACGACAGCGTCGCCGATAGCTTCACGTCGCCGGCTCCAAACCTGGTGTCTTCAGGATGCCATGGCCTTGGACTAGGCCAAAGTCGCCCACCGGATTCCTGGACGATGTGATACCGCCATCAAGTTTGGCGACATCCGTGACATCAGCTGCGAACGGCGTGGCATCCCTGAACGGTCCCTCGTCGTCCAGCACCAGGGCCAGCGGCCTTGGTCGCCAATCCGCGACAACATCAACATCGCGCTCGACAACACCAACACCGGCTTCCTCAACCTGGCCCGCATCTATCAACCACACCGGCCGCTCTGCATCTTCCCTCGGCTTCACCCCTGAGGTTCCCATCAAGAATCACACCCCTCGCAGACACTCGCGCGATACGACTAACCTGAACGGCCCAACTCCTCCTACCGCTTTCCGCACTGCTGCAGCGATCCCAGAGGAACAATCAACATCGTATTCTCTCAATGGCGACTATAGTGCTCCCTCAAGCTCATCCGGCACACCAAACTCTCGGCCGGTGCGTCGGGCTTCAACCAGGGAAGGGGACCGCAAGGCCGCTCAGTCGCCTGATCTATTGTCCAGACCTCAGCATTCAGTGGAATCCCTGTCGTCTGTCGCTTCCTCGCTACAATCCGATAGTCTGAACAACCACTCGCACCATGGAAAACGCTCCCTCTCCGCTGGCTCGCACCTGGCCATGTTCCATCAGGGACAGATGTCGCCAAATTTCTCCAACGGGCGTGCCTTCTCGCCCACCCCTTCTATTGGTTCAACGAACCAAGCTACTGTGACTCGGTCTCAAAAGGCGATCATCCCACCCGGTTCGCGGCAGTCAACAGCGAGCGAGGAGGTTTGCTACGAATTGCCGGAGAGTTTAGAGCAAGTTAACGGTCTGAATTCTCACGAGATCGAGGAGAGGGACTTGAGGCACAAAGCCGTCGTGGAGCTGAATCCCATACCAGTCCCATCGAATCACAATAGGACGAGGTCTAATTTACAGAGCAGAGAGTCTATGCTGGAAGCAGAGGTTGCGCGTTTACGAAAGGTAGGTTCATATATATATATATATATATACCTTCCCCTCTATTTTTCTATCTTTTGTACTAATCGAATTGTAATGATTCTACAGCTTTGCGATCGATATAAACGTGCGTCTGTCAACGCATCTTCGAGCTCTATTGGATCTGTTACAGACAGCCTCAACCTCCCGGACGTCAGCGCTGCGGCTGCCGGTTCATCAGAGGCCGCGCGAGTTGTCAAGGTAATGAAAGTTGCGAACGAGCATTTACAGAAAAAGATCGATGCACGAGACACCATGCTTGCCGATCGCCTCGCCGAACTGGAGACGATATATAACCGCCACGCTATCGAACTTGAACAGCAGAAACAAGGGTTCCAGCTTCAATTTCGACAGGCTTCAGATTTGCACAAACGCGAACTAGAGGTTGCAACACGCCGGACCCTGGAACAAGTTGAGGCTGCTAGAAGGGAGGCCGAACAGTCGAATGTTGTTGTAGAGACACACCAGGAAAACCAACAGGAACATTTGAACAAGATTGCAGCGCTCCAGGCTGAAATCGAGGCTCTCAGGAATCTTGAGAAGACGCAACTCGATGGGCATAGCGCTGCGCTTGAAGAGCTTAAGCTTCAAGCTGCAGAAGATATGGTAGCGGCTAAAAAGGCTTGGGCGGAGGCTGAAGAAGGATGGGAAATCAAGACCGAGGAAATGCGACGTCAGCTTTTAGACGAAAGAAGAGTCGCCGACTGCAACTGCGGCGAGGAGTCCGATTCTAGCGTGGTTGATCAGCTGAAAAAAGATCACGAGAACGAGATTGCGGCTCTGAAAACCTCTATCCGAATCCTAGAAGGCTCGCGTGGTACAACTGTCGAACAACTCGAAGAGGATCAGCGAGTATACAGAAAGGTTTCTGAACTAGAGGCATCGCTCTCGAGTAAAGTCAGAGCCCTAACCGCAGAGCGCAAGACCTCTGAACGACTAAGAGCATCCCTCATAGCCGCCGACGAAGCTAAAGCCGAACTACAGAAGAAGAAGGACGATGCGGATGCCAAACTGCTCGCTCAAGTAGAATCGCATGAACGTCTCCTTTCTGAGGCAATGTCTGGATCTGGTACCTTTAGAACGGGCGAGGTTGAAGCGATCGAAGAGAAGTTGCGAAAAGCAACTGCAAGATCCATTCAAGAGTTAGCTGATCAGAAAGACAAATATGAATCGGAGCTAGAGATTGAGAGGCTTCGAGTGTCGCAGCTTCAAGAGCAGCATGAAACCGACGCACAAGAATTCGATAATCGTATCACGGAGTTGATCAAAGAGCACATTCAAGAGAAGGACCGCTCGGACGCCGTCCATGCCGCAGCCCTCGAAGTTCTTGAGAAGCAGGTCAAGGAGCAGATGGAAGCCGAGTTCGCTGCCCTTAAATCTGAACTAGAAGAGAGGGAGGCCTCTATGCAGAATGCGGTCCAAGAAAGTGATGCTAAACTCGCATCCTCTCAAAGAGATCTCGATGAGGGGCTCCAGCAACTACGGGCGACATTTGACAAAGAAAAAGAAGTCTTAATTGCTGAGTACCAGGTGGTTATCAACGCCGGCGACCGCCTCAGAGATCAAGACCAAGCTAGTTTCCGATCTGAAAAAGAACAATTGGAACAATTGTTGGCGGATGCGAAGCAAGAGCGCCAATCTCTCCAAGAGCAGTCGGAAAGCAATATCTCTCAGGTGAAACTCGAACACTCTCGAGAGAAACAAACACTGCAAGCTGCTATCGAAGAAGCCAAAGACCAGATGGCAGCCCAGATCAACGCCTTCGAATTGCGACTCCAGTCCGAACTACAGGAAGCCGAGCAGCAGTTCCAAATTCGACGGAATACTGAAAAGCAAATCGAAACCGCCAAGTTTGAAGAGGCCAAAGCCGAACTCGATAGGAATCGCGGCGAGTTCCATGCAGAGATCCAACGGTTACAAACAGAGAACACAGAAACCAAGGATCGGGCCGCTCAGGTCGTATCCGAGCTCCAACAGCAGCTGAAGGATGACGAAGAGTGCAAGCAACAGTTGCTCGATCGAGTCGCCAAAGCTGAAACGGAGAAAGATACAACCGAAATAGACTTGACTAACATCAAGTCAAGATTCGATGGCGCCAATACCGCTCTCCGTGAGCAAACTGAGGCTTTGCGAAAAGCTGAGGGCCAAATCAAGACACTCAACGAAAGCAACCAAGCTACTAGAAACGAACTCGAAAACGAAAAACGAACATCGGCTCAAACAATCTCCGAACTGCGTTCTCAAATGCAAAACCGTGAAACCATCGCCAAAGACTTCCGCAACAAACAGCTCAAAGAAATCGAAGACCTTCAGTTCCAGATTAGGACATTGCAAACGAAACTTGAGATCAACGATATCGAAATTGAGTCGCTTAAGGAAACTATTCGACAGAAGGAAGGAGCGATTACGGTTCTGCGGGATGAGAAATCCAGTTATGGAACAGTCTGGGGAGATGAGAAGCACACGTTGGTCAATAAACACAACCAAATAATGGAGGGTCACCTGAGCACTATTGCGAAACTTGAAGATACCATCAACAAGATGAGAGTTCGGACCACGGAAGAAGCGAGGGCTGCCGAGGCGAAGGCCGCTGAGCAACAGGGACTGGTAGCGCAATGGGTTTCATCTTCGAATCGAAAAGCAGATGAGGTCCAGAGACTCGACCGAGCATTGAAAGAAGCGATTAGCAAAGCGGAAAGCTTCAAACTCGATGTCAAAGCTTTGAAGAATGATCTCAAACAGTCCGAAAAGGATTCCAAGGACCAGAAAGCTGAGATCAAATCCTTGTCTAAAGATTTAAAATCTGCCCAGGATGAAAATGCGTCGTTGAAATCACACATGGAATCGTCTTCGAGCTCCTCGTACCGCCATGCCCGCCAGATAGCCGATTTGGAGACCAAGATGCAGGCACTGGCTAAGGAGATCCATGATTCTCGCTCTGAGATCACGGTTCACAAGCGAACTGTGGCAAAGCGTGACTCTACTATCCGACAACTGGAAGATGCTCTCCAGCAGCGAGGTACACGCAACGGACGGGCCTCGCCTGGTCCGAATGCTTCTCTGCAAGCTAGCATGGAGAACGGAATCGTACCTACATCAACGAGCTCCAACACTCTCCAGCGCGAACTCCGAGAATCTAAAGCCGAAATTACTAGACTCACGGACAAACTCGAAATGTACGAAACCGAATACCGACACTTCTTTGAAGACCACGAGAAGTTGAAGGTGGAGCATGAAGAAGGGCAGAAGACAATGAAGGCGAAGCTGGATGCTATTGTTCCAGAACTGGAACAACTCAGAAAGTCGAAGAAAGATCTAGAGCAAAGGCTCCAGAGCGCCGAGTTGAGGCTAGCAACTTCGGGAGGATTGAGGAGGGGGGTACCAGACTCTGATGGGCCGATTTTGAGGTCACAGAGTAGCATGAGTTATTTGAGGCACGGAGAAATTAGCATTGGGAGTTTGAACGGATAGTTATTTTTCACTCTTTTTATACACCATTTCTTTACAAATCCTTTTCAGTTTCCTTGTTAAAGTCATGGGTTATGGGTATTACATGTACATACAGGCGTACACTATCTAGCATTTCATTGGGTTCCATTTTTGGAATGGATTTTGTTTTCATTTTTAGCCAGCATATACTACTTTGTTCCTCAATTTTCAGGCTTCTGTTTGGCAAAGAAGATATATTAGATATTCTATCCAATGTTCTCGCTGTATCTCGTGCATTTTCGAAAGACAGACAAAGCATAAAAGCATCGATTCATAAGTTACACTGAAATTATCCTTTACAACATATGTTAACAATTTGTGCTATTCCAACTGAAAGCTTTTAAACCCATATTCTGCCAAGTTATAAAGAAGCCTTTTTTCCCTCCAAACCTACGGCCTAAGTGATACAGCAATATAATGGAAAGTCAAACCATGAAACCTTGGGTTGAAAATGACGATGACGACAATACGTTGTCTGAACGAGAAGAACCTCCTATCCCCGACAAACAGGGGAAGGAATCCGAACAAGACACCGATATGGACGAACCAGATTTGGAAGCCGAAAATGACGAGAACGAGGCTAATATGACCACCGAGGACGCCGTAACTCAAGAAAAAGGAGACAAAGATGCTAAGAAAACAAACGCCAAGACTAAAGGAAGACCTAAAGGCAATAAAGCTGATAAACCAAAGAAGGAATCTGTCTCCAAGAAGAGAAAGCGTACAAAAGACGCAGAAGACAGCAAGGATGAGAATGATGATACCAAAAAAGAAGCTACTGGGAGCGCTAACGGTGAAGGTGAAAAGGCGCCAGCTAAACGAGGACGAGGACGGGGTAGTGATAAGGAAGCTTGGAATGGAGATACAGAAAAGTTACTTGCGGATATCATCAAAGAACGTATTAATAATCATACCACTGGGATTAATTGGAACGTCATACTCGAAGACTTTCGAAAGGCTGTGCCAGGGACACAGAGGACGTTGAAGTCCTTGAAGGCCCGTTGGCAGAACTTAAAAACAGACAGCGTCGAACTCAGCCAGGAACAGGTTTGTCTACATATAGGAATTTCTATCTGCAATGAACTATCAGGGGCTAATTTTGTGACACTACAGGAGGAGTATTTCAAACAAGCCGTTAAAGAGATTAACGGGAGTGAGAAAAACGCAGCTATCGCTTGGCGATACAAACAACTTTCAAACTCGGAAATCAGTAAAGGGGTTGTCGCGAAACTATTGAAGAACTTGAGCCTTAGTTAAAAGCGTGAGGGCAGAACGATATGAGTTTTAACATAAAGATCTGGATCTTGGGGTGCTTTTAATGATTTGATTTATAAAATGCAATATCATTTATTTTGGGAGCGCTTCCTTCGATGAAAATACCGAATGCTATCTACAATTCTGGGTTTACCCAACAGATACGGTCTCGTGTAATGAATTTATAATGCATCTCTAAACTGAAAAGGAGAAACTACGCAGTCGCTTTCCATGCCTTCCTCATGCCAACCGCGCTGCTAATACAGCCTGCGAATCCCATAACACCATCGCTGAGTGCACTAAATCCAGAAAACTTCAAAGCCGCGAGCGGGAATATTATATCCGCAGTATATCCGAGAACGTTAAGCCCCGCGTTGAGTTGCTGTTCTTCGAGGTCTCTGACAATGGAGAAGGCAGCATCGTTGACTGATACCAATGCTGTTGGCGGTATCGGAGAATCTGGCGGTGTAGGCGGCATTTCTAATGACATCTTGCTCGTTTGCAGAACTTCTTTACTAGAGGTATTTACCACGGAAGTAGTAGTAGTAGGGATAAGCTCGATAGCTGCGGCAGTCGAAGCTGCCGGGAAAATGGAGCGATATTTGGTAAGTCTCTGTCGATATCTGTAAACTTTGATCAAGCCACCCAATATCGATGCTACCAGAGCGTATAGCCAGAATTGGAATGCAGTTTTGTCTACAATATCCTTATAGGGTATCCCGATGATCCCAGCATCAGGTAGGTACCCGAGAGAATCGGCGATGCCGAAGCCCGTATAACCGATTCCTTCGGCCAAGTCGAGAATGTACCCCACCACGTCGCTACTCATTCTCTGTTTCCGTTCGAGCAAGAGTTTCATGGTAACGTTGATTTGTGGAAGGTTGTTGAAACAACGTAATAAACGCCGAGTGAGACCGAACTGGCGGCGGATGCCTTTCGCTGCAGTTGATGTCGCTGTAGTGTGTAGGTCGTTTAGGAGCATGATATGAGAGAGGAAGCGAGATATGTATTGGATTGTGCGGATGATTTTATCAAGGCCATCTGGTCGAATAGAATTATTAGCGCAAAGCTTACGTGATATGCGTGTCAAGGGAGAAGAAGACGCGTACTAGCACTCTGAAGTAGTCTGAAGACTCTGGTCATAGACTTGCTATGCAGAATCTTTGCAGAAACTACAAGTCGTCCCGTAGATGCTATTGGCGAATCTCGAACTGGTGATTTTGTAGGTTGACTCCTTGGAGCTGAGGTCGCCTCGGCCTTGGAAATAGTTTCCACTGGCTCCAATGCCAGCTCTCCGACATCCAATACCTCTTGGTGTTTTTTTACATCATCATCTGGCCTGCTGCCTTCCAACACTGGTGTTCTGGGCGGTGTCTGTTGGTCCATTTCTTTACTTCGAGATGTCGTCGCTGCTTTGCGTTGTGCTGTTGGAAATACAACCTTCGTGTGCGCAACAACGCTCGATGCGAGGATGTCGAAGCGAATGCTTCAAGGGAATTCGCAATATATTTCGATGAAAAAGAGAAGAATGGTTGAAGGGTAAGAAATCTAAGTGATCAGTCGCATCGCCGCTCTTTCGGTCGCCTGCCGTTACCGACAAGGACAGACGACAGAAAAGAGGGCGTCTGGAAAGCCCGAGCCATCCGAGGCTCATTATATAAAAATGGCCCGGTGGGCGGATAGTTTCTTGTTTTTTCCCACGGCAAGCCCGGCGAGATTACGCTAAGAAAGCTTTTGGCCACTCAGTGTGCAGTGGTGCCTCGGTATACCGGTTCAGCGCCAGAAATCACAACTAATCAGGTCGAAGGGTCTCAGATGGAGTTTCCCCGGCGCCGAAAGCTTGTGTGAAGTCTAATCTGTTGCAGCGCAGCAGCACAGCGGACCTATTGACAAGGTCGTTCTGTTACCCACCATGCCGCCGCAAGGTGCAAAGTCAAACTTTCTTTTCCCCAGTGCGAACGGTTGCGTCACATACGCATATCTTTTGGGATAGGGCCAGGCTCCCCGTGGGCCTCTTGATACTGTTTCACTGGTTCAATTCGCATCCAACGTCCTCCAACTGATAGCGACGGGGAATCGATGTTACTGTTGCCACCAGCCAGCCCTTCGCCCACCTTTTTGGGCGGCCTCGATTCGGCAGGGCGGATACAACGGTTACACCAACGCACATTCTCCAACAGACGTTGAGTTGCAGCAAATGTGGAGCCTCACTTGCAAGTAGCTTCTCATAGCGGCGATTTTCGAGGAAATGTTACAGAGTTTCTTAGCCAAAGATGGAGTCTTCTCAAGGTATTCAAATTTGATTTTATACAGTCGAGTTATAAGGAAAGAAATAGTTGTACGTAACCTAAGGGAGATATTCTAGCATGGTAGCTAGTGATATTTAGGAGCTTACACTCTCTGCCTCCTTGCCACGTCCAGCGCGCTTGACATCTTTCTTCTTGACAATTGCAAGTCCTGCGATAGCGACGACGAGTCCCTCGACCACTAAAACTACAACCAGCGTAACCAAAGCTCCTACGACACCCGAAACAGCACTGCTAAGTCCGTGGTGTGTTTGATGCGTCAGCGGTTCGATGGTATCATTGTATACCGGACATATACCGCCCTCAATTCCGCAGACCCGGCACCAGTGATCAGTCGTCGCGACTGCAAAGCCCCTCATCTCATCAGCAAAAGTCGTCCAAGGCATTTCGGTTTCCATCTTTCCAAACAACGGATAAGCTGTGAGCTCACCACCGTCAACAGTGGAACCATTGTGGAATAAAAATCGAACGTTGATATCCTTGATATCTGGGAAGGATTCAACAGCTTCATAGGTGAAAAGCTCAAACGCCATGGTGGAACCGTAATCAGGCAGGCCATAAAAGTTACTGTCGGCCGTGGGAAGTTGGGCGAGGCCGAAGAAGGAGAGGAATGTGCCGTACGCGTTGAACTGCACGCCGACCTTAGGTTTGCTTCCCTTGGACTGGATCACATCTTCAAAGTGGGTGAGAACATCTCCGGCGAACGTGGAGCCGGCTATGGCGCGAACTGGTGTTGATTCGTTGTAAGCGAATCCCCACTGTTGCTTGTCTGCGAGAGTTCGCAGTTGGAAAACGGCGTCTCCGGTGAGAAGTTCGGACGATGGGATGGTCTCGTTGTGGAGTAGAGCGTAGTTGATGATATCGTAAACTTACCACAGATTAGTATCATACGTAAATTCGGTCGCAATCTGCGGGTGACTTACTGGCGTAGGCGTTCTTAAAACTTGATTCTTCAGGTGTGAAAATGCCCGACCAAATACTCTCTAGAGAACGATAGAAGCTAACTGTTCCCGTCTTAGTGCTCTTGAACTCCTCGCTGGCCTCAAAGTTTTTAGAATCATTGATCGCGTTCGCGCACTTAGAAGTCCCCTGGAGCCAAGCAGTATCCTCTTTATTGACGCCGTTATCCAGGATATGAATAGGAATCAGCTGATACCCGCCACTAACACCACTAATGACAGTCCCATTCCTCAGAGTTTCGCTCGCAAGGCTACCAACAGCCGGGTACAACCCTTGCAAGAAAGCCTGTGCGGAGTTCATGAGAACGGTGTCATCCGTAGTGACAACCCGAATCTGTGAGTTCACAACCTCATCTGATGCGACCTCGAAAACTTTATTGGTGGCGTTAGAGGTAATGTAGCGATCGCGAAAGTACCCCCCCCGACGCGAGAATTTGGCTATACCCCAGGTTTGTCAGTCTGGTCGGGGGGTGTTTCTTGTCGGTTCTATCACCATGGCGTGAGAGAATGTAGACGCCCAAAATAGTTTCAGCGGCTTGGGCAGCGCTAATGCTGATGCCAAAAGCGATAGCAAGAAGGTTGTATTTCATTTTTGTATAGCTTTATTGGTCATATACCCTGAAATAATAGATAAAAAAGGAGATTGTTGCGACAATATGAGATAGACGAGAATAATATATAATCGCAATCACGCTTGGTATTATCAAATTGTCCTACATAGTTTACCTTGCAGTTTACCTCGCTCGAGAAGAAAATTTTTCATCTTTCAAATACTCTGGTCAAACCAGGACTGGTGAAAGTCACGATAATTTCTCAAGATGCCTGCCCGATCCCAACCGCGAAACATCATTTTGCTACCACTTGTGGCGTTGTTTCATTCCGCCACAGCTTTTATATTTGAACCACGAGTCGAAACTGCTGTCTCAAATGGGATAGAGTTTTAACCTTCTTACTGTATAATTATATGATGAGAAGAGAATAGAGTTAAACTTTAAAGCGTGTTGAGTACTAGGTAAATATATCTCGAAGGTTAAATATTAACATACACTACAATCCCAACATTTACATTTCCAGGACCTGAAATCCTGGAGAAAAGATACAGAAAAATTCCAAAGAACCAAGACAGAACTAATTCCATTGCAATTCCCATCAATACAAATCTAAGAAACATTAATCGAATGAATGAGTGGCCGTAGAGTTCAGTACTAGTGATTATTCCTTTCGAACTGGGATCAACTTCTTTCCTCCCAAGAGATTACCAAGATCAAGGGTTTTGGTAAGGCCGGCCAGATCGAGGGTCGAACCTAAAGGCTCGGTAAGCATTGAATCGCCACCTGCAGGCTGAAGAGCTCCCGGGAGTGCGCCTTCAACGACAGGAAGCTTGCCATCCATGGTTGCGGTATCGAGGATAGCAGTGGGCTTTGAGAGAAGGTTGTCAGTCTCTAGCGGAAGACCACTCGTGAGACCGTCGGTGAGGCCGTTCGTGGTATCTAGAGACGATAATTTCCCGGCAGCTGGGAGGTTTCCAACTGGGAGATTGCCGACTGGGAGGTTCTCAATAGTTTTGCTGAGACCAAGGTCGGATGGCGTGATCAGATCGGTGGGTGAAAACACAGGTGCAGCGAAACATGTAGAGGTAATAGCTGCGAGAAAGATCAGGGCGGTTGTGGATTTCATTTTGACGGTGGGAGGTACTAATTAGAGTGAGGTTTTTGACTATAAAAGAATGTTTGATCTCGTTAGAGAGCTGAGGCTTGGATATAGGAAGATTGCTGTAGAACGACTGTTGTTTGAGTACTGTTGTAGCCAGATGGGACGAAAACTGGAAGTTTATAACGTTTATATAGCTACGATATATCAGTACACATATAAATACAGGCACAATTAACAAGAACGAATACCAGAGTATGCGATATCGTCGCAGGGGAAAGGGTTCAGTTGAATTCCTGCCGGCGAATGTTAGATGCAGACATCGATCTACATAGCGTTTCACGATTCTTCTAGAAGAATGGGGCCCGGGGCGCGGAGTTTATTCAAGGAACTGGAAAAGAGCGCCAAGTCTTCATCATTGATGCAGGTACGGGCTGGTTCATTGCGCCAGGGGTACTCCTCGGAAGGCTAATTAAACGCAGTGAGGCTCAGTGCATCACCCCTTTGAACTAGTTATGGCAGCTCTTGAAGGAAAACGTGTAGATATTCTAGAAGAATTCATAAAATATCAATTAGTCCAAAGGGGCGCGGTGCTGGAATGCCAAGTTGCGATTCAGGGCATCTGTCCCTCGCAGTCTAATATTAGCGAGATATGTGGGAAGTTGTTAACACCGGGCGGTCCAAGATCAGACGAACACACCGCCAATATCCAAGATTGAAGCCTGGTGCGAGGGCCTACAGAATATCTATCTGGTGAAAAGAAAATTGAAAATAGCAATCTATTGGTATTTTGGATCACAACTCTTCATGATTTCACCCATTAATACATTTTTGAGGTTAACAAGAACCACCGCAACATCGAAACATTAGGCAATCGAAAGACATGAGGAAGCAGAACTACATATCCAAAAAAAGAATCGTCCAAAGACTTAAAGAATCTTGCATCGTATTTGCGACTAATAAGTCTCGGATTCAGAGGTCCAACTTAAAGTGAAAAGAAGGCGACAGCGACAGCGCACAATCCAAGGGCCAAATTCATGGCAGATATCCTATTGGCGCCGCTAGTAGCTTGAGGTGGTGGAGTGAATGTAGTATTCGACGTGGGAACCGTAAACGAGGTGGTTAGTTCCGTCGTGGTGGTTGACTCCTCAGTAGTGGTTGGCTCCTCAGTAGACGTCGACTCTGAGGTCGTCGTTAAGGTGACAGTATAGGTAGGAGCCTCCGTTGCAGGTCCATTAGAGGCGGTGGCTGTAGCTGTCGCCTCGGAAGAAGTCGTAGTTTCTTGAGAGGTAGTTGTGATCTCGACGGTGGAGGTCACACTGGATGTCCTTGTCAATGTGAAGGTGGCGGTACCGCCACCAATTGTTCCAGAGCAGACAGGAGCACCCTGGACGTTGGTAGTACAGACAGGGGCGCTCACAGGGCTGCGGATAGTGTATTAGCTTGTTATTCAAGATTAAAAGTGGAGGTTCTCATGTCTACATACCAAGCGGTTGCAGAAGCGGACGGGGCCTCTCCAGCATCCACGCAGGAAGGAGGGGGCCCGGAGCAAATTCTACCAACGGGACAGCAGCCAGCGCTGGCACCAGTTCCGACACAATAATATCCAGTACGGCAGCCGTATACTACATAGCAAAGTTAGCAATTATTCTCTCTAACAGTGAAGTTGAGGAGTGTAAGAGCACTAACCGAATTGGCCGGATTCAAAGCAGCAAACTGGAGCACAGTAAACCTGAGTAGCGGTCTCTGCGCACTCTCGAGAACCGACTGGACACACGCTCGATTGTCTTCTGAGGAGACGGCCTCCCGAGAGGTGGGGAGAAAAGGCGAGGTATTCTCCCTCCTCAGGTGGCTCAACCGCGCGCAGGTTCAAGCCGACAGCGACCTCGAGGAAGACGAGGAGCGACGCAATTATCGCAGCCTTTGGGGACATATTGTAAATAGTATCTGAATAACCCAATAAAAGGTGACTTGATAACGAACGGCTTTAGGTCAAATGCGAAATACTACCAAAAAAAACGAAGGGTAGAATTTACTCAAAGGCGGATTACTTTCTGAGAAGGTGCGACAATCGTCCAAAATCTTACATTGCGGGTCCGCTGCGATCCCTCACCTATAAATACTTGTTTTATGAATAGCCTTCTTTCTGCCGCCTGGGGTTCTCCGCTGCAGCCAGCTGTGTCATCATGGGGATGGACCGATCCTGCTATCGGACTGCAGTCATTTTGGAGCCTCAACCTAGTAAAGAGGAGGGAAAGAAAAAGTCGAAAGGTTCATGAGGCTTCACATTTTTCGGATCCACAGCCTCACAGGCAGCAGATCGATGGCTGCTTGGCTTGGGGCCCGCTTCTAGCTTCCACTGGCATAACACCCGTTCACCCATTGGACATATGTCGGGCCCGGTAACGACATGGCAGGGGTGGGGAATCTGCAGGTGAGTATTTTTGGTCGCCAAGTTACACAAGTCCACACCCGCAAAAGCGTGATTCGGTGCACAACCCCGCCAGGCAAAACAGGCTACGAGTGCTATAATAGCTTAACGTTACGACCTTACAAGGTACCAGGAAAATCGCTGTGCAGTAGCCTTGCGGAACTCTGCAGATTCTGACAATTCCGCGAAACAGGTGCGAACCTGAGTGGGCTCGACGTCCTTTTTTTGTTTCGATTATCCACCCGGAGCGGGGTCGCAGACTGGTTACGTTACTGACCCGCTAACCTGCGAACCGCGACATAAGGTTTTGGTTTGATTTTTGCCTGGTATTCCAAATAAAACATGCGTGGACGGCTGGAAGTCGTTCAAATGGTGTGGGGAGCGAGAAACCTGCCAGTGATTCAAGTTGCCCATCCGGAGTGCTATGTATCTTGACTGGGATTGTGACGTACTCGCAGATGGAAGAGTCGCACCTGCTATACCGCGAGTGAGTCCTTGCTCCAATAGCCAAGGGTCGATGCCCAGTCTGACACAGCGCAGACACGGACTTTGCCGTCAGAGCGAGAGCAAGTGGCTGTGCGTCCGGCTATCGGATAAGTCCTTCGCCCTGATCGATTAAGTAATTCCTTAATTAATCTATCGACAAATGAATTCGATCTCGACAAGCAAGTTTAGCCGGCTTGAAGTGTTTGGTTTGCAATTGGCTGCGAAGCCTTGTTGGAGTTGGAGTCCGGTTTGTGTTGCCGACGCCAATATCAAAAAAGATCCTTCGTCATTCTTGCTGTCTTCAAGTATATCAAACATCGCTTTGACCATCGCCATCGCCTCTTCTACTCCCGACCGCCTGCAGGCTTAGTATGGCGCGGCAATGTCTGCATTCAGAGCCGCCAGACGTCTTCTGACCGCCGTTCCCGGACGAAGAACATCGACTGGCATCAGGATAGCCTCCCCCCGTCGTCTCCTCCATGTCGAACAGCAACCCACCCTGCTCCGAACATACAATTCAAGCGCATCCCGGCAAAACAAGTCCGCGAACTCGAAACGGGACGATAGCCAGCACGAGGACAAAGACCACCCCCCTCAAACCATCCCGTCCCAGTTCGAAAAGAAAGCAAATACCCGCTCTGCCACTTCCAAATCCACCTTCCGCCGGGTGGCCTCCAACGACCGCACCAAGACAGCAAACGCCGGCGCTGACGGCGGTGCCAAACTCCCCACACAAATCTGTACTGCCTACTGCACCGCGGAAAAATACAATCTGCGTGAATGCAACTCCCTGCTGAAATCCGGCGGGTATGTTCCCGATCCGCTCTCCACGGGTCTGGGTGATGAAGTCATTCATTTGCGGTTACCCTTACCGCCTCAAGCGTACAGACATTTCCCCAAATCTCTCGGTCCGGATAGTTACGGCGACATCTTCGTCTTCCCGTCCGGGAATATAGTATCATGGGGCCTGCCTGAAGCAATCAGCACTTCCGTAGCGGCCTTGATCAGACCCGCGGCGGAGAGCCCGCATTCGACGACGGAGACGGAGACGCTAGAGTACGTCGAGGATCCGAATCGATCCACTTGCTTTTTACGCGGAGACGTGATTATCATTGGCACGGGGATAAACAAACGGCTAGAGGAGGACGCACATGTTATCCATATCGGCGGGATTGATTCGTTGGGAGGTCCGGTTATCGAGCGGAAGGTGCTACGGCATGAGGAAGAAGAAGAGGAAGGGTCAAGGAGGCAAACTACGCCTACCGTCCTCGCAAAGATTGCGTTTTCTTCGGGGATGGCAAGGTCGACGAAACTAGCAGTCTTAGAAGAAATGCTGGAGAGTTATATTGAGTCTACGTCATCTATTCCGAAACTGCTGAGCCAGGGGTCAAGGTTGCCGTTTACCAGGAGCTTCATTCTGCGGAAGACTGGGGAGCTGTTGAGTTTCAGGGCTCGATTGAACCTTTATTCCGAGTTGACGGACAATTTGCCAGATATATTCTGGGATTCGCGGAAAGAGCTGGGACTGGAAGGGTACTATGAAAGTGTAGGCAGGGAGTTGGACGTTGGTGTCAGGATTAAGAAGCTGAATGAGAAACTGGACTATGCGAGTGAGATGGCTGCTGTTCTCAGAGAACGATTGAGTGAACGCCATGGTTTAGTTTTGGAGTGGATGTGAGTAGGGCCTTAGCTACGGGTTGACTTGAGGCACTGCTAATGGTAGAACCTAGGATTATTATTCTCATCACTATAGAAGTCGGCTTTGAGATATTGCATTTGTGGAAGGATAGCAAAGAAGAACAGCGGCGAGAGGAAGAACTGGAACGCCAAAATGCGCCCCCTCAATCACCCTATCCTCCGCCTACCCAGCCAACCTTCGGGTACCAGAATTATCCTCACCACGATTACCATCAACATCATCAGCACCGATATCCTCAGCCGCCTGCTCAGCGCCTTTACGAAGGCAACCAAGGCACTCAACAGACGCCACAGCAATATCAGCAATATCTATCACCCCTGCTACGTCCTCAAGCTGCATCTACAGGACGAATGGACGAAATTGATGTCGCACTGGCACTACTAGAAGGGGTAATCGCAAAGGTTACAGCAGCGGAAGAAGAAAGGCGCACAAAGGCGCAGGAAAACAGGGAACATGATTAAACACTACTTTTGAAAAACGGCAACGATATAGACTAGGAATGCGACAACTACGAAAAAAGGCGTTCGAATTTGTTATTTTGGAGGCGGGTCTCTTTGTATATTACGGATAGTGGTAAAATCTGGCTCACATCATTTATTCCTCTCACAACCTATTCAGGCATTGTATATATAAATAATTTACTACCAATCTCTCGCAAGTTTCATATTCTACCGTGAGGTCACTGTTGTATCTAACATATATATGTAAAAAGATGATAGAAAAAAGAAAACGATATGACTTCTACCCGTAGAATCAAAGATTGGGAATAAAAAGCAAAGGGGCGACTCATGGGTCGGCAGCCATTTGTAGGAGGTAAAAGGAAAGTTAGTTCAAAGAGACCATGAAGGCGTGGGTATTAAAAAAACTCGTTAACGGCGTCTCTTCGTTATCAAAACAGAAAAGAAAAGGAAAGAAAGAAAAAAATGACGCTACAGCCATCTACAGCAAACTCTCTCCCAGCGCGCATCTGACCAAGCTGCACCCTGTTCTTACTGTCTCAGCTACCTGCCAGGTATCTGCGCCGAATTCCTTGGCCAGGATCATGGGGTTGACTTCGACAAGGTCCATTCCGACGAGCTTTCCGGTCGCGTGAACGGCCTCACAGATGAAATCTCCCTCACGAAGCGTCAAGCCGCCTCTAACGGGTGTTCCGGTAGATGGAGCACTACAAAAATTAAATCCGTTAGTATTATTCCTTGGTGTGGAAAAGCGGTTTTGAGGTGTACATACTGCACCGGATCGCAGGCATCGACGTCGAAGCTCAAGTGGATCGGGATATCATCACCGATATACTCCAAAGCCATGTCGACAACCTTTCCGATACCGTGTCTGTCGATATCGTGCATCGAGAACGCCTTGATGTTGTTCTCCCGCAGGATCTTCTTCTCGCCGCGGTCCACATCGCGCAGGCCGATGTATACCAGCTTGTCAGCGGGGATGCGGTACTCCTCTTTCAGCCATCCGAATACGTCGTGCTGGCACAGGCCGGCGAGGAAAGCGACAGGCATGCCGTGCACGTTGCCAGATGGGGAGGTTTCAAAGGTGTTGATGTCCGCGTGGGCGTCGACCCAGATGACGGCGAGGGGCTTGTTCAGCCGTTCGCGGATAGCCCGTGCAACGCCGGAGATACTGCCAATAGCGATGGAGTGGTCACCGCCGAGGGTGAGCACGAGACGGCCCTGGGAGGCGTGGGCGTAGGTTTGCTCGTGCAGGCGGTTGTTGACCTGGGAGCAGGCGAGCGGGCGTTTCATGTTGTCGATTGCCGGGTCCTCTGCGGGAATCAGCTCTTCGTAGCTGTGGATTTGGTCGTCGTAGTGGAGTTTGTAGCCTAGGTCACTCTTGAGGTCCTCGAGCAGACCGGCTTTGATGAGGGCCTGCGGGCCAGCATCGACACCTCCCTTGCCCTGAAAATCACAAGCAATCGATGTCAGAATATCCTTTCCATGATCGAAATTGATTGGGGAGAGTACGTACTTGGCCACCGCTGAAGGCTACGGCGACGATGCCGAGGTTGTCGTTCGACGGCAGGAACTCGGATGGGACTGGTGTGGTGGTCATACTGGCGGATTGTGTGTATACGGAAATGTATATATGTGTGTATATTTGAATTATACGGATAAGAGTAAATAGTGCGGAGTGGCAGAGGCGTCCGACGGGGCTTTAATAGCAAATCGTAAACGTCGTCTGAGTAAAACAAGGGTGCAGCGTTAGCTAATGGCCGTCGTCGAGAGAATGTCTGCGTTGCATCTACAAAACGGGCAATCGGCGCAAAGTGGGAGCTCCGAGGCGTCTCATCTCATCTCATCTCGCATGCCATCGGATCTGATAAAAAGACCTCGCCCAGCCTGGAAAATTTAATCAGATCAACCCGAGCTCACTTCCCTCCTGCCCTTCTCGACACCTAACGAAGAGGACTCGGGCAATCGTCGGTTTTGTTGCGTAACCAACGAGCCGAAGTCCAGCTGCCGTCTCCGGCCTAAGGCGTGCACACGCCCGGAAGCAAATAGCGCCCTGGCCTGGCATGCAGGGTGCGCATGCAGGTCGCAAAATTCGCCCCATGCAGCTGAGAATAGCCCTCCTCCTCGTCATAGAGGATCATATCTGGCAATTGTTGCTCGTGGGGGAGTGCTCTCAATCACATTCTCCGGCCTTTGCAGCGCCAGAGCCGGGTTCAGATGTCATAGCCGGAGCCTCTGGTTGGGAAGGGAATTCGAGATATCAACAAAACACACAAACTGCATGACGCAAAGCAAGCTTTGTCTGTACTCACGATAACTACAGCTATTGGCTGGCTTTGATTGTCCAATGGTATACCTGTATTATTTTCGTAGTACCGTTGAAGGAAGTAAAATGCAGTAAGTAGATGACGGGATTCCCGTTCCCAAGTGGCGACTTTACTGGCCAGGTATATAATAATATACGACGGTTTCAAAGCTAGATAAGCAGATAATGGGGACTGAAAAAGAAGAAAGATGAAGGAATCGATCCAACTTTTCAACAGCGAGACATCTCATCTTTATATACCCGTGCGATCTTGCAATCTTGCATTTCTCACAAAATCTCACCCTTCCCATCCGGAAAGCAAAGTCAAAAAAATACACCGCTCTTATCGCAAACATAACCGTTCACCTGTCCCCTTTTGCGAGCTTCCGTCGCCTTCCTGCAGCAGAGGTACAGCAGCAGTTAACGGCAACAGGTCCGAGAGCTCTCATCGATCTAAGCCCCGTGGAGAGCTGGTCCGGTCCATGATGCCTGTTGCTGCAGAAGAAAAATCTGGCTTAGGGGGTGGTGGATGACGGGTGCAGGCTTTTTTTTTGTTGTCTTCGGTTGAAGTTGTGCTTAGGGGAAAGACATGAGTACTTGTAGCTCGCGAAGTGGACGATGCGCAAGATTATGAAGTAAGAATCGCGTACACCTGAACTTAGGGGAAATGGAGGCCGGGACCATTATATAATTATATAACAGGTTCCATACTAGTCGGCCTTGGAGGATACCTGTTTGTCAATGATTTAGTAAGAGCTCGACCCGCCCTGGTCAGATGATAGATAAACCTGCGACATTTTTAGCTCTTCTTCACGAAAACTGGGCGGCCACCAAGAAAGAAAGAAAAAGGTTCCGTTATCTGCATCCCTGAAAGTGACCACTTACGAGAAAGCCTAGCAGGGCAGCTTGGCGGCCACAGGTACCAGGCGTGAACAGCGGAATGTCGGTGCTGAATAGGAAGTTCGAGGATATCTGTGCATACTCACCATACTAGCTGAATGTGCAGCATGCAGATGTGATGGAGATGGAGCCAGCACCCCCACGGTTAGCCGAAACCGAGTTGACCGCAATGCGGCTTTTGAGATGAGACGAGATAGTATGTTGCTATTGTCCGATTCGTTAGGAGCTTTCCCAGCATCTTAAGCTTCTCTCCCATCTTGTCGTCGTAAGAGCCGAGCAGGAAGGCGCGTTCGAGGACCCAGACAGCGGTTGGGTTCAAGTTATAGGTACCTGCGGTTACCGCGCATCCTCCAGAAATTCGATTCATCCATTCTCATATTCTTCTGTTCCAATTCTTCATGATCGGTATACATATATTTTGTTCAGAAGTTCTTTCGTTGGCTGTTTGAAGCGAGGTTGACATCATGACAACACATTTTCGCCAACATAGACAAGTCATTTCAGAAAGATCGAGATTGAGCGACATTTAATTCTGCCTCAAACGAAACTTTATTGCTCTTAGAGTTGGCGGGTTCTTGGCCCATCGATAGACAGCCGGCGTCATGGACCGCTTCAAACCAGATATGAATATATCTTTAACATCTATTCACTAAGAGCGGAGTCATGCGCTATGGCCGCCCCGTCATATTACAGCATTGTCGACAGTTCGCAGGCATATTCTTACAGAAATCACGGAAGCCCCGAGCCTGAAGGGCGAACCGCCAATCAGAACCCGGTGCTGGCTATCAGCGATGTCTTCCGCCATTTCATGGCAATCGCTGCCGGAATAGACATCAACCATGTAGACCCGGACGACGTCCCCAACGGCTGGTTGTGCGCCCCGACAGAAATCTTTAAAGTCCACAAGGATAGCAAATACTTGGAAGCTTTCCAGTACTCCGAGCGCAAAATATCAGTGGTACATTTGATTTACGCGCTTCTCACATACGGTCTCCAGCCAAATGCGCTAGCGTTGGAGCTGCTGAAGAAGGTGTTGAAGCACAAGGGAGTGCGAGATTTGATGAGGCTATTTTTTAGAATGAGAGGGCGGCCACTGGATGATGAGGATTTACAGCTGCAGTTGAAGCGGGGCTATGCCTGGGAGGAGGTAGTGGAACGGCTGTTTGAGGAGAGGGGGTTTGGAAGGGAGTTGACCAAGTGGGCGAGGAGGTACTTTGTAGGTCTGCTGGTGCCATGTAAGTCTACATATACCTTTCTTGATAGCTAGTGCGAACGGTGGTGATAATCGATAGAACAATGAATGAACAGTGGTTGCGGCGAAAGGTACACCGTCGAGTAATGGGACGGGGACAGCAAATAGAACCCAATCGGCGTTACGGGAGCTGGTATGCCTGCGTTTACACTTACACACGTCGAAGACCTAATTTATATTCAAAAGCTGACCTTATATCTCGCAGTGTCTGAAGAGAGATGGGCATATGACCGTCATTGGGCGCGTGTGGAATCGGTTCTGGCCTAGGGATGTAGTGCCTCCGCCCCGAACCGAGCTGTGGGATTACGGCCGCCTCAAAGTTTGTCACATCATACCATTCGGCTCGCCCGAGAGTTATATTGTCAGGGAACTCCTGGTCAAATTTTCTGGGGATTCGTTTATCGTGGACACGATCAATAATACGAGCAACGCGTTCATGCTGACGAATCAGTTCCACAGCGCATTTCGCCGGTTCGAATGGTCGATTGAGGCGAGGTTGAAGAAAGATGAGAACGAGGGCAATACGGGCAGATGGGTTTGCGTTTTTAGAAAGTTCTGCCCGTACCTACCGCGGTCGTTGGACCAGCACGCGGATGGGGAGGAGGTGCGGTTTGGGGGGAACGACGGGAATATACCGAGCCCGAACCCGCAACTGCTGAGCGTGTGCACGGCGCTGGCAAAGGTAGCGAATGCGTCGGGGGCGGCGGAGGCAATTGATATGATTCTGAGGGACGAGGAGGAGATGAAGGAGCGAGGGCTGACGGGGAGGACGTGGGGGAAGGTCGGGCAGAACTACCTGCTGCGACAGCTGGAGCGGCTGTCGACCGAGCAGTAATTGTATACGTTTGATCATATACTTGTTCCCTCGAGAGTATATAAATACTTATCTATATAGAGTAAAAAAATAAGAAGAATGGATTGGTGGTGGAACGATTGAATGATTGGACGGGGAGAGTGAGGCTCCTCGACAGGATACTCCAGCACAGCCTCACAGCACCATCATGCTACCCGACCTGATCCCGACGACGACCACGACGAGATATTGCCAGTAGAACCAATCGGAACAGGAGAGAGCGGAAGAGGCAAGTTGGCAGAAGTGACCAGTTCCACCAGCAACCGGAGCTGCCAGTCCCAGCCGGTCCCATTTGGCTGGTGGCTGCCGGCCTGTTGAAACGTGCTGAATCACCTCCCCTGATCCGACCCAATCTGACATCTCCTCCTACCCTTCAACCTCATCATCATCTTCATGATAGCAAGCACGCCGACATAAATACCCGCGAGAGAGACAGAGACAGAGAATGGGCCCGTGACCGCCTCTCGTCCTGTGTCCTCTGTCCTCTGCTGGTCGTCCGCGTCCGCTCCGACTAGCCTCGCCCGCTAGCCTCAACCCGCATCGATGACGAGCAGCACGCCCTTCGCAGCTGCAGGCTTCCACGAGCCTCCTCCTTCGACTTCGACACCACAGAAACGATACAGCGTCGCCAGCACTGCTACCACCAGCACCGCGGATGCGAATATCAAGCCCGATGCTGCCCTGAGAGCCGCCACCCTCAGCTTCTCTCCGCCCTTCTCCCGCCACCATTCCGACGACACGGCCGCCTCAGCCTCTCCCCCAAAGACAAACGGCACCGCCTTGATCGCTGCGCGAGCTATCGGCACCGGAAACTCCTCGCCAAGAACCCTCCCCCAGAATCCCGCTGACCGCCGAGCCAGCCTGTCCAGGAACTCGAGCTTTGACGTCCTGGCCCCGACTCCTATTCACGCTGGCTCCCTCAAGGCTGCCCGCCTGAGTGTCATCGGGCTCCCTTCCTCCGCCGCTGCCTCCGGTACCGTGTCGCGTGCCAAATCCTTTACCGACCTGAACACCTCACCTCCCTCACGAACAGACCGCTCCTACTCCGAGGATGTCTCTGCCGGTATCGATGGTTCCCTCATCGCTGCAAAGTTGAGCGCCGCCGCAAAGAGAACCTCCCCAACGCCTGCTGCCACCTCCGTCTCCACCCCCGGAAGAAACGAAATGTCACCACCGAGTTTGCGAGCTGCAGGACTCGCCGTTTCCAGGTCTTCAACTCCCGGCATGCCGACCTCCCCTCAGCCCGAACGAGACCAGGAGCCTGATATCCTGCCCCCATCGGGCTCCGTCAGCGAGGCGAAGAAGAGATTACTGCAGCAAGTCGACGCGACAGAGGATGTCCCCGTCCGTGGGAGACGAAGCGTGGAGGGCCCCATGCGGTCCAAAATCTCAGGAACATTCCAGGACACCCCGCCTCAGAGCACGCTCAACATATCCCCCTTATCTGCCGCGAAACTTGCGGTTCAGCATTCCGGAAGAAGCGCCGGAGCTAGCTCTATGGGACCTGGCCCTATATCGCCGAAACCTCGACAGCCGTCGCCCATAAAGAGGGAAATCAGACGGGATGATTTCGCACCCGATAAAACACCCGCGCCTGTCGCTCCACCGCCGAAACCTGCGATTCTAAAGAAACCTACTATACAAAATATAAAAACCGCACACACCCAAGCCTCCTCGGTATCATCACCCGCAACCCCGAAGCCTGCCCCGAAACCCGCAGCTCTCAAAAAGATCGCAGTTCAGGATACTGGCACTCCACCTCCGCAGCCCATCAAGCCTCTACCGAGACGAACGAGACCTCCACCCCGTGCTCATAAAGCAGCAGTTCCTGATACATCTCCTTCTCCAACCTTGGATGGCTCAAAATCTAGTAAGCCGGCAGTGAAACCACCAGCTCCTAAAAGGGAGGAAGCGGTCGAAAAAGCCACACCCCCTCCGCCTTTACCTCGGAAAACCACACCCGCCGTCGTGGAGCCGCCTAAGCCGGTCGAGCCCGTACAACCTTCAGCCCCCATCAGACGGGACCCTCGAACGATGGGGTTCAGTTCAGTTAAACTACCACCACCAGCAGTTGCAGACCGAGAGCCGGCAGAGCCTGTAAAACAGTCTCCCATAGCAGCAAAACCAACATCACCTGTACCTAAGAACCAAGGGCTGCCAATCCTCCCTCCGAAGCCTCGACCAGTGGAAACACCGGCAGCGCCAGAACATCTGGCCAAGAAGCCAAAGCCGGAACCACTGAAACCAAAGACATATGTAGACTCAATCGTAGCACGACAAACGACAGCGATTTATTCCATGAAAGAGAGGAGTGCATCTTCCACAACTGTCCAAACAATGTCGAATCCACAACCACCCGCAACGGCGACGTTCAGACCGACTACTGCCAGGAGATCTACCGGTGCTCTCCGACAGAGCTATACCGGTCCGGATTCTACACGACCTTCGTACCGACAAGCCCTCAACTGGCGAGACGACCTCCCGCTCAACTTTCATCAGTCCGAAGACTATATCCGACCCTCGCACACCGGAGAATCCCTCAGCCATGCATTACTGGCTTCTTCGCTTGCTTCTTCCCGTGCAGGATCCCCTGTGAAATCGAACCCGATCCCGCTACCTCCACGACCCAGCCCAGGTCTCCGAACTACCATGCGCAGCCCGGACAAAACACTGGATCGGGAAATGTCACCGCCAAAGAAGAGTCATAATCTCCTTGGAAAGAAGCACCCGAACAAGCATAACGAGGGGGCTCGGAAACGCTGGCGTGAGTTCGTTACGGAGAAGGAGCGGAAGCGGTACGAGGGACTTTGGGCTGCGAATCGCGGGTTATACCTCTCGGAGAAGATGTTTGAGAACAGGCCCGATGCCCAAGGAAGGAAGTTACACCAGGATGCGGTGTGTGCTATTGTTGTGAAGGATTTGTGGAGCCGGAGTCGGTTACCACTTGATATTCTACAACAGATTTGGGAGCTCGTGGATAGAGGACCACAACCGAAATGGTGGTTGACGAGAGAAGAGTTTATCATGGGCCTTTGGTTGATCGACCAGAGCTTGAGGGGTAGGAAGTTGCCGGGCAAAGTTCAGGATGGGACGTGGGAAAGCGTGAGGAGGATGGGGATTGTGCTCAAGGGGTACGATGAGTTGGGTTTGAAGGATAAGAAGGTGAAGAAGCGGTAGAGGGGATACCTGTCTTTCGGGACTCGGAGTATTCATTGTATATGTACAGAGTTAACTATTTTGGTCTTGAATGTTTCTTGCCTAGCGGGAGGAAGTCTTTTTGGGGGTTGATTGTTAGATTTAGCCGGGGGCCTTTTTTGTGTCGGATTCTTTCTTTATTTTTTCTTAAAAGAGCCTTGGGATGCAAGGCGGGGGTTCATAATAGATAGAGATCTCAAATAATACTAATAGTCAAAAGCGAATGGATTACGATACCCGAACATGAAGCTTCCCGATATTCCGCACTATGAACCGTGAGTCTGTTGGTTATGCCGCACAAGCGGGTCTCAGGCCGCAATGAGGCAAGTCGTTTGGCGAGAATTGGGCTTTGGCGCATCGAAAATAATTTTGCGACAGCCGAAACCTCAAAGCTCTCTCAACCATCTTTCCTACCTACCCTTCATCAACACCACACCAGCCCACCACGATGGCGGCAGACTTCGCATCTCTCGGTGTCAAGCCATGGCTTGTAACATCCCTCGGCGCCATGGCCATCAAACGGCCGACACCAATTCAGGCGGCTTGTATTCCTGAGATCCTCAAAGGTTTGATAAGATCCGACCTTCGCAGACCTCAAAAATTAGAGCTTCCAGCTAACGGCTTTCAGGTAAAAACTGCATTGGTGGCTCGCGTACCGGTTCCGGAAAGACAGTCGCCTTTGCCGTGCCCATTCTCCAAATGTGGTCACACGATCCCTTCGGCGTCTACGCCCTGATATTAACGCCTACGAGGTCCGTCCGTTGCATTCATTACCTACCTTCTTCCTAGAACAGGAATATTCGAGGTACCTTTCTAAGAGAATTACACAGACTAATCGTAATAAACTGATAAAATAGAGAACTAGCCCTCCAGCTCGCCGAACAATTCACCGCTCTCGGTTCCCCGCAAAACCTAAAACTGTGCCTGGTCATCGGCGGCGTCGACATGCGGACCCAGGCTATCGCCCTCGCGCAGAAACCACACGTGATAATCGCAACCCCGGGCCGACTGGCAGACCATATTCGTTCATCCGGGGAGGATACTATCGCTGGCCTGCGACGTGTGAGGTTCGTCGTACTTGACGAAGCGGATAGATTACTGGAGGAAGGCTTCGCGGAGGAACTCATGGAGTGTTTGAGCGTTGTGCCAGACCAGTTCGGGGATCTAAAGAAAGGACGGCCCGCGAGACAGACGTTGTTGTTCACGGCGACGGTAACAGAGAGCGTCAGGGCTCTGAAGGCAGGGGAGGGTCGAACGAGGGAGAAAGGTGGAAGGGAGGTGTTTGTTAGTGAGATCGATACTGACAGGTATGCTTCTGCTCTACTCCACTCTAGCTCGCATTATTCAATCACAGTTTTACTGATAAAACAAATATAGCCTTGCGGTTCCTCCGACTCTACATCAGACGTATCTATTCAAACCGTCCACTGTCCACCTCGCATTCCTACACACCCTCCTCTCCACCCCGTTAAACGTGAAGAAATCGACGATAATCTTCACAAACAAAAAATTCACAGCGCAGTTACTCTCGCATACGCTGAAACCGCTCGGTCACCGTGTGACACCGTTACATTCTGACCTCTCGCAGCGAGAGCGAACGGACAGTCTTGGTCGGTTCCGCGCAGGTGCCGCGAGGATATTGATCGCCACAGATGTCGCGGGTAGAGGTTTGGATATCCCCGAGGTGGAGCTGGTAATTAATTTCGATGTGCCCCGGGATCCGGACGATTATATTCACAGAATCGGACGTACAGCTCGTGCGGGCAAAAAGGGCGAGAGTATTACGTTTGTAGACGAGAAAGATGTATTGCTTGTCAAGGCTATCGAGGAGAGAGTAGGGCGGGAGATGGTGGAATATGTAGAGGAGGAAGGGGTTAGTCTGGAAGGACGGGTGGTAAGGGAGGAGCTGAAGAAGGTTAGCGAGATGAAGAGGGTGGCGATGCTGAATATTGAGGAAGGAAGGGACGAGAAAGGGAGGAAGAAGGCAGGCAAGAGGAGGCTAGACCCTGTGGAGGGCGGTGAGAGGAAGAGGATTAAGTAGATGCTTTTGCGTTTTGTCCTTTGGGTCTGGAGTTTAGCGGGTAAAAGTTCCTTATTTTTCTTGCGATACACACGTAGAACAGAAATATCGGCGTTTTGAATGCTACTAGATATCATGGGTTAAATATCATCAAGATCTAATCATTCAAAATGCTTCTCTGATGTAGTGCTAGTTGTACAAAGTTTTGCGACCAAAACGCCAGTTTCTATGCATGCTGGATCTTGGGTATCAAACATAATCACTTCGTAGCGAGGTCTTCAACGACATCGAGTACCTTCTCAGTCGTTATCTCCCTTTCATCCTCTGCTGTTGTCGCTTCGGCTGTCGCCCCTTCCTCTTCCTCTCCACCAATCTGGAGCATCTCCAGCTCTTGTTCCGTAATTTCCTTGGGTTGGTATACCTCCTTTTCCACGGCCACTTTTTTACTCTCCGTATTACCATCCAAACTAGTCTCAACATCCTCCTCTTTCTCCCTCATTACCAGAGGGAAGTCCAAGCTCTCCAAAAGCGGCACGTCGTTCACTATATCGCCTTCCTTTGGTAACGCCCAATCAGGCAACGGAGTCTGATACGACCAACTGCCCTCCACGCAGTTATACTTCTTCGCGTGTAGGTATATACCCATTTCATGCAGGCCTGGATCGGTATACAGCGGTGTATCGCATACGGCACAAGTTTCACCGGACATTCGTTCCGCCTTGCGCTTCTCGTAATCGGCGCTGTTATTTCATAATATTAGGAAACCATTCAAAATAGGATAGCAATGGGGAGGTTTAAAGAGAAAACATACACAAGTTCATCGTGATACGCGACTGCTTCTGCTACTTCCTCTTTACCCATCTTCGACAATCTCGTGATGATATCTTCGTCGTCGCCCTCGCCTCCTATTCCTAAGTTTGGACCGAATACTTTTCTATTGCAGTATATCTGTCTTTTCTATCAGCGGCGGGACACACTAGCGATAGAATATTTCGAGTTTTACTCACCGGGTCGTTGGCGATTGGGTGTCCTAGGAACTGGAGATGTACTCTAATCTGGTGCGTTCTTCCTGTGAACGGCAAGCACTGCACCACACTGTAGTCTTTCTTCGGATCGTACGACATTCTCCGGAAGAGTGTCTTTGCGTGTTTCCCGTTTGCTCGCACGCGGTTCAGTCCGAGTTTGGGCGAGATGGCTAATATCGGTTGCTCGACGATTACATCTCCTCTGCGTGCAGTGTCAGATTGGTGAGCGTGTTTTCTGCCAAGAAACTTTGTCAAGAGAAAACGGTGAGAACATACTCTGGAAACTTCCCCTTCACCATAGCTACATACTCTTTCTTTATTGTCCGAGTCTGTAGCTGCAACATCATACTCTTCGAGGCTTCTTTGGTTTTGGCGATGAACATTAAGCCGGACGTTAATCTGTCCAACCGGTTACAAGCTATAATTCTTATTCCCATCAGCATCGTCCTACTAGCGCAAACGTAGAGAGATTATTCTGGTTAAACAAAGACATACGCATAGGGTTCCACCCTCCTCTATCAAACCTCATAATCTCCACTACGCTGTTGTAATGGTACCTCCCTGCAGGGTGGACCGGCATTCCTGCAGGTTTATTGATAACAATCATATCGTCGGTTTCGCAGACTATCGTCACAGGTTTATCTGTGACTGGCGGTTCATGACGGTGTAGGGTGTGTGTGACAATGTCGCCGTTGCGAATTATTTGGTCGAGAGCGTGTGTGGGGACGCCGTTTATCGAAATCATTCCCGTTAGAACGGCATTTTTCTAAATATTCAGAATGGGTAGTATTAATACCGTTTGTTCAAGATTTTATTAAGGAAAAATAATATATGCTGGATAGCAAGAAACTTGATTGAAAAAAAGATTTTCTGGCGAATTAAATATAGGGACTCACGAACGTAATACTCTTGCGGCCGGTCTCTAAATTCCGACCCGTAAATCTCGAAAATGGTTTTATTCCGCCATCGCTCCTTGCAGTAGGTATTGTAGGTGTAATGATAGGGTTTCACACGGCGGAGGCCGCCTTCAAAGTACCATGGCGGTATCGAGGGACTGGCCGGTGTTAATGCGACGGCGGGAGGAGGTGTGAAGCTCGTGGATGTGTCTTCTTTGGCTTCGTCGGTAGCCATCTTGAAGAGTTGGAGAGAAAGAGGTGGATATGCGGGGTGTCGGACGAGCAGCGACAAGGTGGGATGGCGGGGGATGGCGAGCAATGCGGGGAACTTGGGGAGGCGGATAACAGATATGAGAATCTGAATCGCCTGTGGTCTTCCTTCCGGACGGGTGGCTTACAGACTCTTTCGTTTGGTTCCAGGTCGAGGGTATGTTATTCCTCTTCAACTCGATGACTCCCAAGCTCTCTCGATGTCGGCTGCAATGTTGAAGTTTTGTTGCAGCGCCCAAAATGCAACAGCTTTTTTTTCCATGCCGCCAATCATACGGCCAATCGGGAAATGTGTTGCGACGGACGTTGGAATCGAGTTTCACTTCAAAAGGCGACGGACAGCCGAGGTCCAATTCCAACGTCCAAAGGAAGCAGAGTATAAAGAATGTAGCCCGGACGGCTCCTGCTCGCCATATTCTTCACCGTTGCCGTATTCCCACCAGCTAATCATGGCGTTAAAAGCGCGCCTGCGCCAGCACTACAAGTACTTCCTGAATAACTTCCAAACGCGCTGGTCCGACAACGACCAGTACGGGTACGCCATATCTCAATTACTCCCATCACTAGCAGCATCCGTACTGACATGTATTTATAAATGCACATAGCCATGTCAACAATGCAATCTACTACCACTACTACGACACCATCATAAACCAATACCTCACCACCCGCTGCGCCCTGGTTCCCACCAAGTCTCCCAACATCGGCCTCTGCGTGCACTCCTCCAGCGATTACTTCCGCCCCGTCGAGTTCCCCAACACCCTCGACCTCGCTCTGGCCGTTACGAAGCTCGGGAAGTCCAGTGTTACCTACGAAATCGGCGTGTTCGAGGCTGGCAAGGAGGAAGTATGCGCGGTGGGCAGGTTCGTGCATGTATTCGTGGATAGCGAGGGGAGGAGACCCGTGGCTATCGACGGGCTTATCAGGACCGGGTTGGAGAATTTGGTGGCAGAGAGGGATGAGCAGGGTGCAAAATTATAATTCTTGAGGGAAGGCATAAGTGTATCATATTTCAAGCTCAATTTTCAACGCTGCAGGTCATCAGCATCTCTTCGACTTTCTATTTTTTATATCACGCACGCGACAGTTTACGCATTATCTATCGTGTCTCTTTTTCGAACGTTGGAATAGTCTTCTATTAGCGGGTTTAGGATAGATAGTATGTCTATGAGGAGGCGCTTTTTGGGCGGTGAATACATATATGTATGTATGCATGTATGTAAAGAAGGACTTTCCATCCGACGACGAAAAAAAAAGAAAAAAAGGGTAAAAAAAAGATATGGAACCCTTATGACCCCGGGGAGAACCAACAATTCCGGATTTCCCAATTATATAATGCGTAAAAGAAAAAAGCTGGACAGATGGGACGACAGACAAGAAAGCCGAGACATACACCGTGATGTGGGAAAAATGTACACGAGGGAAGAAAGAAGGGAGGTGAAGACGTTAAAAGGCGGGTTTGTGGGCGTGTGTAGGTGTGGTATTTCGTAAACGTTCGGGTACATGATATCAGAGAAGAAAAAGACGAAACTTGATCCGCTTATACGCCGGTGGTGACTCTTCCCTTTGGATTTGTGACCTTGACACCGAGCGTCTTTGCCTTGGCGATGATTTCGATCCTCTTTCTCGAGCTGACGGCGTGGGAGATCCTGTGTAATACATGTTAGTGTGGGTCCTCTTTTTGTTTGGTGATAAAATGGTTGAATAGGACGTACTCAGCGGCGAAGGTGTGGTTGTGCATGAGGAGGAGGTCAACGTCGTTGACGTTGTGGACGAGGAAAGCCTTGTGGCCGGATGGCATCATGTGCTTGGTCTTCTTGTTGGATCCGTAACCAATCTATATTCATTCCCAAATATATCATATTAGCCCAACCCATCTTATATATGGTGGATCTCTTCGATTCCAATAATAAGCCAGGATGGAGAAGCACAATATCAAGGCGGAAGAAGACAAGCTTCCTCAGTTCTGCTATTGGCCTCCCATATCTGACCCGATTGAATCCAATTCGTCCACCTCACGCAGCTTTCCTAAGAGAGGTAAGAAAATTACCTTTGGCATAGCGGCCTGTCCCTTAAACCGTCTTCGGACACGGTTATCGATACCCTTAGGCTTCCTCCATGATGGGTCGACGCACTTGAAGCGGTCCGACTGGTGTCGGTTGAACCTCTTCCTGTCTGTATGCCCAGAAAAAACCACCCGTCAGCACTTCTGTCTGTAACTCGAATATATCCACCGATAATTCTAGATCTGCAAATCTTTTTTTCCCATCTTCGGTTTATCTGTCGACTCTGTGGTGGTGGTGATTGAACGTACGCTTCTTAACGATGGGGACGTGCTTAACGGCAGTCATCTTTGTGGCGCAGATATACAACGTTAGTTCGAACTTGTTTGCTGCTTTTCGTCTGTCGATAGGTAGAAATTGAGATGGTACCTTGAACTATTTAATGTCGAGGAGGATTAGTCGGGGGTGGTCGTGTCGGAATTTGGGTGTCGGTGGTCGTTGATGGGGATAGATTTCGAGGTTGTCGCTAAGCAGTAATTTCGTTGTGGACGCAAAAACCGCACACACCCGCCCAAAACGGCACGGCCAGCAGAAAAATTGCAAGCACAGTCTTGGCACGATGAGGGTTTTGAGCCCTCGCCCTCAATGTCCGAAAAGGGCACAGGCATGTCCAAAGACGGAAAGTGGCCATTGTCAAACATATGGACGGACGTCAGTCTCAACGCATTATATTGCCTTTCATTACATGCACGCATCTACTCTCACTCACATGGGCGGCAAGGTCTACGGTTTACAAAGGAGAGAAACTATGCTGAGCTGAGATGGTTAAGAATTAGACTGGAATACCGGACAAGAAAGACTACCAAGGTATCATGGAAGAAAACTTTTATGTGGGAAACAAAGAGCATCATCGAAAAGAACCGCACCGAAGGAAGGCAGGAAAACAACCTGGGAAATCAGACAATGGTCGATGCCCCTCTCCCCATTCTTTCTTATCCAAGGGGCACTCTGAATTACGAATTCGCAAACGACGTAGGTAGTTAAGAGAGTAGCAGTAGGAAATAATATTCATCGTCAGGAACCATTATGACTAGGAGAGAGGGAAAACAGAAAGGAAAACCAGAAGAAGGAGAAGGAGCATGACCAGCAGAACAAAAACAAGAAATGCTTTTCTAGTACTAGGAATATAATATCACACAGTGAAGAAAAGTAAAGATGCCGTTTTTTCAGGAGGGAGTAAAACAGGACCCATTTCTTTTTTGTATCCTGCAATCAGAGAGAACAAAAACGAAAAGAGATCATTTTTAGACCGAAAACAACAAACAAAGAAGTTTCATGACAAGCAGCCCCGTATTCGCCTTTTTGTGTAGATGGTTACTAAACAAAGAGATAGAAAAAGAAGAAAGATATTCGTTGAGGATAAGCAGAAAGAGGGGACTAATACGGAGATGCACATTGTCGCAATATACAAGAGGGGTTTCTTTGTCAAAGAGGAGGGGGGGAGAGTGAACAAGAGAAAGCTCAAGTTGTGAGTGAGAGAGAGCAGTAGAAGAATGATCGTATCAGTCAGGGGGTATGTCAGGGTGAATAAGATGATTGTCCAAAAAAATATGTAAATGGGAAGGGAAATATGATCCAAAAATCCGAGAAAAGAAGAGGCTAAAGCGTAACCGGACGATTAAACCTTTCCATTGGTTCCACGGCCTCTCTTGACAGTGGACCAGCCTTCGTCATCCACATCCTTGGCACCTTGCTCGGAGGGCAACTGAACTTTCGGAACGGCCTTTGCAGGCTGCTTCAACTCCTTCTTGGTCTCGGAGCTTTCCTCTGGATCGAGTTCAGCAGTGTTGACGTCATCCGTGGCAGTAGCAGCGGACGCACGTCGCAGAATGTCAAAGTTGCGGCCAGTGGTGGGAGTCTCAGGCTCGCCATCAGCCTTTGGCGCCTTCTTCTCACCTTTCTCATTTTTTGCAGTAGCACGGGCAGCCTGGGCAGCCTTCTTCTCTTCCTTGTCCTTCTCTTCTTTGGCCTTTCTTTCAGCTTCCTGACGGGCCCTCTTCTCTTCGATTTCCTTGTCTCTGGCGCTCGTATCAATAGGACGGGCGGCACCGAAGGGGCTGGCCTTAGAATCAGCTGGGAGGGAAGTTTGATTGGCATCAACAGGTAGGGCCTCGCTTCGCTTCTTCAATTCGAGTTTGGGTCGGGTTTGAGGAGCACCTGGGCTTGGGGGAGGGACATATCGTTCTTTTGGACCCGAGGGCGCATGAGCCGGAGCTTTGTTCTGTTGACCAGCTGGTGCCTCCTTAGGCTCTTTGGGCTCTTTGGGCTCCTTGGGCTCCTTGGGCTCCTTGGGCTCCTTGGGCTCCTCTGGAACTTCAGGCTTGGCACGGCGCCATTGGGTCGCAGTCTCAGCGGCGGTCGGGGCACGCTCCGGTGCGGGAGCTCGCTGGTACTCTCGTCTGGGGCGCTCTGATCTCTCCGAACGTTCTTCACCTTGGACAGATGGCTGCCTCTCCCTATCCCAAGGGTTGACTGCAGGTGAGCGTCTCCTGTCTCCGCGTTCGTGTCTAGATCCACGTCCTGACTCGGACTCAGTTGGGGTTGATGGTGGAAGAGGTCCTTTCCTCTCCCAGTTGTTATAGTCTCTGAATTTCCCATCACCTTCGTTCTCGCGATCACGGCCTCCGCTAAAGGCACTACCACGGCGAGAGAAATTGTCGCTGCCGTGCTCGCTAGCATTGTCGTTGAATCTACTGTTGGTACGTCTCATCGGAGGAGCATCAGATTGTGGGGGTGGGCCGGTTCGGCGCCAGGTGTCGACATTTGTTCTGTCATCTGGTCGATCCTTTGCTATATTTTTTTATATCGCAGTTAGAATAATGAAATAATATGGTCTCAATGGGAAAATATTTTTGGCTTACGAGGATCAGCAACGCTGACTCTGACGTTACGCCCGGCGAGTTGGCCATTGTTAAGCTCAAGGGCAGCCTTGAGTCCGTCCAAGGTTTGGAATTCGACATATCCGAAGCCCTTCGGACGATCGCCCATTCGGTCACGAACGAGTCGAACGCTCGAGACGTCGCACTGGGCGAAATACATGGATATGTCCTCTTCGGTCGCATCGAAGGAGAGGTTTCCGACGTGCGCGGTATAAGGTGGTTTGGTTGGGAGTGGAAGATCTGGTCGGCGGGAGTATTCACCACCACCGCGGTCTTTTACAGAGATAAAAAATCAGTCGCAGTTCTAAATATATGCATATACAACTGAATATGGGCCGGCGATTGGTGTTCGGCGCTTACCTCCACCAAGTCCTCCGAAACCGCCACCCATGCGGTTTCCGGAGCCGTAACCGTCGCGGGATCGACTGCCATAACCAGTTCGCTCTCCTGTGGTTGAATGTTAGGCGATTTCTGAGAAGAATATGCGGATTAGAGGCGTTTGAGAATGTGATAACTCACCGCTAGAGGCTAGATATATCAGTTAGCGAATGAAGAAGAAAAAAAGATGCAATATAAAAACTAAAAGAATAGGGGGATGTCTTACGAATGGTAGGCATGTCTTCCATCTCATCGGCCCAAGATCCGTAGGCTAGAAATCCAATCGCTTTAGTTTTATGTTTCGACACAATTGAGAGATATATAGTCCGGGCGCCTTACTATCATCGGCCAAGAAATCCCCCAAGCTCATCTTCTTAGTATCCTTCTTCGGAGCTGTGGTGGGAAAGCAATGATCAGAATAACAGGTTCATCGGAATGAAGACGCAAGAGGTTGAGGGGCCGGAGAGAGAGCAGAAGCTGGAGACCGTGCGGGAAGGTTGGTGATGTTGCAGGTCAGATTATATGAGGGATATCCCGACGATCACCAGCTTCAATCTCCCAGAGGCCAGATCAACGGGGGGCGGAGAGGTAGGCGTACGCATGATTGCGGATTCAAGCTGCGTATGGCGAGAGCGGTTGGTAGTACGGTAGGTGGGGGGGTTGGGTCTGCGACGGAGGAAGCCAGCGAGCGGTTAGCAGGAGCTGAGGAGGGGTTTTGTTGCTCGGGGGGGAGAGCGATAATGGCCCAGCTAAGCTAGGGGAGCGAGGACGAACATAAGGAGAGGTCGGCAGGGGGAGAGAGGCGGAAGGTCGAGTCGGGGGCGACTGGAAGATTCCGGGGGTTCAGCCGACGGGAGAGAGACGGGAGCTGAAGGGAGGGTGGAGGATGGCGGGAGTAATCGTCGGAGCGATTGTGGGTGTAGCAGGTAGCAGTATGTTTGGTGGTGGTGATGCTGATGATGGTTGGGCGGATGGGTGGATGGATGTGGTGTGGTGTGGTTGTAAAATTTTTGGTTTTTCGCACTAACCTGAAAAAAGCGAGCAGAAAAGCGAGAAAAAAGAGTGCGTTGCGGGTGTGTTGCGCCGTGGTGGGGTTTGCCGCTCTCGCAACACAACGACGATGACGGCAATCCCAGTCCGGCAGCCACGGCACCCGCATCTTGGCAGGCTCCGGGGACATACACCGGGGGGCGTATACATACCGGGGGATACTACTCACAAGACGGCGCGTGGAGAGATTGCATCGTCATTGCAATTGGTGCCCTCAGTTTGGCCGCCGCAGAGACAGCCGGCTGCGAGAGCTCCCGGGATCCCGGGCGATAACAAACCAGGCTCGCCAGGGAGGACGGCCTCAGGCAGCGGGATGATAAGCGTGTCAGACGAGACCCCGGTACAAGCGTCCAGATCGCGGAGGCTGACACTCGCACTCAGGGGAGCGTGGTCCACATCCACATCCGCATACATCTAATTAATTTGAGAGAGAGAGGGCAATTATATCATAGCACTCCTCTTTAACGTACACATCGTCGAGGACCTGGGAAGAGAACGGACAAGGGCAGCCTGTTTCAGTTCTCCTGACTACGCTAAAACATTCCTTCTCCAGCAGCAAGCTTTCCCATCACCCCGTCGTCGGGAGGGTGCTAAGACGCCATGCGATGAGCTAGCTCCGGTCCTTCGTCTGGCCATCGACGGAGTCTTGGGCCAGTCTGTCGCTAACTCGGAGAGGCTCCCCACAGCTTCGCTTCGACTGTAACAAATCCCCCAATCTTTAGCCGGGCCCCCCGTTCTGCTCAGGCACCACCACGACCGCCAGCTTATTATTATTAATATCAGTAGTATCGACTATCCTTTCCATTTGTCTTATTTTTATTTATTTTCTTATTTATTCCCATCCTGTTTACGGGCTTCTTTCCAATGTAATCTTGCCGAGTCGACGGGACCACAATCACCATCTCTCCTTCCTTCGTGCCATCGAGTAATTGCAGCTCTCGCTCTGTCCCTCGATATATATCCGTTGCATTTCGATGCCAATCGATTCTCACGAAACCAACCTACCAACCTACCCACCTCCCCGGACAACGCGAGTGCCCTTCGCAGCTCGACTCCCTCTTTCGGTCCCGCTGTCTCTCCTTCTACCTACCTACCTACAAGAAAATCGCAATCGAATTGGCCCCCCTTCCCTCCCGCCGTACATCCGAATCGCGATCCTCTCTCTCTCTCCTGTCGTCTGACGGCACCTGCCGTCGCTTTCGACGGGTGCCCGCCGTACCCGTGAGAGCCAGCCGCAGCCGCAACCCACCTCACACGACCAAGGCCTGGTAAACACGTCCCACCACCACCCGCAAAAAGATGGCTGCTCCTCTCCCAACAACTGCAATGTTCACCTCGTCATTGACGCTGTCTTCGTTACTGGGTGTGGTGGTCATCTTCTACCTCTGCTCTTTCCTATGTTTTGCCGTCCTCCGAATTATCACGGGTGTTTCTATACAGCGTTTTGGATACCTGTCGATTCGTGGTATCCGGTTCTCCAGAGGTGGCGTCGACTTCAACATTGTCAGGGCCGGGATACTTCTACACAGACCGACCTTCTCCCAACCGACTTGGATCAGTTTCGTCATTCGGGATTCGACAATATCGTTCAACCCTACGGCCGTCCTGGACGACCCTCAAAAGCCCGATTTCAAGACGAACGGACATGTGTACCACGATGAGGAGGAGGACTCCGAAGATGAGTCCGTCGACCCTAAATCAAAACCCGTGCGTAGCACCGAGGATCTCTTGGAGTTTCTCAAAGAAGGTGGAGATGATATATTCAAACGTAGAACGAAACGACAAGTCGAACAGACCAAAAAGTTGGTCCAACGATGTAGGAAGTTATTAGACCTGTTTCGAAAATACATTGGCTGGATTAGAATGGTCGATGTGGTTTTCCAGAACACAACTTTCGAGGTCCGCAATGCTGGGAAAATCCAAATCGGGGCTGTCGGTGCCTCTATTGTTACCAGGAAGGATACTCGGTCCCGCAGCGCCTTCAGCACCTGCGATGAGACTTCAGAGGAGGAAGAGCGAGAACGCCACCCGTTCGAATGCGTTATTGCCTGTCGGAGTGTTCTCCTCACACCTGAAGGTAGCGGTCCCGTCTTACTTACCGATACCATAAACTTGAATATCGGGGGTGTGCTGGAAGAGAAGGACGAAGCATTGAAGGATGTTTCCGTCGACATGAAAGTGGGCAAGCTACGCATACCTCTCGATGAGATCTTAGCATTCAAGAAGAACATGGAGAAACAACGGGAGCCACAACGGCCGCTTCGCCATAAACGAAACTTCTCCCTCGGTTCAATCATGGGCGAAATGTCAATGCCAGGAAGCCGGACGGAACGTTTAGTCGAAATTGTAACAGAATCGAAAGAAATATTTACATCAATCATAAATGGCTTGCACGAAGTTCAGGTAACGGTAGCGATTCTAGAAATCTCAAAGATCGCGAATGATATTCGGCCATCCGGAAAGCCTCTCATCGCTACAATGTCTTTGAAGGAGTTGGGCCTGGACCTACACAAGCTAGAGCAGGACAGTCCGGCCCATCGAATGTAAGGTTGATCCGCAGCCGCTCAGTTGAATACAACTCTAATAAGAAGATCTATAGGGACTTTTCTCAAGATGATATTGCACACCAAGCTTTACTCGCTGCCATATCCATGGCCTTCAAAATCGATGACCAGAGAGGAAATGTGGATCAACTGCTCTACGTTCCCATGGTCACCGTGACATCAAAAATGACCTTGCCATCCAAAATAATAGAGCTCGCTGAGAGCCCCGAGGCAGACCGCAATTCCAACGTCGTCAACGCCAATATTGTCGTAACATCTCCGTCAGTAGACTTGGAACCCAAACACCTGCCCGTTGTCGTCAATCTTTTCAAACCAAAAAAGGACAAAGTAAGGGTATCCGGGGCGAGCGGGCCGCAGCAGTTAGTATCACGATTACTACCAAAGACAAATATCAAATTTTCGGTCCACGAACCTGTCGTCAGAGTCCTGCTTCCGGCATTCGACAAATTGAATCCCAAGAACCCTCCGCTCACCGACATGCTTATCTATACTGTCTCCTCCGCATCCACTGAGGTTGAGTCGTCACATGCGCTTACCGGTCCTAACCACTACGTTCTAACAGCGTCCCTTCGTGTAGCTAGCCAGCGGCTATTTTATCGCGCTGCCGGTGGCGAGAGACACGACCTGTTCCAGCTCGAGACCATTGAAGTCAAATCTCAGCTAGACGCGTCTCCTGAAGTTCGACTTGCAGGCACCTGTTTGATAGAATCCTGCACTACCAGAATGGTTCGCATGGAAATCGTCCAAGGTATCAAGCAGATGGTACGGCAGTTCCAGCGTGACATCGTGCCCGACAAAGTCCTCCCGCATCGAAACGAGGAGAAGATATCTTTCCTAAGAAGTATTCCTGAATGGCTCGTCCAATTCAAAGTCGACGCCAAGGACTTCAGCTTCGAAGTTGCTGGTAAAGACGAGGAGATATCCGAGGATGTGCGAGGTGCGGCCGTTCAGATCGATTCTTGGTCTTTGGAATACAAATCCCAAGTTATCAGCAAGTCTCGTGAAAAGAGCCATCCTAAGCGGAGGACGTCTAGAGCGATCGGCATGGATGAGAAGATACCTCTTCAAGGGCCGCGGCCATCGAAGAATCCAACGGATGGTCGGAAATTATCCTTTCATGTCCATGGGCTCGAAGGTTTCGCGGTGGATTCGGCCGAAACTTGGGATGCGGACGCAATGTGCGCGTTGCCTCATTTTGAGCTGGCGCTTTCGTCCATTACCGATCAAGATGGGCCAACCTTACTATTGACATCCCATACGAAGACCTTTTTCCTTCACTACTCTCTCATCCGCCATTACTCCGTCCTGATCGCTGCCCAAGTTCTCAAAGATGCATTTGGAGATTTCCATCATGTCGAACCCACAACCCCAAGGTTTACTTCCCCAACCGACCAATACCTCCATAGTCCGACAATGGGTCTGGATCTAGTGGAGAGTCCCATAAAACAAGAGGAGTTCATCAGCGTGGATATTAGAGTCAGACACGTCAAGATCAAGGGAGATTTCCCAAAGAATCCAAAAGTGATGTTGGATATCTACCACCTAGACGCCGGAAGACAAAGATGGGGGTTCCCATTCCTAAAAGCGAGGAATATTCGGTTCTACGTTACCAGTCCCAAACTGAATGACTGTTGGGCGAGAGTGGTCAGTGCGAAGCATTTCAGAGGTGATATGCGGGAGGGCAGATATGAGTCGCATAAGGTCTTTTCTAAACGAAAATCGATCGATCTCACGATGGAGGCGATACGGATATCGATTCCGCATCAATTGGTATTATACAAGGTTTCGGATAATCTGATCAATACCGCAAAAGCTTCACAGCAGTTATTCCACCGGTTTAAGTCCGGCACGAATGAGTACATTCTTGAGAAGAAGGCGGAGGGGCCAAAAGTCCTACCTAGGATATCAATCAAAGCGAAGGCGCTCCAGTTCGAGCTTGAAGATGACCTTTTCGAAAGCAAATTGGCGATGATCTACAGAATCGGTCTCAGTGAACAGAAGAACCGCATAGCCCGGGAGGAAGCATTTGATGCCAAGGTCGCAAAAGTGATAGAATCCAAGAACCGACGGCAGTCTAGCAAAACATCCTCGACCGGCCCAAATGGAGCTCACGCTTCCGACCCTCACAGCCCAACAGACAAAGTTGGTGACGGAGAAGATTCACCCACTCACGACACACACGGCCGCCGGAAGATGCGCTACAACCTTGAGCACGCTCAAGGGCCCACGCATGAATATAGAATATCCATCGATGCGGCGTGGCGCAAGCTTCAAGAGCATAACTCGCAAGTATGGATTCGCAAAATGAAACTCGCGGTACCGAAAACCCGCGCCAGAATCCAGGCTATGAGACGGAAGTTTATGGGTGAGGATGATTTACCTCCAGATGTTGAGGAGACAGAGAGAATACTCGAGGTGCCGACGCGGCCCGCGCTTGCTATTGCTTCTATTGTTGATTTCGACTTAACATTAGATAAACCTTCATTCCCGCTCGAGCAGCTACCAAAGTTCCTGCATAGGGTTGGAAAGGGACTACCTGAGGACACGCAGTTCTCGTTACTCGTTCCGATGCATATCAAGCTAAATATGGGAGAGGCACGGATTAACCTTCGAGACTACCCTCTACCTCTTTTACATATCCCGCAGATGAAATCCGGTGTGTCGCCTAGAATACCGGCTTGGTCCCTGGAAACAGACTTCGTAATCGCAGAGGAGCTGAGGGATAAAAACTCCCTACTACACGTGAGAGTTGACATCGTACCCCCAGAAGATAAAGATGGGAAGAAGCAGAAAGGGTTTGCAGTAGACGTACACCGGACTGTATCACCCGTGAAGACGTATTCCGATATCGATATTAGCATCAACACGCCGTATACTACGCGGGTCACATGGGGCACATCGTATCAGCCTGCCATTCAGGATATGATGATGGTGTTTGAGACGTTTACAAAACCTCACGTCGACCCGTCGGATAAGATTGGGTTTTGGGATAAACTGCGGTTGTCGGTGCACTCGCGGATACGGTGGGCTTGGAAGGGAGACGGAGATGTTCAGGTTACACTTAAGGGTTCTCGAGATCCGTATGTTATCACGGGGAACGGCGCCGGTTTCGTGTTCTGCTGGAGAGGAGATGTACAGTGCTTGATTGCCAACGACGACAAGCCGCTTAACTTTCTTATCGTGGAGAGCAAAGAGTATTTCCTTGCTATTCCGGATTTCAGCCAACAGGCGCTTCAGATCTTCGAGGAGTCCTCGGCGACAGCGGAGGATGATCAGAGTCTTATGAGCAATGATAGCTATAATAAGACCATAGCTATCTTCAAGAAGGTTATTTTGAAGGCTACCGGCGGAGTTAAATGGCAGTTGGGACTGGTGTTTGAGCAGGAGACTACGCAAGAGGCTGATTGGATTGTGAGACAGAGAAGTTTTGCGTTTACTCCGCATTATAACATCACTTTGAGGACTCCAGAGGCGGCGAAGGCCATGAGGAGGAATTCGAATGAGGTGAGGTTCGATGTTTAATTCTATGCGATTATTGGTGCTAACCCTGGTTCTAGGTTTATGATGCTTTCAAAGGTTTCAGAAGCCACCACATCCATCTCTCGATCTCTATGATTGCTCCTATGAATCACGATTGGGCAGGCAATAAGATGGCTTCGGCGTATAACACCATCCACTTGACTCCGAGGGTGTTCACGCACTTCTACGACTGGTGGGGCTTGTTTTCTGGTGTCATGTCCCTACCGATTCGGCAGGGTGCTCTGTTCCCTGGTGTTGAAAAGTCAACAAAGAAGTTCGGACGGCATCTAGCAACCATAAAGTATAAACTTTTACTGTCTCCGCTCTATCTCAGTCACATCTACAAGCACAAGGATGCCGAGGAATACAAAGCTGAAGCTACAGCTGCTGGCGGTGTCAGCGATACAATCACGGCTACCGGTCTTAAAGTTAAACTGCATCGCTTCTCGCTCGATGCCCATCAGCGAAAGGAAGAAAGTGTGATGAAGCTGAAGGGTCTTAATATCGACAGACGGAGTACCAACATGAGCATTCACCAGGCAGAGTTGGACTTCAACACTGCCGATATCCGCGCTGTGTCCGCTACGATCGCCGGTTCGACTTCGGAGGAAGTGAAGGAATGGGCTGGCTTCGACATGCCGATCAACGATAATGCGACACCGCTAGGAGATACCTCGAACTTTTCCATCTCCGACGGGGATACCGACTGGATTGATGTCGACGACTTTGTCGAATTGGATTGGATTCTCCCTACAAGGTTCAGCCCGTCAACGAAGATCATGCCGCTCGCGTCAACGCCGAGGTTCACCTATTTCAGACAGACAGATCATTCGTGCGGTGATACTGCTACGGGGCGGAAAGGAAGAAGTCCCTTCGGCCACGAAGCCACGCATGAGTGCATGATGAACCAGAATAATGACCCGCGAGAGATCCAGTGCGGATTAATCGAGTCACGTATGGAGAAAGTGTACTCACAGCTCCGCAAGAACCAAGAGTTGCTTGATACTCTCGCCGAAAGTATAAAGGCGGACAGGGACAACCCGAAACTCCCGAAGGAATCCGAGCGGCTCAGCCAGCAAAGTTCAGTATTGATGGATAAACTAAAATTCCTGCAGAATATGCTCCGAAGCATGTCCAAATACCTAGACGAATCCGCGATTGACGATGAAGTTTCGAGTAACGATTCCAAATCCGACGCAGGGGTAGAAATGATGGACGCCGAGCCGTTTACCCGCTGGGACGATGATTTCAATAACCGCTTCATCGTGCACAATATGCAGGCCAAGTGGAGTAATGACCTGAGGAACGTTATTCTACGGTATATTCATCAGGTTAATCAGCGCCGTGGTTTTGTATACTACATGTCGCGGCGGGCGGTGAAGTTCATTCTAGATCTTGTGGAGGAGCAACAGATGGACAAAGAGAAGAAGAAGAGCCAGGAATTGGATCCAGAGAGAGCCAGTGTCCGCGGGGTGTGGGAGAACGGTGGCATGCCAGAGAATGAGGAGAACGTGGCCGTGCAATCTAGAATCGAGGCGCTATTGAACGATAAAGCCAAGGTTGTCGCAGCGGATGACGATCCCAGACCGCGCAGCAGGAGGATGTCAATGGGTGGGGCGCCTGCTGACCCGACAGATCTGAAGAAGGGTATCTCGGAGGAGTACATACCGCTCAATTCTTACCACGTGCGTCTCATCGCGCCGCAGATTCAGATGCAGAGCGATAAGAACAAGAGCTCGGCGCTATTGGTTACGTCGCAGAGCATGCAGCTGACCGTCATATCTATCATGGACAAAGAGAGAATGGCGGATCCGGTCTCCGGTCTCGTGCAACGGCGATTTGCGCTTGAGTTGGAAAATGCACAGGCCTTTGTCGCCCGACATAAGGACTTCACGTCACCGTTGCATAATCTCCATTCGAACAATCAGTATGGCTGCGTCAAGAATACCTCGTGGCCACCGTGGGTACCATTGGAGAATATGCTGCTGTTTGATATCAATCCTCATGGATTCTCGAGAGTAGTCAAAAAGACTTCTACGACGCTGAGAGCAGACAAACATAATTCTTTGCGGTTGAAGTTGATGGATGAGGGCTTGGACTCGGGAACTTCAGAACATAATGCGAATTTGGTCGAGAATGAGCCGAGGGTGGACCATGTCTGGGCCACGTTCGATAGAATGGAGGTGTCGACGAATTCGGCCGAGTATTATACGCTCTATATTATCGTGCTCGATCTTTTATTGTACTCCGAGCCGTTAGAGAAGAGTAGAAACGAGCGGTTGGAGAAGATTATTCTTGCTTCGGACTTCAGCGATCTCAAAGGAGCCCCGGACAGTATCACTGCTCTACAGAACCGTATTCAGCAACTCGAGGAAATCAAGACCCATTTCCAGATCAATGCCAGGTATCTCGATAAACAAGGGTGGTTGGATCGTTTGTGCTTGGAGAAAGATCTCGCTACTTGTGAGGATGAATTGTTCTTCACCATGAAATCTATCATGTCTGTCCAGCGCAAGTACGATGAACGACAGCAGACTACCGGATTAATCAGATGGTACCTCAGTGCCGGCGAGATTATTGCAAACCTCTTACTGAACAAGGATCAGCCGTTCGTAGACCTCAAATTGACCAACGCCTGTTATGAACGAACGGATAACAGCGACGGATCGAATTTCAACACCGTCGAAGTTGAGATGTTGCAGGGAGTTAACAGGCTACCTGAAGCCAACTATCCGTCGATGATCTCCCCATACCTCGAGGGAACACTAGAGGCGAACAAGGCGCACCAAAATAAGATTCTTCGGGTGTATTGGTACATGCTCGAAGCTATTGCCGGAATTCCGGTCATGGACCATTTCGAAGTCAACTTGTTCCCCTTGCTCGTGCAGTTGGATTACGATGCTGGTCAGAAGCTTTTCGAATTCATCTTCCCTGGTGTGAATTCCAATTCGTCTGAAGGATTCTCGCCGTTTATGATGAAGCCATCGCTCGCAGAATTGCCAGGTAGCGGATCCGAGTCCGATTCGGACCATGCGATACGTACGCAGCTCGAGCGTAAGATCTCAGTAGAGCCACCACCGCCTCAGCCTGATGCTTCCATGCTAGGAGACCGATTGATGCCCACAATGACATCAGAGAAGAGACCACATACTTCAGGCGGGAAGCCTAACAGACCTGTCACGGCTAATGCGGACGCGGCCGAAAAATGGTCTCTAAAACCGAGATTTTCCATAAAACGACAGCAATCATTCGAATCGCTACAGCCGTCGGGGAAGAAATCCGGTGAAGGTAGCAGCGCACCACGAACATCTTCGGACAGCAACGTGCACAGCACCCGCCCAGCGTCGCCGGTTGCGATCCGTGTAAATAGTATTGGCGGGAAAGAGTCGGATCACGCAGCGGCTGCTGCTGCTGCTACCGCCGCCGCCGCCGCTGCTAAGAAGGGTGTCTGGGGCCGAAGCAATAGTATGACGACGGCACATTCAGACGGCAAGGGCCAGCAGAAGGAAAAGACAGACGAAATATCACAGATGATTAGCAGAGCGTCGAATTATATGACGCTCGCATATATCAAGATTCCTAGCGTGGTGCTCTGTTTGAGCTATAAGGGCAAGGGAGATCGGAATATCGAGGATATTCACCAGTTTGTGTTCCGAATGCCAACCTTGGAGTATAGAAATAAAACGTGGAGTAATCTTGATCTCTTGGTGAGGTTGAAGAAAGGTATGTTCTTTGCAAATCCCGTATATTCTGTTTCCCAATTGTTCGAAGGACGTGAGTCTAATATCTATTTTGTGATTGTAGACGTCATTCGCGCCTTGATCTCGCATACTGGCGCTATTATTGAGCACAAGATGTTCCACAGGCGGCCGCATCTGAACAAGGGATCCAACATCCGTGGCTTGATCGCCGCATCTGCATCCGTGGCTACGTCTCCATTGGGCAGCGATAGTGATGTTTCGTCTTACCTGGGGAGCTCGTACGAAGAGTCGTTCAGGTCTCAAAAGGGCACTCTCACAGCAGGCTCGGCGAGAAGAGATAGGAGCAATTCCTCGACTGGATCGCCGCTAATCCAGCACACGAGCACGTCGAGCTCGGGGACCCGAACGGGTAGTATTCGCTCGAATCGGTCGATGAGCTCGGCTAGCGGGCATCGAAACTCGAATGAGCAACCAGACGACAGTCGCAGCACCCGCCAGGAATCGAGGGATGGGGATGAGAAGGTGAGAATTCTAAAGGTTTTTATTGAGAGATTAGAGAGATAGCTAATGGCTGGTTTCTAGCACGGTATCTTTCACAATGCATTGGGTAGACATCTATCCATCTTGAGTAGCGACAGAAGAGCCCGAGATGGTATTGCTGGCGAATCAGAAGAAAGGTAAGTTCTTTAGCCATATCTAAAAATCTGCAATGCTAACATGTCCACTTTCGTAGCATTCGCAAAAAGAGCAGACTACTATTAGGCAAGAAGTTACTGGGATCTGGATAGTAGCCTTGTACCAAGACTTCAAAAATAGATTACATTCACTTCTACTGTTGATGTTTCTTTTAGCAAGTATATAGTTTCATGTCATCGGTGGAATTCTTATTTTAGCGGGACCCTGGATACTCCTCAACTGTTTTTCTGGTTTCTCAGTTCCATGGTTTTTATCCGGATTGCAAGGCTCATTAGACGGTGTTGGGTATACCTTTTTTTTGGCTTCATCTTTCTTTTCATTGGTTTTCATTATACTTTTTGTTGAGTGTAGATATTAAACTTAACCCTTGCATCCTAAGGAATGAATATCATATTAAAGTCACATCGCATCTAGCCAGATTGTTTCCATTGATATAGCTCTATAGTGGATGATTAAATCTTATCAGCCTCTATAGCTTAGTGGTAGAGCGTTGCACTTGTACTCCTTTACGGGATGACATGCAGAGGTCGTTTGTTCAATCCAGACTGGAGGCATTACTAGTATCTTCTTTTTGCGTCTTTGGCTGTATTTTTTCATTTTCATTTGGCGATTGAAGTTAAAACGGTTGTGCTTTCCGCAAGAAATCTTGTTTTGGTCTTGATTCACACTGTTCACAAATCCAATGCGTAAACTGAAACATACAAAGAGGGGGCTTTTGTGCCATCGATATAGCTACTGGCAGGTACGGAAAACGCGGGAAGGAATACTCCTCCGGCATGTCCCATTGACAACTACCGCCAGCTATTTCCCCACTTTTTTTAAAAAACTTTGTGAATTCGATCCATTCCCGTTTTGCAAATCACACGATAATCCGGGGTAGAAACGAGCCCTCCATTGAAAAGTGTGTTGGGTGGGTCGCGGGGTTGCCGCTGTTCGCGACGTCATCTTTTCATGGATGCGGAAGCCCAATGCCGCATTCGCGAACCGCACTCGCCCACCGTTTAAGTAATTGATCGAATAGAGGGTGGATGGAAACGAGTGAGTTGGGTGAAGGGGGTGTACTCCACGATACAAGTTGCGGAGAGTGAGTACCTTGGGTAAATTTGCGGGGCTAAATTTTTTGAAAGATCATTTAATTCGTTTGGAAGTTTTGGAAGAGATAATGACTGTTAAAAGCGTTTGATATAGCAAGCGGGGGATAAATGACGCCGGATGGCATCATGGCGGAGAACTTGATATTTGAAAGAAATAAGAGGAGTGTTATATAATGATGAGAGTTTGGAGTCGTCTGACTTGTTTCTAGTTGTTATTCTTTCGTGATATTCATACATACTCTAGTATCTTGACATACCATTTACGATTGACCGAATTAAGAAACGAATATTTGAGATTATCTTTATAAAAGTAACTCTATCAATATGTCCTCGAGCTCCTGCGGAAAAGACGAGACTATAGCCAGTTCGAAGATTGCGCCGCTTGATTCTCCGACAAAAACCCACGCTCCATCGTTTCCCCCTACCAGCTCTGTTGGCGAGGATGATATTTTGGAGAGCAGCAGAATAGGACCCATGAAGAAGCCAGGTAGGGATTCATTACGCCTGCTAGAAATACAGCGAAAAACTCAGAAAAGTTCATCGGAGCCAAGCGGCAAGGATATAGCAGTTACTAACCAATGACTCTCTGGATCTTACTAGGCAAATTCCAACATCCAGAAGCACGGTTCAATGCCGGCGGGTCCACAGGAACCGATGAGATGATTGGGTCGACGAATTTAGAGTATGCTTTCTCTCGCACAAGGGACGATGGTATCAAGAATAATTGGCTGATTTGATATACCGTTTAGACCATTATTCTCTAAAGGAAAAGACACCTCGAGAAAAGACTCTTTGGACTACGGTAAAATTGATGGCACGAGAATCGCAGTAAGTCCCATTGGCCATTCAACGATGTCTCTATATTCGTTGCGCTCGTGTGTGTTGTTGAGTAGTTGGTTGACCTTTGCCACTATCGGTGCCGATAGCCATTGGGCAGTGTGAGGGATGAGTAGGCCTTGTCCGCGTCCACATAATTGCCAGCGCCCCCGGATACAGGCGGAACGTTGAGATAAATTGATATGAAGGGGATTTCATTGCACTGCTATGAATCAAAGAAAAGTTCCAGATCGTCAAAAGCGCAGCTTGCGGTCAAGGTTTTATCTGTTGATATGTTCTCATGCATTGACTCAGGATTGTGCACTATTTTTCACATTCGTTGAGCCTCAAATACGAAATCAATTATCGATAGCAAAATGTTATTTGAGGACTTCATAAATACTTATGCTACAGTAATGAAGAAGCTATTAGCAGCCGTGCTGTTAGATGGTATACTCAGTAAATTCTGCCACGCCGTCAATTGATGGTGTTAGCTTGGCTTTTACATCCAACTGCTCTTTGATAATTTATTCTAGTAATACAACATCGGTGGTCGTATATGCAGGTGTTCGTCAATGCCGGCCCCGCGGAGGCCGTTGGAGGGGTTCCCCTCGAGCTCTCAAGATTCGTCTTCAACCCGATATCGGTGGGAATGCGGTGAAACTCGAGTGAACGTTATTGAAAAGGCGATAATATTTCTTCTTCTTGTTTTTTCCCTCCACCCGGTGCCGTCGGCTGAGTGATTCCCTTCCGAAGAATCTGGCAGGAGGCTGCCGTGAAAATTTTTCCTTTAAATTTGCCAGTTAGATTAACTAAGATACCATGGCGAGCTCGAGGTTTTTATTGTCGTTTTCGTGACGGCCCCCATGCGGTGGTGCAGGCACCCCTGCCAGAACGCACACATCAGCGGATCTGATAAAGCATGATAAAATCAGCCCCCATGCCAGACCACGCTGTGACCGGGTCTTGGAGACATGCTAGCAGCATCGGTGTTGACCGTTACAGTTAGCTCGAGTCAAGAGCCAAGAGCGCCGATTAGCCGTTTAACCTTCGATCGTCGCAGGCTTTTTGGCTTTCGAGGAGGGCAAGGTGCAAAGCAAGTTTTTGGCCAGATTGTGCGAAAATTCTGATCGCAAGGAAAAATATAATGATGATATAAAAAAGGAGTAGATTAAAAAAAAATTCCAATCGAATCTACACGATAGGGAAAGAACGAAAGGAAGGATAGAAGGATCGAGGCTCGAAGAGGGAAGAGGGGCTCGGTTCTAAAACAGCATGCGATCCTTGGTATCGTATCATATCCCCCCGTCCCACGAGACCTGTGCCCAGACGAACAAACCCCACTACCAGAACCAACGGAGCCAACTTCGCATCAGTCAGAGACACCTGCAGGACAAGACCCTCCTCCGTGCCGTCTCTCGGCTTCCATTTTCGAGCTGGTTCAAGGCATCTCTGGCGTGCCCAGATAACAAGACCCTTTAACTTTTTGACAAAGAAACGGAGCTAGGTTACGTTATAGCGCCAGCTCTTTAATAACTGCTTTGTTAGCTTGAGCAGAAGCTTTACTGTGGCGGAAGAACCTTAAATCCCCCTCTTCGCCCCAATTCTAGATCTCTCTCCCTTTTCTCTAATTTAGATGATCTCTCCACAGCAGTCTACGTATCAGAGATCCCTCAACTCTCAATAATAACAGACTATTCTTGTTTTCCGTTCAGTTATCCTTCTTCTCGAGTGTTTTTTTTTTTTCCGGTTTGGTAGTGTTTACGTATTTGGGAAGTGTTGTTCCGCGGCGATGTTTTCGACCTCTGCGCCGGGTAACACCAAACAGCTGCCGTTAGGTGACGAAATCAACTACATTACAGCGTATGTTCCCGTTGTTACACCGCATGTGCAATATTTGTAGAGAAATACGTGCTGACTGTTCCGCGGTTGGCCAGGTCGTTGCACCATGAGCTCAACATGATCATTATGAGCCGGCTGCCGCTCGGGTTGAAGAACCCAAAGACATTCCACGAAGGTACCTTGTTATTACCACTACCACTAAACTATCAGCATAGCCGATATCAATATATTAACAAATACCTAGGCTTGACGTCCTTCTCTGTCATATACTCTTCATTTGAGGCTGCCCTTGACGCCCATATCCGATCATCCTCAACCCCAACTCGCACGAGAGCGATCCTGGAGCATATATACATACCTGCACTGCACCGTGCCAGCGCCTTTGAGAAAGACCTCGACCGGTATGCGCCGGAGTCTGAGGAAGATGGACTCACCGAGAGCTCACCCGCCCGCTCCTACGTCGCTTCATACGTCAAACAAGCGACGACCGAGAGACCGCATGTCCTTCTTGCCTACTGCCACTGTCTGTACATGGCCCTCTTCGCGGGCGGCCAGCATATCAAAGCTGCCATATCACGTTCCGCGATTCGCAAGCTCGCATTAGCAGCACATCAAACCGTCCCGGAGGAGGCCAAAATGGCGCCGGGTATAGGCCTTTTCACTTTCGACGGCCGTTCGACGAAAGAGGAGCTTGAGTTGCGACAGAAGTTGCGGGATGGAATACGACAAGCTGAAGAACTGTTGACTCCTAAGGAGAGGAGCGAGGTATTAGTGGAGGCATGCGAGGTATTCAAGCTGACCAGGCGGCTGGTCGACGAGCTCGATGTTTCCTGTGCGACTGCGCCCAACGTTCTCCTCGCGACGAAACAGTATACGGAGTCCGAGTCGCCGGTTGCGCCGACGGAACCCAAGTTTGCTTACAGCAGGTCTTTCCGGTGGAACAAGCGGGTGGAGACCGTGGTGAAGGGGTTTGTCTGCGTTTCCTTGTTTGCTGGGTACCTGGTTTATCTGAACCTGAAGCCGGCGGTGGAGACAGTGGCGATGGAGAGCGAGACAGTTCCTATTTGAGATACCCTCCCTTGCTATCTTGTTCTTCTTCTACTATCTGTTAGCCCTTTAATCTTTCGCATTTTTTTCTATTACCCCCGGCGGATTATTTCCTTTGTTGTTGGAATGAGTTTGAAGTTCCCCACATCTTGGATACCCGTATACCCTTGAATTCTTATACACTGCATCACGCAGCGGCGTTAGCTTTTTGTCTTGGATTCCTGTCATCTTAGCTCTTCAGCCTTAGTGCACCGTTATATATATTTTACGCATTTATTTATTTTAGTCGCAAATTCTAGAATACATTCTCGGAAAAACCCGAGACCTGAACACGACTTCTATGTTCTGCTTACGACACTGCTCGCCAGTTCTAGTCGCTAGCTAGCCACACCCTCTTTTTTTAATATAACTGTTACGAAAAGAGCGAACGAGGGCGACGTGATGGGCGCCAAGGTAGCTATAGGCAGATGCTCGAAGTGAGTAGTCAGCAAGTGGTATATACCGAGGTGTCTTATATAAGGGCTTATCACATCCTGTTGCATCCGTGGACAGGTCATATTTCCCAGGGTGCTGATATACTAGACTGAGGCGAGTTGGAACTTCCCTGCCAGGGAATTGGGCAGTTGTGTGCTGAGATATGCCGAATACGGTATGGGAAGCCCGTCAGATGCAACGGAGCTGTTTGTGTTGGCCCCGTCCACATTACTCAACACCAAGTCGCCAATGAAATGATGGGCAGCCGCAGCGTAAGCTTGGCTTCTGTGTCGCACAGGGAACAAGGAGACACTGCCTGAAATCTGCCGGGAAACTTCCGTCGGGGTAATCTGTCTATGATGTCGCCCTTTGTTAGGTCCGACGGTGTTCAGGGCGGTTTAAAAGGTACTTCGGGCCCGCTGGTGATCTCGAATGCTTCCCAGCTTCAATGCAATATTTATATTGTAGTAATAATATCGTCTCCGAATATAACTTACAGTAAAGGATCGGTCTATATATATATTATTGACATTGGAACTACAAAAAATGAACCATATAACGTCCCTCCCAATCGAACTACGGATCAAAATCCTCAGACACCTGGAATCCCCTCCCGCCCTCCTCGCCGCCATCACGGCCTCCCGTAGCTTCCACGACGCCTACCTCGAATCCCAAACCTCAATTCGCACCCACATCCTCCTAAACTCGACAGATGCCAACTCCACACACTGTAAATTCCTCACCTACGCCCTCATAGTATTCCATAACAAGCCGTTCATCCATCTCCCGCAACTCCACCGCTTCACACGGGCGTACCTGAACTTCGCGAATCCGCAGGAGGGCATCTTCTCGCCGCAACCGTGCAAAGCCGTGCCCTGGGAGAAATGCGCCCCTCCAAGTTTCCACGATAAGAAAGGGGACGTGCATAGGCATATATACCATTGGGCGGAGAAATTCTGTGAGGAAAAACTCGCGAGATTATACCTCGACCCGACGAGCGTTACTGCCACGGAAGAATGGGATTCGGGGTACGAAGGGAGCGATGTAGGTACCGAAGCCTCCTCCTCGCTCTCACGGGAGGGTTGTAAACATGCGACGGCGGGCGAAATAGCGAAAGCTAGTCGGGCGTTTTACCAGTATTTCTTGTATACATTGTTGTCTACGGACAATTTCTTCTACTCCGGGGGGATGGACAACCTCGGACGCCCGGTTACCCAACGGCCTGATGAAGATATTCTACTGGCATTCGTGGAGGCGATGCCGTATGTGGATTACATGGTTGTGTACCGGCTGATCATCGATTGGATGGTCGAGCTGGTGAAGCCGCTGGTGGTGGAGATGATCAAGGATGTGAAGAACCCCGTGAGAACGGCACCGGCAAGATGGGGGCTTAGTGCTGCGGCGTTGGAACAGAGGGTCGGTGCGGTTACTCAAGCGCTGATTACAAGGTTGGGGCCTGTTGAGCTGTGGAAGTTTGTGTTCGAGTCGACTTATGAGCGGCAGTTTGAAGTGTATTGCCAGCATCCTGCGGCGTTGGATAGAGAGTCTTTCGCACCATGGGAGACGTTCGAGGTATTGAGGATGAAAACGGAGGCTTATGACCCGAAGGCCAGGATTTGCACCGACAAGGAAGGCAAGTGTTTGAAGGAGGACGGGTATATGTGGTGGCAGAAGGAAGGGGTTCTGAGGGAAGGGCTTTTGTGGGAGGAGAGTAGACTGATCGAGAAGGGATTCGTGTTTCCTAAAGAGCCCAATGATGCTGACTGGGTAAGTTATACTCTCCGATCAATATATCCTCCCTCTATTCGCCGACATGATTTACTGATGATGTATTTGTGCAGTTCAAGAAGGGTACGAGATGGCGAGATAGAGAATTCAGGCTGGCGGAGTGCGAGTTCACGGACGAGTATTTCAATTGAGCAGCTCAATTGATCAACTATAGAAATAAACGGATAGTTCTCATAGATCTGTGCTCTATATACCAACAAGAGAATCCATCTATTTCACATACATAGCTAAATATAAAATGTATATTCTTCGTAATATTAATGTAATTTAAAGTGTCGTTGTGTGTTGCAGGTCACATGATATCAAATTCGACTTTTTTGGGATGCGCCTCTTTTGCGCCGGCTCTTAACTTAAGAACTTCCTCTTCCTTCCAACCTCGAATTCTCCACCATCGGCCATCATTCGTACTTGCCGCCTCTCCCTGCCGGATAGCTACCGTTCGTATCAGACCGTCCAGTCAATGCAACGATCAGTCGCTAGTATGGTGACCAACGGCATCATCGGTACAATTCCCCAATTTGCTACCCAATCGATTGTCAATCGATGCTCTGCGCTCGTTCTTCGTATCGAAAAATTCACTGACATGAATAAAAAAATCAAACTAACAGCTGTTAACAAGCCCGGCGGCCGCACCTCTGCGCAACTCCTCCGCGAGCTACAATCCGTCTTCAACAAGTCTGACTTCTTCGCCGACCACCTCGAAGCCCAAAAGCAGCACAATGATTTCAAAGACAAGCAACAATCGTTCGTCCGCAAAAACCGGCGAAATAGAGGCAAGGCGGAGAATGTCAAGCTGGGACACGGGGGAACTCTGGATCCAATGGCTAGTACGGCACTACCTTCACTATTGAGCGTGGGTCTTAAGAACAATTGCTCACCGTTTATCACTGGAGTAAAGCTGGAGTCATGATTGTCGGTGTCGGCACCGGTACGAAAAAGTTAAACACATTCCTGGACTGTACGAAGGAATACGAAGCTGTCGCTATTTTTGGTGCGAGCACGGACACATACGATAGAGAAGGCAAGATAACGGCGCGGAAACCGTACGGTCATATCACTCGTGAAGCAGTGGAGGGCGTGCTGGATAAATTCAGAGGGGACATATTCCAACGACCGCCAATGTATGCTAGCCCCACCCCGACGCAATTACGCATCAAGGAAAGAAGGAAGGAACAAGGCTGATAAGTTATTGAAAACAGATTCTCGGCGTTAAATCTGAACGGCAAACGGTTATACGAATACGCGCGAGAAGGACTTCCCTTACCCGTCGAGATTAAGAAACGGCCGTGTAACATTTCCTCGCTGGAAATTATAGACTTCGAAGAAGGGTCTTCGGGCCATAAGTGGTCTTACCCAACCGAGGAAGCCACGGAAATAGAAAAGGCGGCATCAGAAGCGTATCAGAGTATGGGAATGGAGGGGAAGGAAGGCGAGGATATCAAGGGTGGCCTGGAACTCAGTTCGATGAGCAAGGAAGACTTAGAGGCCGGGATTGCGGCCGGTGAGAAGAGGAAAGCGGAGGAGATCGAGAGGAAAGAGACGAAGAGGAAGAGGTACTACGATAGAAAGGCTGCCGCAAAGGCTGCCGTGGTTGAAGCTGCGATTGCGGAGGCCGAGGGAAAACTTGCGAGCGGAGAGGTCAGCAAGGGTGAGAAGGAAGAGGGCGAGAAGGAAGCTGAGGAAGCCGGCAAGGGCGAGGGCGAGGGCGAAAAGGAGCCAACGCCACCCCCACCAATGCCGGTTTACCACGAAGACGGCAAGCCGCCAGTTGTGCACCTGAGGATGACGGTCTCGAGGGGAACATATGTTCGATCCATTGTTCACGAGTAAGTTTTTACTATTTCCCGCGCGTTTATTTATCTATGATACAGTCTGTCTGATACCATTTGTATAGCATCGGCCACGCTTTGGGGTCCGCAGCCACGCTCGTCGCGCTAACGAGGTCGCGCCAGGGGGACTACGCCCTCGGACAGAACGTGATTGACTGGGCGGACTTTACGGAAGGCGACGCCTGGGTGGAGAAGGTGCGGAAGGAGCTGGAGAGCCAGGAGTTCTAAACAGAAGACTTTCCCGGGTGCTCTACTGTACTGTACTATAATATGAGATATGTGATATCGCCAACCGCTGTACGATAGAAAGAACGAGAACTTCGAACCTGCCCGAGCAGGCGGCGTCCGCGACTCGTATCGACTCGTATCGATTCGCACCAATCAGGCACGGGCGCACCCCGGCCGCTGCTCGCTGTGACGTTTTTTGCCGAAATTTGGAGGGCATCCACGACACTGTGGCCTCACTCCCGCCGCCCGCGTTGCCTCCCTCACCTCAACCTCAACCTCAACCTCATAAACCGCCTCTTCTTGTCTTCTCTCCTTTTCCCAATTGGCATCCTTCCCCAGTCTATCCATCACCATGCGCTTCCTCTCCGCCCTCACGCTCGTCGCCATATTCGCCGGCTCCGCGCTCGCGGCCGCTGAGCCTCCCGTCATCCAGCCTCCCACGAACCCCGAGAGAGTCGATGTCAAGGCCAAGATCGACGTCACCTTCCCGGATAACGAGTCTCCCCTCGGTATCACCATCACCAACGGCCGCGTCGCCCGTATCAACTTTGAGGTCAAGAACTTTGAAGCCGAGCCGATCATCATTCAAGCCATTGGCGGTCAACTCCGCAAGCTCGACCGCTCCGATGTCCTGAGGAACTTGACTACCGCCAAGGTCGGCACGGAAGTCCCGGCTGACGGCGTCGTCAACGTCCCTTACTCGTTCGTGTCCAACATGCACGCCCAGGACGTCATCCTCGAATTGGGCCTCCTGCTCACCTCCAAGAAGTCGGAGCGAGTTATTCAGTACACTGCTTATAACGGCACCATCTCCGTCGCCGAGCCACCAACCAGCCTGCTGGACCCTCAGATGTGAGTTTTTCTGAATAATAAAAAATGCTAGCCAAATTGAAAAACTTCTAGACACTAATTTTTCAAAAATTGCAGTCTCTTCCTCTACCTCTTCATCCTCGGCCTCGTCGGTGGCGGCGGCTACCTCGCCTACGAGACCTGGGTCGTCCCAATGCTCCCCAAGCCAAAACGCGTCAGAACAACCGCTCCAGTCGAAGCCAAGACCACTTCCGCCGATGTTGGAAAGGGGGGGTTTGATGAGAGCTGGATCCCAGAGCACCATTTGAAGCGACCGGTCGCTCAGAAGGTCCGAAGCAGTGGTACCCCAAAGCCAAAGGCCGGAAAGAAAGAGTAAACTGGGAATCGGCTGCCTTTTAGCTCTTCCTATTGCTTATCTTTCTATGTCTTCTTTCTTTATTCTACATGGCGGTCGAAGATACGTACCAATGTGATTGGTAATTGGGGAACAGTTCTCAGACGCTTTCCATTTAGTTGTATTTTGGCGAGGTTTTTTTCGGTATATGAATTGATATTTTAAAAAGGACAGAATAGCGGAAGATACGATAGCGCAAGTATATGCATTTAGAGCCTGTTGTGCATGATTTCTTAGTGTCTAGTATTTAGTCGCAAAATATTTCTCTATGTACATGTACATTTATGGTACCAAAAATATCTCGAGCCCGGATGAATCAAAAGTTTAGCTTTCATATCGTCCCTTCCGCATATATATATATATGTATACCATTCTACTGGCCCGGTGACGTAGAATTAGGATCACGCAGCCATCCCAGGCCGGTATAGGGTTCCATAAACTCCAGAACATCCAACATTTCCAACATCTCCCGCAGGTCGTTTATAACCATGACTCTACTATCGGGACCAACGCCGTCGATACTTATCTCCCGCTCCAGTTCGCCCTCCTTCCTCTTCGCATCGTAAAGCACACCAACCCCACCGGCCCTCATCGTCCCCACAATGTCACCTCGCACCTCATCCCCTATATGACACCAATACCATCCACCTCGTTCCGCTTCCCCTTCGCCGTAATACAGGTTCACCACCTGCTTTGCGGACGCGATGGCTACGTCGAAAATCGCCTTATTCGGTTTCTCCACGCCAGCCTGATAACTCGTCGTCACGAAATCTACCTTCTTTTCCAGATCTTTCCTATCTTCCGGGTTTTCCGCGCCCACCGGGAGCGGTTTGACCTCCCCTGACGACGAGACAGAGGTTTGAAAGTTCACCGTGATATCTAAATCCTGTAAAACATTTATCACTCGATCATCAGAGTTTGTAATTACTCCCAGAGTGATAGTTTTAAACATCCAATCACGCTCCCCCGCGCGGGTTTTATCGGCGATTGTTCGTAAATCGGATAGAATCGCCAGGAATGGGAGCGCGCTCGCGCAGAGTGAGTAGCCTGATTTAGAGGCAAAATTATGCCATAGAGCGTCCCGCAGGACTCGCGGGATTGGTGATTTCCACGACGGCTTGAAGGTTTCGATTACGACCTATCACGGAAGAAATGTTGTTAGATGTGATATCCTTTCTATTTTCTGTCCAACAGAATTTTGTACACACATTCTTCCACCATTCTTCCGGTGATATCCCCGTCTCTCGGCCATAATTTGGATGCTTTTCCTTCAGTAATCTGTACGCTATCGGAAGGCCCAGCAGAGTTAGAATAAATTTCTCAACGAATAAAACCCAGCAATAGTACTATTGAAAATAGCTTTCTTCAACGGTAAGGCTATATACCATGTTTAAAATTCTGCTCGATATCATGAACAGAAACTTCCACACCATACTTTCTCCCAAGTCCTGCGTACTGGAAGTGGACTGGTATCCTCGGCGAGTAGATTGTTCCAAACGCATCGAGTGTGATGAGCAGATTCCCAGGCCGATCGTTTGCTGAGGTCGACAGCAGAACCTTCGCTACATCTTTCCGGCTGCGTAGGAACGAAGCCGGCCGACGAGGGAGGGAGGTTAGAATGGTCCGGATGGACATGGTGGTCGCGGTGCACCAGTGACCTTTTGTGGCGTTTGAAACCGCGTTGCTGCGACGTAAGAGCTCGAAGGGGTGCACAGCCAGCCACCCTCGAACTTTGTATAACAGGCTAGTGTTCCAGCCACAAAAATCCCGTAACTCCATCGATCCTTCAAACAACATTGGAGTGAGTTTACGGATTGGTATCTACATATGCTTTTAGGCGGAAAGGTGTCAAGAAATTTAAATTTTGTATTTGAATTGTCATAACTTCGTTATTAAAATAAATAAATAAAAATATACTCAGAAAGAGAATGAAATATAAAGAAATATCTTTTGAATGGAAAAAAATCGCAAGGTTATACCAAATATTATACCAAATATCCAGTGCTCGCGCTTCGCTTTTGGAATCCGCTGTGACCGGAGTAATACTTCATGGCAAACATTTCTGGTGAAGAATCAGAGACGGAATTTCGTGGGGCTAGTCTCATCCCAAGCATCGAATTATATCGTAGCATGCTAGGATGAGAAGGGTGGTTCGCGAAAATCGCTTTGGATAACTCCCTCTTATACCTCAAGTTCTTCTTCGCGGGCGACAAACCAACAGCAAATATCGCATTAGATAGCTGTCGTCTATAGTGTAAATGATGATCGATGGGTGCCGCAACTGAGGTCCAAGTGGTCCTAGATAACTCTAGATCTCGCTTATATCGTAATTGGTGTGGACTAGTTGCCCAGGTGGCTCGGAGAAGCTCTCGCATGTACCGTAGCGCAACAGGCTGGGTGTTAGCCCGCTTGAACATACGGGTGAGACTGGGTGCAGCCGCGCCTGCAGCTGGTACCATTGGAGCTGTTCCGGGTGCTGCTGCTACTGGTGTGGTTCCTACCGGTGCCACTGCTGCTGGTGCGCCTGCCGCTGGTGTCATTGCTGCTGGTGCCGTTGATACTGGTGCCGCTCCCATCGGTGCACCTGCTACCGGTGTCATTCCTACTGGTGCCGTTCCTGCTGGCGCTATCCCTACTGGTGCACCCGCAGCTGGTGCCATTCCTACTGGCGCCGTTCCTGCTGGCGCCGTTCCCACTGGTGCACCCGCAGCTGGTGCCATTCCTACTGGTGCTGCTCCAATTGGCGCTCCTGCGGCTGGTGCGGCTCCTACAGGCTTAGGAGATACTGCTACAGGTGCAGAGGAAGCCATACCTGGAACTACACCTGGAGCTACACCTGGAGCCACGCCTGGAGCCACGCCTGGAGCAGCTCCTACTGTCCCTGGAACAGTACCCGTAGGCGCTCCTGGAGCTTTTGCTGGTGCTCCTGGCACCATTCCTGGCACCGCTCCGGGTACAGCCCCTGGCACCGTCCCTGGTACCGTCCCTGGAGTTGCTGGCAGTGTTCCCGGCGTTGCTGGTACTGTTCCTGGTACCGCACCTGGTACTGTTCCTGGGACTACTCCTGGTGCCATTCCGGGTACAACTCCTGGTGCTGCGCCTGGTACCGTCCCTGGCATCACTCCTGGTGCTGCTCCTGGCATCATTCCAGGAACCATCCCGGGAACTGCTGCTGGCGTTGATGGAAGCGCCGCTGGAACCGAGGGCATTGGAAGTACTGCTGGCTTTGATGGTATTGGAATTGCCGCTGCGGGGCTGCTTGGTGTTAAACCAGGTATGCCGATAGCTCCTGTAGGTAAAGCCGCTGCAGGTTTCGACGACGACGACGATTTCTTCGACCCGGGCAAACTTGGCACCTTTCCTGCCTTCAAATCGGCAATCAACTTGGTCAGTTCGGTGGCTGGGAGATCCGCAATAGCATTAATCTGTTCGTCGGTCGCAGCAGATAAGATATCAATGATAATCGGTGCGACTCCAAGGCCAGGCAAGAAACCGAGGACCATTTGCTTTTTGCTGACACCTGGAATAGTTGGAATCTTGCCTTGCTTCAACTCGTTAATTGTCGCTATGAGCTGGTCGCTTTTAAGACTGGTGATTGATGTTGTAAAATTTGCTGGGGCCGCCTTGACGAGTTCAATCATGTTCGGTGGAACACCCATATTCGGTAGCACTCGCAGAATGAGCTCCTTAGGATCGATTCCGGCCATCGGTGGCATTTTTCCTTCTCTGAGGGCACTCAAACTACTTTTCAGATTACCAAGCGGTTGATGCAACATCTTCTTGAGCATGTCATCCGGAACAGCTGCGATAAGGGTAAGCATGCTTTGGGGTACGCCAAGTGTCTTCATACCCTTGACGGCGAGCTTTTTGATTAACGATTGTTTCTGTGGAGGTCCTCCTGCTCCGGGCATACCATTGGGGTCCTGACCCAAGCCTCCCTTGCCTTTTCGCTGTCTTCGTCGTTCAGCTAACCTATCCCTTAACCCTGCTGCACGGAACGTCTTACCACCCTTTTTTTCTGTGTCGTATTCGATGCTGCTCGCTTTCCTGTCGACGCTTTCCATCTCTGTACTGTCCGTGCTTTCCATGGCCATTGACTCCTGCTGCTCCAGGGACATGGATTCAAGTTGCTGAAGACCCTGGAGCGCTTTCATATCGATCTCGTCTTGCGAAGCGAGGGCTCGCCTGCTGCCCCGGACCCGACGGTGCATTGGTGTTGCGAATGTTGTAGATGCAGAGAAAAGAAGGAGGGAAGAAACCAAAACAGGCAAAAACTTCATAGTGGGAAAAATATAGTTGGTTAAAAAGGAAAAACCTAGGGCCGGCCTTGTAGATATTATTAAAATGTTAGTAACGAAGGGGAGAAACAAATCGATATTGAGAGGTATGAGAGCTGCAATATCGACCAGGTCCAGCCTGTGCTGTAGAAAGAAATATGGTAATGCTGAGGTGACATGAAGAGGGTCGAAATTCCCAACGCTCGCTGGCACAAGACGGAGGGACTAAGAAACAATATATAGCATTGAATAGTATCTCCGTCTGTAGACGCAGCGTTCTCGAATTTCCTTTCACCGCCTTCCAGAAGAGAGGCTACCATGGTGTGATAGCTCAGTTTGGGGGAGGGTGTTTCGCCATGGAACACTAGAAAACTCGCCTCGTGTTGCGTTGTGACGGCGTCGTAACGGCGCTAGAACCAGACGGTGCACACTATCAGGTCCCTCTTGTTTGATGTCCTCCATCAAGGCTGTGCACCCGACCGACGGTTCCAGCGAAGGGGAAACAGAACGTTCGAATATTGGGAAAGTTTAACCCGATTATTTTTAAAAAAGAAAATACCCCGGCCAGGGCAGTTGCTGAGGATATGATGCCAAGCACTGGTGTAGCAAGGATAATGCCATAGTGTTTGGACCGACGGCTTGTCCGAAAACGAAAACCCACCGACTCTATACCCGCGAATTGCGAACGAGGAAAATAATAACGTATCTAAGATAGTAGGCTCTGGCTGAAATAAGGACGAAAACAAGAAACGTTGTTATACAGGTATCCTACATCTCGAACAGTCGTAAACTTACCCGCTATCAGGCCATGTCCATACGGTATCACGATATCATATCAACTTGCTGATATCTGGTGTCGCTACAAACTTCCCTTTAAGTTGACCCATCCCCCAAGCCCGTCCCTTGGGCTTGCCCCTCTCGTCTAGTGTCCCACTTTCTTTTTGCAAGACGACTACATCCTGTAGGAATTCACAATCCACGCCTCGGTGAACTTCAAACTCGACCCCACCGAATATAATCGTAACTCTACCGGACCGATGGACTTGTAATTTACCAGCTGTTCCAACGGGTAGTTTCGCTCGCTGAATCTCTTCGAATGATGTAAACCGCTCTTTCTTGGCTTTCGCCTCCGCTACCACTGGCTTAGAACCCGTCTCCGGGTCTGTGGGGTTTGTTGATGAACCAGCGGTGGCCGCAGCCCCGGCTTCCTCCTGCTTGATCTCCGAATCGCCATCCTCAACCGCAGCTACTGGCTCTAAGACTGGCAAAATGGGTGGGAATTGGAACAGATAGAGCTTGTTTTCCTTCTCATCAGATGATGGTTGAGGTAGAATATCAGCCTCCTCGCCCTGTGACACAACATATTAGTAGAACCCCTTGTAAAAGTCACCGCAGTTTCCTTACCATAGCGTGATCTCCGTCCGCGTCCACCGGTTTCTGTTCAGGCAATGCAGGTCCAAGTTCCGTTAGCATTGAAAACCTATCGACCTCAAATCGGTCATTCTCCTCGAAATCTTCCTGTGACTGCGGAACAATCCCGCTATTCCTACGATGCCGCGACCTCGATCTCGGTTTCGGCTTCCTTCGCTTATCTTCTGGAGAGCTAGATGGCTGCTTCCTCTTAACCTCCGGCGAGCGTGTACTCCTCCGCGTTGCCTTTGGTGATTCCGATTCGATCTTGACTCTCGGACCCACACCAGAATCCCTTCTTCCACCCCTTGATTTCCTCTCTTCCGTAATTTCAATCTCCACCTCATTTCCTTTACCCTTCTTTTTCTTCATTGCCGCATCTCCCTTCTTCTTAGGATCGCTTGTTTGTGGTTGCGCTGCGGTTTTGTCGATATGTTCGTGCCGCTCTATCCTCACCGGAGCAAAACCTTTAATCGAATGTTTCCTCTCCCCGCCTTCGCCATCTTCATCCTCCTCATCAGTGCTTATCAATTCAATCATCTCCACATCAACCTTCGGGCCTCCCTCGGAATCTGACGAGGAGTATAGTTCGTCCTTGACTCCAGACCCATCCTCTCCTTCGCGTTTTATCCGCGACGAAGAACCACCGGTACGCCCTGTACGAAAGGACCTTCCCATCCGCTCAATCGATACCTTTTGTTTTCCACCGTCTATAATATTTTCAACATTAGCCTTGACTGCCACACCCTAGAGAAATCGCAGGAAGACTTCACGTACTCGTCATAACGCTCCCCAACGCAAACGGGCCTGACGCAACAGCCACTTCCTCCCGTTTGGTATCTCCTCGACCCATACTGCCACCTCTTCCTCTTCCTCTTCCCCGCGCACCGCGTGCCGATGGTCCGCCACGTGTGACACCGAACGCGTTCAATGATTCGTCTGGTGGAGGGGGGTCGTATATTCGGTTTAGCTCCGCTCGTTGTCTATATCCGGTGTTTCTCTTGTAAGCTTCTTTAACAATGGACAAACACTGCTACTGTAAGCTTAATAGCATAGTGCTATGCGGACGTGATATTTACTCTTTTGTTTTCCTCAATGTATTCTTCGGTGCAAACTTCAGTTTGGGCTTCGGTCGTTCACCTGGAGCGAGGAGCGGTGGTGTGGCTGCTGCTGCTGAAGCCTCAGCTGTAGCAGACGCGGCGGCAGTTCGTCCACTGGATCTCAGAGCAGGAGGATTCGTCAGGCCTTCGAGACGGCCGGATGGTGGAGGTATAGCCATGGCAGACTCGGGAGCAGTTTCGACAGGTGCAGCTTGTTCGCCTTCTTGCTGATTGGTGCTCTCATCGGCCGACGCTGCCGCAGCAGCAGCCCCGCCGCGGGTTCTGGGAGGCCGACCTCTTGCCTTTGGTGGCATTGCGTCTATCGGTGATGTGTAATTTTGGTGATATCGTGAGGGTGCCGACGGATGGTAGGCGAAGCTGGGTTGGGCCTATTGTGGTGGTGGTGGTGGTGGTGGTGGGTGCCTTTCTTGCTCTGCTTGGCCGGGAGTCAAACAACAAAAAAAAACCAAAACAAAAAATGGATTTTATATTCCGAAAAAGCAAAATGGGCACCAACCCGCCAAGCTTCGACTAGCGTCTTCGCTTAAATCACCAAGCGAGCTGCTATATTTAGACGTCAGTCGCAACACAATCTGCCAACACCATCCGATCCCGAAATCGCGCTGCGGAATCCGAATCCAGGAAATCCGGGCGCTTACAGAACTCGATACCCACATGCTTGATAGGTGTCAGTCGGCCCGGCAAGGTGACAGGTGCTATTTCCGTGCGGAGGCTACGACCCACCCAATTTCCATCGCCCACCGGGTCGATTAGGGACAGAAATCGTCGGGAGATCCGTCTGGGAAGGGACGATAATTAGGAAACCTTTGGGGTTGCCGCTGAGACGTTCCTGATTCACTATGTGACGAGCTCGACAAAATTTGACAGCTGCAAGGTACGATGGCATAGTAATCCACACACACGCGCACACACACATTTAATCACACACATGTCTCCCATAATCAGGCTACGAGTCGTTCGTAATCTGCGTTTTCGATCGTGTCTTAAATTTTAGTCGTTCAAATCCTAAATATCGCGCCATCTTGGCTTTGTGTAGCTATTTTTAATTCCTCAGCGACAATGTTTCGACATTTATATGCAGGTTAAACAAGAATTTCCACGACTTCACCAGCAACATCATAACTCCTAAGAGACCACACCAGAAATACTACGGTTTCGAAAGCGGAAATCAAGTTTTTTTTTCTACTTTTACATATTTTGATTGACAAGACTATGGTGTTTGTTGGAATCCTGCAGGACTTGATGGGTCGGGGAAGCTAAATAGTATGTCTAAAGTATTATTATCGACAAATTCTTGTTTCCCGCGCTTGAACTAGCCTCGTCTGGTCAACTATCACCATACCGAAAACCGGCCAATCTAGATCAATACTATATCACGATATCACATTGATAATGTACACACTTGTTTCAGGTTGGGTGTTATTATTGTTATTTTTATTTTCTTCTTAGGTACATGCTTTCGTGTATCTTTGGACCCCATCTACTACCACCAAAGCGGTAAGGAGGTCCGGTGGAGATGCTGTACCAATACACCGCAGCAAATGATAAAAAAAGGTCGCTGCGTGAGATATTTGAGCTTTTGGTCCTAGATTATAGAAGTTGATCGAGTGAACGAGACCTCTATATGCTAGGTATGAAGCTATAGTAGTAAGGAAGGAGGAGTGTTTAATAAAAAGGAAAAAGGAAAAATAAAACCCGCAGGAAAACATATAACTCCGAAACCATATTTTTGTTTTGCAAAAGAAAACAAGAATCGAAGGCGGAATGACTAAAATGATAAGTAAAATCCAAAAACGAAAAGCCAGAAACCAAAGCTATTGTAAAAGAAATAGACGAAAAGGGAATTATAGATAAAAAGCAAGCGATAAGAACCAAAGCAAAGGAGAAATATAGATATTGGAAAAAAGGAGGACCCCCGGACAAAGGAAAGTAAATTGAGGAACCCAAAAGAACACCGGTTGATACAGTTACTGAAGTTAGTACATGGATATACCCAGATAAGGAAAGGAGAAGATGTAAAAAAGGAAATGACATATAATTCGCAATCATGAGGAGGTTTCCCAATAACCTATATGCACCAAGGAGAATAAGGAAAGGGACTCAAGGAAAAACTAAAATAGTACAGGAATTAGTGTTTTGATACAGGGTCTCGGAAATGGGTTTCAAGTTGGATGGAAAACGGGATTCGTGAGGCCGTCGTGTTTATAAAATCTATATTTGTTTTTCGTAAGTATGCGGCTGGTTTGCAGGCATAAGCGTCGTGGTAGGTAGGCAAGAAGAAAAAACTGGACGCGTCGGTGGGAGGTGTCGGCGGCATAACGTGATGGTGATGGTGGTGGTGGTGGTGGTGGTGTTACAAGATATACAAAAAAGGAAAGCGTAGAATTGTATACGCGTTTCCAGGCTTTTGGATCGGTGTTATCAAAAACACTTCGTGTGTTGAAAATGGGGGCTGGTATAGCGCAAGAGAAAAGTTTAGAATTGGAAAAGTAACCCCGAGAATGAGTGGAGGTGAGGAGGGATTTTTTACATCTCTTCGGAGATAGAAATCTTGCGTTTCTTAACCTTGGGAATCTTTGGCTTGACGATTCCATTAGCGGCCGCGGCCTTGGCGGCATTCATACGACCACGGCGAGTGCCAGCCTCGTCTTCGCTGATACATTGATCGGCAGGGATGCCGGCATCTTTGCAACGTTGGCAGGGACGTTGACGGTCACAGCCCTTCTTCGATTTTCGGCATCGTTGGCATCTGGGTTTCTGATTCTCTTGGGGCTCAGGTGGCATCATGACGCCCTGTTGGATATATTTGCCATCTGGGTTGGCAAGGTTAGCTAGGGAGGTAGCCGCCTCCAAACCATTAAAGCTAGTATCCATCACTGCTGGGTATCCTGGGAATGCGTTGAGTTGAGGGGCGGGGATGAGGTTATTGGTTTGCTTCTTGATCTTCTTGGGCTTAGGTGTAAGTTTCTTCTTCATCGCGCCAATTGGGGGTGGTGGTGCTTGGCGAGACGGTGCAAACTGCTGTGGCCTCTTGTGGAACAACGGAACATCTTCATCATCGTCATCCTGGTAGTCATCAGAGGCGACATAGTTGCCATCGCGGAGATCATCATCGACCTGGCCGTAGTCAAGAGGTCTACCATATGTCTTGACAGGGCTAGCATGTTGGCTATAGCCATGGGACACAGGGCTTGGTAGTAGAGCACTGTGTGGGGTTGGTTGGCCGTGATAGTCAACATCAGGGGAGTACTCATGGCGCATGTGATGTGGGTGGTGGTTGCCGTTGTTCGTCGGCTTCTCTCCCAGTCTCATCAATTGGATGGCTGCATCTTCGTCAGAGATGCACGATGCGATCGTGGGAGCAGGAGTTGGAAGCCCAACCCGCCCGGTCGCGGTGGTGGCACTTGGTGGAGGAGTCGGCTCAGTTCCGAGAGAGTAGAGATATGCCGACTGGGGAGGCGGGTAGACGGTTTGATGTCCCGGTTGCGAGTAAGGGGTTAGTTGGGGGGTTGGACGGGACGGGCTGGCGGACGATGAAGATGCTGGGCCGAATCTGTTGGCCATCTCAGGAAATAACGGAAGCTCCTGTGTGTTGCTCCAAATTTAGTACTAGTGAACTAAAAAAAAGCCGAATTATATCGGAAAGGGTGGAACAGTGTAATCATACCGAACTCTCAAACTTTGGTCGCTTCCTCCTTGATCCCTCCAGTATGTTCTCGACAGAGATGTCCGCGCTGGCGAGCTGCTCGAGCTTCTTCAAGTCGATGTCAGGGGAAGGCGTTCTAGAGTCATGCCTCCTAGACCTGGACCTAGACATCGAAGCTCCACCGACACGAGGCTTGTGAGGGCTGGTCCCTCGCCCGTCACGCATGCCAAGGATAGGCTCAGCCATAGCCCGAACGAAGACCATTTGCTTTTCCTCAACGTTGTCATAGGAGAGAATCATACGACTTCCGTGCTCGTTCTCAAAGGAAACGCGGTAAGCAGAGGCAACGTTGGCGTCGTTGGAGAAGAGTCCGAAAAAGGACTTGACGGTAGATGCGATAGACTCGGTTGTATCGTGAGCATTGATGGTGAAATTGACTGTAGGAAGGCCCTTAGCATCCTTTGGAGTTGACTCCGAGGTGTCAGTGAGCAGGGCAAATACAACGTGTTTCGGCATCGGTGGTGAATGGACGGGCGTCGCGAGGCCGCTGTTGGAAGAATGTAAGGAGAGAGCGTTTGGAGCGGATTCCGTTAGGATTGCTTGAAGATTCATGTTGGCCCGAGTTTAATTTGTGTGGGATTATATAATGTGCGATCGGTGAGGTGACTAAGAAGAGAAGGTGCGAAGCGGTTAGTGGATTCGATGTGGGAGCGACGGGGCGGGCGGAATTCAACGGGATTCATACCTTTCGTCCGTCCCAAGTAAGATACCGGGACCCGAGTGGAGATGGAGACTAACTTCTGAAAATCGATAGGTCACTCTAATGGTGACCTTGAAGGGCCGAGAAGGCTGTTTCGATGCACTGCATTCGCGATGAGCAAAAGGTACGGAGAGAAAAGGTTGGCTGCAACGAGGGAGGGAGCAAAATATGTGTATATATTCCGAAGGACCGCAAAGGGAAGAAAGGAGCGAGAAGCGAGAAAGAGGATGGATAGATGCAGATTATATTCTTCTGATCAGTGTTGGATTAATGGGACATACCAGCCAGGTCCGGGTGTTTTGTTGTCCAAGGAATGGAAAGAAAGAAGATAAGTGGTTGACGGTTCGCTGGGAGAGGGTGGTGTGTGCAGCAGCCGACGGTGAACGCAACCAAAAAACGGTTTGTCGAAGTAGTAGCGGAAGTGCTCGGTGCCAGCGCGAGCGGGTATCAGGGCAGGGCGACTAGGCGGTGCAGTACGCGATGGAAGGGAAGAAGAAGGAGGAAGCAGAGAATGTAAATACGGCGAAGGCGAAGGCGAAGTTGGTTGTTTTAGATGTGCGCTGGGGAGCAAGCCAACAGCGACCAAAGTAGAAAGAAGTAGAAGAATAATAAGAAGGGAGAGGCTCCAACTGAGGATCGATTCGGCTGAGCGGAGAGCAAAGCAAACTAGGATCCCCGACGGTTCGGTGGTATTAAGGCCCCTTTCGTGCTGGAGAGCGTCGACGGCAGGTTAGTATGGTGGACGACGAGGCAGCGGCCGAAACGGTGGTCGGAGTACTTGGGGGGAAGTTGGTGAAGTGAAGTGAAGTTGCGGATTGGAGGAGGAGGAGGAGGAGGAGGAGGGAGAGAGGGAGAAAGAGAGGGAAATGTGGGTAGGCGGTTTTGGGGCAGGGAAGGATTCGAAGCGAATTCGTCGTCGTTCGGTTCGTTTGTTCGCCCGCCGACTGAGCTCGTCGCTCTTCGCAAATGCAAGTGAACAATAATAAATGGCGAATACGGGATATTACAAAGGAAGAGAAGTGAAGGCGAGAACAAAGGCTGAGGGAGAAGGAGGAGGTTTGGCGGAAGAAACGGGCTCAAAAATTAAAAGTAGTAGCAAGGACAGGAACAATAACGTAAGTGTGCGAACGGGGAGGAGATATAATAATAATTTAATACGGCAATAAGAAGTGGTTCCGGGACGGGAGGGAAGCTGGTTGAGAGGCCGGCACAGCACACCGCAGAGCACAGGCACAGGCACAGACTCAACCTCAAAACTCTGGGCAACGGAGGATGAGGGTGAAGAGGAGAGAGAGATACTAGCGAGCGAGGGAGTAGAGGGGGGGAGGAGGAGGGGACCCGCCTAACGCTCCCAATCGATCGGTAGCAGAACGGAAAAAAGCGACGTTTTTGTGCGGCAAGCCGGGCTGGCACTCACTAACCTGGGCAATTGTACGTATGTGTGGTGGGGGCAGAAAACAGTAGGAAGGAAGGATTGGAAGGGCCGCTGTAGCTTCTCTTCCTTGCTGGCAGGAAAGACGGAGCCGGTGAGGACACGGCGATGATGGCGATGGGGATGTTGAAGGGGAATGGCGTGGATGTGGATTATGTATGTGCGTATGTATGTACAGGACAATACGTGTGTGGGTTGAGTGGATGTCAAGTGGAGAGAGATAGCAGATAGAGAAGGGCGGATAGGACAGAACGGACAGAACAGAACAGAGCAGAACAGGGAAGGTAGATAGGCAGGCAGGAACGGATTGTGTGTGTGTGACGAAACTTGCGACGATTTGGAGAAACACCAGCGAGGGCGAGGATACGAACTTACCACGAAATAAAGACGACGATGCCCTTTGGGTCCGGTGGCCGTGATGGATGCGACCTGTTGACGAGTCTCAGCTCGACGTGCGCAGACCGGACTGAACAATTACAGCTGTACACCGGCGCAGCGTTCGTTACCGTCCGGAGCGTACTGCACTATACTATACTATACCGTACCAGTGGTAGTAGAATACTAGCTATGATGTGCGATGGCGGTCTAGCAGAATATAATTATTCCAAGTGCGATGCAGGGCAATGGAGAGGGAAAGGTCGGGAGGGTGCGAGAGGAGGAAGGGTCGGCCATTACATACGTCCTCTCTCGAGACCTCTTTGTTCAGAGATATAGCTACTGGCGATAGTACTCCTACTCCTTCTCAACGACAGCAGAGTGGAGACCCGCTCGACTACACAAACATGTCTCTGCTTGGTCTCCCAACTCTGCAGACCACCGTCCACCGCACTAACGCTGCCACTATTCCAACTAAACTACCCACTGGCTCCGCATTTGCCGGGTTTACACCTACTCGATACGCTCTCAACATGGCTAATACAACCCTCTTGCGATAATATAAACATTGGCCCTTTACTCCTTCTACCTAATATTATGTCCATCCTCTCACGGGCATTGGTCTCTCCCTCCCGTCGGTTTTAGTTCTGTGGTGGTGGTGGTGGTGGTGGTATGCCCTTTTTCCCTCCTGCGTTCAGATATCGAACCGGGCTTTGGGCCTCCCCGCCATCTGATTGGACCCCCGCCAGCGAAAGAAAAGAAGAAAAAACAGAAAAGGCGGTTACTACCACTTCCCACAGCTCAGAACACTGGCTGGGCTGGGCCGGTAGCTGGTTCACCCTTCGTTCCTCCAGTCGCAAGTCATGCATGCGAGAAAATAAACAAATCCGAGAGCATCTTAGTCCGATGCTGCTGGCAAGCCAGCTGATTGATCAATACCACTACTACGACACACTCTACACCCCCATTAATGGCCATTGCCGCTTAGCTATTGCTTAAAGCATAAGTTTACGTTTAAAGGCAGACACCCAAGCCTTACCAGTCGGTGCTGGGGGAAAGTCCTCGAGAGTGAGAGAAAAAAGGAAATACGGAAAGCTAAAGGGAGTGATCGCAGCGGCCGCAAATCGCAGGCCGGTCATCCCTAAAAAAAGCCCGCCCACTGCCTCTCTCTGCCTCCCCTTCGCTCCTAGCAAGTATATGTACAGCAGCAAGAGAAAAGGAAAAGAAAAGAAAAAGAGCTCGCTGAAGGCCTGAATCGCCCGCGACCTGTCTCCTCTTCGTACTCCTCTCTATCTACCTATCTCAGAGTCCAGCGTGGCCCCACTGGGTTCTCCTGGAGACTGCGAAAACACTGTACCTTCTCTTCGTGACAGTTTGCGCATATCGCCCAACCCGTGAACCCTGCCCTTAAGAGTTTCTGTCGCTTTCGATTCGATGCGAACCAACCAGGCCGGACCAGGGCTCGCTCTGATCGCGCACACAACTGGAACTATAAAAAAATTTCCATTAACCAGCTCACCGCACAAGTCGCAAAAACCCTCGTCACATTTTCTTTCCTTCTCCGGATCCCCTGCCCCGGCGGTGGCTCGTTTCGTTTCGCTCGTCGCAAAATGGCCGAAACGGCGTTCGCCACGAGCTCTCTTCCGTTGAATTCTCGTCCTGCTGCTGCCTCTACAGACATAGTTACAGCTACGGAACTTTGCTTGCAGGTATATACAAATCGAAATGTATAAAAGTAACTCGTCCGTTGGCTCGCTGCACTGCGAAAATATATACATCGACGCTTCGCAAGCTTTGAATCAAGCAAGCCCCATTTTCCAAGGAATGGACAGGTGTGTCGCATGGCTCAGTTGCTGACAGGCGTCATCAAGCGCTCGTTTTTCCATCACACCCTTTTCTTTCCAGCCCAGGCCAACGAGTTAAAAAAATCGGGAAAAGAAAACATCTGAATCAAATCTGGCGGTATCCCCAGACCAAAACCCATCATCTGCGCCGTGCCGCCTATATATAAACTTTCTCGTGAGCCCGAAACCCTCGAGAGCAAAAAAGAGGAAAATCGCTCTCGGAGCGAAAAACTCTCATGAAGTCATGACAGGCGCTCAATCGCTCTCTTTCACCCCATGCTTTTCGCACGGCGTTCCGTCGACCGCCATAGCTGCAGCGCTGCCAGCAGCTACCTCGGATATTTTAGAATTTTTTTACCTGCACTCGATTCGCTATCTTGTGTGTGCGAAATCCCAAACCTTGAGACTAGCATATTTTCCACTTCGATCGCATTCGATGCATGTGCGCATTCCTCGAAGAAAACCCGCTGAACATAGTAGGTGCACTTGGTTTCTTTTTCCCTGCAAAGGAAAACGAAAAGTTGCTTTCCTATCGTTTCCTTAGCGGCCAATCCATCGCCTACGATTCCAAGGGTATTGGCGTCGGCAAAGACGTTCCCTTCTCCTCACCAGGCGGTATCATTACGGAATATTACTCGTACGGTACTTTTTCTCTTGTTCTACGGGCGGGGGCTATCCCTAGAAACTTTCCAAAACAACAGAGCTCCCGTCAATCGATCACAGACAGAAAAATGGCCTGGCCCAGAAAACGACCAAATGTGTATCAAACCCCTGCTCGGTCCGCTTCCGTGGACAGAATACACATCATAGCCATTTGCATATGCTAAAACCCGACTGACCTAATCACACTCGCTAAAAGGTAACGTCGTATACGCTGCGCAATTCGCTTTCTAAAAGCAGACCCATCTTAAGCATTAACATGTCTTCTTTTGCCTCCCGGATTTCCCAAAAGCAAGGCAGTACGGTAAACCCAAAAACTAGAAGATAACAAGAGACCGAAAAAAAAACAAATACGCCATATGCAAGACGTTGGGCGTATGGCGACACACTTCGAACATCTAATCATCGGGTCTGCCTGCAGAAACGCAATCATGCAAGTCGTTGGCTCGAAACGGCCATGTACAACAAGCCAAGAAAAGCAATGGTATCCGATTATTATTCTTTCTTCTTTTACCTCAATAAGATCCAGGAATACACGTAACTAAGGTTTAAACACATTCGATATTGCCTACTAACGACTGGGCCATCGTTAATTGTTGCGGCTGGTTAAACGCAGTCGCAGCACCCATCACACTAAATTAGATTCCAAACGCACTCCACCTTTCCAAGGAGCCTTCTCTGCCATACTTCGCTTCACCGCCTAAAAAAAACCACAAACCATATGGGCGAAAACCATCTCTCGATGGAGGGGGGAGACGTTCAAGACACGGCGAACACAGAATAACTTTTTTCCTGCAAGCCCGACCACCTTTCCCCTCCCATCTTGCGACTGCGATTCAAAAACCACCATACCACTATAAATCATCCTTTTTCGCGAACTAAGAAAATGGTGCGCCTGGCGCAGTAACCCGAACTCTCCCCAACATGGTCGACGCCCGCCACCATTTCGTCCATATACTCCTGGGTCCCTCGGAGTAAATGTTGCAAAAACGATCAGGGCAACCGACGGCAAGGAAAACCACCGAACGGACGGGCGACATGATCGAAAATCGAGTTCTTGGTACACTTCTACCGCTAACAAAAAATTTTCTTTTTCCTTTCGTCTACGGTGACAAGGACGGAGAACCTAAGAATCGCAACCCCCTGTTTCGGTCTTTGAATGCCGACGGCGGCCGCTCAATATGGGATGGACAGAGGGAGAGAGGGGCAGGTATAGACCTGAATATGACGGATCGCGACTATTACATGCGGTCGATACGAGTGCGAGTGCGATGGGCGAGCGACTGGTTGGGTCGGCCATCTGTTCCCCCTCACCTCCTTGTACCGCCGAAAGATTTGGTAAGATATCCCTTACCTGTTGAGATCTAACCGTCATCTATACCATCCCGTGCGAGCTGACTATTAGGAATCGCTCAGCTCGGTTTGCCCAACAATGTTGCGCCTTGTCCTGTCGATGTGCAGAAACAAATCCAAATACGATCGACGGGATATAGAGAACACGGGAAGCTATTCCCACAAAAAAAGATACAACATCTATAAGAGTCATGACAGAAGAAGAGGCAAAGCGATACCAACATTGCATCGCATCAATGCCGATTCCAAACCGAATGCTGCAAACCCTGCTGCAGGGTATTAGTAAACGGAATAAAGAAGGCTCTAGCATGGTTCGATTTCCCGGGCTGATTCAACCGTAGCCAAGGCAGTCAACCTTCCTTCTCTTCCCGCCAACAGGATTTTTAGAAATTCTACGACGCGGCGGCGGCGATCCGAGAATAGTGTGATCCCAAGGATCTTCTAGCCTAGCCCTTCCTTCTGCGAAACCCGCCAACATATACTAGCATGATTACACAATCCCCTCTTATTCCTCTTTCTCACACCGACTATAGAAGTGAAGATTGGGAAAAAACGAGGGGTGGGAAGAGGGAGGGGCAGTCAGAATCGAAGTGAAAGGGGGTAAAAAAGGCACAGGCACAGGATATCCAACAGATTCTGCACCTGCACAGCCGTATATTTCCCGCCCTGACTAGACTTTCCGCAGCAGGATCCTGCTTATTCCCGCCGAAAAAAAAAAAAACTTACACTCGAAAATCATACTTTTCATATAGAGATATTCTGCATTTCCGAATCAAATATGGTATAAGCGTCCGCCGTCATCCGGGAGTAGCAGAGGATGCTTCCTGGATATAGAAGTCCTTGACGAGAGACCGAGGGGCTCGAACGAGGCGTGCGTCTAGGTCGTATCTATACCGTATACGGTTTCGGACGGGCCTGATATTTCGAAGTATATTTCTAATACTATATGTTGCGATTTTATATTATTTTCTGTCCATTTTGCAGGCGGTAACACCGAATATGAGTGTGGATGGATGGAAAGATGTTCAAATCGAGAAGGAGGATGCGGAGGTCCTGGGCTATATGTGTTCGCCGGCGCCTTGGAACGATGGAATAGACTGGCTGGAATTCGATTGGAGTAGCCCGATGGGTGTCATTCAATACGATATAGTGTATTTCTATCGTTTAAGTTTAGTCATTTATTATTTTATTTTTTTCTATTTTTCCAAGCTAATGGAGGGGCTAGTATAAAAAAAATCTTGTTACTACTACCCCTCCTTCTATATGGTCATCCCCTCTTCGCTTTTTGCCGCCTTAGACAAAAAAAAAACCTGTCCATGGAAAGGTTTCCCTTACGGAATAATGATACCATTGCAATATTGAGAGTTAAGCTTGATTGAGACATGACTATCGTGATATCAAAATATTCCCTTTCTCCTCGTGGCTGGCTGGAGCCCTGGCTCTAGAGAAATGGGATGCAAAAATGCTCCGATGGAAGAATCCACATGCACGTAACATGCCGACCTCTCATTTTCTTCGATTGCCGCGATCTCTCATTGTTGTTCTTTTAAGCTGCTGAAACTCTTTTCTTTACTGTCCCCACTTGGGTCTCACGAGGAATTTCACAGGGATTCGAACTCGGCAGCAAAGCCAGCTCATCTACATGGTAGCGCGCGAAGAGAAGAGCGAGGGAATGAGGGGAAGGATGCAAGCTACTAGTTCGGTGAATAGCAAGGGAATAGCAAAACTGAAACAGTTTTGCCTCTGCAGTGTTCTGTTAGCTTGAAGGACTAACCCTCTATTTCGTTTTCTTTTTGTTTACGTTTGCTGCATTTTCTGCAGAAATTTCCCGAGCTGGTTAATGTAGAATATTTGTTCGAACATGTCACTTGGGAGTATCAGTAAATGTTGGGCTAGGTTGTGGGGTACAACTTTTATACCACACATGCGGCGATGTTGCATGTAATGTATATGTTGTCGTTTAAATTCTTTCTTTGTCTAGGCCTCGCCGCCTCGCCTCGAATGTCGCAGCCGTAAAAAGCGAGACAAGAATTTCGAGAGAGAAAAAAACCAAGTTGAAAATCGGCTTGCTTTTCCTATGCGTTTGTTGCATATTTGCATGCATGCAGAGAAAAACTCCCTTTGACTCGCTCCTCTTTTTTTCTTTCTTTCTTTCGTGTTTTTTTACATTTGGGTTATGCACGCCACAGAATGGAAATCAAGAGACAAGTACCCAAGTTTGACGGTTTGTAACGAACCAACCACGATTCGTCGCTCCTTTTTCTTCTTTCTCACCCTTGCACATCCAATGTGGCAGAGGGTAGCCAAGGAGAGAGAGCAAAGCGGAGACAAGAAAGCAGAAAAAACAAGTGGGACTCCGAAAGATCTCCCATCCATCCATCGCTGGGAAATGCGCGGCTTTTGCACGTTTCAGAAGTGGGACTGGAACTGGCCCCATCCGCCGAGGGCAGCGAAGTAAGGAGAGTGAAAGAACGAGTCGCAAGCCACCGATTGAACAGGTCTTCTTTTTTTCTCACTGAGTATTTTGCGCAGATGCTTGCTAGCCTTGTCGTGGAATCTTTTTTTGGCCGCTGCTCTGCAAATGAAAAGGAGCGAGGCGGGGGAAGGGGAGCAGGCTGGGCTGAGAAGGGAAAACACTTGTCAGACCGGACAGTACGTACCTACCTCTATCGATTGCGATAGTAGCGCCGCTCGCTCTGCCGATGCGGGTGATGTTTGAGGTCTTGCTAGTTCCGGTGACCACATCCCCTCGCTTCTTGTTTTTTGCTGGTATTTTTATTTTTTTGTGTGTGGGCAGGTCGTTCGCACGGACTTGGGGAACTTGGTTCAGCCCTGAGCCGGGTGCGCAGCAGCGATAAGCTTTTCGCCCGTGATCGTTGGGGGAGGAAATGCCGAATGCCCGCTTTTAGAATCGGTGAAGCCGTAGTCACACATTCCACGATGGAAACGGGAAGGCGGGCGACGACGTCAGCGACGTGAGCGGGCGAGCGTATTTTTGGGCGCCGGGGACGGGAACACAAAAAACGGGGACTGCGAAAACGGGGGTCAGGTGACCAGGCGAGAGCGCGTCGTCGTTTCTTTTGAGTTTTTGGGTGCGGGAAGACGCGACGGGGCCGGGCGATGACGTCGGGCGCTACGTTCGCGTTGGCCTGTGCTTGGCGCATGCAGGGGTGCAGGGCCTGCAACACACGCCTCAACACATAAATCGATAGTCCTTGTGTTGTTGCCGTGGAGGTCGAGATCGGTTCCTGTTCCTGCTCCTGCTCCTGCTCGGTGCCTGTGCCTCTCCGTCCGACGGCGTCTCCATATGGGTGGGACATAATGGGGAGGGCTTGGAGACGCATCGATCGAGCATGCGGACCCGACGCCTCCCCCCAGAAAATGGTCCCTTGCCGACGCGAGGTCTAGTCCAGGACGCAGGTGTAACGAAATTGAGCAATTACCGACCCGTGCCTGCCCCCAATCGCGGATAGTCTATGCAGCATTGACGTCGAAGGGGGGGCGTCGGTGGGGCGATGAGCGGCTGTAGATGCTCGATTCTGCACAGTCGAGGGCAACCGTCCGGCCGCGGGGGGAATCCGACGCTGTGCCTGCTGGCCACACGAGGTTGGGCTAGACTGGGCGTCGGATGTCCGCAAGTGCAGCGAATTGACGAAGAGGGCCGTGTCGTGGTGGGGTTTCTATGGGAACAATGGCAGCGGCGGGGGGTCAGCCACAGCAGCACCACCACGGATTCCGGCTGGGTGCTGGGAGAACGGCGGTAGACGCAGCTTCAAAGACCACCTGCTCCCCCGTTGAGGACGAAGGGTCAGGACTTCCTCTCTTCTCTGCTCCTCCCTTCCTCTTCCAACGGTGCCCGTCGTTAGAGCGTATATTATCATTCTCACATCTCAAACGAATCGAGCGAGTGTTGTTGTTTCCTGTTGTTGTGCCACCAGCCATCGCCCGCACGACGATCTGTGGCTTGAATGCAGGGATCCGCCGCCCGACCAGCCGCATCCAGCAACATGTTATTGTCGCCGCCGCAACAACAACTCAACACCATGGCCTTCCACGGCACGACCGCCGTTGTCCAGCATCGCCATTACTGCTATTTCTACTATTACTGCTACTCGTCTTCTCTGCCTCTCCCCTTCTTCTTCCTCTTCTTCGTCAACCACCACCCGCCATCATCCTACCCAACGTCGACAACCGCCGCCATCCCCCCCTACCCGCTTCGCTTCCTGCTCGCCGCCACCAGGAAGTTTCTCCCTCGCGATCAGGACGACGAGCACCACCAGCAGGAACAGCATCTCATCCACGCTCTGACCGCCGCCGCGGCCTCTGCCTCTCCATCTCCTGAATGTCAATATAATTGTGTTTCAATCCGTCAGGAATCCTCTCCCTCCCCCATCACGGCTGCTAACCTGACGGCAATCACGAAATACACGTACGACTTTACTCTTTCCTACGATCTCCACATCACGACTCTTTGTTCCGTCAAACTTAACGACTCCGTTCTCTATTCTTTATTCTACTATCTCCTTTCCTGTTTTCTAACCATGGACGCTAAGGTAAGACCAATTCATCATTTCAATCCCTTTTTTTTGCACCGCTTCGTCTCATTTGTATTCTTGTTTTGTTGTGTTTTTTCGGGGAGGGTTTTTTTTGTTTGGTGACAAAAATTTGCTGACTACTCCCCCCCTAGCCGTTGCGAAAGACTCGCATCCGCGATGAGAACCAGATTGGTGTTGCCATCGGTCGTCGTAAGATGATGGCCTCTGCCGCCGGCACCAAGCCTGCCTCCGGCTCCAGGAAACGTCTCGACCAACCCGCTAAGCGCGTTGCACTCGCCGATGCAACCAGATACGAATCAACGGTCGCCAATAAGGTTAACGACCAGACCCTAAAGGGAGGCTTGTCCAAACCTGCCGTTCGCGGCAAACCGCTCGCTGCTAAGAACAGCACGGCTTCCGTCGCCACCGGTGCTAAGGCTCACCAGGCGTCCTCGAGGCCGATGGTCTATCGTGACAATGAGGAGAATCAGATCCAAAATAAGGTTACCGTTAAGGCCGAGCAACCCCAGACTGGCCTTGGTAATGCATCCCAGCAGCAGGGTGCCCGAAAGAGACCCTTTGTTTACCGGGATGAACCAGAGCCAGCCGTTTCCCTCAACGCCACCTCTGATGTTCCAGCCAATGTCGTCGCTCCCCTCAAAACAATTTCTACGATCGAGGAACACCTCCCCGCCGTTCCAGCCGCCGAACCGGCTGCCGCTAAGCCCAGGACCCACATTCCTGAATTCATGATGGGCGACCCGTTTATAGCTGCTATTGCTCCTCTTTTTGAGAATATCTCGGCCCCACCTCAACCTTCCGTCCCTGTAAACCCCCCGTCTCATACCGATGATCCCGACGCCGAAGTCATTCGGCTGAAGAAAGTCGATGGTGGAGCTACTGTTGTCGCCGTCCAGTGCCCGGTTGACACCTCGAAGCGTCCGTATGGTAGTACCATTACTCCGGACGAAATGCTCTCGCCACTGGCATGTACTGCATACCTAGCTGAGCAAGAAGCAGAGTGGAAGGCCGAACACCCGGAACGTGGGAAACGACCCCCTTCAGCAGACCCTATTGTTGAAACCAAGAAGAACGAATTCGGGAAGCAATGCAACCCTCCAGCCGACACTAATGAGACACGGTTGGTAAATGGTGGCTTGTTCCCCCAATGGAATGATGAGATCCGAAGGGAGGTGGCCAGGGCCCACGAAATTTGCGATCACCCGTCTTTCCGTGATCCCATGTTGGATGATAATGATCCGAACTACGTCGGCGAGTATGCTGACGAGATTCTCTCCTACCTCATGGAACTTGACGTGAGTACTCTTTAACGCCATTGCATATTGATATTCACACTTACTAACTTAATTCTTAGTTGAACTACTTAGCCGACCCTCAATACATGGCCAACCAGCCCGAGCTCCGCTGGGATATGCGCGCCACGTTGATTGACTGGCTGATCGAAGTCCACGATAGATTCCAGATGGTCTCTGAGACACTCTACAATGCTGTCAACATTATCGACCGATTCCTCACCCGCAAGGCCATTCCAGTCGACCAGCTTCAGCTAGTCGGCATAACTGCCCTTTTCATCGCCGCTAAATACGAAGAAATTCATCCTCCATCGATCGACAGCCTTATTTATATGGTCGACGAGGCGTACACGGCTGAGGAGATTCGTGCCTGCGAGTCTTATATCCTGAGAGTCAACAACTGGGAAATTAATGCTCCCGGTCCAATGAACTTCTTGCGATACATTTCTACTGCAGACCACTACCAATGGGATATTCGTGCCTTGGCCAAGTACTTCTTGGAGAGTACCTTGATGGACACTCGCTTCGTCGGTACCCCCATGAGCTACACGACCGCTGCGTGTTACTATCTCGCAATGATCATGTTGAATGAGGGCGACTGGGTAAATCCTTTCATCTTCCCACCTTGCGTATCTACTCGTCTGCTAACCTTCCCCCCTCTGCCTAGAATGTTAAGCACGTCCACTTTAGTGGCTACACTGCCGAGCAACTCCGACCGGCCATCGAGGTTCTCATTGAGATGATGGGAATTCCCCAGGTTCATCACCCAGCTACCTTCCACAAATACAGCGACAAAAAGTTCAAGCGCGTTGCCGCCTTTGTCGAGAAGTGGATGATGGCTCAATTCCAAACCCTAGGGACCTCGTACCAGCCAGAAGACTACGACATGAGCGGGTACTCTAAGAAAACCTCGAAGAAGTCGACCAAGAAGATGGCACCTCCGAAGAACCGTGACGTCGGCGCCCACGCCGTGGATACCGTCAAGGCATCTAATGTGTTGCAGCAAGTCTATGCATAGAAACCACTCGACTCGAGCATCAAGAAACCGTGGGATGTCTGGAACAGGCTGGTGTTGGATGGTGAAGGTGTGGCATGCTTACCCATACTTCGAAACAAGTGGTATCTTGAAAAGGGTACCAAAGGCGCACTAGGTTTTTTGCGAAATCGTTCGCAGCGGGAGAATGGTAAGGGCGTGGTTCCAGTGCGGCTATCGCCTCACGGCACAAACTTTATTGCGGATATTCCGACCGACGGAACTAAATTCACGCATCCGTTCGCTTACCGTTCACCGTACTGGCACTTTGGAAACGAGATGCCAGTGAAAGGCATGTGGAACAGACCTAATTAAGGGAGCGCCTTTTTTCTATATTTTTTTATTTCAATATGCCCCAGTAGACTTATACTGCATTCACTCGGGTAGAGGGTAGTCGTTATCGCCATTGTCGATATAATTCTTTCTTGTTACTTTTTTTTGCTTTCACTTTTTTATCACCTTTTACACCTTTTAGCACATGGACAGGGAGCAACGGAGACAACTAAGTATCCGACTATACTAACATTTACGCTCCAATCCTTGTCATTAATCATGTCCCTCGTACAACAGTTACTTTGTTGTATTTCCCTTCAGACCTGCATAACGACCGACACGCATAGCGAGTTATATTTACCGCCCTTTCTTCGTGTCTTTACTATTACTGTTGTTTCATGGCGTTTATGGGAACTCGTTCCGGATGGCGTTTTAATCGTCTTTGTTTTTTTTGTTTTTTTTTGTTCTGCTGTTTTACAGCGACCATACTTTCGTGTGTATACCCTATTTCGAGTTTCTCATTGTACTATAGGAATTCCACTATAGAGATACCTTTCACCTTTTACTTGACTTTCCAAGTGACACGTATGCGAGCATCTAGTGATTGTGTAATATCTCTGTTGAACCGAATCCTAGTTTTTGAAGCCTCAACTTACTAGGATTGTGCTCTTTAGTCTCCTCTGCCATATCTATTTTCCTTTACAGTTGATTTCCTTAGTGCAGCTGGAAATAATCTGCGCCTTGGTACAAGGCTGGGAAATAAGAGTTATATAGGATATGTCTACATGTTTCCAACACATTTAAAGCAAGTCGTGATGGACCGCAGAATACCGTGAGCAGCAGATGTGTATAATGTCTGCCAAAGGGGATAACACCTACTACTGGTTGCCCTCCTTCACGTCAATTTTAACCATCATAGTTCACTCCTGGGTAATCCCCTCCTTTCTTAGCTCCATCATAAGCCTTTTAGGAGCTTCGGGCTAGTATCTGGAATTCCGTCTCTGATGAGTGTAGATGGGGGCTAACAAGATATCCGTCCTAGCAATTCTAGATCTTTCTAGCGCTTCCACACAAAGAAGAATAATATCCACCATAGACCCACTAGCCCACGCAATGGCCCTACTCCGTGTATACTCTTTGGTGTGCGTTTTTGCTGCCTGGTTTATATCGCTCGTTTCTTGTAAGCTAAGACTACACCTCCAACCCCGAATTGGTGCACCCATCCTACAGGAGGGCTAACTACTCCAAGCTTCTTGTGAATGCGGCTACTCTGTAAATTCTACCTCGGATCCAGAGTATGCTGTCTTTACAGATCTCCTTGAATCAGACTTCACCAAGATCAAAAACTTCAAAAATGACTTTGACTGGCGTCCTCAAGTTTGGCAGCTTGTGAGTTGAGGCAGCTTCTCGAATATCATATCTGATAACTAATCATAATAACGTGAATTAAGGACCCTGTGGCCGCACTGGGGCCGTACGGGCGAGCTACCGTTCTCGAAGCCATTGTCCCAAATCCAGCTGTAAACCTAAGCATTGACGCTACTGGAATATATGGCGGCCAGGCAGGCCTGAATCTCCTCGTTCCGCACAATTACACGCTTATCAATGGCGAAAAGTACCTCATGGGCGCCGAATTAGACTCCACGCGCAATGACATGTTTTACGGTACCTTCAGAATCGGATACAGAACTACTAAATACCCAGGCACATGCTTCGGATTCTACTGGTACCACGATGACAACCAAGAGATCGATATTGAACTCCTCTCCCGCCAGATAAACGCCACGGACACCCTGATAAATCTGGTCCTCCACACCCCCGTCGGCGGCACCAACCTCGATGCCCTCCCGGGCACCTACCAAGTCGCGGATCTTCCGTACAACACGTCTGCCCAAATCCACGAGCTGCGCTTCGATTGGACCCCGTCAGCGATAACCTGGTACCAAGACGGGAAACAGATCTGGACGATTTCAAACACGACTTTATTCCCGCAGCAACCGGGACACATCGTGATCACGCACTGGTCGAACGGGAATCCGCTCTGGAGCGCCGGGCCGCCAGAGGGTAACGCCGCGTTGGTACTAACTTATGTGAAAGCGTACTTTAATTCTTCGGATTCACAACGACAGAAAGATCATCAGGAACGGTGTGAAGCTGTCGGAGGCGGCGGGGTATGTCAGATTCCGAGTCCTGTGGGTCCGCCGAGGTATGAAGGCGTTAGTCCCGACGAGTTGCCTTACTTTTTCAGTAATGACCCGACCAGGAATGCGACGTATAACCAGACTGTTTACGAGGAGAAGACGAGCGGTGGAGCGAAGAGGAGGTCGGAGGCGATTGGGAGCGGGTTGGGGGTCTGGATGCTGTTCTTGCAGTGGGGGATACCCGTTTTAGGGTTCATGCTGGGGGAGTGGCGGCCGAGGATTGGTGGGTATATGCATTTATTGTACTGAAACTATAGCGTCTTCTCTTTATTTGGACATGATGTTATTTGAGGAAATGGATGGATGTGGTAGGTCAAGTTTGCCACGGTAGATGGTGTTATAATTCTTCATCATCGTTATGCTTTTGTCTACGGTCCCATTCGTATTGCCTTTATTTCCAAATTCACGTTCTCACACATTACCACATGTGGCCTTCGACTACACCACAATCAACATAATAGCACTATCACAGGTTATAATTTCTCTTTTCCTGTCTGTTACCCCTCTCGCTATAATATTCACTAATTGAAAACGAGGGACTAGCCCAATGCAACACCGTCTACTCATTCCTCGTATTCGGTGCCTTTTCTCTGTAACACATGCTAAGACACGGAATACAGAGAACAAAACCCTAGTTTATTCGGTGAGATATTCTATCGGTACATATACCCAAACATTCAAGATAGCTTACTAAGAAAAAAACCAGATTATCTACGCCGCATAATCTAGGCACCAGTCTAGAGATATCTATAAATCTCCGTGTCACCAACCACCCCAACACATATCGCCACTAAAATACCACATTTATAGTCACGATAGTTAGTATCCGTCTCCGTCCACCTACGCCGGATCCATCCCGTCAAACTCAATCAACCTCCTCACCAACCCAGCCGCCTCACTATTCCCCAGATCCAAATCCGGATCCTCAACCTTCCTCTGCAGCTCCTCGTCCAACAGCACCCGCAACAGCCTAACTAGCACCCCGATCCTCAACCAGCATTTGACTCTCAACCACCCGTCTACTTTGACACCCCGCCCGCTCATATCTAATTCTAACCCACCACCCCCAAACAACATTAACCCGTATGCGTTCACTGGTGTGACATCCCTCAAGAACACCTTGGACGTTGCGACTTTCGTAGCATAGGCCATAAAACTTGCGTTGCCCGCGAACCCCTGCGCGTCGAACAGCGTGCTAGAAGGGTGTAGGAATGCCCGCTCGTCTTCCGTGAAGTATTTTATCGTCTTGGCTTCCGGATCTAGTTCTTTCGCACCGGACATTGTAGATGCGTACTTCTTCTCCGGGAGTTGGATGCGGGCTATCTGTGGGCTGAATGCGCTGGCTACGATCGCGCGGATCAGTGCGTCGTTGTTGTTTTGCGAGTTTAGTGATTTATATCTAGCCTGTGAGCTTTTTTCTTTGTGGTAATCGAACGGCAGGAAGCCGATTTCTTGCATTGAGGACATATACTGTGATTTGTTCGAGCGGATGTCATTGAGTGTCGCTAGGGAGAGCATATTCTCGTCACACCACCTTCGCAGCTCAGAGGTCGTTTTGAAGCCGCGAATGTTGGACCAATCTTCGTATGCTCTGTAATCTGCCATTAAGTCGCCATTACCGGCACCATATGATGTGCGCGCCCTGAAGAATATTTAAATCAGTATCGTTCTGAATTTTAAAAATGAAATGTAGTGAATATGAGGCATACAGTCTTGACTCATCCCGCTTCTCTCTTGGGACCACGAACGGCGATTTGACAGCTAGTATGGCTGCGATTGTAATCGTAGCATCCACGCATCCAAATATTGCGCCATATATCATCAACTTTGCACTCCTGACGTCAGCGGGAATTGTGCTCAAATGCTTCCCGAGACCCGTTAGATCTTCGTCCTTCAATGCACCCATTCGAGTAAGAGTTATGATGGCCGCGTCGACGGTTCGTGTATCTGGAGGTGTCAGCGCTGACTTGAGAAAGCTTCCAACATCCTTCACGCCCATAGCCTTGATTGTCAGACCTATATCTTTGAGTTAGTGCTCGTTACTAGAACAATGGTATTAAATAGCTTAACACTTACAAACATTCTCCAATGGTACTCTCATAATCTCTGGAGTGGTTTCTTCTTGCATACGGTTCTCTTCTGCGTACCGAGTGAACAGCTTATAGCAATTTCCTTCCCGAACTCTACCAGCTCTTCCCCTACGCTGTTTGCAGGATGCTCGTGACGCCCAGGTTTCCGTCAGTCTTATCATACGGCTCTCCGGGTCAAACAGAGTTTCCTTGACGCGACCTGTATCAATAACGGCTACGACATCTTCAATCGTGATTGACGTTTCAGCGACATTTGTAGCACAAATAATTTTTCTTTGGCCCTTTGGAGGACGCGGAAACACACGTCTTTGGTCAGCCGGTATGAGAGATGCATGGAGCGGTAGTGCGACATAACGATATGATTGGGGGAGATTGTTGATGGCTTTTAGAGCTCTGTGGATTTCAAGGGTTCCTGACAAGAACACTAAAATTGAGCCTTCTTTATCACCTAAATCATCGTCAATACCTTCGACCATAGCAGCGATAAGATCGTAATTGGTTCCTTGGCCTAGCGCTCTTATTTGTGCGCCAATTGCTGGGTCCATATCAGCAGTTTCAGCATCGGGGGCCTTGGACCGCCCTCCACCGCCATGTGCATCGAAATTTGTAAGCCTCACGACATCGTCAAGATAGCTGACCAATTAATTAGCAATGCTATGTCAGATTAATAATAATCGAAGGAACTTACAAGTCGTTGACTGGAAATGTTCTTCCTTCGATATTGACGATCTCAACATTTCCAAAATAATTGGCGAATACTTTAGCGTTCAGTGTCGCGCTATAAAGCGAATTAGCCCTCGTAAAAATTCAATTCACGAATGTTTATCCTACCTCATCAAAACCAACTTGATATCCTTCCTTTTTGTTAAAAGTCTCTTCATCAGAACCAATAAGAAGTCGCTATCCAGAGACCGTTCGTGTACTTCGTCAATGAAAACGTGAGATACGTCCAATAGACCATCTCCATCATGAAGTCGGCGCAACAAAACACCAGTTGTCATAAATGTAATCCTAGTATCTGAGCTAATCTTCGACTCGCCTCTAATGGCGTAACCGACTTCTGAGCCGACAGTACCACATCTTTCCGCGCTGACTCTCTCAGCCAGCCCAATGGCAGAGATACGGCGAGGTTGTGTACAAATGATCCTTGCAGCTGTTCCAATCTTCCGTTCTATAAAGTCGTCTAGCACAAATTGTACACACTGCGTTGCTGTTGTATTCTATGAGCTGGCATTCTTTCATGTAAAGACTTCAGAATACTCACATTTTCCAGAACCCGTCTCGCCGGAGATGACGGTTACTGGACTGCTATTGATGACATCTGCAATATGTGCTCTCAAACTCCAGGCCGGTAATGACTGTCTGATGGTCATCATCTTTCTGCTTTCTAATGTATCCATCTTCTCTGTAGATATCTTAAGCATTTCTAATGCCTCTGGGAGACCAGGCGTCCAATTTATAGGACTAGCTTTATGGCGAGGACCCTTTTTCCTTTGCACCACAGACTTCTGCGCAGATCTTATCGTAGCAGCACCGGCGACCACGCTGGAAACTTCCCGGAGTTTGCCTGGTCGATCCACCATTTCCTCCATTGAGTTTTCTAACCAGTCGACTACAGCAAATATCATAACCTCGCCTTTCAGCGATTCAGAGTATTCTGCTATTCTCTTGATCAAGCTCAGTCGCACGTGCGACGGCAGTGCAGGTTCGCTGAGCACCGCCCATATCGGTATCTCTTCAGGATATGAGCCAGAAGATGGCTTCCTAACCTCCAAGAGCAGCTTCGGCGGAAGCTTCGAACTATTGACCTCAAGCTTGATTTGACAGACGTCAGCAGATATGCGGGTATATTTTTCAGCGTATATAGCTTCCAAAGAGTCCTGCTCCTCCTTCCATTCCTCGGATGAAACTATCGGCTCATCATCGAAGCTTATCAGATCTTCCTCTTTATTCACCGCCTGTCGTTTTGGTTCACCGTAGACCAGAGTCTGCATGAGTATCTCAGCTGCACGGGTTTCGTTATCGCCACATGCAGCAAGCGCCTCACGGGCAGCTTCGAGAGGGTATCCGGCAGCCGATAATCCTATTTATCCAATTAGTCACAGTAACCAATGATTTGATTTCCCCAAATATTGAATCAGACATACGTTTTGAAGCATATTCCCTTGCCAGAGAATCTGTCATAAACGCCACAGCGCCAACTGTATAGTTATCCGGCAAATATTTGGCCGGCATATCGTCCTCGGGAACATGGATAAGAAGCCATTCTACCAAAACCCACGGAAATCACAAAAAATAAGCACTCCATACCACGCCTGCAGAACAGCAAACCAACCTCGAACCTAATGCGTCCTCCAAATTCGTTGCCCACTCGCACGCTTCCTCTGCATGACTAACCCGGAACCCAACCGATGTCAAATCCTTCACAATCTTCGCCTTAGTCGCCGGATCCAGCTCCGCATCGTGCGTCCAAGCTTTGTTAATTCGTATGAATTTTTCCACTGCAATACGGGTCCCTTTGCCCATATTGACCAATATAGACCCGGACCATCCCTTTGGAATCTGCGAGGAGGATATCGAAGCCGCACCACTCGCTGCAGCAGTACCTATCGCCGCTGCCTTTTCTCTATCCGCTGCCTTTTGAGCATCCGCTGCGATCTTGTCCCGTTGTACTTGAAACGGGTCCTCGCTGTACTTTGACTCCTTGCCTTGCTTCAAATCTTCCTTCTTTATCGCATCCCACGCCTGCCAGTACGGCCTGTGCGTCGGCGGGAGGGTGTACTGTAGGTTTCGGCCGGAGTATACTCTGTGTAGAGCGTATGTTGCCGCGAAATGCCTGGCTTCGAGGGCGCTAGGGAGATGTGAAGGTACGGCGCTGACGTTCGTGGGCGGTTCAAAGCGTATTTCTTCGATTTCTTTCGTCTTGGGATTCTTACAACGGACTATAACGGACGATTGGTGGCCATCGCGCGATTGTCTCTATTAATTATTACAGGGATAAAATCCTAGTTAGCTATCTCTGAGCTGTTTTGAGGATTGTGTGAAAGGAATGAGGGATACAAAAACAACGTACGTGTGTATAGTCCGGTTTATGCCAGTGGTTTCTAACAGTCAACTCGTAGAAAAGAGTAACGGGCAGTTTACCCGTCCAGCCCTTCCCGCCAATGATTTCGTTAAGTGTCGGTTTTGGTGGTTCCACTGGTTGCTGTGATTCTGCAGCGGTACCCTTCTGAGCGCCCTTGCCTTTGGAACCACTCCCACTAGCTGCCGCAGCTGCTTGAGACGCAGCGGAGCCAGGCTTTCCTTTCCCCTTGCCGGAGCTGGAGCTACCGGCAGGAGTGGTGTCTTTAGGTTTCTCGGGCGCCTTTGCAGGCTTTTTGGGCGGCATCAATGGCGGTGTTTTGGAGGGGTTATGGTGGGACAGGTGGTGGGATGTTATCAGCAACTTTTCGGTACGGTTTAGGATGTTGTGGCTGGATGCAACACAGCTAGTGCGGATGGCTAGGAGGTTTGTAATGATTTTGTAAACACGCGTGTAGGAATCGCTACATTTATTATACAATTATAGTCATGAGACGGCTAATTGGCGATTCTAATTTGCAAATATGATAACGGTAATAATATAATAAAAATAATAGTAGAAGTATCATGGGAACGCATTCACCAACAGCATGCATGTAAAATTTCGTTTGAATACTAAATTTTCATACATCTTTCGTATGAGCTTGAATTCCGTTCGGCTGTTCAGACCAGCACTGGTGCTGACAGTCTCGCCTCGCAATTTCTATAAGGTATTCGTCACATGAAATCATCACAGTTACAAGAGGGTGGTACACAGACGCGTCTCGAGGTTCGGAGAGGGTGTTTTGATACATGGTCCGGGTTGTGGGATGGATGGTTACAGAGGTCTGGGTGAAGAGATATGACACTCTTTCCGGAGGATGAGGATGAGGAGGATGGGGGAAGAAGGTTGACATTTGGATTCAACAAAAGGTTTAGTAGTAAGTAGATAGGGAAATACATGATGGGTTCCTGTGTCGCCAAACACTTTTTGAAGACCAGGATATACAAAATAACAACGCCGGCAACAGTGACCTATCCGTTAATCATGCTTGAACAAAAAAAGAGAGATGTGTAAGAGGCTTGGGGAAAGGAAAGGTTTATTTTACGAGAATGAAAAAAATATATAGGGAAAACCCAAGGGAATAATACCTTTCATGAAACAAAAAGAGACATACAGGAAGGAGATAATGGTGTACAGGATATCTGGTATCAGTGAATAAAAGGTGTAGTTAAATATTACATAGAGGGCCGTACAGGATACTATCACTAGAACACGGTGAGAAGGGCAAGTCTGTGTCTTAAAAGGGGTGGACATGACTGGGGGGATACATTTCAGATATGGGGGTGCGGGGTCGACGTAGGAAAACAACAAAGATAATTGTTGAAGCACTAACAAAACCATTAGATCCCATAGTGAAGAATATGTGATGGCTAGAGGCTGTGAACAGCCTTGCTATAGGCGTAATCGAAGAGGACGATAAGTGTTGACGAACTTTACATGTCCATGGTATCGCCCTGGTTGGCAAAGCTGAAACCTCCCTGAGCTGGCTGGGCACCAAAGCTGAAAGTCTCACCTGCCTGTTGGGGAGCGAGACCCTCAACGACATCGCCTTCTTCCTCGTCATCACCAAAGTACTTCTCGATGATGTTGTAGGCCTTCATGTAGATTTCTTCATTGGCGTTGTTCTGGGCATTGTGGATCTTCTCCATACCGCCGGCATCTTCAATAAAGAGGGCGTATTTGTTGATGCCACCCTGGCCGCTAGTGTCCTTGTCCATCTCTCCTACTTTCAGAATGTTTTCGAGGCCATCAAGAGCAACCTGGATGATCTTGTTGTCCATGCACGACAGGAGATCGCACAGTGGTCGGATGGCACCTTGGTTGACCAAGTAGCGGATTTGCTCGGGCTTCTGAAGACCGCCGGAGGTGGCGTTGGAAATAGCCCAGCAAGCTTCCTTTCTAGTCTTAAAGTCACCGTTGCTGAGGAGGTTGATCAGTGGTGGAATGAGGTTTCCATCAATGACGGCCTGGATCTGCGAGGAATTGCCGGCAGTGATGTTGGAGATGGTCCAGCAGGCTTCCTTACGGATACCGTCCTTGGTGCTGCTCAAGAGAGATAACAGAGCGGGAAGGGCACCACAGTTAATGATAACTTGCGTCTGTACATCGTCACCGGTAACAATGTTACCAACGGATCGCAAAGCGGGAGTCTGAACGCTGGTCGAATTATGCATCAGCAGCTCGACAAGTCTACGCGGGATACCAGCCTCAATGACAGCCTGGATTTTATCGTTGGAACCATCTGAGAGATATGAAATAGCCCAGCAAGCGTCGATAAGGACTTCGTCATCCAAGCTATAGACGAGTTTGGCAAGAACAGGCAAGGCTGGAAGGATCTAAGCAAGATAGCATTAGCTTGGAAGCCCTAAAAATTCGAGAAGTAGGAGGGTATTAACGTACAGTTTGCCAGTCTGGCTGTGGTGTTTTACCACGGCAGAAGTTGCTAAGTGTCCATGTGGCGTTGCGGAGCATGCTTAACTTGCGGCTGTCTCCAAGTAGCTGCAGGAGGGGGCGGAGGGCGCCAGCGCTCAAAACGTAATCTCTGCATTGTGGGCTATCACCGGCAATATTACCGAGTGCCCAAACGGCTTGTTCTCTGACATCAGGCTCGTGGCTGCTCAAAAGCTCGACGAAGATTGGGACAGCGCCGGCATTGATGACGACCTGTGTCTGAGCGGCAGATCCAGAGGCGATGTTTGTGAGAGCCCAGGCAGCTTCAAATTGAACCAGAGTGTGAGGCGAACGAAGAAATTCAACGAATCGGCTGACGACGCCACACTCAATAACCTTTTCGATGGGCGGGTTTCTTTCCTTAGAGAGTAGCTTTCGGAATTTGGTAGTTGCCAAAATTTGTTGGTCAATAGAGTCAGAGAAGACGCCCTGGATCATAGACGGGAGATCCTCGGTAAGCTAGATGACAGAAAACAGTTAGCAGGCTGTTGTGCCATTTCTTCTTCCTTTTGAAAAAGAAATTAAAAATCTCGTGTAAAATGCTGGCAACGATTTAAAAATGCTGCATATGAGCCTGGTAAAAGGTTGCATATTGGACTGTTGGGTTGAGAGGAACAGGGTCTTCCGATAAGGCAACCGCGATAAAGCCCCACCAACACTTTGAGAGGGCAAGAGCCAGAGGAGAGGGGAGAGAGGTCTCTTGCTGTAACCTCTCTTCAAAAGGAACGAGATATGCGATGCAACAGGGTTTCAAAGGATACGAAACTTACTTGGGACTCCGTATTGGCACTTTCATCATCACTATCGACGCCTGCGAGTCCGGAGTGCGGTGTGGGGCTTGTAATCTGTAGATTTCGTCGCTTGGCAAGGTTCTCCTCGCGTTTTTGCTTTCGAATTTCCACCTGCTGTTCTTCACGGCGACGGCGGAGTTCCTCGGGCTTGAAAGTGCCCTTGGCCTTGAAGTTTGTGCGTCGATGCTCTGGGATGAATCGGTCGGCCATGTTGTCGGCTGTTGGTTGTGTGGATGAGTTGAGAGAGTTAGGGGAAGATGGAGAAGAGTAAAATTTTTGAGGCGATCAAATATTTTCGCTCGGTGCTCTTGGTTTGCGTGATCCTGCACAAACAAGCTTTCAAACAGTAGAAAACGATTAGCTTCAGAGACAAACGAGGACAGCAGAACCAAAACAAAACGAAAAAAGGTAGGCAAGAGGGAAAAAATCCAAGAGGTGAGCCCCGGCTGAGGGGGTTCAAATATAGGGGGAAAGAGGAAGGAGGGGTAGTCAAAAGACGACTGGTGCGAGCCTTTTCCGTACCTAATGTTCTGCGCACGAGTCGAAAGCAACAAGCTACTATACTAATTTTCTTTCTATTTCTATGACTGGAGTTCGACTGGTCAGAAAATCCCTGATCAGCAAGCACAAGCGGAGGCGAACAAGGCGACGAAGGATCTGGTGGTACCTGGACAGGAAGTATCAACAGCGTCAGGGATTCGTCTATCGGAGGCCAGATAGATCAAGAACGCTGAAGGTTTAAGGCAGGTTGCTGGAGGTTGAAAACGTTGATTGGGGAAGTAGGGGTAACCAAGAAGAAGTGGAGGAAGTGGAGAGGAAGAGGGAGAAGGAGGGAGAGAAAGGAAGAAGAAGAGCGGGCCGGAACAAGGTGTTGTCGTTGTCGTTGGAGTGTGCGGATCACAACAATAGCCCGCCGCTCCCCTTCAATAGCAGCGCCACGACCACTCTCAGCTCTAACTGCTCTATTTGCTATTATACTCTGCTAAGAAGCTTGGATGGGGGTCTCTCCCTCTGCGAATTAATTAAAATTGGCTACTAAATGACCAGCCAGCTAGCTGGGCGGTAGTGTATTGGGGGCTTGGGACTAGAGCTTGCTAATTAATCTCTCTGCCTCCTCGCTCGCTCTGCTCCCGGCTGCTAACACGCTTTCAGTTAAACAGAGAGCCATCAAAGAACCCAAGAATCTTCCGGAGGCAAAGGCAAGTCCCGTTCCAGCTGTCCTTCCAGAAACACCCTTCCGCAATAAGTGTCTCCCGACTATAGCGAGGAAGGGAGGGATCGTGACAGCTCGCTGGAAGGGAAGCTAGTGTCTCTCCACATGAGGCGTTTCCATACATCCTACCTACACCGACCTCCATCCAGCACATGCAATGCAAGTCCCCAAAGCTTTAAAGCATGTACGACAGACAGCATTCTTATTCGAGCTGCATAATGAAGCAGACAAGAGCTACTAGCTCCGAGCTTGCGGGCAAGCTGCTGGCCTCAGGGCACTATCAAACGCATGGTAGTTTGCCCTGCAGCTGCATGACCCAGACCGAGCTCTTGCCGCCGAAGTACCGTAAGCCCTGTCGCGGTGGCCTCAGACAATTGCGTCCACGACGGGGAAGAGCTTGGCGGGCTATTCTTTCAAGGATACCAGTGCCTTCGAAGCTCGAACCCGTCCTGCCGAATACTCGTAGACATTTCAAATGGGAAAATTTTACCGCTCCAGCGGGCCAGGAGGCCGTTATTCTGTCTATAGATCTGTCTATTGATGCCTAGGCGCCCGTGATGAACGTGACCGATTGCCCGCGCTCCAAGGTTGGGTGATTTACCATACGAAGAGCCCATACCACGGGGTGGATATGCCCCTAAAACTTGGGCGATATTCTCCACGTCTCGCTGGTCGAACACCTCTGTCTTACGGATTGTCAGACATCCAATCTCCCAAGCTTCCCCGAGCTTCTGGGTTCACGAGCGAGCTTGACCTTGCTGGACCACCTGCAGCTCCACCAAACCACATTTGAGACGCGACTTGTGCGAAAACACAACACCGACCGCAACGCATAAACAAAGGGACATCAACATTTCCATTCTTCCCTATTCGTCCATCCACCCATCCATCGACAAAGCTAGTATTATATGCACGATGCCGCTCCCGGATGGGTTTTCGACCATCGTTGAAGCGAAGCCTATGAACGGCCAGTTCGTGTCTCTCATTGGCCTAGTCGTTGATTTCCAGCCCCCCGGGAAGTCTGGTGGCTCCGGTATGCGCGAACCCTTCTTGCGTTGTACTACTCTCGCACAACGGACTGATGCATGGGACATCTAGATTACCAAGCCACCGTCAGAATATGTGATAAATCAGCCGCCCTCTATCAGAACCACTTGATAATTCGGTTCTTTTGGCCAGTCCCCGAATATTTACCCCAGGACATGGATATCGGCCAGACTATTATCGTCGTGCGAAATATCAAGGTACTTTTTGCCCATCCTATCAATCGCATCAAGGGCTTGTTAACCCTTTTGGAACCGTAGATTGGAGACCGAAATGGCCCAATTGGTATGTCCAATAAGTCCCGTTCGACATGGGTCTCTTTGAAAGGCGAGATGCCTGCCCGTCGGAAAGCAAAACATAACAACCGCCCAGAGAGGCCGACAATCCGCGTCCTCGATAATGGCCCCCTTAGAATCGAGGACGTGGAAGAGAAAAAGAACATCCTATCACCCGAAGAGTACGAAGCAGTCAAAGACCTCGTCGAGTTCTGGCATGCCAGGGGTGGCCTCGCGGGTTCTCACGGTATAAGCACAGAAGAATACCAACATAACTACGAATCCAAGCCTAAACGGAGCAAGAAGGCAGCGTTGATCAAAGAAGTTGATATGGACAGCTTTCACGATCTTACTTGCTATGTTCAACACACTTGGAGCGTCAGTGATAAAATGTTCACCATCACCGTTACAGACTTCACCGAGAATCCGAACTTTTATAATATCGACAACGATCCCTTCGCCGATGCCGAGGCAGGGGCGCCTGTTCGTGATGAAACCTATGAATTTGCGTATAAAGCTGGTGGCGTTACGAAGAATCACGAGACCAAGGTGAATAAAAAGTGGTTTGAGAGACCATTTGGCAGATACTCGCTCAGGATCGCTGTTTGGGATAGATTGGCCGCGAAGGCGAGGAAGGATATCAGGGAAGGATGTTTTATCACCCTCCAGAACGTTCGTATTAAACGAGGAGAAAACGGCAACTGGGAAGGAAGCCTGTCAGATGGCAGAAACAATACCGTTCATGGCGACGGTTTTGAGATACTCCGTCCGGGTGATCTGAAATTGAAGAATCTCCATGCTCGCCGGAATGAGCTTGAGAGAGTGCTCCAGGAAAAATATAAAGAGAAATCCAAAAAAGAGCGAGAGGAAATAGAAGCAAAACAACAAAAGAAGCTTGAAGAGGAGTTGCGCCGGCGTCAAGAAAATAACACCCAAGGTATAACCAGATCTCCAACAACCTAATTTTCGCTTCTAACATTCTCTGATATTTAAGTCCACTGCGGATACGTCTCCATGGCCACAACTACGATCGACCAGGTACTTAATATGTGTGATGGGACGGAAGTGGACTTTTTTAGTCGACACTATCGTACCGAGTGCCGGGTAGTCGATTTTAGACCCTCCAACATCGAAGACTTTGCTAGACCAATCATTAGCGAGGAAGACTGGGAAGCCCTCAGCGTGGAACCTAACCAGGAGGTGATGGACGCTTCTGGAAGAGCCTGGTACTGGTGTTTCGAACTTGATGTCATGGGGAAAGACGAGGCGACTTTAATTACTATCCATGTTGATGATGCAGCGGGAAGATACCTGCTAAGCTCTAAACCTTGCGAGTATGTATAAATCCCAAAGTAGCCACCTGCCTAGATACTAACTACCGCTGCAGCCTCCGCTCTGGTTCCAATCACCATGTCCTCCAACAGCTTCGCACGGAACTATTTTTTCTCTGGGGAAATCTAGAAGAGGAGAAGAGAAAACGCCGTGAGCGTTTAGAAGCATGCGAGAATAAGATTGAAACGTTGATGAGCCAATACAGAGATGGCCAGGATCCAAGATTCTTAGAAAAGCTATACACGAAGCTGGAAGCGGAGAGAACAGAAATCCAAGCCTTTCCCATTCTGATGCATCCAAAAGTTTCAAACAAGTTCTTCTTCGCTATGATCAAGGAGTACGGAGAACTGGATGAGGAGGATGGGAGATTCGAACGTAGATTTATCTTGGAGAATACGACGGTGAATAGAGCTATTGTTGCGAAGAATAGAGTGGATGAATCGCAGGGGAAAGGCATGGAGGATCGCAAGAACGACTATGGGCGGAATTTCAATGATTTGGAAGGAACCCCGAGAGATGCAGATGAGATGGTTGTGGACTAGTCGTGCCGATTTACGTCTATCCTGCCATTTTTTTATGTACCATTACTACAATGACCTGTGTTTTTTTTAGCACGAGCATAGCTACCGGCGTTACAGGTGTATTTGGCGATACTATTGACTGATAGAACTTATTAACTAATAAAATGTTGCAAATTTGGCGTTGTCGCAAAAATCCCTGTCTAAAAATTTAAAGAGTGTCGCATTTTCTGATTGCAAGCTTCCCCCAGAAAACCTTCAACATCACTCGACTATCCAAATACATCTCCCAAAATCTCGGCCCATCGAGATCAAAACCTCAGAACAATGGCACATCCGCCCTCCAATCACGAAAGGAACGCACAGTCTACCTCTGCTAGCAAAAAGAAAAGATCAAAGCGCTCCAAGAAGGACACAAACGATGACACTCCGAAGGCTTTCCAGCGCCTTATGGCTTATGCTGCCACTGGAAAGCGTCCAAGCGGCCTCGACGACCCGAAAATAAATTCCAAGAATCCCAAGAAGCGAAAGCGCACCGATATAACGAATGATACCCCTTCCACCACTACCGAATCATCCCATCTCGAGGTTACAGCCGACACCGAAGCTCCCTCGAGACCGACAGATAAACCGCTCTCCCTCCTCCCCGGTGAAAAACTATCCGACTTCTCCCGCCGTGTAGACGCCGCAATCCCCATATCCTTCAAAGGTCTCCAGCGCGGCGAAGATAACCCTAAAAACAAAAAGAAGAAGAAGAAGGCAGCCGCGGACGGCGAACAACCCGAAGAAGAAGAAATCACCGAAGACATGTACGATTTCGACGATAACGGCGACCCGTTACCGAACCATCTCAAACCCCACGATCATCGGAAATCCGCCAGGAGTAGCACGAAAGCAGCACCGACAGTGGGGAGCAGCAAAAGGGGTCAGAAAGAACGAAGTCCGAGTCCGTTTTCTATTCTACGACAGAAACGGGGCAACGTACAGAGTGGCATCAACGATGTAGTGCAGGCTCCACCAACAAGTTTGGTCGTTCCGAAGGAAAAATTGAGGGATAAGACTAAAGGCGGCGGTGGGGGGGTAATCCACAGCCTAGAAGTGCCGAAGAGCAGTGGTAGTCTGGCGAGAAGAGAAATGCTGGATGTGGAGAGGAAGAACGTGCTGGAGCGATATAGAGCGCTTATGGCAGCGCGGAGCGGTGGGATGTGAAGTCCATGCTATTTATTACTTGACTCATGCCTCTCTATCGGATATCTATGTGGATATATAGACATTTAGATATATGGTGCTGCAATATCTTTTTGTTTACGGGTGTACGATACTGGGGGTCTTTTAAAACAAGCGTAATATATATCTATTTTCAACGTAGCTTCGCCGGGAAACGAGAATCATTCGTAAAAAGGAGGAACGCACGGCAAAAGCACAGTGATGAAGACAAGGCATCCCATTTTGAACAAGGCAAAAGGGTATCATGTCGAGATTTGGATAAAAGAAAGAACAATAAAAAAACGCAAACACGAAAGACGACTTGAGAAGAAAAGAAAAGAAAGGCGTTACGAGTAAAAATACACGGATGTTAGTCCGAAAAGGGAGAACTAGTTATTAAGAGAGGGCCTTGCTATAGCTCTGCCATGCTAGCTCTGATGAATGCAAATTCCTTTGAGGAGAAATTGTCAAGAAAAGGAAAGAAAGATATGAGATATTGAGAAGAAGAAGGCTACAAAAATACCAACAACAGTGGTACAGAGTAAACCCCAGTGTAAATATCGGGGCGAAAGATGAGATAAGGGGGATAGTAAGTAGTAGCCATATTGGAGGCCAGACAATCAAGTTACAAGAAGGACAATCATTACCCACCACTGCTGCGAGGGAAAAAAAAAAAAAACAAAAAAAACACAACCATTAAATACGATCCGTAAAACAGAAGAAAAAGACAGTAAGAAATAGTAGAAGTACAAGGTTAAGTCGAAAAATTACCCTTCATACCAAACTCAATCTTCAATCGGCATCAACCATCTCCTCATCTTCATCTTCCTCAGCTACGCTTTCTTGTCGCTTTTGGTGTTCCTCTTCCTCCTCTCGCTCCATCTCTTCGTGTCTTAGAATTTCCTCTTCGTGTGCTTCTTCCTCGTTTGGTTGTACTTCTTCGTCACTATCTTCGATGACTTCCAAACTCTTCACTTTTCCAGCATGGGCAGAGGTAGCGGGCTTGGTCTTAGGTTTGGCTCTCGAAGGTCGTGGTTTTGGAGGATCTAAGTGATTCAGAATCTCACGTAGGTTAGGTCCAAGTTGGGACCTATTCTTCAACAATCTTGCCTTGAAGATTGTTGCGTCGACGACTTCTCCCAGTACGGCGAGAGTAATCTTGCCCACAAACTCGCATAGACGTTGCTCGAACAATATTGCGACCTCAAGATCTGTGTTTTCTTCAGATTCTTCCCCTTCATCATCGCTTCCAGAGGCGACGACTTTGTTTGAGAGCTTTGCGAATCGCTTTTCGGCAGAAATGTATACTTTCAAAATATCCTCTTGGACTTCTTCAGGAACCTTACGAGGGAACATGGATAGTTTCGTAGTGGCGGAAAGAAGGGCGTTGAACGTATGGAAATCGAGAAGTGCGCCTGCAGCCGCAATGCGAACTTGGTCAAGCTCGCGAATGTTGATAATATTCTCGAGGTGTGCAGTGATTGCCACCTCCTTTGAACGAAGGGATTCTAATAGAGATAGGTGCTCATCAACAGCTGCATCAGTGGAGAGGTTAAGCTTAGTGATAGCCTCAACGTTCCACATAAAGTAGTAAAGTAGAGTCTTGAGCGAAGCTAGCCAGAGGTCGCTCTCAGCGTCGTCGGAATTCTTCCCTCGCCCAATGATAGCGATAAGAATCTGAGCGGGTGACTCGGTTGCAGAGGAATCCCTGACTACTTCTTTTCCTTTCTTGTTCTTCGGTTTCGACTGAGAAAGTGATCCATTGGAGTCAAAAGCTTCCTTGCAGTCTGTGATACTGGCTAGGTACTGTAATCTCTTGACTGCCGTCTCAAGATCCGACAATGATTGGTCGCTCAAGTCGCGTTTCTCAAGATTCTTGCTGGATGCAAGGGAAACAAGGTAGTTGACCACTTCGTCCTGCATGCTGGTGATCTTTTGTGATGTGGCTTCTTCAAGTTCGTCAAAAGTGGCTGCGTGGAGTAAGAACCCACTAGCCTCTTTCAGCACTGATTCGTCAAGATGTGTCATAAATTGTTTAACGACATCATCAATCAGGAGCGAGTATGTGTTCATTTGTCGGAGTTCTTGGTAAATATCGAGTTTCATGAGGTGGCTGATTCTCAAAACAGTGGAAGTAGTTTCCGGGGCTGCGCCGAATTTGTTGAGTAGGAGAGGGACCAAATGAGCAAGGCTTCGTGCGATATCATCTTCGTCAGGGGCCTCCGATTGCTTTCGTTTTGATTTCGTGTGCGTAGTGGGAGCATCGGCAGCTGCCGCAAGGGCAGAGGTAATAGAGGCGTGAAGGACGTGTAATAGAATATTTTCTTCTTTGGCTTTCAGTGCACAGAAGGTTTTAATGTATGACAAGGTTTCGTCGTCAGAGCCATTCATCTGGTTCCCAGTGTGGTCGTACAATAGATATTTTGCGAGATCTTCCCATTTCTAATCACAAGTATTTATGTTAGCAAAGATCAACTATTGTATCGAGTTCCGAAGTTCCAACTTACGTGCAGTTCAGGTAACGCTTTATAGAGAGCCAACCCAGCCAACTGGAATCTTGATTGGAGACCCAACCCGGCGATTCCCTTTGCGTTAGTTTCTCGAGTTTGGTTATCCGCAGAATCGTCTTGGTCATAAGCGGACAGAGAATTGACCAGACATTTGAATTTGATCCAGCTGATCTGATGACCTTCGAAGTCTTCATCATCCAGATCGCCGGCGGTTTGTAGAGCTTCCATGACAGTATCTTCTCCACCACAATCCTCGAGCTGCTCGTCATATCCTTCCTGGACACTATTGATGAAAAAATCTGCAACGGCGTTCCGGACTTTGATGTCGGCGTCATAAAGAAGCTTGCCAACGGATTCAATATCATCTGGCTCTAAGAATCCAACTTGTCGAACTTCGCTAAGCAAGGAAATGGTCTCGGCGCGGACTCCGGAATCAGCATCCTGGAGAGCCATTTCAACCAACCGCTCGCGGAAACGCTCGGTGAAGTTTCGCAATCCTCCAACATTGGTACGATCTTTAAACAGCTTTGTCAACGCCTTGATGACCTCTGAACGCACGCTAACGGCGGTATCCGATAAAACCCAACCAAGATATCGGAGATAGGAGGCTTCGAAGAAGATGCTTGGTAGTTTCAGGATCCAGATTCCAAGTTCATGGATACACTCAGCACGGATTTTACCGTCAACAT